>OX388348.1:56731084-57981084 GCA_947579665.1 Sympetrum striolatum | reverse complement strand
CCTCTCCTCCTTAGCTTCCTCGCTATCTTCCCTGTCCTCCGTGACCTTGTCCATCATCGGAACCAAGTTTTCCCTTCCGCAGCTCCCATTGCAATCAAAAAGGTCAAGTTGGCTAAGTTGACGGCTCCTCTGGTAGACTCTGTGGTCATCCCAACTGCCGTGGTTGCCAAGAAGCAGCGGCCGCGCTGATTTCACAAAAACCTTCTAAGTTCACTTTAAGTTCTCGTAAGGATAGACTCTGCAAGAACTGTTGGAATGTTTTCTTACGACTTGCTGTCATTGGACGGTGGCATCACTGGTGCGATGTAAACAGTCAGCAGTGTCTCATATTTTTGTGTGTTCCGTGACTTGTCGGTGATATTTAGGAAATCAAATACTATTTATTTTGCCGATGTTGTGCCGTGCTCCGAAACCGACCAGAGCTGGAGAGAGATTTTAAAGGCATAAGATGATGTCTTCCGTTTATTGTTTTATCAGATTTTACAAATTAAACTCAACAGAAATGTTTTTCTGGTTCGAAATCATAACAGTTTAATTTAAAAAGAAGACTGTGAGCGTCTTCAAAGATCAAACAAACCTCTCTAATGGTGTTATTTTTCTAATTAAAACAGACTTCTTTGTACTGTAAATATTTATATATCATGAGTTCTTTTCAAAAACTAATTTTTTTCAATTACTGCGATATTAAAAAGATTGAATAATAGATTAAATAAAAATTATGCATTGCTGTTCAAAATAAAAGGCTTTGTATGTTTTTCGGAATCAATTAAGACTAAGGAAAGAAGATGATAAAAATAATAGTCTTAAAGCGCCATTTATATAAAACTAAACATTTTATTCAAAAAATACATAACCAGTAGCGACATCAAAGTTAAAGAAAACATTATTTAGTTCTTTCGAGTTAGACAAATTGAAATTACAGATGGAACATTAATATAAAACACAAAGAAAACATCGCATACCTATAATTCGTACTAACTTTGACAATATTATTTACAAAAAAATATCTTACGAAGAGAATTTCAAAATCGTGAATTCCAGAGGAGGTGGATATCAAGCAGTAGTTCGCTGACTAGCAACAATTTTTCGATGTCTCTTGTACCTCCGGAAATCTAACATTTCAGATATCACCGCTTTAGAGAGACTAAGTTTAAGACCCTTTCTATCACAGCTAGTTATTAATAATTTACGGGAGGATCATTGTGATAGAGAAAATCCTTTTCCTTTGAGCTAAGAAGGACCACGATAGCCGGGAGGGGTTAATGTTGGTACACTTTTTTTTTTAATGCCTTTGATCGCCATCTATTATTGGTTGAATTTCATTGAACTGGCTACTCCATACTTTAATAAATGGCCCTTCCGAGAATCGAAACTGGAATTGCTTTCATCAACAACGAAAGTGTTATGTCTATGTCAGGTACCTGTAAGCCACCTTTCGATGTGTGGCAGGGGGTGCAAGCACCTTGTCTAAGATTCTGCAAGCCTTCTACCAGCGCGTGGTAAGGCGACGCTCTCTTCCTAATGTATTGCTTTTGCGTATAATTCGCGCAAAAAATGAATTCTTGAAACGATTCATCCTAGCAACGATTTCCTTGATCTTCCTTTCAGTATTAGAACGGCCTACATATTAGGGAGGTCGCATTATATCTGCTACATCTTCTGAGAACTTACTTAATATGAACTTATTTAGTAAATTTATCCTTTGAATGGGTCTTCTAACTTCTAATGATTCCCATCCCGCGTCTTGTATCATCTCTCAGTAACACTCAATTTTTTATCGTTTCCCACTTGGCTATCGGGGGGCGTTAAAATTATAATGAATGCTGTGAAATAATGATGATTGATGTAAGATAGTTCTAATAGAATAGTAAAAGAGATCTCAGACACCATTAGGAAAAGAAGAGTTTTTGGAACACATTAACCGAAGGACCAGGGAAGGCTATCCAATATAATGTTGAAATTCTTTGAGAATAGGAAAACCAAGATTCCCTGGTCTAAAGAGGTCCACACAGAGAGACATGCAGGAACTGATAGTCAGAGAGAACATAAGTGCAAGATAGGATAGTCTTCAAATGCAGAATCGAGCCCAACAATTGTTTCATAGATACAATGAGAAACAAGACCGAAAAATCGTGGACAGAGACAAGGAGAAGAATTCAGAATTAGAGAGTGTAGTAGAACTAGGCGAAGATCATGTATGGAAGCCGAAGAAAATAGTTCTAATAAACTGAATAATGGGAATTATTTAATGAATAAAAGATATCAAAAGTCATTCAACAAAAATGAAATGCGTAGTGAATGGATGGTATTCATGAAATATTTCGAAAATAACTAAGGGAAGACAGAAAAGACTAATTAAGGGAAGTTGTCACCATTGATATAACTTTCCTAAGATTAACTTTTCCAAAGGAGAGGGGTTGTCTCTCTTACCTGTAGACAAGCATTTATTCAGAGAATTCCTACTTATGACCCTCTTCTAAAGCGAAACTGATATTCTTTGATCTATCTTTGGCGACCTGTAAGTATCTTAAGAGTGGGATAAAAATACTTCTCTGGATTTTGTTCACTCCGGCTGAGGACTAGCTCACACTTCGTTATCCTTCTTTGGCATGCAAATAGAGCGACTCCGCGATACCCTCCACCAAGCATTTTCGGAAAAACCCATCCCAGATCCAAATCGGATTAACGTACTTCTCCGTATGGCCACGTGGCGCTGATCGCAGGCGCGGTTTTAAGTTCGTCCCTGAAATGGGATTTCCGCTGTGTGTGACGAAGATGCATGGAGCTGATAACAGGGGGAAAGGTTGATGCTTATAATACACGTCTATCTGAGATTTGAAGGGTGCACGTGACTGTGGTTTTACGGCCGGCGGCTCGTAAAAAAATACTTCATCACATCGGGAATTCTGCGGGCGAAGGCTTGGGAGAGTGGCTTATCACGGAATGCATGATCGTGAGATTTCATGCGAATGGCCCTTCCTTTTTCATCTCGCGCCGCTGATGAGTTAGGAGATGAGATAACCGAGGTTTTATATTTTCGCGGTCGTTTAATTCTCTATTATGGCGAGGGTGTGACGTTTCTGGCGACCGCATACGTGTTATGGCTTATTACTACCATGCGTGCGTAGAACCGGTTGTTTTTATACGTACGTTTTAAAGCTGCAATTTAATTTAAATCCTTTATGAATGAGCTTAATCGGAATCTAGTTTTGACTGAGTTGTTAGAGATAATTGTAACTATAGAAATAGATTGTGTCTTCTATATCACATACTTCTGCGTATATCTGAGTGAGACTTTCGCCTAAACTGGTAACTATCATTCCTTTTGAAGAAATATCTTGGTGCAAATGAATCGTGAATTGAAACGTAGAACACCTTATCAAAGCACAAGCTAGATACTGCGTTTAGTTTGCTGTTAACTTGGAAATTCCTAAAAAATCAAAAATGCACATTTACCTACCGATTTCAACTCCACTACACATTTCCTACGAATACTATGTTTTCAGATAAAACAATTTATAAGATATAAAACCTTTCCTTAAAAATAACTGCATATTCTAAATGAAATTTTGCGGTTTTGCATTACTATACATACGCAGAATTCGACCTTTTAAGTTAAAAGCCCTGCAAGTTTTTATACTCAAATTCTTTTGGCACTTACAAAATAGATGGCAAAATATTAATTAAAATAGATCATTATAACTAAAGTATAATGCTGAATTACACGAATAAGCAATTTGCTATTGCTAGTTTTTATAGTTACAATTCAAGCAAAGGAATGGCAAAAGTGACATAAATCCTAGTTCATTGAAAGATTTTTGCACATATTTCAATGAGAATATATGAGCATTTTTGAAAAAAATTTAATGATAATTTCTCATTATATTTGTTTCTTCTATGAAATAAGTTTTTCTGACTTTATGTTATATTCGGATTGCTATATCAAAAATTATAGGGATACTTGCATTCTATATAATTGAATTTTACTAATCTGTGAAAATAGGTTTGCCACAATAATCTAATTCGCTTATGCTATCTTAATTGCAAAATTTGTTTTATATATACGGTTATTTACTAAGTAATGCTTAGAAAATTATATTTATTTGTTACATAAACATTCAGCAATCTACTAATTTAAGTTTCAAATATATAGCTTTGCTGATACAAGTAACCCTCAGTTTTTAAATTTAATTATCTTCCCCATTTTTACTCTCAAAATTTTTTTCTGAACCACCCCCCTAATCATTTTCCTGGTATACAAAGAAAATTTGGCTCCGGTAGATATTTACGCTCTTCCCCGTGACAAATTTGGCAAAATTTTGAAAAAAGGACTGAGATCTGAAGACGCATAAATAGGAATAGGAAGAAGTAGTACCTCAAATAAATTTTACCCTGGTTGGAATCAAGGTTGTTTTCTCAGGAGATTTGAAAAGAAAACTGAAAAATGAGCCAAAAATATTGAATATACAGTGAGAGTTGCATGAGATTGGAATTATAAAAGCTTTATCGAGGTTTATTGGATCCTTCCGAAACGGCAATAGTAGAAAAAAAGATGAAAGATGAAAATATTAAAGCTGAATGAAAGATGGGAAATAGGAATTTATATGGACCATTAACGCATGAAATGAAATATATGAAAGGCAGTTTTGTACAGAGATTTTTCTTAGATTTGCCTCGATCATAAAGGAAAAATTGAAACTGAAAAGAATCGGCGGCAATAGCTTATATTGAGAAATAACCACTTAAGAAGTTATGACGAGGTTATTAGTTCAGTAATTCCCTAAATTCAGTCTTTCTCGTAAAAAAACGCTGTGGTGACCCATACTTGCATCTTCTCATTTATAACTGCTATAAAATAATTCGCTCATTGAGATCATGGATCCATAAAATCTTGGGTATAGTTTAGAGAAAAATATATGTCATCTAGTTTGTCACAGTCTTGTTCTTGACTTTAATGGCCTGAGTGTTACTGCTGAGGTGTTTTTTGGAAGTTTATTTTGCTTATCTGATACCTTCTCTCGGAGCACTCGTCTATCAACTGAAAACGATCACTCGTTTTTCGTATTAATTCAATTTTCAACTTCCTTTCTTCTAACGTTCACTTCGATCCTTCCTTCTCTCCTCTTAAAACCATCCAAAACATGGTTGCGAGAGATTGAATTGTCATAATTCTATTCATTATTTAAATTAATTTATGTTGTTGATTTGTTGTTATATTTTGTTCTCACTGATTGCTGATTTTTCCTTGCTTCTTGTTATTTCGTCAACTGTAATTAGCCTCGTGCTGTTTGTTGATACTTACTGATAAATAAATAAATAATATTTTTATTTGAGCTCTAATTATAAATAATAAAAAGTATTATAGCACGTCAAATTATCTGCTCAATATTGGAGAAACTACAGGATCGAGTGTTCCTATTAAAAGGGTACTATTCGATACTATGACAGTACATACTTTCACATGTAATATAACTTTACATTCAGTTTTGGAACTACGAGGAGTTAGGACAAATAGTCTAAGAAACTGGTATATCTTTAACGGCTGACATATGAACTTTAGCTCTGAAGGCAAAATCTTCTAGCCTTGACGATGTTACTACGAAAATAACTACTAACATATTACTTGTCATCAAGATAACTTTTTAATCCCGAATCTAATACGCGAACAAGTTTTGGAAGAAATTTTGTGGGAAAATTACGAGATTGAAAGACGCTGCAATTCGTTGTGGTACTTGCAATTCACAAGTATTGTAATGCTAATCAATGCAATCAGCTACCAATTATACTGACGATTTAGGCAAATTGTAATTATTCATCATTCAGAATTAGATCAGACAGCTCAACGTTCCTCAAAGTTATTATTATTATTATTGATACACAACAAAACAAATTCATTAAATTGCTATGCCACAAAAAGAGACAACTTAGATGTTAAATGTACAACTTAGATGTTGATGGAATATACACATATGTTATAGCCTTGCGAATTAATAAATTATTTAGATATACTGTGTTAATTGATAATTATTACTCAAATAATTATAAAACAGAAAGAAACTACAATATTCTCCAGAGTTTGAGGCCAACAAAGTTGTTTAAAATAAATATCCCCTGTACCAGTTATGGTAGAAACTCTTTTGAATATATAATACTCACAGAATTTAACAAATTACCATTAGAATTGTTAAATATGAATTCCATAAGGTGTGTGAAAGTGGAAATAAAAAACTGGCTAATTGATGTCTCAACCTAAGCTGTTTATTGCAAACTCAATATGTATTAACCTTTGGAACCCTCAATTGTATTTTAATATGCACTGTGTGTTTGTATAAATATTGATATTTAGTTGTATTTAACTGTAATTTTAATATTTTTTGGTACTCTACATCTATTAAACTCTTCTTTTTACATTCCTATAATTTTACTGTAGATTACCTAAATGGAACCTGCTGACAAGCATTTTGCTTAGCAGGACCAGACTGTTCTGTTTCTATGTAAGTTTGAGCTGTGTATGATAACCTATTCTTTGTAATTTACATATATATATATATTTGTTCTTATCTTTCATTGTTGGTTATTGTACTGTTGAATATTCTAAATTGTATTGAATATTGTATTGAATAAATTATTTTGCCTTAATTATTATTATTAGGGGTCTTTATTAGGCGAGATTGAGACTAAAAAGTCTCATCTTCCGTCTAGTTGGGGGTAGATGGAAATGGTGTTTACTTATGTAATCTATAATCGAAAGATTCGTACGTTAATTTTAAGGTACATTCGTGAGTTTACAGTGTGAGTAGATGTGAGCAGATGTTACACAAATCAATAAAAGTAGCCGTATAAAGAAGGCATAATTCAGTTTAGTATGCGACGAAAACCAGCAAGTCGTAAGAATCCCTTTACTATTTAATACATAGCAGATATCGAGGTTGACTTACGTCGGTAACGACACATTCTTTGCTTTATGGAGGTGACCGTTGTTGTTTTATTAAAATGCGATAAGGAATAATGCATTCAGAGGAACCCTTCCGATACCTGCGTCGCACACGAGTGCATAAAAAGCGAGGATTTATTTCGCTCGACTGGGATATCAGCGGCATGAATAAGAAAAGGGAGCGGAAGTGGAGGTCAAGGGAATGGTGATGAATAGGAAAGAAGAGTTCGTCTCATAGAGACTGTCGTTCCGTATTCCGGTCGCGATATCCCCGAACGCCATTATCTAATGTCTTTTGTCCCTTCTTATTTCCGCAAGGCGGTTTACATAGATTGAAGACGGGGCGAAATGAGGGATGGCGTGTTTCTGGAGGGAGTTTGTGGAGGGAAATGAAGATAAAAAAGGCATTCGATTTATGTGGAGAAAGAGGGAAGCATAGCGCAGTGATTGAGGATGACTAAAAGAAGAGACGTTCGAATTATCATTTTAAAGATAAATTGAAATCATGAGACTTTTTTATTTAGCATAGACACTCATTTAATTTTACTCCACTACTCAGAAATCGTATTTTAAATTGAATCTTCTCGAAGAAATTAATTTTGAGTTTAATGAAATTGGATGTATCAAAATCACATAGCCATCATGTAGACATCCTCAGTAGTGCTCTTTGAAGTATATTACAGGCAGAAACGACAAATTCGAAATAATTTGATTAAAAACAATTAAAAGTTTTGTTTCTTTTCGTTGAATTTATAAAATTTTCAGATGTATAAATATAATGCTGAAATTGGATACTAATCTGATTCTGCTCTATCTGAAGAATTAATGAAGCAATACTTCCTTATTATTCAAATCAGTGGAAGGAGATCGATTTGAGAGTGGATGCCAAATCTCCGACAGAATGTTTTTTAAGAACATTTACATTTGATATCGTGATATTTGATTTGCGATTATTTTAATGATTAAAAATTGAGCGAAAATGCATGAAAGGTGTTTACGAATAAAAAATAAGAAACGTGTCCTCTTAAAACTGAAAATGAATTTGGCAAGAAATTCTCTCGCGTACCGGAAACTAGTAAAATGTAAAATATGAAGGCAAAAGATTATCGGAATTGAATCGGCGAAATAGAATATAAAAATTTCATTAAATGTGAGAATGTGAAAATCTCTTTGCATTGGATCCGAGAAATGGTTGCGATTCAATCTAAAGAGAGAGTATCTCAGGATGTAGAGCCTTGGGAGGGAAGAGTTTTTTGGTGGAGTGATTTAAAAATAGTTTAAGCTGTTATAAAAGTGAGCGAAACTCAGTAAAATGGAAACATTAGGAGAAAGAAATATCAGTATCATGACTCTGTAAACCATTTTAGCAATAGTAATTAAAAAAGTAAATTTAGAATTAACAGTCAAAGAACGTTATAAAAGCTATAATAAACTGCAACTTTCATGACTGATCAAAATAACGCCAATGACTTTCTACAATAACTTTGGAAAACGAAGTTTGAGGAAAAGTAGAAATTGAGTTTATATTTAATATCAATCCCTAGTGGGCGAATTTTACTGTTAGGGGTCGATCTTAGTGCGAGTGTGGATTGAAGGATGTAAAATATAATTATTAGAAAATTATTGAAATGAAGTCAAACTTACGTAGTACTTACGTATAGAAGAGGCATTTAAATTTAGAAATCGTTTAATTGCTTTAAATAGTAGGTTAAGAAGGATCATCTTTACTGTATACCATGTAATCAATATGTTATTTTACAATGTCCTGAAGCTAATTTATCATGGATTTCTCGTAAACATAGTATGTAATTGAATTACTGTTTGGGGTTACAACAACATGTTTTTCATAGCCTATTAATACACAAACAAAACAAATTCATTGAATTGCTATGCCACAAAAAAGGAAAATACAACTTAGATGTTGATGGAATATACAAATATGTTGAAGTCTTGCGAATTGATAAATTATTTAGATATATTGTGTTAATTGATCATTATTTCTCAAATTATTTCATTAATGAAATAAACTATAATATTCTCCAAAGTTTGAGGCCAACAAAGCTGTTCAAAATAATTATCCCTTGTACCAGTTATGGTAGAAACTCTTTTGAATATATAATACCAACAGAATTTAACAAATTACCATTAGAATTGTTAAATATGAATTCCATAAGGTGTGTGAAAGTGTAAATAAAAACTGGCTAATTAATGTCTCAACCTAAGCTGTTTATTGCAAACACTTTATGTATTAACCCATTGGAACCGTTAACTTTATTTTAACATGTAGTGTGCGTTTCTATAAATATTTATATGTACCGCAACCGCAATTTTTATATTTTTGGTACTCTTCACCTTTTAAACTCTTATTTTTACATTCATATAATTTTACTGTAGATTACCCAAATGGAACCTGCTGACAAACATTTTGCTTTGCAGGACTAGACTGTTTAGTTTCTATGTAAGTTTGAGCTGTGTGTTGTAACTTTTCTTTGCATTTTTTTCATTTTTCGATATTGTACTGTTTTATTTTAAATTGTATTGAATAATAAAAGTATCATTATTAAAAAAAAACTTAGCACATGAGAGCGTGCTACTAAATTTTAATACGTAATTTTAACATGTAATTGTATTGTATACCCACACACTTGAAATGAGCATTCGGACAGAATAATATATTTTATTATAATTCCTGTATAATTAACCAGATATAATTTTGCAATCGTACACGATAATAGTTTTAATTTTCATTGTATCATCTACGTTTTAGACGCTTCCCCAGATATATACCGTAAACGTAGAGCATAAAAACTAACAGCGTAAAGCACAAGCGCCACTGACTTCGAATTTCTGTAGCGTATATAGGCTCGAACATGAGACTCCCAAGTTGAAAGATAAACCAAGTAATATTTTCATATTTTCGTCGCTAAATTGGTGCAAATTTTTCCAGATAAAAATTTATATCGGGGATTATTCCATTAATTTTCCGACCGCATCCAGAAAAGACAGATAAGTCCAGCTCGGGATTGAGATTAGAGCCCAAATGTTATTCTCAGAAAACTTCCCCAACAGGAATGAATGGTATACTCAGGTATATATTCTATACAAAGGAATGAATGGTATATAATGGTGTTTAAAGGTACTTGGCGGAGGAATAATGACCTGAAACTAATTCTCGATTAGCTTACAATTTGCAAGCAACATTTTACTCGTAATTGTAATAATTATATTTATTAAGGCTTGATTGAAAGTTTATTTTTTATTAATACCTTCCATTAAAGATGCTTGGTGGAGGAATGACCTGAAACTAATTTCTGATTAGCTTGCGGTTTGCAGGCAACATTTCACTTGCAATTGTAATAATCATATTTATTAAGGCTTGATTGAAAGTTTCCATCCAAGATAGATGAGGTTAGAATACTTCGGGGATACATGGTTTAGGTGAAAATTATCATATGTTTTGATTGGCAGGCTACAAATCATAATGAAATTCACAGCGTCAAGCTAAATCGTGTGAAAATCCATCGCGTAAAATGAAGGAAAGAGAGTTGGTACTTTTTTACAATTTTTTATAAGAATCACGACCGGTTTTGACGAGTAATAGTCATCTTTCGGTGATGAAGGAAGGTGACGATGAAAAGGAAGATGGCGATAACTCCTTTAAATACTCTTTCCTTCAATTTACAAATCATAATGTCATAATATTTTAATAATTGGCGAATAATGATTATTTTAGTAACTGATGAACAAAGTAGAAAAATACATCACGTTAGATTTAGAGTTAGGGTGTGGCCTAAGGAAGCTGATGCATGGAATAAATAAAAACAGGACTTCGACATTAAACCTGGAAAGGAAACGGGTGTAACAATAGGAATGAGAAATAGGTGGGATTTTGTTGACAGCAAAGATGTTGGGAAAAGAAGAAAGGAATAAGAAGAGAGATCGTGATGGGAGAAAGGAGGGATGGATACGGAAGGATCGGGTCGCGTATGTAAAATAAGATGGTTTCGGGAGAAAGTGTGATGGAACGGATTTAAGAATAAGGAATGGATATTGAAAGCCACGTCCCATTCGGCTCCTCCTTGGAACGAAACACGCGTACACAATGTGTTCCTTTTCACATGGAAATGGGCGCGAGACGACGTTTATGCGAACCAAGCGGCAAATGCAAGGAACTCATCGATGCTTCGATAGAATCTCTCGTCTGCAAATCCACGGAAGGAACTGCAGAAAGGATAAACCAAGCCATCTCATTTCGCGTGGAATTGAGAAACAAGGTATAAATTGTTTGCTCACGGTTCTTATACTGTTCCTCCCGAATGGTGCTGCGGAATTTGGACGAAATGGCGATTTTTCCATTACGAACTGAACAACTTGTAACATCAAGAATTATTTGATGCGTTCTACTACGACACGCTACGTGATGAAACTTCATCCTATGCCTTCATTATTTTAGCCATAATACATAGTATTTGCTTACACTTCAAAGGTATTTTCTTGTATGTTATGTCGATGTTATACATAAACACAGATATACAAATCCTTTAGGCGTTGAATATTAATAACAGTTTTTTTAACCGCTGCTTTATCGGAATCCTTAATTTGAAATCCCTACCTCACTCAATTGTTTCTTTAAAAATGTCACCGGAATCATTCTTACTATATTTGGGTCAATGTTTATCTTGCGTATGTAAAATATATTTTGTATGTTATTCATTGGAACTCACTCATATTCGTAGAATCACTTAAATTAAGTATTTTGAATGAATAAATTATAGATTATTAGAATTTCCAAAAAATCCGCATTTACGACGTGATTCGATAATAAATTAGTTTTACGCTCATTAACATCCCAAATAAGTTTGTGTGGATATTTAAAATTCAGATATGAATTTTGCTTGTATCCTCGAGTTTTAATAGTTTATATTCATAAAATGTCAAATGTTATACTTATGTTCAGATTGCTAAGGAAACATTGGATTTTGCTTTCCTCTAATCAAATTTTATAAGAAATCTCATCATAGTATTCCGATATCAAATGATTCGATAGATAGCATACGATAGTATTTTTCTACATTTTCTCTAAGTAATCTAACATAAGCATTGGATTGTCACGATGTAAAGGAAACGTCACAACACCACGTAGAAACATAAATGGCACGACATTGGAAATTCTGGATTTTCGAAGCTACATATTTTTTATGCTTATTGATTAATATTGGTTATTTGGATTTTCCCAATTCAAGCATTGAGGAAATCGCATGAATGCAATTCATATGCCAAAGCAGAGCACGGCTGTTTCCAATGTAAACAAGCAGTTCTTAACGCTGCGTTTTTCGTTTGAATTAACAGGTGTTTGAATAATGCAGCCATTAAAAAACGAAGCAACTCTGTTGTTGAAGCTGCTAATCTCACTATACGAACCGCCGCGGTGCCATTTTTTGTCGACAGATTAAGAGATACGTGGTATCGGAGTATCAATGCCGGATTGTGACAGAAGAGAAGCAGATTAACTCGCGAAAGATATTTTTAATTTAATTGCGGTTGGATTTGAAGTTTTAGATGAGTTCATTCAAACCTGATTCTAAATGAAAAGGTATTGATTTTTCATGTTCTTATAATCCGGATAACGAAAATTAAAGTTGAAATGAATATATTGATAAATATTTATTGTATCTGAAAGTAGCGAATTATTTAACATCTCACGCTTAAAGGAATAAACACGTAAGAGACTATAAAAATTTAATATCAATCCTTTGTGAAAGAGCTATCTTATATAACTTACGGAAATAATTACACTATTGCCATGAATTATAGGAATACTGTAATTTAACTTTATTCTTCAGCCAGTATTGAGCCGTAATTTACTTCTCTATTTAGGCGCGATAAATGGGTCTCGTATTAGATTGAACCAAGCTCGGAAAATTTCTAAAACTACACCACCAAAATTTTATTGAGAATATAAACTCAATTTGAGAAAAAAAATAATTTCAAAAATTGTACCTCTATCAGTTTAATTTGAATATGCCATTAAAATTTTTTTAATCTTCACGATACTTACAGTTTAGTATACAATTACTTTCTATTGGAAATAATTTTATTATTTTTTATGTCTTATCTGATGCTTATGTCTGATGATTGAATTTTTAGTACGTAATCAAAAGACTATACTTCGTAATGGAAACAAAAGATGCCATCAATTATTATGACTAGGAGGGTTTTTTCGTCTCATTCATTATCTTTAAATTATGAGACTTCAAGGCTCTAAGCTAAACCTCCAAAGCCCCTAAGAGACATTTCACAATCTGTGTCGCATAGTTATCGACATTATTTCCAGGGTCATTCCCTTGTTCAAGGACTCTTCAAAATATTTACATGAAATTTATTTTTCAATTAGCTTTTTACAAATATTAATGACTCCAAATCTAGAGACTTATATTTTCTCGAATGAAGGATGAACTCGAGTAAGTGCAGCGTAAAGCGATTCGTTTTGTTAATAAATGTGTTTATAAAAAAGTAAGCATTAAAAAATGCTCTCAGGCGTAGGTTGGGAATCCTTGAAAGAAAGGAGACAGGAAGCTAGGCTGCGATTGCTTAATAAATTCAGGGAAACTACATTTTCGGAAGATAGAATCGGTATCATGCAACCCCCCTGCTACCTTGTCCGATCCGATAACGAACGTAAGTTAAGAGAAATTGATGCTAGGACGAATCGTTTTAAAAATTCATTGTTTCTGCGAACGGTAACGAGAAGTAGTTTAGATCTACTGGTGTTTAAACCCAAAGTTTACCCTGCGGCCGAAAGATGTAGAAAGATTGATCACGTTAAGATACGTAGCAAGGAAAATTAAGAAGGAAGAAAGGACATGAATGATTCTTCCATTTCCGGATGGATGCTTTGGCCTATTTCTCTATCTCACTAGTACATACATTGAGACATGTTATAAAGTTATCATTCCTTTACTTCTGGAAATATTTATAATTTGCGCGGAAGCTGGAGCGGCGCAATCCACTCCACAGATTTCAAGTTTCTTCGTTCCTCCGCTAGAGGGAACCTGCGTGGTGTTATTAGGAAAAGGTTTCGCTCATCATTCATCCTTTAGTTATTTATCAAAAACGAAGAGAACGTATTTCATAGCTGAACTCTATTAATGTCAGTGACTGATTATGACTGACTGTTACTTTAATGCAGAACAAAATGTATTAGCTCAATCGTTACTAAAGTAAATTTACGACCTTAATCGTTTACTTAGACCAATTGGCAGTCTCTACAGATTGAATATTTTCTGAACTTAGTATTTCTTTCCATTTCACGATCTTATATCAATACCTTACCCAATTGTATGTAGTTCTATTGATTTTCGAAACACTATTCATTCATCCGCATACGAGCATTAAATGTATTATTTACTTTTTCAGTACCAACTAACACGTTTTTACGCAATTACGAGCTATCTGGGAAAAAATGTGAAAACATGTAGGTTAATAAGTTAAGGGCGGCTGAAAGGATTCTAAATTTTGGTCGAAATTATTTTAAATGCACTCCTTCAATAGAGCACGGATGAGATGAAATGACCGCCATCTAGATTTTTAGTCCTCGCCTCCCTGTATGAGTATAGGGAGGCGATAAAGACGATTTATTATTATTATTATTATGAGTCGGTAAGTGTGATTATTTGTGTACTAACTACGGCTGGATTTGAGTATCAGAAAATGATATTGGAACCAAAATTATTGCACTCGTAAACCAAATCACCCAATCGTTTTTCGAGGAAAAGGAAAGGTAATTCATAAAGCCTGAGCGAACTTAAGATAAAGGTAATTTTCTCGGAAAAATAGAGCGGAAGATTTTTGAAGATGGCGGAAGAACTTCATTTGACAAAGAAATAGTACAAGTATTCTAAGAATCAGGATCAAATATAAAACTGTATGGCGTTTGGTAGAGTTAATGCTCATAAGGGAAAATTAAAGGTTAAATCGGTACACAATTCAAAGAAAAGCCGAATCAAGAGTGACAAATGATTAGAATTGGCAGCTTGAGATATTCTATGTATTCTTTGGGAAAATTTCATTGAAGCGCATGAATCATAGCAGAGTTTTGCGTATTCTTCAAATGCTTTAGAGGACCTCAAGAAATCATGCAATGCAAAAATGGGCTAGAAAGTTATCTAAATGATATGCATTTTCACAATTTACATTATCTTAGCCTACTAAGTTAATCTGCGTAATTTCATGGTATTTTTAACTTTAAGTTCAAGTAGTTCGAGAACCAGGAGTGCTGACTTAATATAAGATACATAGAATATATTGCTTCCTCTAGATTTTAAATTTTCTAGCGTATTTAATGGCAACAGCATTCTATTACATAGCATAATTTTTTCTACCATGTATTCGAAAGCATCCGCGAAAAGAGGTTAAGCTAAGCTATCCTTCGTCTTATGTTTAATTTGAATACTCAGTGGAAAGGGTAGAGTTTGTATTAGAAAAATATGAAGCTCACGTTGGACCCCTCCCGTCTCATAGTATTATTATTATTATTATTATTATTAGGGGTCTTTATTAGGCGAGATTGAGACTAAAAAGTCTCCTCTTCCATCTAACCTGTAGTTTAGTTGTTACATTATTATAAGTATATTACATGTATCAATGAAACTTAGAGAAAAATAGAAGAAAATGTGAGAAGGGATTGCGGATGTAAAAAAAACCTAAGAAAAGCTTAGGAAAAAATATCCGCTGTAGGAAAGCACCCACAAAGAAGGGGGGTGTGAAAAACCTGCGCAAACCTACCGATAGCAAAAACTAAAAGAACTAGTATTGATATATGCAAACGACAGGACGGCTTAATTTACATTATAATCCTTTCGTGCTCAGTAACATTATTATTTTTGAAAATAGCCACTTAAAAACTAAATTCATCGCTTTCTCCAAACGGATGGTATTTCCTCTAGCCTTTTCCTCTTCATTTCATCTCCTATAAATTAATTTGCTGTAGAACATTTTCCTAACAACTTTGTACTTTCCTGGAACTTGAAGTGAAGCTTCTCAATTTTTCGTTTCTCAAAATTCTCTAAAATAATCCCAAACGAAATGTAAGCGTGCTTTCTTGGATTGAGAAATAATACAGAAAATTTATATAGCTAACGGTAAAAGGTTTAAACACAGTTTTTCTGCGTACTCACTCTTCATAAAAATTTTAAAGCTTATTCAAAAGTATTGAAAGCTGAGGATAAAAGAATAAGTTTATATATTAGGCAAATAAACATTGTTTTCTAGGAATACGATGATTATTTCAGATAGAAAAAATCATTTTCTGGCTATTTAAGCTCAAAAACATCTTGCGTTTAAATATAATGATGATATGTATGCTGTAGGTTAACCTAATATTTGGAATGTGTCCTTCTCTACGGTATTTCCTTCGCTTAATATTAGTTAAGTATTGCTAATTAATTCATAAATATATTGATTTTAGATATTTCCCTTAACTTAAGATGATGTAGGAAAATGTAGAAAGGCATGACGAAAAACTGCCACGACAATGATTTGAGAAACTCGCCGAAATTTACTTCACAATAACAGTGGAATTTTTCTCGCGTGTTCAGAATAGTATCATTGAAAAAAATCAAGATTATCAAAATACACTTATTTCAGGTGAAAGGCTTCCGTGCAAAACGACTCGCATTTGACGTTTGAAGACTTCCTTCCATTTTTCCGGCCAAAACTTCCTTTTCTATCAACGGTAACAATCACATGGGCTCAACTGAGTATTCAAAAAAGAATTGTAGCGATTAATGGCCATTTCCAAATAAGTCAACTGCTCATAAAAGTGGGAGACATGGAAATGGCGGGAGCCACTGATAGATGCTGGAACAGGCGTTTGATCGCACGAATCGCATGCTAGAGGGTTAGAAATCACAGCGAGTAATCGCAAATCGTAGGTATTCATCATGCAGAGTCTACGAACACGTCAGAATAAATTCGCTTCGATCACGTTTGTTAGCAGAGCGTGCGCGCGCAGCTTAGACAAAGAGTTACAAAAGCAGCGCTGCAAGTATTCGCATCCGGGCGAACTAGCTTCTTGGAGAGGAATGGAATGAACCTTAGGAATTCAAAAAAGGGCTTCCTTTACTCAAGTGATTCCTAATTTGGAGCGATGGCTTTGATTAAGATTTCAGTAAATGAGTGATGAAAAGTAGAATATTAAATCGGGATGCCTTTCCAAGGTTTCTTATTAAAGTTCAGGATTTCAAGGTGTAGCTTTAGGCGATTGCTAAGAGACGCACCTCGAAGACCTTAGGATGTACTAATTTAAGTTACCCAAAAACGACTCTATACCACGTAGATAAATTAACTATCATTTCCGCATTCCTTGCACAAATGGCCCACTTCAACATGTATCCACTGTTGTAGTAGCCACTGTATCCTTTAATGCAGTAGCTCTTAATATTATTACAGTCAGCACCGCTTTGAATCTGAAAATAAGTCCTCGCACCCCCCTCAAAAATGTTCCAATCTTTTTACCTAGAAATAGAGCTTTGTTGCAAGATTATCATTTAATGCATAAAAAATTTGTTAAGTCACATTACGTACTATATTATTATCTATAAGAAAATATCTACATTCTCAATGGCTGCGTTGTAAAAGTTTGTTCATAATTAATCTATTAAACCGAGGCTAAAACGTTGAGGTGGTAATTATTTTTATTTATAAGCTTCTTTCGAACCCTTAGAAATGCTCTCTCACACCTCCAAGGGTGTCCGCAACCACTGCTTTAAAATAATCTCCAGGGAAGAAATAATTTTAAATTAATTCACCGCGATTACCAATACAAACTATCCTCTTTGGGTAATAAATCTGCATCTAATAATGCATGAAATTATTTCCTCTAAAGAAAATTTTCATCGTCCAAGGTTCAAAAATAAGCTAAAGAAATTCCATTTCTTAAGATCTCGTTATATTTAACTTCTTCAGAATTATGTTTCCCCAATGTTTAACTAATTTCATATCTAATATCGTTATTAAAAATTAAAGCACCAAATTTTCGATTCTGCAGGTTGATTATTTATCATTTTTAATATTTTCAAACTATGGAAAGTATATATGAGCTATCAGATAGGTTCCCAAGGAAAAACGGACTTGAAAAAAGTCTGACAGGGCCGGGAACCGAACCAGGGATCTCCCTCTTCCCGGAGGCTGCCTTAACCATCTAGGCTACCAGGCCAGAACATTTTTACCGTTTTGGGGACTTTGTGCGCAAGTGCAATAGGACTAATTTATGCATCTGCCTTGAGCCACATCTAGTTTATCATCATCACGTGGAATTTTGCCTGAGAGCAGATCCCATACACCACTGCCGTCTCCTTTCTTTTCTGTCCATAGCCTTCTCTTTAGTCTCTCTATAATTCTTGTTTCTTAACTCATCCACCATCTTAGTTCTTTTTCCTCCTCTCTTATTCATTCCTTCCAATGAGCCTTCTAATGCCACTTGTTGTATGCTATTTCCTCTAATTACGTGACTTAACCAGTAAGCTTTACATTTTCTTATTTAATCTATCATCCTTCTTTCTTCTTTCCCTTTATTTAAGATCTCCTTATTTCTCACCATATCTATCCTTCTCCACAGCCACATTTCAAATGCCTCATTTCTATTCCTTTTCCACTTCCTTAACGTCCATGCCACACTTCCATGTATGGAAACGCTACACGTAAAACTTTGCTAGCCTCTTTCTCAGCTCCAAATCTAACCTATCTATTTCAAAACAACCTAGTTTATGCGGATAGATAAAGAAAAGAGATTTTTAAAACAGTTACTTTAAGTCGTAACAAAAGATGAGAATAATTCTGAATGTTTACCTCTGTAAGTCATGTTGATAAGGGATTTGAAGCCTAATCGATACTGTGTTTTTATGCATATAGTATATAGCTTTACGCTCTCTAGGAACACTTTTCTTCCAAATCCATATTTAATTTCAAAATTTATCTACAGTCACCCCTTCAGAAATGTCTTCCAATATCAGATCCTGACAAAACAGAATTTTTTCTTACCGTGTCTCTAATATTTCTTCATCTTCTCTCCATTCTTCGCAAAAGTTAATCATTCTCGATCACAAACCCCACTCCTTCTGTTCTGAGGGCTATAAATACGAAAAAACGACGGAGGACGTGATCCATTCATTAACGGAACCACGAGACCGTGATTGTCTCCTTGGAAACACGTCTTCCTCGGAGTAACCCACTGTTTCTGAGAAATCCCGTTCGCCTCCACCCAAAGAAAGTTACTCCACAGCATACTTTCGTGTGTCATTACATTATGTTGGAGCGCCGACAACGGCAGAGAAAGGAACTAGGGTTTACGAAGATACACTCCGCTAAGGCGTGCTCGGAATCTGAAATGGAGGCGCTATTGGAGAGCGGGGGGATGTCACCCTTTCCATCCATTCATCTGTCCTTATCCTCCGTACATCTCTTCCTGAAGGCGCCGGCAAGAGGAAGGAAAAATGTTGGGCTGAAGAAGACGTCAGGGCTTTCTAAAAACGAGCAAACACTATCGTTTCACTTTGCCGCTCTCGGAGCTTAAATGACAGCTGACTGGAGAAATCCGCCTTTGATGTGGTTTCTCACCAAATATGGCGACGCTCCTTTTTTGTTCTTTTGAGGCTGTTGGGTTTCATTTGCCCACTGCGCGAGACCCGCCGTAGAGAAAGCTGATGTTTTGTTCCTTAACACCACTGAGGAATTGGGGAGTTTTATTTCTTGCGTGCGGGTGTTAAAAGAACTAGACGAATGCCAAAATCTGAGGCATTGGACGAATGTCAAACGCTTAATACAGAATTTTGTGGTTCGGGATAGTGATGGAGATGTAATACAAACTTAGGAAGTAAATAATGTAATGACATTATGAATCTCCGCCTACTTTCACAGTGGTTTATTGAGAAGGTAAAAGTTTATAAATACGAGGGTGGTCTGAAAAGTTTCCAATCCCAGATTTTTCAGAAATCTTCAAAAAAATTTCAGATATCTTCAGAAAACATGTCGAGAAAAATGACGAAATGTTGGAAACTTTTCAGACCACCCATGTAATACAATTAAATTTAATCTTCGTACTCAGGCTAATCCGTTCTCTCAACTTTCAACGGTGGAGATAAAGAATGACCTGAGAAGCAAATAATTAAATAAGGTCACTGTTTTCCACCTACATTTGCAGTGATTAGGTAAAAGGTTTACCTATTTATCAAACCTCGCAATTAAAAATAAACTGTTATATTTCGTATTTAGGTTTCAATATTCAAATAAACTAAAATGCCTCATATCAACTTAATTTTACAATTATTTTCAAATTTATAGATTATATCGAGAATGCACAGACAATGGCTAAAAGTAAAGTTGTAAGTTCAAATTTCTTAATTAAGGTAATATTATCTTTTCAATGCTTAGTTATCTCATTGCAGGACACTAAAATCCCTCATTAGTTGCTTTGGATATACTTTGTGTATATTTTAAAAAACATCGACAGTATATATTTTAATAGGAACCCTAGTGATTACTTCTCAGAATAATGATCACTAAAAGAAGTAAATTACTTAAATTGGCAGCGTGATTTCGCATCTTTCTTCTATGCTCTTTCGTGTCGGAATCGATAACGAGTGTCAAAAGTGCCGCTCCTTATTTACAATTCGTCCAATAAGTTTACGATGAGAGAAAAATTAAAGTTTAGCTCGATATGAAATGTCTGCAGCAAAAAACTCGCATAAATTGGAATTAGTTTGAGTAGTTTCAAGGTTCCAATATATTCTAAGAAGTGTATTCAGCAGGAATGCATGTAACATCCAAAATCCCATAAAATCATTCAAATGAGATGCCACGTGCAGAAGGGAGCTTATTTTAAGAGGATAATATACGCTTAGGATTTTAAGATTATCCTGTCTTCGGAATCTCATTATAATTTTCTTGAAAATATACGAAGGTAGAATTTCCAAGGTTAACTCTAGGAATCATAAACTATCCTGATTGTGAATCAACGTTTGCACATATTCTCTGGGGTTTAATAAAGGAATTCATAACTTTTGCGAAGTTTTTGTTATAAAGACTCATTATTATTCCTCTCAGTAAATGTATTCGGTGAAAATAGTTCTCGGATAGCGTTAAACTGAATAGAATTTGGGAAAAAAGGAGTCTTCCACTTAAGTATTATTACTTAGCAAGCATAATCAATGAACCAAAGTTAATCAATAACGAGCTGCCTCGGTTCAGTTTATTAAAATTAGTTATACAGTAGATTAATAGGTGCTTACACGTATTAAGAACATAATCTCTTCATATTATTTTTAGACAAAAACATTTCTTTATTAAAACACTGCCTCGGAATTAAATATATTTTTCTCTTGAACGGCTATACGTTTATAAATATGTTTAAAAGTAGAATCAAATTTGAAATGGCTTATCGAAGCAAAAAAATGCCGGTATTTCCTTATTCATGTATGAAGAAATTGAAAGTCGGAGTTGGATATTTGGGAAACTATCCGAGTTTCTTCCGTCTATACAGACAGATAAAGGCAGTATTTAGGCGTTGCATGATGTAACAAAGCATTGCACAGCATTACGCATTGAGTTATGTAAACTACTGTTGTGTGGTAATAATTTTCTACCTATAATAGTAGTGTGATGCTTTCAGAAGGTGTAAATTCTTACATTAGTGAAGGATTAGAAATAATAGTTGCATAAAGTATAATTTTATGATAAATGTGAATTTGCAATTTGTTTTACTTGCTATAAACGTTTGAATAATTGGACGAAAGGTTTCGAAAAATGGCACCGATGGAGACCTGAAATTCGATCCAGGTTTCAATAATCCCTGTTTTAAGGCGCTTTTAAAAATTTGTGGGATTTCCCGATAGTCAGCGGTGCGTGTCATGCGCGTAACATGAGAAGCGGAAATTTGCTGCATCGGTGTACAACGTCACATTTGCTCTCCATTTTCAGAGGCAATTTGTTAACCTATCGAAGTGCAAGCTAATCCTTCACTTCCTGAGCAGTTAACCACGTTTAAGAAAATGGCGTTTGATAGGTCGAAAGTATGCTCTTAATCATGCTGAGTACAGATACTTTTCCGGTGATTCGGGATTGCATAAAGATGAGATAAAGTCTTGTTAGTTTTAAATTTGATCCATAATTGAATAAACAATAAAATATCCACCCTACTATGTGCAGAAAACAAGGTTAAATGCGTGGATGTATAAAAGATTTTTTTGTCAAATTTGAGGATAGCCGTACTTTCACCGAAACCGATCGTACAATATATATATTGGTGGATATTACGAAGAACTGTTAAAATTATTTTTAAGATATTTTATTTCACTTTTTTTTTTAATGTAATATGCCGTTTCACACAAAATATATCCCAGTTATATGTAGGTCAGGTTACAAGGTCTATAAAATCTTTATTTAGTCGAGATTGAGATTGAAAAGTCCCTTATTCTATCTAACATTTCGTCAATGACATTGAAACCATAAATACTTTATAGGTGAAAAGAGATAGAGAAGAAAACTTTAAAAGGCATGGGTATATATTAAAAAAACTATATGTTATACATATTTTAAGCCCTATACTTCACAGAGCTTTGAAATAAGTTATTAAGAGTAAATGTATCTAAGCATCTGAAATGATTGATCGGTAGGGTTGCATCGGTAGTTTTCTCAACATTTATCAAATTAATATCGACAATTTTTTAGCTCTGCTGAAAAATACGTCAGCAAATTCTGTCTCTTTAAATTGCGCTATTTTCTTTGCTTTAAACGACGGTTATCTTCGGAGCAAGTTGATGAAGTGATTTATACTAACATCTAAGGAAGTTTGTATTTTAAAAACTCCCACGTGAGAAAATTTGTCTTTCATCCTTTCTACTTGAAAGTTGGCATCAGTTAAAAAGAACAACTATTCATAACTTTTTCATTAAGTTTAAAAAATATAATTTTCCGAATTAACCTTTACTACAGTGATTAATATGGAGTGTAAAAGAGCAAGTTCCTTAATATAATCATAAGTTGAAGGGGTACAATTTTTACTTTTTGGAAAAGCTGTTTCCTTCTCATATATTTAAAGCATTGCATTTCTTTTGTCAGGCAAATCTTTGAAGGGACATAATATTTTGCGGTTTAGTTAATCAGCTGCAATTAAGAACACGAATTTCATTATGCGAATATTTCAGTAAGTAAAAATGCAGTAAGATGGTATTTAAGGTATTTTATAATGCGTCACTGTAATCTCTCCTTGGGTTGATTGAGTTAAGGTTTTAGAAAGTAAAGAAAGAGATGCTTTCTTGGATTGCCAGATAGGGTGTCTTATCCTTTCCAAACCAGGCCTTCTCTATGCCTCTAATCCTTATTGGTGAAAGTAGTACAAGAAAGGCTTAACTTTCCTATGATTAATAAAGTTTGATTACTGCCCGCTTTCTCTGTTTGCGTGAGATAATAAGATCATAGGAAAGTAAAAAAAAACATCCGAAACCCAAGAAATTATTACTTCAACAACTTTATCGTTTTCAATGAAATTGAAGGATTTTCAATTGGGTTATCAGTTCAAACGCCAATCTAAATCATGAGTGGAGGAAAAATATAACCGCTTATACTTTACTCTTTTTTTTCATTTTATTAATTTGGATATTCTCAGCAGTTGTTCCGTATTAGAAAAGTATAATTCGGTATAAATAAAGCATTTTTATTTACTCTCAAAGTTAAAACGGATTGAAAACTATACGGAGAGACATCTTTTCGTATATATATTCGTAAAATGTACATCTTAAATTTGCGATGTTTCAACGACTAATAGTTTGGGTATCCCTATTATACTTATTGAGTACAAATCATGTTAATGTTGAGTATGTGATGATTTGAATTCTGGTGGCCAAATAACTATTAGTATTGGACACAGTAGCAGAGTTAGCTAATAAATTTATTTCTGAATGTATTCATTATTCCTTAAATGGTGAACACACAAAGGTTGAAGTAGAGGACACTCGGTTCCTAAGAGAGAATGAGTCAAATTAAAATATTCTCCATGAAGTTTTCATTCCTGTTTTCGAAAATTCTCCTCCTAACCTCGAGTAGCTCTTGTATTTTAGAGTGAACGAATCATTGATTATGTCTAACACACGAGTCTTGTAATGGAGATCCTATCATTTGATGATATTCAAGGGAACAGTAACATCTTCTGCAGTTACCTCTTGAGATACACTAGGAAGTTCAATGATTCAGTTATTTACTTTTATAAATATATATATGAAGCCGCTATAAAATTCCTTACTTTTCACTATTCAGAGATGTTTCTTTTGAATTTAATTTACTTTAAAAGTTATTGCTATGCTATGAAGACTTTTTCTTGCATCGAAAATTGAGTAAAGTGTTATTCATACGTATTAGGCCGATTATACATTTTGTATAAATATTTTAAATTGTTATGTTTTAATAATAATAAATAATTAAATTGTACACTATTATTATTTTATCACTGTTCACTCATTTAAATTACTTCAAAGCACTAGTCGAAAATACTCGGGGTAAATACCAGCTGTTCCTAGGATATGAATTTTATATGGCCTGTACATGATGTATGTTACCTATCATATCAGCGCCTCTTTTCGGTATAAAATATCATGTTTCACTGTGAAAAAAAGAGTAATGGGAAGAATTCTTTGCAAAAACAGAAAACCCTAACCCGCGTTAGATAGAATTTCTAACCGCTATTTTACTTATACATCACAGTTTTCTCTTGCCTTTTTATATTGATAAGAATCACTATCAACAGGATTTACTCAATTTAGAGCTAAATTATTCAGTTCACGTTATCTATACGATCTATATGAATCGCTTGCTTGAGAAAAACTGTGCGTACAGATAAATCACCCTTTTTTTGACTTCGTCATAATTTGAATGGTATTGGCCATTACTTAGTGGAGTTCCATAATGGATGAAAATAAAAGAAAACTTTGTAGTAATTCCACAGAATATATTTCAATACACGAGCATCAGGGCCGCAAATTCCACGAACAACCTGGTCCCACTCCGTGAAATCCTCACTTACCATAATATTCCGCACTTTACGGAATACTTTTACAACATCGCCGAAAAATTTTAGAGAAACCTCTCAAACATTAACAATCCTCTCATCAAACATTTATGGTGGTACACGCCCACGCATCGCACCAAATTAAAACGAATAAAAGAGCCGAAAATGGTTCTCTCCATTCTAGAGTTCCAAAAAAATAAACATCTTCCTAGCACCAAAAGAAGAAGAAAGAAGAGGTCTTCGAAGGAGAAGGAGCAGCAGCCGTCGATCTTCAATGTACATAGATAGATTTTAGTGTACTTTAGCCTAGTTTTAACGAGCCTTATTGCGTAATTCATGTGTGTTTACAAGCCTTATTTAGTGTGTTATTAGCCTTATTATGGGTTCAATCTGCCTTACTGAGTATTACCGCCTATAAAGCCAGAAATGACATTTACGCAATAATAATAGAGTCCGACCAAACCCCCGGGGGGGGGGGGGGAGTTGGAAGAAAGAAGAGGAGGGAGTAAACAGACAAAGTAAGCAACAAGGTAATTAAGGTGTGCGTAAAGTAGACATTGTGGTAGGTGGAGGAAGGGAAGGAAGAGAGCCAACAACCGACAAACAGGGTGAGGTGGTCATAAATTGATGTATGTTAGGTAAGTGGTAATTAGATCTTTGGTGATGGATAATTTCCAGCTGCTCTAAAATGTTCAATTTGGATCCTCTTTGTATGCAATGAAAATTTGACTTTGTCATACTTTCCAGTTACAAAGTAGTATTGACGGTGACATACGTATTCAGAAAGAGTTACAAAGTAGTATTGGCGGTGACATACGTATTCAGAAAGAGTTTCAAAAGCAGCCACAATACTTATTTTGCTTTCTGACTTATATTCAAGGAGTCAACAACTTTAAGATAAGCGGAGAAAAATAGAATCTCTCTTTTGTGAATGCGTCTAGCGTGAATTTTAAGCAGGAGCTTCAATCCAACTGATAGGAAGTGAACCGTTTCTTATCCCACGAATGTCATTTGAATGGAAGAACTAGGAAACTAGTTGTTTACAGAAGCTCAAGAGTTCGAAGCATTCAAGTTTTCAGTCCTTCATTTGTTGGGATATTGCTAATGACGTCAAAAATACCGATTGTCGTATATATTACTGTGTACGTATATCAAATGGTAATGCGTTTAGATAATTTTTGCTCTGAGTAAAGCAGTTTATTTTTATCGACACCATCCCATTTTCTTTGCAGTACTATTTTTTCCAACGCATTTCTAAGAGGGAAATGCACACGACATTAATTAATCATAGAATTAAAAAGCACTTAGTTGGTAACATTTTTAACATAATATTTTCCCAGAAACTTATAAAATACCATTATTTATGACTTATTTTAATACCATCTAATAATCTAGTCTCGGCATAGTGGTAGTCCATTATAAAGAATAATGAACTCATACATTTACCAAACCATAATTTTAAAATTCATATAAATTATAGTGTTGCAAATTTATAAGAGATATCAAGTCATCAATCAAGAACAAGTCGAATCAGCCAAAGAAAGTGGATCGTTTCATTTAACTTTCTCAGCAAAATAATCAGATATACATTTTACATCCTGAGAACTAATTTTGATAAGAATCGACATAATTTTTAAACATAAAATCCTGCCCTTTGACCATGTTTTCAATCATAGGAAATCATAGGATTCCAAGATATCATCAATCTACAATTCTACAGGTGCTTTATTCGAAGAAATCTCGAGATATAACCTCCATTCCTGAAATCGTCTGAATGCTCACTTGGAGTCCGTTTAAGGAGAATTCTTTGGATGCGACCATTGTGATCGGGATGAAAAGAATTCTACACTTCAATCTCACCTCCAATCGAGCTTCCTTTCTATTCCTCCGTTTCCTTCACTTTTTTAATCCTCTATTTTCCCCATCTACTCCTACGCCTATTCTACGCCCAAATCTACAGCAGGAGGTACAAGAAAACAGTCTTATCGCAAGCGAGGAAAAAATCTAATTTGGGTGGAAGGTTAAAACCTTCCTAAGGGCTGATTCCCCAGGAAGTTACCATAAATTTTATATCCAAGGGATGAGATGCTGTCAGTTACAGGGGAAAACATCTTCCAAACAGTGAGAATCATGTGATACAAATGTCCCAACACATCTGCCATTCAAATTCTAACATCTGAGTTAACGGTAGTAAAGGAAGTCATGTTGAAATAACAATAAAAATCTTCCTTGAATTTGTTCCTTATATGATTATAATTATACTTATCTTGTGTCAGTAGGAGGATTTGTGGTTAAATTTTACCAACGCAAACATACATATTATACCTATAATAATTTAACAACTCAACGACAGGTTATATGGAAGATGAGACTTTTTAGTCTCAATCTCGCCTGTAATGAAGACCCAGGGATGGATCCAGGGGGGTGGTCCTGGGGGTCCGGACCCCCCCCCCCTCCCCACGAAATATCAGACTCCCTCAAATCTCAATACCCGTACAGCACAGGGTCCTTCAACCGTAGGAGACGGTCTCCGGATTGCTCCGGATGTCCGTAGACTATCTGTAGATACTATATACACTATCAATATATACTGTCAATAAGTCATTTCGATATTTTATAATATTATATTGTGTGTTATTAACATCTAATGAAAAATTTTTCTTGTAAATTATGATCACAATCGACAGTTACTTTTATTATACTTTTTATTCTTGTGCCTATTTTTCGAAAATGAAACTCAAATAAACACACAATTTAATAAGCAATCACTAGTGAAAAAAATCGAGTTTGTCTAACACAATTCTAACGTCAAGTTTTGCGAAAGCCGAAATATCTTTTATTTTTAAATTATTCGATCGGACCCCTCCAAAATTTTTTCTAGATCCATCCCTGTAAAGACCCCTAATAATAATAATGATAATAATAATATTCGACCTGCAGTGTTATTATCGAGAGCAAACACACATTGTGGCTTCAATTAGTCTTAATAATAATCTTTTCTCTCCAAACTCAATTGTTTTATCTGTCCCCTTTAACTGAGTCCAAGTGAGCGTTCGAATGATTTAAGGAATTAAAGTGATATTCGAAGAAATCTCGTGATAAAGCAGCCGCAGAAATGCAGAATGATGATCTCTTGAAATGGTTTCCTAAGATTGAAAACATGGCCGAAGGTGATTGATTAAATAGAAGATCCATCCAGGAAAATTGAAAGCTACCGCTGTGATTCATCGTAAAAGTGACGAGTTATTGCTTACTCACTCTCAAAAAAGAGAGTGTTTCGGTTGAAGAGAGTGTTCGAAACGCAAGAGCGAGTTTCTTTCAAGATTTATTTAGCTTCAAAATTAAACAACCATTGGGCATATTTGTACCCTTCTGCTGCATATCTTTCAGGGAAATATTTTTCTTGAGAGGATGTTGTCAAGATGAATCATAATTTCACTCTACCAATATTAACTCTTTCATACAATAGATTGTTAACGCCACTAGCCTGATTGATTCTTCACGAACTACGTACATGGATGTTGAATATCGTTGCGAGAAATCAATCTCAAGTCTTCGGGGACACAGGTCTGTACTCCAAGTGAAAATATTTATCTTCTCACTCGTAGTGCTAATTTTGATTCAGTCCTCTTTTACTAAAATTAGCATCCGCAGGAAACTTTCACCGATAACTAAGTTGCATCATGAATTAGGTAATATTGGCATTGGATTGAACATATCTGAAGAATCTATTCCTCTCAACACTTAGATAAATTGAAAATTTTACTAAATAAGTCTAATTGAGGCTTCTGAAGCTGCCTAACGATCAATATGCACAGTGAATATTAGTCGGTAATAGTCCATTTGCCAGAAAGGATTTTTGATCGGGATTATAACTGCAAGGTGTTGTAATTTTTCCTTATATTTTATGCTTAATAGCCCCTTTCTTAATTTGGTTCAATACAAGCCCTCTCCCCACCATTTCGACTTTCAGTGACGTAGGAAGTTTACCTCCAGTTCAGGACTGCGTTACTATTGTCATTATTAATATTGCATTCATACGTTACAATTTGAAAACGATCCTGTGGCAACAATTATACAACTACATACATAACTCTACATCATTACCTGCCGTTCGAAATAGAAACCAACTACAATCATATTGTAAATAATATCTAGGAGCACATATTAATACAATATCCATTATACAATAATTTCGTCTAAAATAATCCTAAACTCGTCAGCAAATTTCTCATGTATCCCGTTCCGGAATACTAGTACCATGAAACCATCTAACTGCCTATTTTAAGTTGAAAATTAGCTCACTGTATTAATGTTTGAATTAGCAATTAATATCGTAATAACCATCTATAGAGCAAGATAACTTTTCCGTGCAGAGTTTACCTTTGAGAGGTAATATTCTGCTGAACGGAATGGGTATTGCATTTACTATCTCCTTCCCTCAGCGTGGGTACTCGAAAGCCCTGTTTAAAAGCTAATTCAGTCTCTATTTGTAAATCTCAGACAGCGTATATTTAGCTGGAGGGCAGATTGTTTTAGGCAAAATGAGAAAATGAAGATCATTTTCATTTTGATGTTTCCTATCCCCCGTTTCACCATTCATGTTAGGATTTCAAAGAGAATTTGAGAAACGAGATAGACCTACGTTTAATTAGTGAATGTGTAGTTCAGTTCATATGCTCTTGAGCAAAAAAAATATTAATAAATCTTGACTTTTACGAAATTAGGTATCTGCTTTACGATTATTGAAATTTACACTTCTCTCAACTGTAATTTATTTTATAAAAACACCTCATTGGTGGATTTCCAATCAGATATCATTTTCTGCATGAATGTAGAAGAATTTTATTAAATTTACTAAAAATCTTCACAATAAACCCTTTTTAAAAGTATATTTTGAAGATCTCATTTAATATTATAGATGTTAGGTACAATACAAAATATGCTGCGGAAAATAAATAAGCAGTGGAAACACCGGTTATTTTCTAAAATAGGCAAGGATTAACGTGAAAAAGAATATTATTTCCGAATCTCCAATCTTTTTATATTAAACATGACGTGGATAATGATACTGTAGGATGATTTTGAGAAATACTTTGATTGGATCTATATATTCTCATTAGAAAATAGGAAACCTACAGTACTCAACATAAACTTAATGGGGTTATATACCAATAATTGAGTCATTATTTATTTAATTTTACGGCACTGAATTCCGAGCTCAATTCTTATATCCCTTTATACTTCGTGAAGCATTTATAAGCATCCAATCATTTTATTTCCAAATGGCTATTGGACCCGCAAACTAAAATAATTTAGTTATTTCAAATCAACTGCTGATACACCCCCTTAAAATATCATACAATCCTATGATTTATACACTATCTACAATCTCAATTGCTGTAATAGTTTTTTGAAGGTTGGGTTGATGGTCACTTTGTTCAGCCTTAAAAAACTGATTAAATAGGCCTTTATAGAAACAAAGCATGAATTGTTTTGTGTAAGAGTAAATGTTGGCGATGTTTATCTTCTGTTAGAGTATTTGCTTAGTGTAATAAAGATGTATTCTCTTTGTAACCTTTTGCGGTTTGACGTTTTGATAATTTTCAGAACTGTCATCCACGGCTGCTCAATTCTATCCCAAAAATAACAGCCTTATTCTCGTAATTTATTTGTTTTTTTGGTGTAATAATCGTTTTAAATCATGAATTTCACAAAGGAAGTTATTCTCGCTTATTTGTTACCAGTGTTCCATACAGTTGGCTCTAAATCAATACCAAACTTCGCTCTGCGAATTTCGCTTTACATTTTCGCCTAAGACTTGCCAGCCGAAGAGCAAAACCGTTCCCACTCGCTGCCTCAGTCGCATAAAGCGAATCACGAATTCAGCTAATAACTCGTAACACCTACTCGAAAGGAAGTAGTAGACTCGGAGTATTTTTCTTTCCGCAGATGCATTAAAGGCGCTCCGAATGCCTATTCGCACAAAACTCCGTCGTTTCGCCTGCATATGCCTTTCTTTCTTTCCTTCCTTTGAGGGCGGCCACTCTCCGACTACCTCCAGAGCCCGAAATATTCTCTTTGACAACTTCCACGTGGAAAGCGGTTTAATTTGATAAATAACGTTTCCATACATACTTTGTCGGCTTTTGACGTCTTTAGTGGCGCCATAGAACAAGGTATTTTCCTTTTTCGTACCATTTGCGATCTTTTGTCGAAAAATAAAAGAATACGCTTAAAGTACTCCGGGTTTTGTTTTGATTCTTCTTGTTGAGCCAATTTTCGGATGAGATAATGGAAAAACGTCTTCACGATAGCGCATTACCCCTTTCCTCTCTGCAATTCCGCTATTAAGGCAATACGAAAACTTCCTGAGATGGAGGTACTTGCACAGAAGTGCTCATCAGGAACGTTTTGTTTCGTACGGTAAGATCGTACATTTAAATTCCTAATTTCTTTCAAATTCAACGCAAGGTAGTCTATGATGAAGAGATAATCATATAATGAGCGTTAACATAATTATCTTTAAAGAAACTACTCACTCTCTAAAGCTATGGATTCATTAGGAGAGGGAATGTTATTCAAATTTAAAGACTATATTACGTAGGGAAACAATTATGCAACGAGGAAAAAAAATAAGTTCAGTTCCTTTAAATTCATCTCGATATAATTTAAATTTTAAATTTCTTCACTTTAAGCAGAATCTTATGCGCTTAATTAGAAAATCTCTCGTGAATTTAACCATAGTTAAGGTAATTTCCCTTGTTCTGAATTCCATGAGTTACGAATAAAGCTATATCAGAGACAACTGAGAACAGAATTAGTTTTCCAAGTTTGGTACATATACAGCAGTATAAAATTCATTTCAGCTCAAAGTTTCTCTTTTTTTAAAGTAAGAACTTTATGCAAGATGAGCACGTGAGTCAAAGGAGTTAAACATTGACAAATAAAAGTTGGAAATAAATTGCGTAAATGCTTTTTTTAAATGGAATAAGTTGACTACTCATTATAATGTGGCAAAAGCGATGCAACTTGATGGAATGAAGTTAAAGGGAGACATAATTAAAGATTAGACTGGATTAAATAAGTTAAACTGGACTGCTGAAAAAAATTAAGTATTGGGAAAGATGTAATAGGCAGTATTTTTTAAGGGGGAAGGGCTGATGGCTTGTCGAAAGAAAAGTTTTAGGAGTAGAAAGATAAAATAGTTTTTAATTCAGTTACAGCTTTCATTGAGATGATGGCTTAGGATAGCTTACTTCTTCGGTAATCCGGTTAAATTGTCACTTGACAGATTAACAATAAAATTAAGGCTTAGCAAAAGAACACAAAAATGAAATACAGTGTAAAATATTCCTGAGAAAATAAGATTCTATTTTCAAGCAGCTGCTCACACTGAATTTATCATTTGTCTAGTTTGAAATTTTTTATACTTTTACTATTTATGTGAATAAAAATATTCATGACTTATACCCTTATACATTAAATATATGCTCTTTTATTCATAAGCATATACTTGAAACCTGTTACGTTATTTTAGTTTTTACACTACGATAATCTTGGATTTTCAGTTGGTGAATATCAACTAAAGTAACAGACTCCAATTCAATTACAGTTGTTTTTTGATTCTTTGCAATCCAATAGAAAAGTGAAACTTCTGTTAACTTTTCTCTATTAATTTAGACTTTTTCCTGGTTTTCTGTTACAATTTTTCTATATTTTTTATAATAATAATTTTATCAATTAAAGTTTGCTTTGTTCATATTTCAATTACTATTTATTTCATGTTTTGCCCTTGTTTGAAACTAATTGGCATCGAAACAGGTTTTTCGTCCAATGTGGCGCTAATTCACTCGCGACTGCAAATTTTGGAAAAAGTTCACGTGATTATAATCACGCTTTGTTGCAATTTCCGCACGTCAATTGATTGGTCACGAATGAAATTTGAGATAATTGCGTACCGACTCACCACGTTTTTGAGCACCTATTTTTATTTGTGGTTTAATCACCCGACTGCACACGCGTTAACCAATCCCTTTTTTTTTAGATTTTGCCCATTATGAGGTAATCGGAAACGCAAAAGCATCGATCAATTCGTGGATTACATTTTCGCTATTCATCATTCGCCTTTGTCATCAATTTTAATTTTAAATACAATGATATAGATTTTTAAATTAGTGGAAATGCTCCTGATACCAATTTTCTCTTTGTAATAAGTTCCTCTCTCGATCAGATTCTCTAAAAGACCATCCATTTTGCGACAATTGTCCTTGAATTAGATCCAAAGCATATGAGATATAATCAAAAATTTTCAGTTTGATGTTATAATTTCACATTATTCATAGGAATGAGTCAAAATTACCGATTCAGTTTTAACGATTTCAAAATATCTCTCTCTACTCTTAGCAATAGATAATTGCTCGATTTATGGAGAATATCGCTAAGTATCAGAGAGATAGATTTTTGAAAACGTTAAAGCTGAATCAGTAATTATGATTCTTTCCGATGAATAATGTAAACAAATTAGATGATAAGCTACCTCAAGTATGAATTCCCATAATAAACCTTAAACTGTCGAATAATAATCCAAAGGAAGTTAGAGAAGGTTCTAAATATTAAATTCTTTCAGGACTAAGATTTTTGTACACCTTGTTGTTTGTAGTTTTAAAGAAATATATGTTTATGGTGGGTAAGAATTTTAGACGTTTATAAAGATGAAAAGAAAGTTCTTAAGTCGGAAAACTATCAAACTAAGTTTCCTATTTGACATCACTCCGCCCTTTAATTCTCATTGCAAAAAAATATAGAAAACTTTCACAAAAATTGCAATTAAACATCAACCGTCCAATATCTGTTTAGCCCCCATTAAGGGGGTAAAACGGATCATGGTGCTTATTTGTAAAAAAAGAATATATGTGAGTATATTATATGAGTTAGTGATAAAAATGAAGAAATTTTAGTTATTTATTGATAAAAAGTCATTATATTTTAATTGGCATCCTTATCTGTCTTACAAACAGCACGAATGAAGTAACTATTAAACATCTTCTTTTCGCTGCAATTCTAATGACGCCATTCTTCGTATTTGAAGCATTTATTCTTGCTCTTGATAGCCCCTCTGATATACAGATGACAATATCGTTTGAGGAATCCATAGATCCAATCTTGGCCAGCCATCTTTGCTTCATGGTTGAAATTTTGAGCGATTCCCATGCGTTCACAATAATTAAAGGCATTTTCTTCACATTTTTTGGTGTCGGCCTAAACTCTAGTTTTGACAGATGTAATATTCTAACTACAAATCTCTTATCAGATTCGAGATCCATTACAGTTTTAGCTCCCATGACTTGGTTTATGCCAGTAAGAGTAGAAACTCTTCTTTGAAGCGATGTGTAAGGTAGTGTACGGCAGCTTGGATCAGAGTTATAGCTTTAGATTTTATTTTCTGCACAACCTCTTCCATGGCTATTTCTAACCAGGTATGCTAGGAATAAAAATAATTAATAAATGTTAAAGATATGAACATAAGTAACATTTAAGGTTATGATCCGTTTAGCATCATCTTTCGTGATCCGTTTAGCCCCGAATAGCAAAAGTCAATTACAAAAATCTTAAAAAATAACTGAATGCTTAATGATTGGAAACTAATTATTATATCATTGTTCAACGGCTACTATTTCATTATATTGCAAAAAAAGTTAGAAATGTAAGGTACCCTGAGCAGAAAACTGCTTTGATGTTGTTCATAAAAATTACATTGACGAAAAACCCATACACACGGTACGGCGACTCTACCGGGAATGGCCTCTGACGTGAGCGCAAGACTTCCAGACTCTTGTCTGGTCTGAATGTAGTTCATATACGCAAATAAAAAAGTCTCCCTACTTATTTCTTTGGTGCCCGCCATACAATGAATATAGTTAAAGCCTTTCACCTTTACATTTAATAGATACATTAAGTAACCGTCATGTAATGAAACATAAAGCGAGATTAAAATAAAAACGACACGGAAAAGCACAGTTAACATATGATAAAGAAAATGAATCACTTTTAAACATTTTGGCCCGTAATTGATCCATATAAGTTTTGGAAATATGCCATTCAATGCTCAAATGTACGGAATTTCGAAATTATATTAGTTAAAGGTGCATACCTTTATATATAAAGGTGTACTTCAAGTTTATCGATAACATAAGTATTTTAGTCGCACATCATACCGAGGTTGATTCGTGTTAAGGATCGACAGCTTATTCTCAAAAGGAAATTTTGCAATTAAAACATTTCTTCGAAATAGACATACCGTCAAATGCAAATCTCTAAAATTTTAAAGAACTCTTTTTCCCATACGGAATTCTTGGAAATTTTCAACGTAAAAGGAAGTGATGTGACGACCTCAGCTAATGCAGTACTCTTTCTTTTTGAGGGCAAGTTTCACATTTCAATTCACCATGTTAAAATTCCTAGAGTCATTAATATAAATAATCCTCATTCTCTGAAAATTTCCCTGCTTCGAAAGAAAAAAACTTTGTGATAAGCAAAAAAAAAAGATATGGAGTTGGTTCACGAAAACGATTCATAAAAACTAATCTAGTTCAACGTAAAGATTTTTGGAATAAAATTAACGGCACGATAACCGGAAAGAATATCGTAAAGTTTCCTTGTTATCTCAATTAAGAATTTCGCTGAAATAAATACTTTTCGAGCGCTACCTTCGGTGCATCTACTGTTATAGGAATTCACGAAAAAAATAGTAAAATGACACATCCATCCTCGTTTGCGAAAGATTCGCACCGACTGTAGCATTCTCGTATCGCAGAAAGTTATGATGTTGACCGCCGGGAGTCGACAATTAAACTCCCTTTATGGTTCTGCACCATCATCAGCGCTTCCCGCACCACGTGATTTTATATTTCCAATGGCCGCCAACGGCCAGCGGACGGCCGCGCAAAAGTACCATTTTTCTTCCATTTAAGACGGCCATTTTCGCATCCGCGGCAGCAGCGGCGTCCTCGGCGGGGAAGAGTTCATTTTTTCCCTCAAAAAAGTGGGATTTTCGCTCGCAGAACTGGACGCTCGGCGGATAGAAATTCTAATTTCTGAGGGATGTTGAAGGACAGAAGTGACGGCGAATTTAATTTAGCGGAAGGAGATTATAATTGAAACGGGCGCATGCGTCCCCCTGAAATGGAAAACTATTTAGAGGAAAACGTGTCTTTTAATTGAGGTCGGATTAAGATCCCGGGAATATGTTCTTCGTCTGACTCGGAATATAATATAAAATTAATTAAATGCGGCATCAGTTCATATAACGCCTTGTTTGTACATTCATATACGTGTGTCTCTCAATGAACGTAATAAGGGTAGACGCACTAAATAAGTAAGTCTGCATCTTACGTAATTTGCGTGTTATTTAATCCTTTTCAGGATTTATAATGCTTTTTCTCGCGGTTCAAAAGAATTTAAGTGCAAGGAAAATATAACAGGAGAATAAGATTCCTCTAAATTTTCCTGCAAAACCTACGCTACGGAAGAAATTCATCGATAAATAACAAAATGCTTTCTGTCTTTTTCACACGAATACTTTAAAAGTTGCTTCGAAAAAATCTGCGACAATTTAGTAAACATTGACCACATGTCACATTTTCTTGATATTTGCTACGTTCTCAATATCTGTTGAGTAAAAAGAAAATAACAAACAAATCTATGTACTTATAATGTTTTCACCTTATTATGATTAGATTAATTTGAGAGATTTAGGACATTAGTGATTTTTAATTATGGAAAAAGGAATAAAGGAAGAAAATATTCATGAAAAATGAGAAGCCTATTTTATGTCTGAAAAAAAAATCTCTAAATTGTGGTTTTTAAGTTACAGCTCCACCTTAGAAACACTTTTGCGGAAGTTAAACGATATTTAAATTTCTATTTATGAAGTCATGCAATCTCAGTTAAGCTCGATTAAATTAAAAAGAAAATTGGAATTTGGAAGCGAAAAAAATATGACTGCGTTACTATATCCGAAGCTTAATTTTTAATTACATTTTGGACCATCACCAGGATAAATTTGAAGAAACACAGTCATAATTATTTTGTGATAGAGATGAAATAAAGTATTCTTTAGAATTGCTACTCCATGCGTATAAATAAAGTCATGAAAAAGCAATTCTATGCGATCTTACAGAAGAAGTAAATTTTAATTTTGCGTAATATCTTTGTTTTGAAATGATAACTTAGATATCTCTTCCTATTTACTCACACACAATCCATTCGTCAAATAGAAGACGGACTTATAGAGAAACAATTCTAACTCACTGGAAGATTGATTTCTCTGGAACGTTCCCTAATTGACCGCATGAGCAGATTATTCCTCGCACAAGTTACTTTTCGAAAGTAGATCCGAATGTGACAAATCCATTCCTTGAAGTTTGAGTGACAATCCCTGTGATCTATGTTCCTCTAATTAATGAGATGGGTTACTGATCTATCTTTCCTCATTTGGCTGCAATTTTCTTTCGTCTACGGGATCAAATGCTTAAATTCTCCATCGTGCATTTTAATGAAGTGCTACCATAATTTAATAATCTCCTTGTTTCAATCATGTTTCCCTCGCCAAAATAATGTAGAGCAGTGAATACTAAATAACTTGCGATATTTACGAAACTAAATAGAAATATAAATCGTCAAATTTAGGTTAACATCAACAAAGACTTCTACAAACAGAACTTTTATTAGAGTTTGCGTAATTTTCCTAACTATATGTCAATTTATGGTATTACTTTGTAAGCTATAAGAGTAAATTATGTGACATCGAGATAGTTTCACTATCTCAGTTTAAGAGAATATAACTTGTAACTATACAACCTATAACTTAGTTGAACAATACAAAGAAAGATAAAGGTGACGTTGCACGTAAAGAAGTGCTGCGAAGAAAATTCTGGAAAAGAAATGCACATGGAATACGTGTTGGGCACGAAATGGATCGGGACTTGAACCAGGATTCACCTGATGGTTGAAATATTACTATATTATAAATAATCATTCATTTAGTTTTCAAAGTGTGAGAATATAAATGATAAAAGAAGTACCAAAACTTGATATGATTAAGAGGTGAATCTGCTGGACTTCGTTAGTTTTATAAAATTGAAGCACGAAAACAATTGATATCTTGAAATCAATAATGGGTATCGTGATTTTAAAATCGTTTGGATTTCGTATTTTATTTTCCAGCATTAAATACATATTGCAATTATTTTATCGCAATTTAATTAGTTTTTAATTTAAACGATCAGAAAAAACATGATGAATACCTACAAAGTTTTAAATGCTACATTAGAAACAACGTAAAATAATTTATCTTCATGCTTCATCGTTAAATAATTCCAATGTTATGAAAATATTTTTTATTTATTATTCAAAACTACAAATAGCCCCAAGGCCAGGTGGTAGTCATATCGTGGGGGGAGGAGGAAATTATATTATCTGCCTGGTATTCACCCTAGTCGGGAGGAAAAACCCCCAAATCCTCCCGAAGGCAGTAAGTAATATGCCAAGCATTATATTATAACAAATAAAACATTTATTAAAAATAAAATAGCAATATTCTCTTGAAGAAAGGAAAAAAGGTAGATTTGAATATGCATGTTTTCGAATCCATGCTATTACACATGACTGTTTAACTGCATTACAAATGACCGCATTTTAAAATTGAAAACAAAATTGAACTCAAAATACTAATACAATTGAATAAGTGCATTTATATCTTCTTATGAATTCATTTTATTACATATATTTTGACGAATATTTCTGTGAAAGTCATACTAATCTTAATTGGCCTACGCAATTTAGGAATTTACCATCACATGACTTTTGCTACCTTTTTGATAGGGAAAATCTTTACCCGAGGAAGAAGAATTTTCCACCAACAAGACGCTAGCGCTGCTTCCCGCCTGTCATCTTTCGAGAAAAGATTGTGTGCATTTTATGCTTGACACGCTTCCAAATCTTCTTCGAGCGAATTACTTACGCTACACCTCAAATGGATGTATTAAAATCCCTTCTTACCCAAGGGAGAAATATGCCACTATAAGCATTTGTGCAATTTTCGGTAGGAAATTAAATTATAACTTCGCATTATTCAATGTAATAAAATTATAAAATTTATTTTACCGTCGAAAAGATAGTTGGAAGAGATGGAAATATACGGCCGAAAAACAGGAATAATGCCCCTGGAGAAATAATTTAGGGTAATCGGTTGAGTAAGTTTTGGTTGGGGGAAGAATAGTCCTTGGATGTATAATGGGTCCTTATGAAACCTCATGTACATACTTGTGAGAAAGTATTAGTGCAAGCTCATAACTAGTAGCCGGAATTAAACCAATTGTTGGATTGGTTTACGGTATCTTTTTTCCTTTATTCTGGTTGAAGGTGGGTTTATTCTTAATCCTGTCCATTTAATTCTACTGTACAATTTAATTTTGTACACAGTGCATTATTTTTCCTCAGGGCGTTTTATTCTAGAAAGGAAAACACCCAAACAATACGTTTCACAGCTTGGCTCTAAGCCAAGTAATTCGTTGTTTTGATCCTTCTGCAACCGTAAACCTTTCAGGTATTAAGCGTTTGAAGTTTCATACAATAGGTGGTAATGAATTTAATTTCCCTTACGTTCCTTCTTTTGTCATTTGAATACATCTCGCAGAAAGAGTAAATACAAATTTTCGCAGTCAAAAATGAACCCAAAGCTAAGTTAACAATATTTAAATGTTTCAAATTGAATTATTATAAATTACATAAATACGATTTAGGTGTAACGTGAATGATACACCTAAATGATGAAAAAAAGGAAAAACACATTTTAACATATTGAGACCTAGTAAATAATCCTCGCATTAATCATCAATGACAATCAGTCCTCATGCAGGTGGCATTGTTGAATCGGTTATCTATTTAAAAATATCCAGAGAGCTTCCAAGATTACAGCATTAGAGTAGAAACAGAGTGAAATCCATGAAAATAAGCAGCTATGCTCATTCAACGCGATAATAAACAAAAATAACGTATGGTAATAGTACACATACAATAATGAAAAATCATACATATTAGGTTAATATAGAAAATATAAAAACGGTGATGCGATTATCTCATAAATAGCATTTGCAAAATCGAGCTCTTATTAAATTCTAGGGTAAATGAAAATTTTTATTTTTGCTTTTTAGTTTCAATTGAATGTAACAATGAAATAAAGATTAATTATTTACATGAATACTGTGAACGATGATTATAGTTATTATTAATCGGGCATATTAATTTCTGGTGAATTTGTGAACAATATGTTTAGGTTATTAATGAAAAATTGTCTCACATGATTATATGATCGGAACTAAAATTACAATGGTTAATTAAAATTCAATCATGCTAACATGTAAATAGGTGCTAGGTGATAAATTCTAAATCCACGAAATATCTTCGTAAATGAATAGCGAAAAAGTTTTACTTATTTCGACATCGTAAATGGTGATGGAATTAACATTAAACGTCAGTGTATTCCACTACAATAGTAGAAAAGGAGATTAGAATGAATAATGGCAGTAATTTCTACACTAAAATTCTCAATTAAACAATTCAAGGATAACTGTGATTAATTACATTTTATAATCGATGCATTATTTATCTCATCGATGACAAAAGTCGATTAATACCTCCGAATGAACAGGGTTTCCGCCTAAGTGATAAAAATCTGAATCGGAAGCTTTGTTCTCTTATCCCTTGTCACTTTTCATCATTAAACAAACTCTCCTGGCCATCGATCAATGTCCCTTGAGTCACTTTCCTTTCTTCCCTGCACGAATGTCGTGCGTCATTAATTAAGAAACTCACTATTTCTAGAGACGATAATCACTCGCTTAATTATTCTGCACGTAACGGACTTGATTCGTTTGATTAAAATCCTCCCTTTCGGTGAAAATTAGTTTTTATTATTTTAAAATATGACGGAAGCAAATTCTTTCGTTTAATTCAATCTCTTGTCACATTTTCGGGTTTAAATAAAAAAATGATAAGGTAATCTTTAGGAAAATTTGCTGAAAATTCGAAATTCTGACGAGATTGAGGGCAAAAGGTGGTCGTATATGTTCAAAAGAAAACTCAATGCGCATCGTAGCTTATCATGCCATGCAGTTAAGTATTTCTCGATATTTTTAGCGCGAAAGTATCCTTAGTATTGTTCGGAAATGGATATATTAATTTTGGAATTCGAAAGGAATTTATGAAAGTTGGTTTATTTTATTTCATAAAATAAGAGAAAAGATCGTTTTACTGAATAAACCCGTATGATATCAAAACCCCTGGCTTACATTTTAGAATTTTGCTGAATGAGGATTACTTTTTCCTCGTGCAATACTGTAAATTATTTCTATATCTGCATTATTGACGAGAACGAAGCAAAGATGCAATATAAGTTGGCTGGATATCGTGGAATGCCCCAGCAAAGTTCTGAGTAAATTAAACAATGTATCGTTACTTCCACCAAGTATTTAAAGTAAACTCTACAGTAATACTACTTCGTACCTCCACCACGTTGTAAATAGTACTGTATAGAAATTAGTGGAAGTTACGACGAAGTCTTTCCTTTATTTAGAGGCAGTGAGATCTACGATGATTTTAAAATAATTTTAGCAACCCAATAAAGCAAAAGATGACACATTTTCCAATTTTGATGCAATAAAATATCTTACAATAAGAGAGTGTCAGTCATATGCAATTGCCATTAAAACGTTACTTGCTTAAAAATCGCAGAAAAGAGCATTGATTCTGTTTATTTAATTTGTTGTCTACTTTCTGACATTATATCAGTTATTTCCTTTTCATGGAATATTAGAATGAAAACTATTATTTCTCTAATTGTGGTCATTTTACAATATACTGGTTTTTGGGGAAAACATGTTTTACGGATTATAAAGAGTTTATTTCACAAATGAAAGTTATTATTCATTTTTATCTGGATTTAAACAAAGAAAAGATGAGCCCAAAAATAAGCATAAACAATTTTTGGAATGAACGAATAAATAGAAAATGAAGGTCAGACTAATTTGTTTTCGTTAAAGAGATTCATTATTATATTATTGATGCTATTGTATTTATCTGGATAAAATTCACAGCAGGCAACATAGAAATATATATATATAATATGAGCATACAGAAATAAGATGATAATTAATGAAAGTCATTACCGAGCTTAAAATTTACCGTAGATTCTCAAAAGAAGAAAATTGAACTGTGTGTTAAAAAAAAATAGAAATGGTCCGGAAATTCGAGTTAAATTTCACTTTCAGGATCTTTAATGGTAACACTCTTCTTTTCATCTGATTATTCCGTGAATTTCGCTACCAAATGTTACCCGGATGACCACCATTGGATACGCTTGTGCATATATTAAACGTGTTGAAAGTTGAAAAGAAGGGCCTATCTTCCTTTTTTGTTTTATTCAGGATGTAGAAGAGGGAAGAAGAGGGAAGTGGGAAACCTTTCTGCTCGCAAACACAGGAAGGGGAAAAATGTAAGCATAGTCGGCTTTTTCACGCGAAACCAGCGGAACGGCTTGAATGTTTCTTTTTGCACTCACGAGTCTTACGCAAGGGCTTGCGCTAATGGATGGAAGCACGAAAGATGGCTGAGATGAAGAACGGTGGAAGGACACTTAAAATTGAACAGCAGCGGGAAGTGGCTAATGATTCAATTTCCACTAACGGCTTATTTTTTCCGTAGTGATGAGAAATTTTCTTATTCTAGCAAAATGAGATTCGATTCATCAAATGTTGAATCTTCAACTAACCTAGAAAAGATACAACATCTTTTGAACAATTATTTGATATGAATTACTGCCTCTGTGCTTAGTTAAACCTTCATGTATTGCGTACGGAATTTCTACTTAGAATATTTCCTGATTTTTATTTCAACAGGGATTTATATATTAACGATATATTTTGAATACCTAGTTCCCTTTAGATTGATGATTATACATGTGTTTAACATATGGTACTTGTATAATATTTAGCCTGGTGGTCCGTTTCAGCGTATCCAAATCCTTGTGCTAAATTGAGACCTATTGCCCAAGATGAGGAGTTAAAAGATGGACCGACATTACTTTCAACATTGAGCCAAATTTTACCACAGCTGTACAACAAGTTCAAGTAAATACATCGCAATGACGCAGAGAAAAACATTCGATTCGATAAGGAGTTACCTAAATAATGAAGTTGTTGTGCGATATTCATACCTAAGTAAGTCTCATAGATTACAGCCATAAAGAAAATCTTTATTAATAAAAGTAACATCTATATCCATCATGAAAAAAACTAACGCAAATGTCTTCATCCATCGTGGTATGGTATCAAAGGAAGCACATGTTACGTACAACAAATCGTTTTTCATTTTCATTTTCTAAAATCATATTGCCAACGATTTCATTGATGGCACATTTATGTAAATTTAATTGAAATTATTCTTCCACTGAGGATGGAGGTGAATACTAATCCAAATCTTAACAATTGCCAAAATTCTTTTAGATATTTGCAAATGAATTATTCGCAGTACAATACGCAGTCTGACAAGCAAATTGTTAATATTTAAATTAAATATTTTCCATTGTGCACATCTCTTTATCGATAATACTTTTCTGCTAAATTTGTTAAAAAGATAGTACGGGAGATTTTTAAAATTAATAAATTTAATAACATTTATCAAAACTGCGATTTTGCAAAACTATTATGTATGAAATCCATTTGTAAATTAAGCCTTCACGAATAAAAAGATTTTACTTGAAATCTTTTCAAACCTGGAATAGAAAAAGTGGCTGTTAACGAATCGTACAATTTTAAGTGTAGCGGAAGATGAAAATAGGCTGCTCAAAGGGATGAAAAGATCTGTCAGACGCATTTGCAACTTAAAAGAGGAGATAAAAACATCGGTGCTTTAGAAAAAGCGTACACGCTATTCGCTTGTTTCGGTATTCACTTATTCAAAGCATTCAATCCTTGAACAAAACAAAGAAACCATCATCTTCTTTTGCTTCTAATCTTCTTTCAATCACATTCGTCTTTCACAATAGGGAACTGTGTGTAGTGCTTGTGTAAGTAAAAACGTATTTACAAGCGGATTTTCTGCTACTGAGTTAGGTCTCTTGTTGTGGTTCTTCTCTGAGGCCAACGTTTTTCTCGTAATTCATGTCACTGTTAGGAAAATTTTTGTAATTTATCCGGATTAGAAGTAAATGAAAATGTTTGAATCATTTTAGAACCGTAACCAATTACAATAAAATTATGAATAGAATCAATATTTCGTCAACGTTTCTAAAAATTAATCTCAATCTTGCAGATACAGTTCAACGAGAAGTTATAAAATTTGAGATTCAGAGAAAGAATGTTATTTATAATCGTTAGAATGAATAAGAAAAACACAATGAATAAATATTAAGTCTCATGTTTCCAGAAATTTGGGGATGGAAAACATTTCATTTCTAATGTATATAACCTTCAAATGCCAATCCTGATTCCACATTCTTTCACCGTGAAGTTGTTCATAAGAACCAATGGTTAAGAATGAAACAATAGTTTAGTTTACAATCAGAATCAAATCTCGGATAGTGGAGAGGTTAAATACTCATTTAACATATTTTCCTTCTTTTTTATTTCGTTCAAGTAAATATATTCATATTTACAAACGTTTCGAGGTTGCTTTAACGGCCAAAAAGCCTTCATAAATTATGAAAATTGTAGAAATTTGCGAATAAAATCCATAGATTACCGCTCTTCTCTTGAAATTATGCAAGGTTTCGCTTGATGTTATTCACGATAGTACGTAGTCATTTACAAGAGGATAAACGGGGAAACACGCAGACGGAAGAAGAGAGCCAAAGTGAAAGGCATTGGTTACTATCCTTTGGGGATATCCGAAAAGGGAATGGTAACCATATTCCGGAATATTTGAGCAGAGAAAAGAAACTAAATATCGGAGTTCCATTTAGCGTCTTTTTTCCTGTCTAAATGATAATTTGGTGAAGAACGACAGACCCGAAACTCGCTTTTTCAAGAGGCATAGGACCGTAATAATGGATTCCATGAATTTTCCACTTCGTGTTTCGGCCAAAACATTTTAGTCTTTCGCGCTATAGGTTTATACGTCATTCCAAGCATATTTTGATGTAAACAACGCGGAAGAAGGTTGCAATCTAAATATCGATGTACTCTTAACACAAATTCCTGCAGTTGCAGAAGACAATGGATCAGCTCTAAAGACCCTCCAGCTAGAAGTCTGCAGTGATAATTCATGAAATTTAGTTACTGAAGACAGAATGTACTTCGCTACACATTGTTTCAATTCGGTTCTTGTATTTTGTAACGCATATATGTAAGATTATGATGAAAAATGCATGAAACATCAAATATGCGAGGATATATTGTAATTTATAATTGAATTAATTCATCTGACTATCAAACCTTGGATTATCGCCGAGAATTACGATAGGACTTGAAGTGTACGATAAAGTTGTGCGAGTTGTGGGAATCGAGGGGGTTATGCAGGTCACATAGACTGCAGGGGCAGTAATTATAAAAGCTATGGTTCTCAAATATTTCCTCCTTATAGCCAAATGGGTCACGTATTCAGCTTTGTTGTTAGCGTACATTAGTTCCATTTTCGGTAGTGTAAACATTTAAGATGTTTATGATGATGTTTAAAACAAATATAAGTACTTATCTTAATTTTAATCTGCGTTTCCAAATGATCTAGAAAACTCAATACTGCGAGTCAATGCGCTTACCATCTGTCACCCACAATAAATGCCTCGGCCATATCTTGCAATGGGATAATGTGTCATGTGATTGATTTCTCTTACTCCTGAGATTTAAATTCATGTTGATTACTATATTAAGTAATTATCATGGGATAGCAGTTCAAGAAATGTATCTATGTCTTTCTGGATGGTTATTAAATAAGGGCTAGTAGGAGCAGATCAGAGTGAATTAGAAGCAATTCAGGTGCGGTGTTTACAGTGAAATCTTGTAAATTAAACGGACGGTTCGAGTAAATAATTAATTAGCAAGGAAATAAGGAAATTGGGTAAGGTAATTTTGCACGAGAAGGCGTGCTCCCAGGAAATGTCTCAACGAAGAATAGACTTGAAAAAAATTAATTAATTAATTAGTCTTTTGCAGTGTAGATTGGAGAAAGCTGAAAACAATTATAGACAGAAGGCAAAAAATCAATCGGCAGCATACTAATGTGGAAAATGCTTAACTGAAGATCAAACTGTTAGTAATAGTGGAAGGAATACTAAAGGCCTTGTTTATCCTTTGAGAGCCTGGTAATGGAAAGCGTTATGGTTAAAAAATACGAGAAAATGAAGCAATGTTTTGGAAATAGGAAAGCTTTGAACCGATTATTCAACTGACGATCCTTGTTGACTTTGGAAAATAGCAGTCGTAAACAGAAACACATCGGGCTACATATATTAACAATGGCAGATATTAATAAAATCCATCACGTTATCTCACCAAGAAAGCTCAATGTTTATTGGCAAGGGTTACGACCAATTGGTCATCGAATTTAATTTCCTTAAAAAAGCAAATATGGAGTATTTTATTTATCCTGGAATTACATTATTTATAACCAATCGGAATGGGTTATTGATGCGTTGCAAACGGAAAAAATGGAACTGGAATTACAGGATACATTCCCAAATTACCTTTCAAAATAAAAGTTTATGATATAGCCATTGAGAGGGCTGTACCTGAAAATCTTGATTTACGATGAGTCCTCGTAAAGGGAAACAGTGAAAGCATTTTGCAATTCCATTCAGACGTCGAATAAATCGTTCGGATCCAATACAATAGTGAGACTATATGACTTTCTGAGATCAATAACACAATTTCTGAGGGTTAAAAACTACTCAAAATGCTGCATTGCTTCCCCTGCAGTGACATGATGCCGGAAAGAATTAAATTTTTCCTCAACAGAAATAGCAGCCAATGGGGCAAATAAATATGCGGGATATATGTATATCAAAAACTAATTTAAACTGATTATATAAACGCGAATAGTATCCTTTAAAAAATGTTGTTCATTGATAGAAGGTAAAGTTACTTACGTAGAGAGTATTTTTCATATCGTATCTGTATAATAGGAATACCAATTAATTAAGTGGTAAATTATTACATTATTAATATCATTGATCCCTCATGAAGGAACTGTAAATGTTGCCAAATGTATACATGCATATTTCTTAAAATACAATATCGTAGAGTCGTGACAAAATATATTCCTGTGGAGAGACCCAATGCAAATTGAGAAATGCGAATAATAATACAACAAGGTACTCTGATACCTTCACAGATGAAATTCCTCCGGTTTAATTCTTTAAAGATTGGGTGGAGTTGAAACCACATGTATTTAGCAACATTGCAGCTACCTAATAACAGGATATAATAACGAAAAAGTAATTCAGCATACTGATCTTTTATTCTTTGAGTTTAATTTGCGTAATAACTTAATTAAGCAATCAAGAAGCAATCAAGAATTACCACTGTCAACTTTTAAACCTATCGGAAATGTATTTTGTGGCAAAAATATCATTCTTTATATTTTTTATAGAATAATAGTAATTATCATGTAACTGTAATTATCAAGCATAATTATTGGAGGAATTAGATTCAAATTCTGCTCTAGCTCATCTCCATGAAATATCGTAATCACTATGATGGCTACGATATTTGTAGAATGTATTGAAATTCAAAACCAAATTTAAACGTACCCAATGAACAAATGCTCGGATGTTAGCAGTTTTTATTTTTTGTTTAATTTTTTTGGAGTTTTTGTTCGGTTTTTCTATAGTTTTCATCCTCGATTACACACGTATTTAGAAATACTGAAGCTCTAATTTCAACGTACTGGTTTGGTTAACCAACTCGATTTCAAAATGTGCAATTAGTAATTTTTTTCTAGCTTCGTAATGATTTCCAGGAAGAAACTAACGCGCGAATTGGGAAACTGCAATGCGTGTTTGCTCTCTGTAGCAGGTTGTAACAAGGTGCTTTGTAATTATTCACCAAAAATTGATTCTAATGTAGCTATATAGTAGTGGCCATATGTAGCCAAATGTAAAGCAAAATAAAATATTTGTGAACATTTCCAAAAGAATTTATATAGCTGTGGGATTTAATGAGTTATGGCAGAAACATTATTGATTGTAAAGTTGAATTTAAGTTTATTTACAAACCTCGATCAAAAATATATAGCATAAAATCCTATTTTAATATTCTGTTTGTATCAAATAATCAACCATAGTAGGGTATGCGTATTACAGCGACATTAACTTATGGAGTAGATTTGATAGAGGTTACCCGTATGGACTATATTGCAAGGAAACAAAATTAGTCCAGAAGACATGGATTTCTATTATACTTTCTTTCCTATTGTTCTTTTTTTATAATTATATCTAAGCAATAATAACATTCAAATAGAAGTCAAAACTATTAGCTGAATTATCAAAGCGAATTTGACCATGGTAGGTATGCAGAGAAATATTGAGATTTTCTCTGTTTTTACACATTTTTCATTGATTGTATAACCAATCGAGAAGTAAACTTCATTATAAAATTTTTAAAATGTCCTGCATTAAACCTAGAGTTATTATTTTAAATAATGAAAATTTTGAGCAATCCGTCTTCTTTTTACTTGAGTAAAACTCAGTTATGGTTGAAGATGAGATTCTACTAATTAGTGCACTAATTATAGGAAATCTCTGGTTATTCTTAGATAGGTTTCCACAGTTTTATTAACAAGAATGACACAATAGCAACAAAGCAACTATACCACTTAAAATTGTAAATTTCTCTAGGTAAGAAAACCGCTTCATATCCTAATCAAGAAATAACTCCGTCAAAGGGTCACCCACCGCCTCAACGACCCTTAACGAGGCAATCTCTTTACATAATGATGGAAAGAGAACCCTCTCAAGAATGTCATAAGATTCGCTGGATTGGTAAGAGGACGCCCCGGAAAGCGGGAGATCAGCGGTTCGTTTCCAACTCTCGTCAGGTTTAGTCTTCTCAGTCTATATAATACAAATAATAATAAAAATTACTTGTCATTTACTTTAAACTTATTGCATAAATATACTGAAATAAAAGCTTCTAGAATATGAGTGATGCAGGCAATGATACAGCTCTTTGTTTATTAAATGCCAGGGAAGTTTAATTTGTAGCGTACCATTGCTTCAGTTACGTGGTAATCTACCAGATATACGAGAAGGATTCTGGTTATGTGAGGAAAGCAATTGCAAACTACCTCACTTCTCATCCTGCTTATTAAATCTCTTTCCCTCCCCAAAGCTTTCCGTAGTTGATGGAGGAAGGAATTCGAGCTAAATGCTGTTCAGAAAAACTATATGCAATATATTTGCGAATAGAACTGAATGTATCCTAGAATTCACGATTCCCATTGAATTTCTGCATTAAAAACTTGGATAAATAATCTGACTTACTAAGCTACACACTCAAATTACCCACTCTACAATCTTAAGGTAATCAAGCAATTAGCATACGATCATATGCATCGTTTCTCCATGCTCTCATTTCCTTTAACTCTTCCTTCACTTTAGACACATTCATGTCCATACGTATACACTCCCTTTAAATTATTTTACTAAAATGTTATTAATTATTGTACGAAACGGAGCAGGAATGAACTTTTACAATAAATAATTTAAATTAATGATTGATAATTGAAATTCAAAGTAATTAATTTGGCATTTGGAGTATGTGTAAGAATCATACTTTGGAATATTTTATGTATTTGATGCCAAAGATGAAATTGTCATCCTGATTCCCATTGATGTATCAACGGCAGGAAATTGAAGTTGGATTAAAGGAAGCCTTGTGCATCGTGTTCCGTAAGCGAAGCCATATGCAAACAGCTTGTTGAGCGGGGGAGTCAAGTCGCTATGGGTCTCAATGGATACGAACAGGTGATAATCGCTCGAGGATAAAGGAGAACTTAAAGAAGACTCGGTGGATCGCTTTGGAGGTGAAACTGAGACGCGCAATCGGATTAAAGGCTCCAATTCTCTCAACAAATGGATTAAGTTCTCAAAGGTTATTCTAGCATGTAATTCTTAAGCTAAATGTAACATTATTTCCCAGACTCAAAAATTCTGGCGTTCCTTACGCCGAAATATCAAGTTTTAGCGGTAGAACTGTTTCAAATGAATCGTGGCTTTGAAAGGGAAGCAAAGACGTGGGACAAAGCTGTTGGAACAATAGGAGATACAAAGCCAAGAAGATAATCAGGAGAAGCTACCAATTAAGACCGGAGTAGTTAATTTTCTTATTAAGCTATTGCCATTATAGTTGTTTCAAAGGTGATAAATATGATTTTCGATCAATGTGTGTCCATTAGGATAGGTATATTTAGATAACTATAAATCTTATTTACTGATTGTGAAACTAAAACTACAATCAAGAGCAAAATACTTTGGCTTGCAGAATGAAATACTGCTACGATATACTCTTGTAAAACCGAATAGAATGGTTTTATTTGTATCTTTTCTGGAAATATCATTCATATCTTGCACAAAAATGTGCCTCTATATACCTTTACGAGTAAAATGTAGCTTGCATACTGCGAGCAGATCAATAACACTAATTTCATATCGGCATCATATCGGGACGATCCTCAAAAGAAAAAAAAAAGGATTGAAAATATTCTTAAAATTCGCTGCAATTTAATCGTCTGGCATCGATCCCGGGTCTTTCTGGTAAACTCTATATCCTCTATGTGTGAAAATTCAAGTAGAAATATTGGCTGCAACTGCCTCAAACTACGTTCTACTTTTCACGAATGTAAATGGTTCTCTGGATTCGAACCAAGGACGATCTTGGAAATCTAAAACATGTTTTTGAAATGTATCTATGATCTCTATCTATATGCTGAATCTCAAGTTTCAATATTATTGGGAAAGGGTTCAAAATAATTCTTAAAAATCTGATTAGTTACTGATTGTAGAGACATCTGGTGTCGAACCCAGGACATATTGGCAGCTGTGAATGCACAGTATGACTTGTAAGGACTTGATCATACTTAATACAAAGTTTGAAGTCGATATCATGCCGGGAAGTACCTAAAATTTGTTGAATGACTTTTACGGAAAGTATCCTGGGTTCGATGCTAGGACGATGCAAAAATCTGGCCTTTAATATACATTGAGGTGGTTTTTCATTATTGTTTTGATGCATTTATGGAAATGATAAGAAGTTATTGCTTATATGGAAGATGTATATTATGCCTAGGGTTTTGAACTAAATTTAGATAACACCGTGCAATTCCTGGGTTCGATGCCAGGGCACATTAAAATGTTTCTCATAAGGAATATATGGGAAAATTAGGTGGTCGTTTGAGGAAGTTGCAACTAATATTTCTACTTGAATTTTTACACATAGTTAGAGATGGTGATCTTCTGTTGTGCTGCATAGAAAGTATTGCCACGAAGACCAGGGTTCGAAGCCAGGCGGTAAATATATCTCCCAATTAATACACATTGAGGTAGATTTCATTATTTTTTTATGCACTTATCGAATTGATAGGAAGTTCTTGCTTAGATGGAAGATGTATATTAAGACTCGGTTAAGAAAAAAATTAAATAAGGCCATGCTGTTCCATGGTTCGATGCCAGAGCAGATTACAATTTCTCACATAAGGAATATATGGGAAAAGTAAGACGTCGTTTGAGGGAGTTGCTGCCAATATTTATGCTTGAATTTTCACACATTGTTAAAAATGGCGATCTTCAGTTGCACTGCATAGAAAGTTCACCAGGAAGACCCGGGTTCGATGCCAGACGATTAAATTGCAGCGAATTTTAAGAATATTTTCAATCCTTTTTTTTTTCTTTTGTGGATCGTCCCGATATTATGCCGATATGAAATTAGTGTTGTCGATCTGCTTGCAGTATGCAAGCTACATTTTACTCGTATATAATAGATATACCTTTATAAGCACAGAATTAGATGGATTATTTTAATTCTGAGTTCTAGGGAGTGCAGCAAATAATACGTTTTCAGAACATTAGATGTCAAGAAATGGGTCAAGAATTATCTTTCAGTAAAATACATAACGAGGGCGGATACCAAGTCAAAAGTGAAGAAAGTTACAAAATTGTGCGATTAGAAAAGAATCAATAAAATCAAGATAAAGTAAAACGTTAAGTCTTTGTTATCTTAACTTTTCAGAAATGTTACTGTGATAATTCCACTACAATAGAATAAGATCAATTGCAAATAGTCTTCGGCACTTCTAGAATTTCTGGTGAAAATCGTTAAATAAAATTTATTGTGCATTTATCAATATTTATAGCCGATGAATTTCGTCCGAAGTTCAAGTGAAATAGATTTCTTATTTTTTAACTGTTCAAACTTGTTTGTTTGCAGCAGCTACACTTGGTAGGAATGTCAACGGCATTTTCCGAATTTAAGAAAGTAGCGGAAAGTTGTAGATAATGGAATGATTCGCTTTCATGACAACAAGCAAAATTTACTTCAGAATATCTAGATGACTATACAATACCTCTGAGAACTTATGAAAGAACGCTTCGTCTAGTTGTGCTCATGAAACTATGCAATACGTGCCGAAAAATACATTTCCTTCGGAAATTTCAGGGCCGAATATTTGTTAGCAAGACCATTTTCGCCGTTACCGGGAAATAAAAAAAAATCCTCGGAACACACCACCGAACGAAGTACCATTGGTCCGTTGAGTATTCAGCTGAGTGGGCGACTTTTTTTCGAGCTCTATTATAAATTACGAATATGGAAGCGCGTGGTTCCCATACGAGTTGAACCTGCGGGACACCTAATGCTAACTTATGCAGGAGACCGCAGATGAGAATAAAAGAAACAAGGCGAGTTTGGAACTTTCATTTCGCATGTAATGCTGACTCGTAAGCTCCCAATTTCCACGGTGGCCCGTTACGCTAGGCGTGACGTCACGGGCGCTGTTTCGAAAATAGAGCACTCTCCTATTCCGTATGATCCTTTGACGAAATAAACTCAGTGGACTTCCGAGAGAGGCTCGTTGCACGGAGACCACAGGGCAGTCATCACTGCTAACATCCGACATCAAGCTCCATCATTTGATCCGTTCTCCCTGTCATCCTATGCCGATAGCAACATCATCAATAGCTACTCTTCACTACATAAGACTGATATTCGTATGCATCTACATTTATTAATCGACCTACATTCATGCGACGGACTTAGAACACGGGTTTCGCGAGAAATAACGTGTTTCCCCAGCAGCATAAGCTTTAAATTATATCGAGAAAAACCTTTATTGATTATATCTATTGTAAAATACTAAAGAAAATGAATATTATTAGTGATTAGTAATTTAACTCTTGGATATTTCTGTCATTGAAATTTTTATTTTAATTTATTCGGGGCTTATATGTTACCCGGTAGGTTTAAAGGTATGAGTGATTTTTTTTAACTGTGAAAACTGTTTACAAATGAAATACCAGCAAACCTTATTTTCAATTTTTTTAGGAATATGATGTTCCAATTAAGATTAATTAAATGTAAGATACAAACATGCAAACCAGTGGATAGAAGCATACGAAAGGGCTTACACAAAGACATATGATTAATAATTAATATTATTCACAATCATAGGTAAATTAACATACTAAGTATTGAGTAACGAATTAAAGGGAAGCAGTGAATGATCTTGACGAGCCATTTGGAGATGGTCAGAACAAATTTGTCTCATACTTTATTTGATCGTGATCATACTATTTAATTGCTTTCGTATCCTTGCTCTAGTAATGTATTTATTTTGTAAAAAAATACTTCTTTTGCGATACAAGAAATAAAAAAATAGGGACACACTTTAGATACAATTTTCACACCTGGAAGTTTATAGACTAAAAAAAAGAATAAACAGCGGAAAATCAATGATATTTAGATTTAACAGAAAATAAATAACTTAATAAATTAAATTATCAATATAAATTATAAATACATATATATGATATTCAAGATTAAATTAAACGAATATTAGTTAAGGCACTCACTAATGAAAAGATAGGCACACTAGTGTAAAGAATTTTGATACTATAAGGTATAAAATAAAATTACTACAACGACGATGATAAGATGCAATCATACCTTTCGAAAAGTCATGGGAATATAATTAACTTTTCCATGCCGTATTTTTTAGCATTTATATGAGTTTTCAGATGATTCTGGGGACACATTTGTTGACGTAGGCAAATACCAACGATTTATATACGCGACACTAGATATTCTGCTCTCGTGACTGTGACCTTCGAGCGATTGCTTGAAGTCAGAACCATGAAAATGGTTTGTGTTGCTAGGGCTTTAAGATAAACATTTACCCATTTCATAGGGGATTTTCTCGGCACTCCTTTCGGCATAAAAACGCGTCTGTTTGGTTTCCATGGTGAAACGAGCGGGTAAATGCATTTCTTCCAACCACAAGACCGTGAAGTATGTTGGCCTTAAGATGTCAACAGGTGAATGTGCTTAAACGCCCCTCGTATTAAAACTGACTGTAGGGAGAATGCAGGGTTACGTAACGAATCCTGAACTCATGGATAAAACCCATCAAATATGATCGAAGCTAGCGTCACTTCCACTAGTGTGGACGCATCAACAAATACGGCAAGACAACGGTAGATGGTTGATGAGGAAAACAATGAGATACGGCATTCGGAATAATATAGCAGCAGTTTGAACTTCCTTAAATCGTATTTATTTATAAAGCTGTTTAGAATTTTATCTGCTCGATATGACGCTAAGATCGTTCCGGTATTAACTCTATACTCTATCCAACGTCATGATGGCACAAAAAGGGATTCTTACGGCCCAATGCATTTCATACGGGGGAATCGGCCGCGCTGTTGCAACATTTGGATAAAAATTGAATGTTGAACAAAATCAAATTACAATAGTTTTAGCAATCGGTAAAAATAATATCTAACACTACAGTATAGTTAAATTATGGTTATAAACTATTATGTTCGAAGGAAAAATAAAAATTTGCTATTTTCGAGAAATTTTGGAACAGGGCGCTACATAAACGGATGTATTTGTGTCTACCTTTCATGAAAAACGGTCATTTTTGGTATCAAACTCTGCCTTATTACATCTACTTTCCAACGATGTAATTAGTTTTGCTGTTAAAAAGTTTAGAGACGAATGTCTTGGAGAAATATAAGTGAATGCCAGAATATTTTTAAGCAAAATGCAATAAAAAATGTAGTTGGCTAGGAAGTTTCCTTGGGAAAAATCTTCCAGCGGGGAAGTTTCTGAAAAAACATCAAATTATTCATGTACATCCATTAGATATCTCATTAAAAAATTTCATTAGTTACCTCACAAATCGTATTTATATCATGAAGTTAACGCAGTCAGCGCCCGCGGTACACCAGACGGATGGGGCGTGAAAGTATCGGACTTGATGCGATCTCTGAAAATGGTCTCTTTTCTCTGATCACCGAAAAGAATTTCCATGAATGTGCGTAGTCTATTTATTCAACAATTAACTAATTATTCAATCAAAGAATTTCTTACTTGTTTTTCAATCTTACCATTTTTCAAGGTTATTCATCGTCCGAATTAGTTATCTCACGAACCCCCAGAATAGTATGATGATGCGATGGGCCTGGTTGTGATGATTCCTCGCTCTCACACTCGGTGCTTTGAGTGTCCGAACTGCTGCTACTTGTTAACTGAATGAGGAGTAGCTCCACATCTTCTTGAAGTTCGTCTGCTTTCCACATTTCATCCTCCACTTTTTGCACATGTAGGCAATAGTTGGCCCAATTGTCTGTTGTCACAGCCTTAAACCCTCTATCAATTAATTCCTGCATATCTTTCACACTAAAAGACGCATTGTGTCCGGCTATAAATCTCTTAATTTGACTCCACACCAACTCGACTGGGTTTAACACACAATGATACGGGGGGAGTCTACAGACAACTATGTATCTTTCTTTGGCTGCCTCGCCAGTCTCGCCAGATCTCGCAGGTCGTGTAATTGCTCCTAATTAACTCAGCAATTTTTAATAACTCAATTTTTAAACACTCTTCTGGATATTGTATACCAATGTTTAAATTATTGTTTATTTCTAGATGCAGTTAGAATTTTTTCTCGCTTTCTACTGTGGTAACCAGCATTATCCATGACTACGACGGATCCCTCGCTAATGTTGAGTAACAGTTTGGAATGGAACCATTCCTCAAATTTCCTGCTTTCCATTTTGTCATGGTAGTTTCCGGAGCTTTTCTTTGCGAGAAAAACTAGCCTTGTGTTTTCTACAAACCCTTGCGAATTTCCTGCACTTAGGATCACGAATCGGGGCCCCCTTCCTGTCGGCCTTCTTTAACCCTCTAACTTTGCTTGCATCGTTGACTTAATTTTCTAACATTTACCCACGTTTCATCTAAATAAATTATTGGTCGACCCTCTTCACGAAATATTTTTTTCTTAAATAAAAATGCCGCAAGGTTATAATGTCTGCTCTTTCAATCAAGAAAGCCTTATTCCCCCTTTTCTCGAAACGAAATCCTATTTCCTTAATCAAATTTTAAAATGTTGAACGTTTAAAATTTGGAATAGAGTCATCATCTTTTACTGCTTTTAATACTAAAATAATTGTAGGGGGAATTAAAAAAAAAGAAAGAATGGACCTGACGACGTATGGCACTTCTTACGATATCGTCGTATTTTACCTCTCTGCTGGTTTCATAGACTTTCCCAGTTTACCACACTTTTAGAGTTGTTTGAAGCGATCCTTTTCTGATCTCTTTCTTAATTCTACAAAAGTCCTTCTATAGACCTTCCGCGAACGATACGCGAAAGCGATCGATCAAGGTGTTTTCGCCCCCTACCACACACCGGAAGGCAGCTTGCAGGGTACTAACATAGATACTGATAATAAAACCTCTATATTTAACTACCACGTATTTAAAGAAATGTTAAGCTTCAAATTTAGTCTGATTAATTAAGGCGAGTGAACAGCGTTGATTTCTCAGTTCAATTTCCGGAATTTCACAGCAAAACACGTGAAAGTCAGTGGATATAAGAAACACATGTTATACACTCTGTTCCAAGCGACATTCGTTGTCTACGTCCGCTACTTTGAAGAAGTGTGCCATTTACCGAGAAATTTCTTCAGGCTTAAAATTGTTCTCTCTTACGGCAACTATAAGGTATTCGAGAACTTGGAAAGTGATTAATCAACCCTAGAGGTTTTTGGCTTGAGATTTAGAAAGCAAACTGAGGATTCTGCCAGTATTGGGAGATATGCATCCAAGTGTGAATTATTCGATAACGAGCGTAGTTGGGGCCCAATTCCTTTCGCCATTGAGTACAGCTGTCCAGAGGATGATTGATTGGCCTTCATCAGAGGAACGCACCCAGAAGTAAATCGGTAATACGCAATATCTCGGACGAGAATCACTACGCCCAGGGCCTTCCTTCCGATAATTTTCAGAAGTCCAATTAGCCTAGTTCCATAGATTTCATAGAGAAAAGCTATCATCTTTTATACCCATCCTTCTTTAACTGGTTTCAAATAGGAGGAATTCATTCAATTTCCCATTAATAGCATTCCATATAGTCGAGAGAGAGCTATGTAAATACTACCTTTACATTAATTATACATATTACAATAATGAAAATTTTTATTTTTAATATTATTATTATTATTTTCCGATTTTATTTGGCCAAATTGGGACTTTTGAGTCCCTTCTTCCATTTAACCAAGAGATTTACTTAAAAATATAAAAAAATACAAATGACATAACAAAATTAAATATAAATCCATGAATAAATTTTTAAAATACGAATCAACTTATCTATTTAATATGATACAAAACGAAAACGGTCCATTAGTTCTAATTATAGAACATAATATTCCCATATTACTTCTATTTACATTTGCTAATTGATATTTTTCAATATTACGGTGAATTTTTCACTCTTGACTAAAGACTCTTTAGTAAGAATCGAACAAGAAAAATAAGATTAATTCCTAATATTGCTGTTCAAGTTTATTATTGTCCGAGATACGATTTATTTCCTTGAATACTTTTAACGAACTGTAAATCCTAGCGTTCAAATTTTTAATTTAAATTTGCAATAAAATCCCCACGAGGTATGTTGGTTGGTGTTAAAAAAATATCATAGACTCTGGAAATCATAAAATGCCAAACATTCTTCATTTCTTGAAAGATCAAGTTTTTTAAATTTTTGTACCGAAAATTTCTCGTCACAACCAGTCTATGAATACCAATACTATTAATTCATTTTGTCATACCTTTATTTCCATATTTCAACTATATATTGCCTCATTTTTAAGTAGTTACACTAAAAAATGAAGTTTTTATTAACAATTACTTCTTCATCCCACCTGAATTAGCAATTAAAAGTTACGAAATCATTTCAAGTTACAGTTCTAAAATGCTTCTACCTGTAATACATTGTCTGTGTATTTATAATTGTATTCTTGCTCTTCTATTGATTTGCCAGTCAATTTGAGCTCTTACGCAGTTACGTCTAATTGTAGTTGAGGTAGAAACAGTGGATGTTTTTTAAGAGGTAAATTTTCTCACAATTTTCCTTACAAATATACATAAGCTTTAGCGTAAAGAAAGGAAAATTGGTACACGGCTGTTAAAGATTAAGAGGTTTGAAATCTCCAAGAGCCGTTTTTGTCGACGTTTCTCTTTTCATTCACCGGTATTCCGAGAAAACAAGAAAGGACACCGCACTTCTCAAAAAGTGCGGTGTCCTTTCTGAGAAGTGCGGTGTCCTTTCTTGTTTTCTCGGAACACCGGGGAATGAGAAGCGGAACGTCGACAAAAACTGCTATTGGAGATTAAAACCTCTAATAGGATTTGATGGTGATGAATATTTGGCACACCCATTAAGTACAACTTTCGTAACCAATATTCTTGTGAAGCCTTACTTCCTTCCCATACATTCGAAACCCAATAACATCATCAATCATTCAAGAAAATGATTCCTTATTTACCCTTATAATCGAATTAGGTATAAATTCCGCGGAGAAAGGCATAGTTTTGTCGGACGCTATCACAATAAAATGAAAGGAAGGTAGCAATGTATTTTTCCTACCGGTTTAGTTGCACACGACCAGTTTCAATGAATAATCGCCATCTTAAGGTAAAGAAAAATACAAGAAGAACATTTATACAGAGCAAAATGGATAGAGGGGAAAAGGTCAAGAATTGAAGAAGAATTTTTGGTGCAAGGGTACTGGTCGTTTGAGGGAGGGAGAGAATGTATCAGTGGGGAGTGGGAGAGAAAAAGTTGTTAATTTAGAATTGTGAATTACGGGGAATTTGAGTTAGTAAGAATTTCAAGCTAATTAAGGAAGTTTAGGAGAGTACCATTTTTAGACATATGTAAAATTTTGGTTGAAAGTCTTTTTCTTTCAAAGGTATTGAAGAATGCGAAGCATGGTACTTCTATAAAAATATATTTGGTGCTTGCTGAATTTTACGTTGAAACTGCGTCCACTGTGGCCAATATGTCCACCTTTCCAATTTTTTAGCATTCATGTTTATAGACGCCTGACTTCTTTAATGGATTGGAAGTGTCATTCGTATAACATAGAGGTGTGTGTAGATCAAGGCGGCTTTTGAATGGTGGTCTTAGGAAAAAATCAACTGTTGATGGCGATTATTCGTTTGGAACCAGTTCCTGCCGCCATCGAAATCTTAAATCAAAATAAACTCTGGAAAAAGCATATTCTTGTTTTCCTTTTATTTAATTCTAATTTTGTATCCTGTTTATATATCCTTGTCTTGGAGCACATGCTAATTCTTAGGCATCTACTTTAGACTTGGAGAAACTTTCAATGCCTTGCCTTTTCTAAATAGTATCCGCAAATATGTGCGAAACTAGTAATTGGGAAAGCTGAAAGGGAATGTAAAGTATCCTTGCTATCTATGGATTCCTGGCTTTGGAATAGTAGTACGTTCTTTGTGTCCCTTGAGGCAGTCAAAGGAGATGCAGATAAGAGACAAGAATGGGTCAAATGAAATGGAGGAAGACCATCGAGGAAAACTCTTCCTGAGGTCCCCCTTGAGAATAACTTTCCTTCCTCCACGGTTTCCTCTTTACATGAGGCTTATCGCAGACTCAAAATCACCGTATTTATGTACAATTTGCAGAATCTTTCGGAATCGAGAGATAAGAGAGGTTTATTTTGTAATGTTTAGCTGAACGAGGGAAAATAAGCTACGAACTAATAGGTCTCGTATAGAATAAACGTAGATAATTTTGAGTTAAGAAAGAGCTGAGAGCCATATTCTTGTTTTCATCACGTCTGCTTTAAAAATTATAGCTCCAGCACAATTCCACAAAATTCAAATTATGCGTGCTTACAACAAGTATGTAGTGTAGTCCCCCAATTCAATGTATTTTTTCTCATCTTCCGTCACTAATTTAGGAAAAGGTTAGAATAGAAAAAATACATGAAAAAATATAAAAATATAATTGCTGCTCAACTATATCTAGCCATATTTCATAAAGACTGATTTTGAAAAAAGGTATTTTTTAGAATTCGTAAATCTGATTACAAATTCATTTGAAATGAAGAAATTAGACATTTGTTTAGATGCATCACAGTAACAATTTCGTACCGTACGTATTCTTATAGAAAACAGTAAATTTGAGCTTACTTACGGTGCCAAGCATCTACACCAGAGATAAAAATTACTTTAGGATCTCTTATGCATTTTATAACTCATCTATAAATTTAAAAGATACATATGAATATCTATATATTTTTGTATACTTCATTTTATGGAGTTAGAAATTTAAAATCTGAAATGAATTTTTCAGAATCTATATATGAACTAGCTCAAAATTTATTAATTTCTCTCCTCGTCGTGCGTATGAGAAAATTGAAATTAAGGATTTGAAATAAAATTATATCGATATCTCTACACCAAAGTAGTCTCATCTTATGGTCGTGAAGAAATATCCTAAATACCGTGCTTATAACTTACCCATGAGCATACATAAAAAGTGACACGTGTTTCAGTGAAGGGGGATTACCTTCGCTCTATGGCTGTTCATGCATGAGAAATGAAGTACGCGCAGGTGAAATATTCAGTAAGATGTGTTTTCAAAGTTGGAGAAAAATAAATGCTGTGGTACTTACGTCAAGGAGGGTCACCTGCTGTTTTCTCAAGTATCCTCTGAGGTCGCTCCGGGAAAGGTGAAAGGTCTTCCTTTTCACAGTAAGTAAATATTTCTTCTTCTGTGTTTCGGTTACTCTAGCGAACATCGTGACCTTCAATGAGAACGAGAAGATAATGTAAATAAGAGATAACGCTTGATTAATTTATGAAGCAAGATAATAATTGAAAGTTACTTACATCTTCTCACTTATGAAGAACACTTTTTATATGAGTATAACAGTAGCGTCATTCAAATAAATTTCTTCTACATGCCATATCATTCATTTAGTTTCTAAATTTAATTAGTTGATCTATGATAACAATTCGAAAAATGTCTCTTTTGTAATCTTTCAGTTATGTGTGAGCTGTTTTTTAGAGGTGCTCCTTTTACAGATGCATGAAGAATCAGTAAAACATCGTAACAAGTAAGTTGGTGGCGATAGGATTTATTCCTCAAATCACGTACTAAATCTTCTCTCCCAAAATAAATCTTCCTCCACACTAGGCAAACGGGAATACGGGCAAATACCAGCCATTCCGTGAATGATCCTAGTTCGATTCCAGGTCACGCATGACATATATAGAAGGAGTAAATACCCGTGGAAGATCCTGCTCCATACCAATACAAATTTGATCAGTCCTGAAATGTTCCATGAGCTATTCTAAAACAAACATCTACTATTTGGGAATGGCGCAGAATGGTTATTTCGGTCCCAAGGTAAGTAATTTCCTAAATTAGGATGATAATATTAACGAGCTTCGTGCGCAAGGTATATTAGCATAATTTCTTCATATCTTACGTTTAAATTTTTATTCAATAGCTTAAATTAATTTTTTGAAACCATACGAATATTCTTATTCATCATTCAAAACATATTCCTTTGCAATAACCTGATAAAACATATTTATTAAGGTTTGTATTTGCATCCAATAGATAGTCATTAAAATCGCAAATGAAATCGAGATAAAAACATTGAGCTCTCAAATTTAGACAAAATTTTATTTTTTGCGGTGTTGCAGTTTCCAATATCTGTTGAAGTACTCCTAAACTCTGTATTGAGCTTGTCAAAAGGTACTTAACCAAGGTAGCAGCAAAAATAGACGAACACAGACAACCATTCCCTGATCAGAAAAATGCGGTCAGCCAATTCAGAGCCGAGGATCTTGTGGTCGTAGCGGTAGCGAAGTTAGACGCTATCCCCTCGGCCATCAAGGCCGGTTATTGATTCTTATCTAAGTCACTATCCCTTACTTTCTTACAGAAAATAAAACACTCTTAAAGGTTGTAATACTTACTAGATCGTATTTATGTTGCAATTACTTTCTGGCGTAATTACATTTAAAGCCAACCCCAAAATTATTCTTTGATTCCAGCTTAAGTTACGTTTTAAACACGTGCGGATACAATCGAACTTATTGGAGGAAACCATTACAAAACCTAATAAGTAAACTTATTAGACCCGTTTTATCTATGATTCAATGAAACTACGCTATAACAGAAATGTGTCCACTCTAAATGTGTCAAAACACTTCGCAGAAAATGTAATCGAAATATTAAGAATTCATGAAAGCGACGCAACGTTGAAACAATTGCATATGTTGTGCACATAAATAAAAATAATTTATGTTATTGGTGAGTAATATATTGGCTTGCCGCATTAAGAAAGCCCATTATCATGCCAGTGATGCTTCAAAATGTTAGAAAGTATAAATTATAAAAATTCAAAAGTTAAACGTTCAGTGGTGAGTTTCGTGTCCACTTAAAGGCGAGCTGGTCGAACGAGTTTCTTATTAAATGAAATATTCATAGTTATGAGATTAGTTCAAATTTTAATACGTTATAAAGAATGATGTATATCTCATTTTACGTGACATGAGCATTACTTTTAAATGCTTTTGTAAAACGGTAATGTGCCGTAGTACCCCTTATAGAATTTATGAAGAGATACTGTGGAAACAATATGGATAATAGAGGATCATTGTCAATTTTGTTATTAGTATACAAATTACCAATTGTCTATTACTTATTTAAACAATCAAAGAAGGGACATCTCATCCTTTCATAGAGCCTCGATTAGTTTTCTTTTAAAGATAAAATGATTTTTCACTCGCGGGTAATTTTACTTTTTTCGATGAGATACCTGTAACCCAACTCAAGCGCTTAATATATGCTTTAACCGCAAAGTAGCCCTGAGCATTCGGGTCCGATCACTGAACTCTCTACTATGATTCGAGGAAAATAGTCCTGCTATGAGAACAATCGGTCTGGAGTTATTGAAGAAAAACTGATCGCCATTCATTTCCACCGAGGCCTCGGGAGCTTCCCATCGACTGTCCTTTGTCTCCACCAGAGATGAGCTCAGTCAACTTGCGCCGCAAGCAAACTCCAGATAAGAGTTTTATGAGAAATACTCGGAAATTAGGTGATTCAGTTCACTCACCGCCAGTGGAGTTCAAAGTCCTCTCAAAGACTGAGAGTCCCACCAAATGCTGTGGAGACACTTTTAAACTTGCATCCAATGCTAAAGAGGAGCGGTCGCTGAACTAATTCAATCTCACAGTAAGTGGGGTTTACTCACCGAACGAGGAATTCCGTGCTTCTTTCGGTTAAATTTTTCTTCGGGGATCATCACGGATTCCGAAGGTTTCAGGAACTGTACAAACGTACGTATTACCTCCACTCGGCTCCAAAGAAATTGTTAAATAGTTTGATGAGATTGGCAAGGATCCCGAGCAGGTGGCGCGAGTGCCTGTGACAGTTTGAAAATCCCCGATCCTTTCTTTCGGCGAACTTGGTAAGAGGTTTCTTTGACCCGAATAGACCCCCGAGTACTTTGGGCAACTCGGATTTCTGACTTCCATTCCAGGCATACGCTTTCCTCATTTGAATACTCTGCAATCTTCAAATGCCGAGCTTAGGGCTAATTTTCCTTTGCAAATTACATTTTGTATTCTGACAGCTGCAATTTCCGGTAAAATTATGTTTGACCACGACTTCCTATCTATGATTTTTCTGTTTCAATGTAGCGGTTCCCATTTCCCTCAGTGAAAATTTCTATTTTACTTCGTTATTTTCATCTCCATTGATTAATGAATTAATACAGCACATATCACGTAAATTATTCAGGTGTGGAATTAAAAAAATAACAACAAATTGCACGATTTCCACAGTATTAACAACAATGTACATAAATTCAATTACACTATACATCAATCAGTAATTGGAATTACTTAAACAAACTGTTTAATTAAAATTATATTAACTGTTAATCAATTAATATCTATTATATATAGACGCTTCTCCGGATTCATTCATGTATATAGGTATATAGATAGGATACTAGATCACAGGCTAAACCACAAACGTCATTGACTTGAAATTTTTACAGTGTATAGGCCTAAACGTGAAACGCCCAGAAAAAAATACGATTTTGAGCCTCAGTGTTATGGGTTCGATTCCAGAGGGCCCCAAATTCCCGAATTTTCCCTTTTAAAAGCATTGCTTTGATTTTCTGGACTTTTTAAAAAATACTTCCCGGATAGCTAGAGAATCAAAACTCAAGGAGCCTATAGATATGATCATGATCAATCAAAAACATAAATGAATTTTAAAGAAAATATCCTGGGTTCGATGTTAGGATGATGCAAAAATCTGTCATTTAAAATATATTGAGGTAGAATTTCATTATTTTTTTATGAATTTATTGAAATGATAGGAAGTTCTCGCTTTGCTAGATGATGTATATTAAGAATATGTTAAAAAAAACAATTTACATAAGAACGTACTGTTCCTGGGTTCGATGCCAGAGTACATTACAATTTCTCACTTGAAGAATATAGGTGAAAAGTAGGACGTCGTTTGAGGCAGTTGCAGCAAATATTCCTGCTTGAATTTTCACACATAGTTAGAGATGGTGATCTTATATTGTACTGCATAGACTGTATTGCCAGAAAGACCCGGGTTCGATGCCGGGCGGTAAATATATCTCCCATATAAAACACATTGGGATAGTTTTTCATTATTTTTTCTTGCACTTATCGAAATGATAGGAAATTCTTGCTCAGATATAAGTTGTATATTAAGATTCGGTTTAAGAAAAAATTAGATAAGACCATGCTGTTCCTGAGTTCGATGCCACACTAACATAAAATTTCTCACTTAAGGAAAATAAGGGAAAAGTAGGACGTCGTTTGAGGCAGTTGCAGCAAATATTTCAGCTCTAGTTTTCACACATAGAGATGGTGAACTGCTGTTGTGATGCATAGTAAGTATCACCAGGAGGACCCAGGTTCGATCCCGGACGGATTAAATGCAGCGAATTTTAAGAATATTTTCAATATTTTTTCTACTTTTGAGGACCCTCTTGATATGATGCCGACTTGAAATTTGTGTTATCAACATGCTTGCAGAATGCAAGCAACATTTTACTCGTACAGTATATTATCTACTGTTGAAAGTTATCATCGTACAGCTTAAGAGTTGTAGTTGAGGATAGTTAAAAATACATCCTCCGTATTAAACGATCATATCATAAATCAAGTATAAATGAGGAATGGTTTGCAATTTCATGAGATGCCAGCTTTAAAACGAGAAATTATTTTATGAAAATTTTTCCGTTATTTTGAATTTAATAATACTATTTAAAGAAGCTTTAAGTAAATTTATGTAATGCTTGGAAGTAAAGAGAAAATAAAAACTCCACTATGATTGAAGCGCATATTCTTCCATAACGATACCCGTATATCGCTATATTTTCTCATTTATTACGATAAATCAAGGGATCATTATTTTTAAAGTATTACTTTTAACTTAACTTGGACCCAGTGGTAACCATCGCAGTACAATTATAAATACCCTACATAGTGTCACAGTAATTCAACTCTGACTACAACTTAATAGCCTCAATGACTACATTAGTACAAACCTACGTCATCCACCAACAACAAGCTCACAATACAATTATCATCCAATTGCAACTATATTTATAAATCATCATCATCGATCGATAGATTAAAATTACCCTAGTTTCGGTCATTATCAATAATACATTATCATTACTCCCAAAAAATACATTAATTTCAAAACAAGACGATGCAATAATTTTTTCAGTTAAAAAATACAGCATTACATAACCGAAAGATAATTTAATTTACATCTAATACATTTTGTTCAAGATTAATGAAAAGGAAGGAAATTACTCTGGAAATAATCACAGAATTCGTTCGAAGTAAACTTATAAGATGGGACATAACGCGCAGGCGCAATTATTTACGAAATCGCACACTCGTTCCGTTAGGATCCTCCGTGACTGGATGACGTGACATATGACGAAAGAACGTGCACAAACGAAAGCTTCCCCATAAATCGCCAACTTGGCGCTCTCCCATAACTTAAAATTATGAGCGCATACACTTCTGTAAGTATCCGACTCCGCCGTCTTCCGCCACGTCACCCTTTCGCTGCACATAAATTTCAGTTAGAGAGGCACAACGCACTCTGAAGATGCGATACGACACCGTGGCAAACATTGGAGACGCTTCCCCCTTTGCGGTCCTTTAGATTATGTCCCGGCCGTGCCCAAAGCGAATTCGATTAATGCCTGAAAAAGCCGAGGGCCAGGTGAGTGGGAGAAGGCGTGGCCGGCGGACGTTTGAGTGGTTCCCAACTTGTCAACGGAAGGATACGTTCAACCTCTGCCCTCTGCAGCGAGTGACCTGCGTCGGACGCAATGGCGATTCCCACGTACATCAACGCACTAACTTCATTAGTCTTGGTCAGCGGTCTCCGGTCAGTGGCGAAAATTTTGTAATTCAACTTGAGCACTGCTTTCGAGTAAATGAATCTTAGCATATAATTTCATCTCTGGATTCACGTTGATAATATTACTGTTTTAATTAAACGTTTAAATGAATTAACTACTATTTCATTCTCAACATAAAAATCTTGCTGTACGTCTAATCTCTTAGGCCATGGGTTCAAACTGAACTTTGTGAAATAATATTGATTACAAATAATGCTTAGGCAGTATTCGTATTTCATTAAATAAACCAAACTTAAATTAACTACAATCACATTTTACATCAACAGCTATATTTTGTATGTAGTTGGTTTTCCATATTCCACCTATTATTTCATAAGTTATGGAATGGTTAAAGTAAAAATTACTTTTTCTCTGCATCAACAAAAGAAAAATTAATGTTAAAACAGCTCGTAATTTTGCGTGATGCCTATTAATTTAAGGAAGTAAATGAAAGATACGTAGTTAAACATGAATCTAGATATGTTAAATGCATACCAATAGCAAAAGTTACAGTACATTTAAATTTCATTTCAATTCATTTCAAGAGAAATTGTATGAGATTCAAGAAGTCTCTATACTGTTCTTTTCTTGGAAAGAATACAAGGAAAACGTGGAAATATCATGAATATAAAATCAAACTCAAATACGTCGCACATTTTCAAAAAGGAGAACCGTTTCTGAAATTAGAATAGCGTAGTTTTTCGTTCAAAAAATTATTTAGTACTTTTGAGTAAAATCGTGAGCTACGCAAAATTTGAAATGAAATGATATCGCGAGCTCTGTTGCAACAAAGTTAGCAGTGATAAGGAATATTTTATTCTCTTCGACACAAAAGCGTTCGCAGGGAAAAGCTTGATGTTTTACTACAAAATTTCCCGCAAATATACAACGAAAAGTGATAGAAGGGATTTCAAATTACGTTACGAGCTCCTCTGTCTTTATTCCAGCCTTCTGGAGACTTTTCCTAACACAGCTGATTTCATTTTGGATTTCCACAGTAGTTGCAGAAACACATCTATCATTACCACGAATTCATTTGAACACGAGTTCCTCCCTAAATAGTCCACAAAGGAAAAACATATACATTTTTAAAAACACTGCTGGTACCGCAAAGCGAAAATGAACTGGTTATTTAAAAATATTTCTTTATTTTACTTCTTCTGTGGAATTCAGAAATGATTTATTCTGAGGACCGCTATCATCCAATTATAAGATAGCTTTAACAAAATCCTACTCTGTCACAGGTTTGTTACTCTACTCGACTTACACTGTCCGGAAGCAATACATTACCTCCACGATTGAACTAACAGAAATCTATCAATCTTTAAAGATTATTTTTAGGAAACATTTAACACCACTTTATAAATATATACAATGTATTGGATATTTCGGACGGTATCATCTCCATTGCAGTAAGACTTTTATTCTACCGTGGATTATACAAACGAGTTTACATGAAATGTAAAAATCGTGAGTGGAAATTCACGAAATTCACCGTTTCTCAAGGTAATAATGACCCTTGATGTTTTCCATTCCTGAGATCGTAGAGATTGAAATTGAATAGGGACGACTTTTTGATCCCTCAGGAGCAAACCGATGAATCAGATGCAATCATAATTGAAGCCATCATACATAAGGCCTTTTTTGGTATGATTTTCCAGCAAAACATAATTATACTGTTACCTCTTGAAAATGGAGTCTTGATTCGGAAAAAATTGAGTGTATATGATAACCCTTCACCATAATATCAACGGTAAAAGAGAACATAGGTATTAATGAGGGATTGAATTAATTAACTTGAATAATGAAATTCACATTTATTGCATGAGCGCCATATATATTTTAGCATACCTCTACATGACTGTATGTAAAGCACCAAAGTAGTAACATATTGCTCGCTCGGTTACATCAGGGAAGCATCGAGAATTGTTTGGTTGTATTGGTTATTGCATATTCTAAGGTAAACACTACTTCAGCATATCATTTAAATATCCAATTTCAATTAAATAAACGTACTTATTAAATTGGGTACGTTTGTTAAGAGATATTTATAATAAATAACGAGTATAGTTCATAAGCAAGTATGGAATACTACTTGTAGTATGAGTGGGGAGATCCTATGAATACGGTATTTAAATTTCATAATTGATATTCAAACTAACTTGTAAATTCTCTACCAACATAGAAGCCCCCTGCGTATGACATAAGAGGCACTTAGATCCCTTCTCTGTCCATGGTCTTTAGGCTGCGGAACTACGTATTGGTGAAAACATTGAGGAAGGGACCAAATCTCCTACGTAAGATATAATCTGGAAGCCATCGAGAGTTGTGGTCTCTTTATGGCTAAGGAACAAAATGGGCAGCCTTCATGGAAATGTGACCGTTCTCCTTTCGCCAGAGACCCTTTCTATGCATGAAATCTGGAGACCCGCATAGACTTTGCTTTATGAAACAGTCCTCCTTCTAAGTGTATCACGTTATAAGCTCCTTATCTAACTATAATTGTTAAATAGAACGCTTTTACAACAGATTTGTTACATTTATTTTTCATAAGATTTGACTGACGTTTCGTCATCCAATTTTCTTTATCATGACATACAGGATGTAAACAGCATGGAGAGAACTGTTATATTCTGGTTGATAACAGCGAAAAGAGATTTGTTAGTGGAAGTAAGCGTTAAAAAGTGTTCATGTGGATAAAGAAGTGTTAATGGAGTAATGATCAGTGTGATTAAATACGAAAAGTATTGATAGAATTACCTGATTTTGCATAACTTAATCTAATTATTAAATATATAAAATCCCAGAATGGGCCATCTTTAAATGTGACGTAGAAAAATATGGGGGAACCCTTTTATCGAAGGGAAATGGGCTTTCGATTTTTCTAAGCGAGAATCTTAGATTTCGTGTGAATTTCGTATAAAAATCTGTCATGGTGGAATTATGAAAATGTAATCGAAAAATTAATTTAATTAATTAAGATTTATTTGAAAGATAATTTTATCGACATAATTAATTTGATAGTAAATTATTTTCGATTCAGAATGACATCGTTAAGGGCTTAGGACTGAGTTAATTGTCGAACAGAAGACGATCAACTCAAATTTTCCTCGACTCAAGATGGCGCTTGAGTCTTGCTTTTTCTCAAAAATATAGGATGGATACAAAATTACTATTGATATGATTTCAATGCGCCCCTCTAAAATTCTTTCATCAGCATGAGTACCTGAGATGACCCTTCTAAGGGCCAAATTTCTATCCTCTATCCTACGGCTCTGCAATGCTTTTAACTATCTAACAAAAGCCTTGATGACGAATTCGCCATTACGCGGATGGTACTCTGTCCGATGCATTAAGTCATTACATCTCGGAAAGGGGCAGAGAGTGTCCTAACCTACGAACTCGATCAGTCTGCATTAATTTACGGAAGAGGTAAAAATTTAATTTGATTTTTTTTCGATGAGATTCTTCCTGTCCCAACTTTTGTACTTCCTTCTATCCCGTGCATACTTTTTCAATGTCAAAATGTAATAATCCTTGACCTACTGCAGTTGTCTACGTCTCAATTCAATTCATTCCAAATTTTCATGCAGATTAAACAATTCACGTAAGAGCTCCTGCTCTACTTCTATATGCATATTCTTTTTTATATTCCATTACATTAACTAAATTATAGTATCTGAAAGCTTATCTGCTAAATTACATCTTGATTAATAATATTAAACTTTAACACCATTTCCCCTCTTTCGTATATTTTCAAGTTATAAATATGAATTTAATCTCTTAGTACTTTTATCCCTAAAATCTCTACTTAAACTGCAATGCTTAAATTTATTATAAAGTCATAGAATGTATTATAAACTTAACACCATTATGTACATCCTGCAATTCGAAATTCGACAAAAATGAGAGAAAAAAGTGAAATAATAATTTTCTATAATTTTAGTTACAATAATGTTCATTTTCTCTATTTTCATCTTTTGTTGTTGATGGCAAAACAATTTAAATAACATTCGCCAGTTTAAAAATAAAATATCAGAAAATTAAGCTCGTTCTAAACTTATAAAAGTGTATGAAATGTAATGGCGTACAAGAAAAAATTAAGATAATGCAGTGTGCCAATTTGCCGACTTTTAATGTGATGGCCGAGCTTTAATGTCCTTAATCTTGGATACAACAGTTACGTATAATCATACTTTAACGTAGTTTTTGAAAATTTGGTATTTCAAGTAATAACTTGATTTGAACTGCTTTACATAGCCATCATGCTCACATATCTGAACCCAAGGTAGTTTTAGTTATTCTTATGAGATACTTCGTAATAATCACTAAATAAAGTAGTACTGAATTTATAATGTATCCCAAGGTAATATATATCAACTAATATTCTTTTAAAAATTACAGATTAAAATATTTATTCCCCGAATCTCCTTTTTGACATAGGGTGCACCTACAAATACTATACTTATTAAATTCATTATTTTTTGGAGTAAAATAAATATCTGAGGTGAAGTATATAAATACTCTTAAAAGAACTCCGTATTGCTTTTTTTCAACATTCAATATGATAATATAAGGCAAGTTCCGAACAGATATTCCACGGCCTTAAGATTTGTAATACGAAATCAAAATTACTGCCAATTTCGAGTGCTCTTCGTGTCTAGCCTAGCAATTTTCCCTTGCTGGGCTGGGGAGACCGAGTTCGATCGTGCTTAAATCAATGGTTACATATTAGGGTAGACTAGATAAACTAATTACAGCTTTACTTATAGTTAATGCGCGCCATAAAAAAGCCGCGATTTCATTGAAGGATTGATATTTTTAAATATATTCTACGTTTAATTCAAGCTCTTTTTTCTACTTTGAATAAAAAATTGATTTAATCTCTAGTTCAATTAAAAGCAGTGGATAGTAGATATATTTGTGATAAAAATCAACATAATTCTTGCTATGATCTTTGGTAAGATTTTCTGACTGATAAAGTCATCTTAGCAACGGTTGATATTCAATTCAATTCAAATAAGTAAAATAATGGCAGATTTCGGTAGACCCTCAATTGAACCCGGAATTCGATAGACCAAATAGGTTTCAATCAAACGATTGGCTTAATTTAGAAGAAATTCTAGTCGTATAAACAATCCTTACGTTAATAAATGGCCTTGCCTTTGATTCAGAAAAAAAGGAAAAAATTTCGCGGACCTATCTGCTTCCCAACATTTCCGCGCGAATATTCTTTTTTTAGCGGAATATGAGGTCGATGCTAATGTTTAGAGATTTATCATCGACGTCGACTCACACGGCGCCTGCTATAAGCGCCGCGGCGCCTCCTTTGCAACGTAATATCTCACTTTGCATTGTAATCGCAGAGTGCCGGGGCGCTGTTCCGACTCGCTTTCGGTGAAAACGGCTTTTGAAAACCAATTTAATTTTAAATTTTACACACTCGTTGATTTTTGTTTTCAATCTACTTTTTAAAATCGATTCGTGCTTCATTTACATGCCGATGCGCTTTATCTCTGTCGGAATCTCGATTTGAATCCCGGAACCGCTCTGCCCATAAATTCGCGACGGTTCATTAAAAAAGAGAAACCGCACCGATGATTTTCGAAGATTAACGGGGATGATAGGGGAATCCATCCAGTAATCTAGGCGCCCCGCTGATTATCTAATAGGACTGTTAGTGATTGCTGAAATATTTATAGGGACACCTTTCGAGATTATTCGCCCTATGCATGAAATTGTGCTAACCTTTAAACCGTGCAATCTGGATGATTACATTTTTCTTAATTTCTTAGGCAATTCCTTAGGACAATTCCACAATTTGTCTCTTTGTTCATAATGCATTCCATCAAAGTTGTTTTAAAAGACTAAAAGGTTCCTCATCGACTATATTTTTCCGTACGAAATTTATCTTGCTTCCGAATGACTTATCTTTCTTATTTAATATAATTTCAATTTCGGATTAAGAAACGAATAAATATACTTTTGCGTTAGCCTTCTATTTGTTTCATCGACTACCGAAAGTTTTCGTGGTAGTCCATTAATTTCCAACTAGTATTTTCCATACAGCACTTACTGATGAAATACTTAACTGATCATCGATTCAAAATAAATAAAATGTTTATAAGATAATTATTTAAATTAATTTTTGTAAATGTTTATCGCTGCTTAAATTGCATAATTTTCATTTGTCAAAATTAACGTCATTTTTAGATCGTAATAATAGTGAAAAATTATTTTCATAGTTAAAAAAATGGCATAAATAACATTCATAGCGTTTTTTTATCGAAGGAAATACATCGCTATGGTATATATCGACCCCAAGAGACTAATTAAGGACTAACATGAATTATTTGCTGCTATGGTCTTACCGTAAATTTTATATGACCTCTTTGTTACTTCTCTCAATGAAAATTGAAGCTCTTTCGAAGAACGAGAAATTTCAGTTAGTTCTAAACATAATTTAAATATCCCCGCGGCGAGTTAACCCATTCCCCTAGGAGGTGGTGCGCAGTCTATGCCATATGCGGCGACTCTCCCCAATTTACCCTACCTTGGAACATTTTCCTTTTGAATTGCTTATCTCTTTAAAATGTTCTTCTTATCTTGAACCATAGTAGATTGTTCATTATTAACGTGTTATAAATAATTATTAAGGGTAATTACTTAGTATTGAGAAATAAATTAGGTAGGGCACTACACAGTTGCGTAGAAAACTTCTTCTTTGTTGAGTTAGTTCTCATAGTTTTTTCATTTCCCTTCTGTAAGATTTACTAATAAAGGAGAGTTCCATTAAGTCTGCGTGCTTTACTGTGCTGATGAAGTTGGAAAAACTATTCCCATCGATAATGTGTATGTTACAGCTTTTCTAACATAAATGAAAATAAGTAAAATCGAAGTCTAAGATATTTTGAGCTGATCCTCAGTTTCAAATGACTCATATCAAAAGCAATAATATGAGATTTTAGAAGTATTACTGAAAAATAACCATTGAAGTTGAGATGCGGCCAAAAGTAATAAAATATATTTTTGTATTCGTGCAAGTATTCTGGAAGAGGTTAATTTCATTTGCGCACCATGTCAAGCTGAAATCATGACTGTAGTTTGTGGTTTATGCCCAGGGATATCATTAAAATAGTTAGGAGGCCATCCCCGTGCTTTTCTAGCTTTACGATGCCCCTTCAAGTTCCTCGTCCGGCGCCATCTCTTTTACCTACAGATAACTATCACCTACGAGGGACACTGAGTTTCGGTTAACTTTGCAGAGTTCTTTCAAACTTCTTACGATCTCTTAACTTCGTCTCCAAAGACCTTTCCCTTGCCTTTCTCTTCTCCTCAATCCAAACTATTAGTTCATTAATTTATATACTCCCCCTCCCCCCAATGATTCAACCTTAATCACCCCTCCTATGTTTTATTTCATCATCCCTCTCCTCACGGCAATGGCATCGTAAAATAAAATGCGCAGACGTAGCCTTAACATTCCTAGTCCATAGTAACATATGATGCTCGAGTAAAACAGAGTAGCAATAAATGGGACCGAGTCGAATTCATCATCGTTTGCAGTCCTATTTCCGAGAATAATAGTGTGGAATGATGGTTGACACCTAGGTTTCATTAAGTTAATGCGGAGAATGACTTTTCATGCAATATTGTTCTCTACTCTCATTTTATTTACATGCACCTTGCTTAGTAGTGAATAAGTTATGCTTAATTGAACTTATTCAACGTCGATGTTTTTGGTCTTTTATTGCGCAACATGCCTCGACACATAAAGGCAAATAGTAGGTACTAAAAATTCAAACTTATAAGTTTTACAAACCATATGGAAAAAATATACTTAGGTAGTCAATACTAAATTCATTTATTCGAAATATAGTTAAGTTTCATTTGATTACAATGATGGTAGTAAACCCTGCTTAAGTATAAACGTTTGCATATGCACGGGAAATTGGGCAAGACAGATGAAAGTTTTATGTTAATTACGACCTTCCTCATTAAATAGAAAGTGGTTATCTAGCTATCCTCTTATACTGGTGTATCAACTGTGATTGTTGAATGTGATTATATGCCATTGCCGTTAGTAATTCCACTTTTGGTAAACGTTTCCATTGAATGAATTTAAATTTAATCAGTACATCTATCTACGAATAGCTTCTTATTAGTTTTAGTTTTAACATTCCATGGAACAACACGGTCATGGAATGGGACTGTACTTCTCTTCAGTAAATCACGAAATTTATTTCCCCCATACAGAATATCATAAGAGCTTAGTATGATGGAAGTTTGAAGGAAGCATGATAAATAGCTTTTCTTGAGCATCTAATGTATTGCTGATGCTAGTTTCTGCTCTATAAAAATATATAATTGTTGAATTAGTATTTTCAATGAGAATTTAATCTCTGTTAAAAAAACAAGGAGATCTATTTCTTCAATATATTCTATTAACTTCCTCAAATTTTATAGACAAATCACATATTTTTAATGCATATCCTTAATTTATAAAACCTTTCGCACAAATATGAAAAAATTTATATAATTAGAGTAATCTTAGCTTCACTATTAGGAGAGAGCGCCGTCACTTAATATCCCCAAATGTAACTTCCTTTATTTTTTCGGATTTAATACCCAAAAAGTTTTCATATAAAAGCTCGATAAAAATTGGTTGTACTAATGGCATTCGAACTGGATGAGATCAACTTTAACTTCATGAATTTAATGCTTGATTTGGTTTCAACCTAACATCAATGTAACCGATTAAAATTCCATTCGTCCAATGTGCATGGGCGTTAACAACGCAATCCGTCAACTATTATTGATGAAAATGATGTGATTCTACCTAGAAATGAGATTCTCAGAATCACCCGAATTTTCCTTTAAGAGACACTTTTCTTCATAACACAACATCTTCGAATTGTATCGTACCCATTAGCTTTATGAATGTGCATTACATCGCAATGTTAATCATGTTAATTCGGAAACAGCAAAAATGGCAATAAGAATACCTTAAAATGGTTATAAATGCTGCGCCCCATGCAATGTGTACTACCGTTCAGCAAAGGATTAAACTCTCCGCGAGTAGCATCAAGAAGAGTTAGGGCGCCCATCGTCTAAGATTCAAGGCCGCTTTGGAGCAATGGGGGTCCCCCAGGTACCATGGGCCGACTTCAAACGTGGTGATATAGCGCTCGCTTTGATTGGAACCGTCGGACACGTACTACACTTTACCTCTAATAAATACTCTGAATCGCCCTTACCCCAATCCATTTAATACTAAATACGGAATTATAGTAGTAACGGAAATTCCCTTCTACAGCTCCAGGTCGCGTAATCATTGCTTCATTGGATCGGCGCAAGATGGCGTTGGAACAAACATAAGACGATTTTTTTATTCGGCTATATCAGATAATTGCCTCTTCCTCGTGTCTTTTGAGACGGGGATATCATAACAGTAAATATTTTATATCTCAATTCATGAGTTCGCGTGAAAAGACTTTCGCACGTCAACTGTTAGTCGTCGGCGTGAGGTCATCGATAAAGGGGAGCTAGCACTTCCTATTAAAGAGGCACTCTGAATGAGAGGACAGGCACAAAACAACCGGCGCAATACAAAGCATCATTCACAGCTCTTTTACCGTGTGATAGCCTTCACTCATCTCCATAGTCGAACTTACGTGGCACTTCTTTTATTTCAGCTTCGCACTTCACTTGACGTCGATTAGAAACATGTCGATCCGAATACAGTTTTCCGTCATTGATTTTCCATCATAGACTTCTTTCGCGAACACCTCCAAAGATCGACTCGAGAGTCGAGGAATATTATTCGCCTATTTATTTTCATTCGGAAATTTATACTTCAATTATTACCACGAATCGTTACATACTGATGAAAATGAGCAAGAATTCCGGTAGAGCCTTAAAAAAGAATTCACCCATAATATCGAGGAGACGATTTAACTTTTATTGATTCGTAAAATGAGTTCACTTAGAATAAAAAATACTTTCTTGGATGTATCCAACCAAAAGAAAATACAACATGTGCACACAGAGAGTAGAAGCTTGCTAATCCCATGTCCAGCATTATCAATGGATGTGCGGCAGAATAAGATGAACAGGATTTCCATAAAATGGTATGAGAAGTCTCAAATTTTGAGGTTCTCTCTTATTGACGATTTTCTTTCATTTTTTCATGTCTGAGTGGAGGTAAGCTTTGTTTTCATAAAAAGTGTTTTATTTCATGCCTAATAAGCAATTTATGAAAAGACACAAAGGTCACAATGACAACATTTTATACATTTTAACTACATCTAAACGCATCATCGATAGAGGATGGATAAATATTTACTACACATCTAATTAGACTTTAGGGAAACGAAACAGGGATACAGCTTTCTAGGAAACTAGATCCTTTTAAATCTTAACTTTAAAGCACAGTGCCAAATTTTACATGGCTAAATTCCTTATTTATTTCTCCTGTCATGGAATACCACAAAATAATCTCCAGTTCCCTTTAATTAAACTAGAATTTATTTAAATTCCCATTAATTATATAAATTTTATTTTCTACAATTTGTGGTGGTTTTTTTTTTAGTTAAAAAGATGTTTTATTATGAATGTTTACTAAAACATGTAAACAAAAAACAAATTGATAATGTACAATGAAAGTGACTTAAGGCTATTTATTTCATCCATATTTTTCATTTGAAGACCGCAATGAAAGAGGCGCACCAGAGAACAAAAAAGAATCGATGTCCGCAAAGTACTTTCTTTGCCGAAAAATTATCTTTAGAAGCGTAAGACCATTAAAACCGATTTTATTTCCTCTGTAAAAACTTAACTGTTTTTCTTCAAATGAATCTATTTATATTAGTTCCTGCTTTCAATAAATGATATTGGCTTCGTAGTTTTCGTATCTCCATTCCTAACTTTCCATTCAACCACTAATTTCAGCAAACATAGAGTTTGGCAACCCTGTAAATACTATGGTAAGATTTCATCATTCCTTATATGTCGTTATATCTACATGCATACATAGATGCATTATGCATGCAAACATATGGTCACCACACTGTATTGGGATTATTCTTCAGCACTGAAATATCATCGCCTAGTCTCATTTTCAATTGTGAACTACCTAAAAGACCAACTCAATGCAATCCCTAACAGATCCTTCTTGCGTACATCACAGCCTCTGAACATTTCACACCGACTACACATATCCGCATTCAGATGTAAAAGTTTACGAACGATATTTAGCCTGCACCAAATCTCGGGCAATATCTGTTTATTATCGCCCTGTGTATGCGAGGAATTCACTTCGAGAGAATTTTTCATATCTCTGTAAATCTTTCTGCGCTTTATGCCTCAGCCATAGATCCTGCAAAGCACGCATGTTTGATTTTTAATTAATTTCAAATCCTTTTACGCATTATGGCTTTCGTTTGTACCCCTTGCAGATCCGGTGGATGAAAGTTTATAGTTCGAATCGGTGCTAACATTTAATTTGAGTCATTTAAACCACACTAGTACGTCTCGGTGGTACTTCGGTTCAATTTAGTCGCTGAAATTTTTCTGAGAGCTGCATTACAATTTCACAGTCTTCTGAAATACTGATCAAATCTTCTTATACTATCGATCAATTTTTACGATGAGCATTTTCAAATGGCGAATGAAGGAAGGAAGGAATTGCGGAAAGCTTGTCTGATGCGGCTATTTAAGACTTTTTAAGACCTGTGAGAGGGTATCGAATGTGTATGTGTGAATCTCTGTGTATTAATTTCTATAATATATAGTGTCTTTATTATTTTTTAATTACTATTCTTACTATACAAATATAGAGATCACAAACATTCCCCTTTTCAATGCATGGAATTTAAACTATTATTCTATGTTGTTTTCTGCAGATAAATGCTCTGCAAGCAAGGATTCTTTACGCACCCCGACGAAGTGTATATCTAGACTAACAACTACTTCCAACTTCATTCGAGTAATATGCGTCTCATAGATTCAAATTCATCCTCACCATTTTAATATCAAGGTTATAATTTTAATCTACGTAGAATCCATGCTCTAATTTAATCATTATTTATTAAAATTAGCAAGGACTTTGATCCTGGATTGTATATATGGGGAACAATACTATCCACTGATATTGTTTTGTCTTATTATTAAGAATTGGAGCTTTTATTAATTTAAACAAAAGTTTGCACTGAAATGTCTCGATAACTGAAGATTTTGCATCTACACTATTTTGAACAACAATTTCTCAGATAAAAAACTGAGTAACGTGCTACTTATTGTAAATTCTACTCTTCTAGAGCAGAGTATAAAATAAATCTCTAATGGGAATTCAGGGAATGGATTACATTGTAACATATGAAACTAATTCATACGTTGAAAATTTTTAAATAACTAATGTTCGAGGAAACTTTTGCGATCCATCCTCAAAGTTGATAACTTATTCGGAAAATTTAAGGATATTACGTTTGATCGATATTATGTATGCATTTTTCGAATAAAAGTGTTAAATATAATTTTGTTGGATCAACCCAGAAGGGAGTATATAATTAAGAAAAATGGTCATTCTTAGAATTATAAGAATATTTTTAATGTATCTTAAAAAATTTAGTCGTGAAAACCATTTTCAGTGATCTTTCCTTAATTTTCTTTAGTTATAATAACGATATTGAATATTTTGTAAGTTGATCATCGCCAAGTTTTCAGAGGGAGTACAAGTTCATTTCACAGAAGAGTATTTCTGCTTCCTTCAAATAAGCCGAATATTTCTTGCATTCTACTTTATTTCAGTGAACTCTAAGAGCTTTTAAAAAGGTTGTATTGCTTCATAAAAATAATTCCTGAGAAAAATAGGTCAATTCTAGTAGTGTTTTTTGAATGGCAAAAAATACTGCGTGTTCCTTTTTCAACTTTGATGATAACCTTTCCTAAATATCTTCATTTAGGAAGTTGGTATTTAAAAAGAAGGGGTTAAGTACGAGGGAAAAGTCACTTATAACATTGGAAGTTGTTATTCAGTTCGACAAAACATCTGTTGTGTTCTCATGTTTAATTTACGTTAGTTTGTTTCAAGTAAGAAGTATTTACCTGAAATTCTGTGCGGTGTATGGGAATTTAAAGATTAATACTATGGCAAGCCCTTGAGAAGAATCCTAGTTCTTTGGAGCTTCTAGCCAACAAAACAGAAAACATTATTTGGAATCTCTAGTAATTCCTTGTTTTCCATTTAAGAGAAGTAATTTTCAGAAGTATCTCATTGTCCCAGACATAAGGTTCTCGTTAAATACCCAACGCATATTTCTCTTAGTTAATTTATTCTCAGAGAACAATTTCCATCTCACACGAAATATTTTGACTTTAAACATGCCTATTGTTTTTCTTGTAATATTTCATTTATATGGAATTAATCAATCAATTGGTAGCTTCTCATATCAGTAGGTTAGCTCTCATGGATCTAAAATTTTTTCTTCTACTTGCTTTCCTTTTCATCTCATATTTCTTCATTTCAGCCCAATTCCTTAAATTGTCCGACAATTCCATTCTTGGTCTTTGTCCTTTTCCTTGCTGTCTATCCTTCCAGCGCAGTCACTGTCCCCTGATCATCCCATTAGCACGTCCCGCGTATTTCCACTTTCCTGCTTTCACCTCATTCATAAGGCTATACCTGCTTCCTATTCTTCTCCATAGTTCTTCATTTGTGATTTTGTCTGTTCACTTAATTTTCAACATTTTTCTAGTAAACCATACGTTAATGAATTTACTCTCTTTACCATACTATTTAAGACCGTGTCACACCCATACAGTAAAACCGGCCAAACATAACACCTCAACATTTTCAGTTTTAGAGGTTAAAAATCTCCGATAGTCGTCATTGTCGGCGACCCTCTCCTCATCCGCCGGCGTTCGGAGAACTTGTTTTCTTCAAGTAAATTTTATTATAAATTTTATTACTCAGCATTTATTCCGTTTAAATTCCATGAGCGCTAAAAACTCAATTACAACTAGATAATTGAATTATAAATAACTTTTGCTTATTAGCTTCGGAAGTATAAATAAATATAAGTACGAATAAAATATGGCATTCATTATCGTTAAGTTGTAATTTTGCCATGGTTTCCAAAAGCACAATGCTTCTTGCCTATGCGAAAAGAACAATCTTCGGGATTCAAAGGATAAACTTCACAGAATCAACTTAAAATTACGAGGTAGATTCACTTAAAGATCGCTAAGTAACCCTCGCAAATAACAGAACTTTGCGAATCCACATCGTGGCAATTTGCGGAAAAGTTGGATTAAAAAACGTCGGATTCTCCGAATGTATTTCCGGTAGAAGCGATGAAAAACCCAGATTTAAATTACTTTGCAAGTTTAAAAGTAGTATTTTCTAGAAAGGACTTGTGTAGATTAGACTCCCTCTCGCTTATCTCCAGCAGATAGAGAGCAAGGGTTTAAGAGAAGCAATTCCGAGTAAAAATTGATCGCTTGCCTACACATACTTTATGTTAATCCTCGTGAAAAACCTGATTTGAAATTTGTAAGCATGTAAGTGTGGTATTCGCAAATGGGTTTAAAATAAAGCGATTATTAAAATAAATTGTCGAAACATTTTTGCTACTTCAGTATTAAACGTGAGTCAGTACTTTGGTTTGAAACTAAAATAGTAAGATTGAAATTCTCTTTAATGATATGAGTATTTACTCCAAAATATGAATAAAGAAAGGTAATATATGCTTTAATCCCTGTTTTAGATTAAAACAAAGCAAAATATTTCAATGATGAAACCTTGGAAGCTGGGATTTACTTTTTACAGGAAATATAAAAAAGAGCATGTTTCTTTTAGCTAATTCATTCGATATGATTAGTTTTAATTATTATTGAATAATACTACAATTTTTTACTTACATTTTGTCGAATAAGTGCCTTATAACGACTCATAATGTGCAAACCAATATACAAACCTGCATTAGTGGCCACGATAAAATGGTTTCCATTCACTTCTTAAGAAATTATGACTATGAAATATGATTTCAAATGGTGCATTTAAAATAGCAATTCAATATAAAAAACTATAGTTGAGGTATGTTAAACTGTCTATATAAAGCATATGTCGATGTAAATATACTATGTCGAATGTAAAGTTTCGAAAAACATAAGTTGCACATGTTAGAAGTAATTTATTGAATAGTGAATTTATGTACTGTGCATAATTCAAAGGAATTTTGGGACTAATTTAATCTCCCTTTTTAATGCTTGAAGTCACAGAATGAACTCCACAGAAACAAAATTGACTAATTACAGGAAAACTAATTGGCTGCTGAAATAATCCTACGCTTGCATTTTTTTCGACCGTTGTTAATTCTGGTACAGATACTCCAAGTTTTGAAGAATGTAAATGCAAAGTGAATAGGCTCTGAGTTTGTAAGTTTTTTATTGACAAAATATCCCAAGCGGTACGTATGAAACAGGTCAAGTGTAAAATTTTAAATCCTTTCTTTTGGAAATACACAGCTCTGTAATTTTCCCAAATCTAACTAATTTAACTTTCAAAGCATCTTAACATCGATTCACATCTGAAAGCAATGAAATTATTTCAATTCTACTTCAATTAAAAGGGTAAAAGCCATGCAATTTATTTCCAGAACTATTCTCATTGGATAGGGGTGGGGGCGCTCCATTTCGAAGAAAAGAACTGCCTTTTGTTTCCTGATTTCTTTCGTGCAGTGAAGTTCTCCGTGCAACAAATCGCTTGTATTTATCTTCCACTCTGCCGCGCTCTACTTTAGCTTCATTCTTGGACGCAATTTTTCGCAACTTTCTGCATAAGACGGAAATATTGTTGGACTAAAAGGGAGCCATACGTCTTCATTTTTACGGAAATTGTGATTCAGACGTTTGCCTCCTCCGCAATGATAAGGAAAAGAGAATTCTGCAACTGTTGAATCTCATTAGACTTCTGAGTCTTCTCTCAATACTTGTATCGAAACTTCATTTGCGAAATAGCGATATTTAAACTTCTTTGATGGTATTAACAGTATTCTATTTATAAATACCATTGTTACATAGTAATATTGGTAAAATATAAAGTCCTAAACTTTTAATGATAAGTTCGAAAGATATTAAATGCACAAATTCCACAAATAGAAACCCAAAAAGTACTCGTTTCGGCGACCGAACACCATCGTCAGAATGCTAAGAACTGTGACGAGTCCAAAGTCGGGTGGAACCTTTCACCTGTAACATCGGTTACCAAAAGGTAGTCGATGATTACTTTGGAAGATAAAGAGAAAGTAAGTGTTTCCTTGCTTTCGTTCCCTCCTCAATAATATGAATGTAGCATGTAACAGAATGACATTGACACTTTGAGTAACGCTTTACTTGGTATTCTGAAAAGAGAGATTATCATTATTCAGTAACACTCATATATCATTAGCTTTCATGTCATCATAGCATTTTCATTGACTGAGGCAAAATTTGATGAATGATACATTCTTCTATTTTCTGCTCCAAAAGGCAAAGATTATTGCTCTATCACGTCAATTGATTTTTTTGAATTTGCTTCATATTAAGAGAATTCTAATTTAATACAATTTCTTTATTGACTGTCATCAGTTTCGAAATGGATATAAATCCATCACTATACAGGTATAAATATAAAATTGTAATATACTTTAACACAATATGATTCTTTCTGGTTATTTTCGGATGTTTACCCACAGTTTTATCACACTTCGTAAAAAGATTATTTACAATAGTTAGAACTGTTTTATGACACAGATCCATTTTAAAACATAAATCTCCTTACGTCTCAGGCATTAAATTTTCTACGAGCATCATCTTTACATTCAACGCGTAAGATAAATTATATAAATCCTAATTTCGACTACTCACGGTATGAAAAAGAAAGAAAAACTCTCATACAATAGAAAACAACCAATTCAATTCATCGTCACATGTATCGAATTAAATCATGTGTCATGTGATCAAAGTCATCAATACTTATTAAAGATTCTTGGAACATTCACAATCCATAGCATCTCTTCAATGGTCTGTACCTCTTCATCAGCCTCTCTCTCCGCGTCCCTCAAATATTCCTCGTCGATATATAGCTTCCATTCATATGAATCTTTCGCTTCTTATTCGTATATGTTTTTTTCCCCTCCCTACTTATAAATGTAAATTCATTTCCTTTCGCAAACTTCTCTTCCACGCAATTCCCCATCTCCTTTTTATCTCTTTCCGCTCCCTCTCCTTTTTCGCTTTTCATTTCCTTTTCACCCTTTTGAGTTGAGATCATACCTCGCCGTGGTTTTCTACGACGTTCCTCTCTCTTCATTTCGTCATCACCAAGTCTAAGCTGCAGATTTTATCGTCATATTTTGGGTTTGTTCTGTGGTAGTTTAATTCTTTTGAACAAATATTCAAGATATTACGCTAATTTTTATTCAAATTATAATTTTCGTGGCAAGATATAGGTATTATATTAGACGTTCTGCAATTCGTACCTCCATAACTCATCCCAGCAAGCGCCAGTTCTAATAGGGTCATTCAAGCCCACAGAAATGGTAATTTGGATTCAAAGAGTGAACGCAATAATTTACTACTATTTCTAGTTATGACAAATAATTTTAAATGCTCGACTTTAGTCTTAGAAAAACCCATAAAGATATTAAGATGGTCTCTCACATATGTCTCAGTCTTTGAAATAGCTAAAAATATAACTAAATTTTCAGAATGGCAATTAACTCAGAACCTTCACACAAGAATGTCTACAATAGGAATAGATAAATTTTATCTTACCCTTGGACGTTTTCTCCTTCGATACTCGAATGTTCAACACAAAGTGAATGTCATCTCCGTATAAAAAAATCAGAAATAAATATAATCCAAATTGTATAATTGGATATAGGCTCGATTACAATGGGTTCTACTAACTTAAATAATTGGTTAGAAGAATAAGCCTCTTTATAGTATAAATGTCTACGAAATGGATTTACAAAATTGTTCTGTCCTGTTTCTAGGTTTCTAAATATATCTAGAAACAATCAGGAAGGAGAGGTCGATTACTTATTCCCTTTATGCTTAAATATAATGGTCGCCACCACAGAGTCATTTACTCTTAAATGGTGAAACTAAAAGATGCTTATAATCTTACATATACCTCCATTTGCTTAGAGAATAACTATATATATGTAAGAGGAAGCAAATATTGTATGTAGCACAATATAGCTTTCTATTATATTCAGTGAAATGATGTTTCAATTATAAATTGAGGCAAAATTTAATATTCCTTATAAAGTGAGAGCTATATATAAATACTCAGCGTAAGTGAGGCCGAGTACTGCCAAAAAACTTCTCCAATATATATGGTTGAAGATCTAAGGAAGACCAGAATCTATCGAGTTTGTGACGATTTAAATATTTACGGAATGTCACGATGGGTCATTATTTTCCATAACTTTTTACAATAATTTGGAATCTCGCTAAAGGGGTCTCTAATATTTTATTACTAAGTTTCCCATTTTTCTATTTCGATTACTTTTCGAGGCATCCTGAAGTTCCTCTTAATCTTGCATATCAACTTGAGATATTTCTAATCCATTACTTTTATATCACCAGAGTTTTTCTCAGTCAGCAATTTGATCAAAAACCATTAGAATATAATGTTGTTTTTGATTAATATAACCAAATTGGATGAAGATTCATCGCATTCAAACCAGGAGACATTTAAAGTACTCCTTAAGCCGTAGAGGTCCATCCCATAGCTTCCGCGATGGCTACACGAAAGACCGAAACTTTAATGTAAACCACCTCACGAAGAACATCGCACACGCATTTTATTAAATACTTTTAACCACTGAAGATGATGAATTAACAATTGAAATACATATTGAGATTATCTTAGAGGTATTTTTTTTATAACAACGGTCTCTGGATGCCATTGTAGCTATGATAAGAATCCATTTGGCTTAAGGGTTATTTTAAATCTCTATTTTAATAACAGCCATGTATGCTTTCTCTTCTCTAGAACCAAAGCTAATGTTTATCATCAATATCGCTCACATATTTCCCTACACCTCCTCACTTTCCTATCCATCGTATCCGTCACTCCTCCCTCTCTAATCTCCCACCAAATGTTCCTCTTTTCCTCCTCCCCGGGGCACTTTCCTCCCATTTCTCCGCCCATTTGCTTTTTTCCACATCTTCCGCTCTCTTTGCCATCCCTTCCGCTTCATTAGCCTCTTTCAATCTCACTTTTCCACGCCTTTCTTTCCATTCATTCCTCCATCTCTTTCACTTTGTTCTTTTCCCGTTCTTCGCTCTTCACGGATCATTTTCCCCAGGAAGAGGGTTTATGTATTCACTTTCTCATTCTGTGGCTACAAAAACCCTCAAATTGTGGAAACTAATTACACGACGGGCTGGGAATAATGTCCGGTTTGTGAGAGCCTTTAAAGTGAGCGAATTTATGTACGAATTTAATGATGGCGAGAATTTATTCAAATGTCCACGAGACCGTTTTATTTTTTATAGCCAGTTTTGTTTATTGCATTTCATGATGACTGCAAATTGGTTCGTGGATACAATCGCTTCGCTAATTATTTTCCAACATAGCTAAGAACTGGCATAACAAATAAGAATATATACCATCAAATATGATAATTTTAACGAAGTAAGAAATTACAGGCATTTTAATAATCTATCCGTGCATATTAATATTCCTCCAACTCTTTGTTTGTTGGTTTTGGGAGATCGATAAATTAATCATTCAGTCCAGCTAGCTTATTTATTTAAGGGTTAAAATTTTTATTTTGAATTGAATTTGTCTCATTGAAATTCTGGCTACATTAATTTTTATTTTCTCACAAACAATATCAAGTACAACGAACCTCAATGGGTGATTGTAACCTTTGACTTTAATAATATACTGATGTTATAAGGTAATCTTCCAAAATTCTACTTCTAAATTTAACATGATGTATGGTAATCCCTACTACCATGCATTACCCTTCACCCATGTCTTAAACGAGAAATTGAATTCACCCCGAAATTTGCATTCACTGTCATTGATGTATACCCCTAAAAATAAATCTATTCTTTTATAGTAAATTCCATTAATTTAAGCACTCATCATTAGTTTCCCTCTCTTAGATTCTTTAGAACTGAACCAAACTACTTAATGATAAAAACTACATTTTTTTAAATGGTACGAATAAATATGACATTGTATCGACCTAGAACCTAGTATCCTTGTCCAATCAATTTACTAATATTACCTAATGGTTTTAGATATAATATTGAACGAAGGTGTGGCTACATCTAGTTATACTCCATTCTCATTTATCAAAAGTTCCTTTTGCTTAATACAGTTGTAAAACAATATGTAAATACTCTACTTGACCTCGATAAGCCACGGTGCATATTAATCTGAAATATCACAAAATTAAATTCAAAATCATTCTAATGAATTAGGGAGTTTATATATGATATTTTTAACCTTAAAAAGCATTTTAGGCCATAAATTATAAGATGGAGCTATCAAGTGAAGAAAGTGGTTATGTTAATCAAAAATGGCAATGTGCAAAATAAAAGTTTGATTGAAGTATTTGAAAATACACAAAAAATTGTGGATTTAAGATGTATACATTTGGGATTTTAGAACACTCTTTCATACGACTTACGAAGATACAGAGTTATACGTGCTCTTTCATCAGCATTTTATGAATAAAAATCATATCTCACCATCTAAACTTTATTACTTTCACCCTCAGTAGTTAATTTTCCCTCCCTATCGACCCCAAATTACTCTCCGTTCCATCTTTCCCTCTTCTCTTCCTATTTTCTTTCCCTTCCTTTGCTTCCATTAATCTTTCTACTTCGTATCGAGTTAGTGAAGCGTCTGTAATGTGCTGCGCAAACTCTCGCAGATCTTAACTCACGAATTAACTAGCGTCGCTCCAACAATGGTTTCTTCGTTTCTCATTTAGCCGAATTCCTTTTGCTTAATAAACTCCTCAGAAATCTTTGAATGAAGTTAAACAAGTTAAATAAGGCATCAAACTCGGTGTAACTGCTCAAAATTTCAAGCATTTCTTCGATACTCTAGAGCAGTTGAAAATCGTGTTTTGAGTCAAAAGCGGTGGAAGAAACCAAACCCATTTCCCTTTTCAGAATCATTCTGTAACTTAATTTACGAATTATATTTCCTCCCGCTGTCGTTTTAATTGTAGCTCCGTGATACCGAATTTGCTGAAATTGAATTAGAGTGATTAATAGTAAACATCTATTCATCATCAGTGAAAGCACAAAACCTAATAATTATTCTTCATTTCCTTCGAATATGACATCTTGTCGTCGGAATCGAAGAAGGAATATTTTATATTCCCACTTTCTAAGAAAGTAAGAATATAAGTTAGCTAAAATTAAACTTATTACCACAATTATCTCGAATACGAAGACATGGATAAGAACATTCTAAGTGCTATCCACATTTTTCTAAATTATACATTATATAAGCAATGCGTACTTTTTTACAAAGTAAAAATACCAACCGGGAGCGCTAAATATAAATCGTATCGAATATTTCAAGATTTGGGGATTTCTTACCAAAGTTATTTCCTTTACGTAGAGCTTGTTAAATGCTGAAGTTTATTTCCCGCCAGTGGATATACTGCTTTAAATTAATTCTCTTTCGCTATAATATTTATGTATATAAAGAAGGCAGAAATTAGAAAAGCTTCAACTATTTTTTACAAAATAAAAACAAAAAATTACCCAATTTGTTTTTATTTTGAATTAAATATGAATAAGTTCCTCCAAGTATGGATTTAATTATTTAAATATATCATCAACTAACAATTTCATAATTTATTTATCCCTTAGGATGAGATTATTCACATTTTATGGCCAAAAAGTTCATGGAATCCCTAGTAACGTATTCTAGAATCATCCGTCAAGCAGTGTTAATGTAATTAAATTACGGCAAATAATAGTACAGACTACCAATTCATAGATCACTTAAATTTATCCGATCAGTTAAATTTTCCAATAACACCACGATGATATATTCCCGATTGAGTAGTTTTCAAATGATTACTGGGAGACAGAAAAATTCGAGCAAATGTCCTTTTTCGTCATTGAATCCTGCAGTAATCCATTCATGGGATGAAATAATATTTCAATGGCAGAATCCGATGATCCGTTACTTTATCAGTTCCATCTCTTTCTCCTTCATTCCGAATTCGAGTTCCTCCCCTTGTACATCTCTGCATTCTCCTTCCACTCCTCCGTCCATCTTCCTCTTCTCCCCTTTCCTCCTTTATACAAAGACGTCTCTTTTTATGCCGCCACTTTTTTCGCATCATCTCTCCGACCCCATTTTCCACTTCAGCATTCTCTTCCTCCCGCCCTTTCCATTTCCTATGCTTATATTTCATCCTCCCGCTTCCTATCTCGCGCACTACCCGGACTTCTTATTCATTCAGTGCCGTTATCGAGTCACAACTCGTGCGATTCATTTCCAAAGCCACGGCTGAAATTTCCACGGTTTTGGCCTAATCACTCAGTCGAAAATGTTTTTGCCCTTTTTTTCCTCACTTCAAGTAAAGTAATCTTTTTACAGAATAAGATAAATTTTTTGCTGCGGCAATTACCAGCATATTCTTCAATTGCTGATACGATTAAATTATTATTAAAAGTTTATTAAAATAATTTTGGTTTCTTATCTTGCTTATTGCAAAATTGAATATAAGAAGCACACTATTCAAGTGTGGACGGATAGTTCCACAAGCTATCACATGTGTCTTATGCATACTATGGGGCACCACTTCGATGAAAATGAACTGCCCTGTCAGTCAGTTTTATTGTTGGCTTCGTCGAGATATAAATGTATTTACGATTTATGCTTTCCATTACCAATACAGCATAACCATATGTAATAAAAGGAGTGCATTCGGTACATTAACTACAAAAATTTATAAATATTGACATATTTAAGCAATAATGAAAATGTTCGCAAAATTAAAGGCTGCACACTCACACATAACATCGAAATTAACGTTGAAGCAGCTTTGCCCTTTTTGCATTTCAGAGAAAATTGCTTATTCTATAATAATATAATTTTATGATTGATAAATAATTATTTGTTATCTACGAAAGTTCTCTAACATAATCGCGAACTCGGTCATCCAAGATTTAAAAATTTCAATTCAAAATTTCAAATTTTCCCCATACATTTCTGAAAACGATCAGTACCAAGTGGATATAAGTTAGCTTCGATAATAAATGAATGTTACCAAATTTTTATGGTATATATCGATACTAAATGAATTAAATATACGATTTTTTTTAAATGTAAAATATTAACAGCTGTACCGTAAACTTAAATTCATTTCAATCATTCAACTCTGTTCATTTACCAGTTTATTCCTCTAACTGAATGATTCTTTAAGATTTCTTCTCACCTTTTAATTTCCTTTCCTCTTGCTTCCTGATAGTTTTTATGGGTAAACATGTATTCAGATGGGTTTAAATTCCCAAAAAACGCAATGCTCATAATAGCGATATCTTTATCGATAAAACATGTGAATTGACTGGTATGATACAACTAGAAATGAAGCATGAAACAAGTATAATAATTTATTATAAAATATTTTTGATGATTAGAATTTGCGTATTTGAGTGCTACGAATCCTGTATTATCTTACCTAATAATCATTTTACTATTATGAATATTAAAGTATGGTAATTGTGAGCAAATATTGTTATACCGCAGTTCCCTTGTGAAAATTTCTCACCATTTTTTACATTTGACCTATCTTATATAATAAAATGAAACTGACTGAAGAACGAAGTCTTCTCTAGGTTTTTAATGAACCTAATCGATTCAATCTTAAAATATCAACTCATAGTACATTCTTATTTACTTTTTCCTGTATTCTGTTGAAGATATAAGACAGTTATTAGATCTACTAGGATTAAGTACGTTAATTAAGGAAGAATAAGAAAAATGTATCCCTTCTCATGACTTAAATGACACTTTGCTCATTATGAATAAGGGAACTGGTGATATTTAATTAACCACTAATTGAATCAAGGAAACAAAAGTCTACAACACACATATAAAGACATTTGTAATTTCCTCTTTTCTGTTGTGAGAGCGGTGACAACCTGTCTTCCTCAAATGCCACCCATCATTCAAATCCAGATTCTTAAACTATGTCCTGTTTTTTTAATTTTGTTCACTTGCCTCGGTTATATCAACTTGCATCTCAAAAGCTACGCAATATTGAGGTACAGTACCTTTAATCGTGCAATCGGTATATTGAGATATTTTAATTTATTTTTTCAGAATTCAATAACAGAAGAAATCAGGAATTCCAGAGTTGATGGAAATGACGGAACAACATGAATGAAGAACGAGCCTCTATTCCTAGTTTGCAAATGTTGTAACACTAAATGGCCACTTTGCGTAATAGCTACTTCTAGGAATTTTGCCTCTTCCTGGAAGAGCGAGCAAAAACGTACTTTAAGCGAGATTTGGGGTCCTCGGCTGGCTATATCTACGGCTGGATGAAATGGAAATAGGAATGCCCCTAAATTGTAACGCTTCCTCGCTTGGTACTTTCCATTCTACTTGTAATCTTCCGTTGTTTTCTCCTGTCCGGCGTACACTCATATCGTAAACCGTAGCTGAATAGTGGCCAAAATGTAAACGTTCTTCTCTGACGTCCCTCCACCGATTCTGCTCTCTTGAAAATTATTCGCTGACATTTTTACTATCTCTGGGAGGGTATTTTCCATTTAGCATTCGTTCAAAAATTTAAAATATTTTTCGTTATAGAAAAAAAAACAAATTATCGAGTGATACAATAAAAAAATTAATACGTGTAATTTAAAATTAAATCATTCTACCTGGTAAATTAGGATGACTTCTTTGAAAATGAATAGCACACAGATACTATTATATTTAAATACATAGGAAATAGATCTATTTTTTGTCTCGCGTTCGATTTGTTGGTGATAATTTCCTTCTCTTAAGTCGATGTAACAATTTTGTATTACATTTATTATATTTTCGCGATGAAATTCTGGTTGGAAAGTATCCCTGAAGTGTGAGAGTAATTATAAAGGGCCGTACCTGATGGGGAAAATATAACTATTTCAAAATTATCTTATTTATATTTTGAATAGGAATATATATGTCATGAGGAGCTACGGAAACGATTAAATAAATTTCAGAGTGAGATGTTGGAGAAATATGAAAAGGGAAGGACTGAAAACGTTTTAGACAATAAACATAACCAGCAAAATAGTTAGAAGTACTAGAAACAACTTGCTTAATGTAACCTTTATTGAACAATCCATCTTAAATTTCCTCCGTTTTGTATACTTAACAAACATGAAGAAAGAATATTTTAGATTGAAAGAAAACGAGGAATACTCTATTATAAAATCAATAATTATTTTGCAATCATTGATTCAGTGAAAATTGCAAATAACTTTGTTTTAAGAACCAGTAAGTGTTTTTAAGGACGTTTGAAAATATAGAATTGTCTAATACAGTATTTTAGCGTAGTTAAAGAAGGGAATGTTAATGTAAAATTTAATGATAACTAAAGATGTATTAATAACAGTATTAAGTTTATTTGGGAAATATTGTTTCCCAAAGTCTCCCTTTTCAACTAACCCCGAGCAATTATACGTTTTGAAACAATGAAGACGAGGGTAACTCTTTTGTGGAAAGTTTTTGTTCTAATCTCACTTTTCTTACGGAAGAAAACGGTATCTGTTTTTAGACTCAACAATCCTCTACTTTAAGAAACGTGTTCTTGGAATATAGCACAGTTCTACTGGACTCCTTTTGTCATATTCTCCGAAATCCTTATCTACTCTATATATCTGTTCTTATCTTCATTTCTCTTATTCTCGTTCCTTATTTCCTCCTAAATAGACTTCATTTTCATTTTTCACCTTAACTTCCGTCGTTCCTTAGCAATCTGATCTTCATCCTCATTTTGCTTTGATTTACATTCACTTTTTCCTGCTTTCCTGCGCCTACGCTTTAAATGAGCTTGCAGGTTTTATCTTTATAGTGTGAAATACAAAATGTACGCTTAACTACAGATTCCCTAAGAATTATAATTTCACACTGCTGTTTAAGATTTAAAAAAATATTTACAGTACTGATAGAGTCGTTATAATGCACGATTAAATATCAAAGCAATAAAGCTCGATGCTATAAAATAAAAATCAAATTAAGATTGACACTTGAAGTTCGGTAATGAAAATGCCAATCTGTTTCTCTGTTTTTATAAGAAGACATGTACTTATAAACGCCTTTGTTCATTTTTTCTGGCTGTCATCAGTTGTAGCAAGTGACGGCAAGAGAGTTGGTGGACTGTGGAGGTTGGTTGCGAGTCTTCCATGAAGTGATGATTTCAAAGTTAATGATCTAGATACCTTCACTACTTAATGAATTCGATATGGAGTGAGCAAATAACAATGTATTCTATGAAACTTATATGGAAATCTTTCCATGACAAATTTATCTGCATACTACGGTATTCACATGCATATACGTGAATAATAGTCAATTGTTTACTTAGAATAGTAGTAATTAATAGCAACGCTTAATTGGATTTCTATATTAAAATTTTGAATGAATTAATTTTGAAAATACAATTTTGTTGTTATGAGGCATAGAATATTAACAAAATACTTCCAAAATTTAAACAAAATTGCTTACAAAATGGTGGTGTCATATAATTGGAAATAAAATAAGCAACACAATAAACTCAGGAAAATATTAAATTATATGGTTAAGGTACGGAAGGAAGCTTAAAAGCATACCTTTAACAAACCCAAGAAAAGCCAATTGCGAAAAACATCCCGTCAAACTATAGCTATTTGACAACATAGCTCAATGAATAAAGCAGCAGCCCGGAAAGCGGATGATCGTGGTTAATTTCCTGGTATCGCCGATTTTTTCGCCCTGGCTAATCCTTAAGTTATCAGTGTTTAATAAGAAAACGCTGAAATACTAGTAAACATCGATCAAATCCTAGACCTGTCTCTATAGATATTGAACTGAAAACACTAGCGACCAATTGGGACCCTAGTCCCAATTTTTCCCAAAATGAGGTCATCTTTCTTCCCACTCTTCCAATCTCTTTCCTCCCCCGCTTTTCTTATTTCCTTCTTTTCCTCCCCGGATCCATTTGCATCTTTCATCCCCATCTGTGAGATCGCTCCCACAGCATCCCTACCTTTGTCCCGCTACTGATAATAACACAGGGTCCTCCTGATTCCTCCAACGACTACTCATTCTTCCCCAAAATGGCTTCCCCTCGAAACGCCTTGTCTTTTTCCTTTCTATATGGAAATGGCACCTTTGCAACGGAGATGTCAACCGACATCAAACCGAGGCAAAGGCCTAATCCGGATTAAAGCCACTTAATCTGGTATTAAAGCGGAAGTCTCTCAGTAAAGAGGTCGCTCTCAAGGGGATTGGAAAGAGGAGTTTCGGTTTTTGGCGACGTAAGGAACGGTCGTGTTTAATAATTGCGTTTTAAGACAGTTTGAAGGATACTGCTGCCACAAGCAGGGCAAAGTCTGCAGGTGTACTCGAATTTTCTTTAGACCCTCAGACTGAAGTTCAAAAGATAGCTCTTTACATTAACTCTTTTAATATTTTAGCCAGGCAAAGTTAATCTCATTCAAAGTGGTGAATATTATATCCAAGAATCTCTCGATACCTCGTTCATCTACAAATATTTAATGTCTCCTTAATTTTATTGGCATTAGAAGATACGGATTTAAAAATTCTCTTTTCGTAACAACTTCAGGTAAAACAGAATTTATAGGTGTTTACTTATGTGCACTATGGTTTTTCCTAATTCAAGAATTTTTGGTACTTTTACCCCTGTGATAACGAAGGTGCTATATGATAGTTTCCTAAATGCTGCGATTAAATTTAAATACAAATTTTTTCTCGCAAAATTTAGATCATTTCAGTCGGATACCAAAAATGAAGGTAATAATGAATTCGCGAAGGGAAATATTACTTGTTGATATACGCATCGGACATATTTCTTATACTATTTGGACCTTATCTTCATCTAGTATATATATATTTCCAAGTTTTATATACATAATCAAGGAGATAAGAGACTAAAAGAATGAAATTGGATGAGGACTTGAAGAGAAGCTTTTTATTACAAATACATAAGATTATCCGTTATTTCCTCATGCGTCTGTCGTATCCACCATTCTTCCACTTTTATCCTTCCTGCCATATATTTCATAAATAATGGAATAAGATCGACTGGCAAATCATAAAAGACATGGAACCATATCCAAGTTTATCCACCCAGAATACATAAATCACGTTGCACAAGAAAAGATGAAACTCAAAATTTTGAACTGGGTCCTCATCGAAGAAATAAAAGTTTGCTATTCATGTAACCAAATTTATCTCTGATGGATCTATTTAAGTCCATATATTAGTAAGTTAAACCAATTTTACATAATAGCTAGTAGGTTACGGAATAGGTCAATACCAGAAATAAATTATTTAAAATTTTTGAGTGCACAGCTGAATATGTACAAGGTATTTAATATATTGTATTGAAAAATATTAATATTGTACAAGGTATTTAAAATAAGAAAAAAATAGGCAGTAAAGAAGAACGATACTATTTGTAAAGAGCACACGTTCAAAGCAAAAAGAACTTATATGAAATCAATCGCTTCAAAAGAGGTACTTTCACTTAATTTCAAGGTATATCAGCTTTGATTCACTCACAGAATTCGTTAGTTTTTTTCCTAAGGATTGAGTGAATATTTTATGCCCTACACCACTGATGGCCCGGGGGAAGCTTTTGCTGGTCCATAGCGCTATTTAAGCAATGCTTACAATTGTTGATTATCATTCTCATTTAATACATTCTAAACCCACTTCGCGTCACCAACACAGAATAGATGAGCGGTATCGCTTAAATTAGAGCTAAGATACCCTAAGTACGTTATGTAAGTTTGTAACTAATGATAAAGTCATCCGTGTTCCCCAAATGTCATAATTGTGCGTTTTTTGGTCCGTTACCTCCCTAAGGTTTGCGACTGCTAGTTTACGCAGTTTTTGGAAATACGTAGTACATGTAAAGTAATAAATAAAAAGAATCACTGAAAATAACAAGTGATATCACAATGTCGTGCAAAACGATAAGATTAACGTAAAAGGTATAATAGAAGATGACGAATGCTAATTCCAGTCTGATATGTACAAAATGAGTAGAAGCACGCATAGATTCTCCATCGGCACACTCTAACACGGTTTAATTAAGTACTATAGTAAGCAACATTCACTGGTAGCTGACTTCTTTTTTATCTATCTTATGAATGCAAATGGAAGATATTCGATTTAAGTACTCTAAATATTAAAATAATGTGTACAGTTCCTTCATTTAAATTAATTGAATATGGATTTTGAGAAACATATAACTCAAGGAAAGGGTTAAGGTACTTTGCACATAATGGCGAGCACCCAGGAAATATCCCAAGGAAAACCGGACTTGAAAAAAGTCCCGGAAAAAAGTTTCCGGGCCCGTCAGACTTTTTTCGAGTATGTTTTTCCTTGTGAAACGTATAACTGTTAACTAAACGGGCTACATGATATATCATGATAAAATATAGGTTAGGCTGAAACAATAATTACTGTTAATCCAACTGCATCCATTACCTAGAATATTTTCCCCTAATGGTTAAGATGATAAAATTTCCGGAAGTAAGTTTTCCCAAACGTGAGATTATAACCCTCTTATTTTGTTCCCGGAAATAAACGCGAGCTTCATAAATATCTTCTGTGCTCTTAATCACTGCGTGCAACCCTTATATACTTGGGGTGAATGACCTATCCACGCCTTCTGCACGCAAAGATTACTGCACGGAAAATGGAGCGATGATGTAATTAACGCTCCGCCCTCATTCTGCACCCATCGGAAGCTGTCAGCACAAACATCAATATTTGTTTTCGATACATAAATATGGAAAATTCAGGACGTACGTCCATCATCATCGTTCACTCGCTACATTACTCGTAACGAGTTTCTTCTCCAAAACAGTGAATTCTCCTCCCTGTGGCCCCAATTCTCCAGAAAGGGCACCAATAGAACAATAAGCAATAGGCTATCATATGTTTATCCGTATCCATTATTTAGTCATATAACTTTCCGTCTGATGCTAAAATTAAATAAATATTCCTGCCTGTAATAGCACTCATTCACATCATAATGGCTTACTTTTTTCCGTAAAATTCAGCTTTCTGAATGATATTTAACTTTGAAACATAAACATGGTAGGAAATTTAATTGAAGATAATTTTTATAAATTCTTTCTATAAACTCCCTTACCAATGCTATCAATAGACGAGTGATGAAGGTATGGAGAAAATTCTTTTTTCCGGTACTTTTCCTAAATATAAATTAATATCCTGGAAGTAAACTCCATCTAGAACTTCATCTCATAAATAAATCTTTTAAACTACCAAATGTATATTTTCATAGAAAATAGTAAACTCAATGTGACCAAACCAAAAGAGTATTCTATTCGCCAGCAGCAAAATATGCAACGCGGAAGACTAATAAGCGAATGTTTTCCGAGTTTGTTTGTTTTTGTTGGCCACAACGTAGTATATCTTAGTATAAGTAAAGGTAGAATTGGCATGAAAAAGAATGTTTCTCCAATGATGGAATTTCCGCTAACACCGGGTGTTTAGAGTATGGAGGGGGGAAAGCCGGGGAATTAATCAAATTTTGAAATTGCGTTCATTTGTATCCTTTTCTAAACCATTCCTGGATTAAACCCAACAAGTTTTAAAAGACGATGTGAAAGAATATCCCAATTTGGCCAGGCTACAAAAACCGCATTTTTAAATTTTCATCCGTCTATTATTACAGTTTACGTCAATCACCGTAGTTAAGGAAATCTGGAGGTTTTTGCGGGTAAACAGGAAATATATAAATTCAACTACATTTGTATATGTATATTCAGTTTTATATTAGCTTGTGTTTATGAATATTTAAATGAATACTAGAGAGTAATGATAGATCCTACGGATTATAGTTTCTCAAAATTCTTGTTCCAATGAATTTCGTCATTGATAATATTTTATTGCATTGTACTTTTCATACTTGAAGAAGCAAATGCGCGCATGATTAAATAAGCCGTGACAAAGTGCAACGCTAGTAGTAACCGTAAATGCCTTCCCAACGAAGATTAATCTTTTCCGATAGAATTCAAATCTTGATGTCTTTCGTCCTGACGATTATTCGTCTTGATTAATCGATTGGGATCAATATTTTTATTTCTAAGGAAATATTACGTTTACGACGCTCTTACTTGTTGATCATGAACTGTCTTCACCAACTTCTAATTATCGGCCGTAAATTACTGGCGGAATCGAGGATATCACCTTAATTGATGGAACCGTTCCATTCAAGTTATGAGAAAATTAGTCATCCTCTAATTGAATTCAAACGGGACTTGGAAAGCATCTTTTTCTGGGAGAAGAGTTTGATAAACAAAGGCTACCTTGGATGAAGTGCGACACGGAAATTGTGCAATTTCGTATCTCTGTTTGGGGTATTGATTTTAATGGAATCGACAATCAAAGATGATGCTTGAAATTGGGTAACAGAATTTATGTAATCACGAAGGGATATCATCATCTGAAAGACCATCTTTCACTTCAATCAGTCAATACGATTGAAGCAATAAACCTATGCCTCATTTACACCTTACATGCCGCCTATTGGTGTGTGGCAGAGGTAAGCAATAAGCTCAAGCAGAAAAGGAAAAGCCATTCTGTTTCCTCCATTCATATCGGGAATCTTTTCTTGAATGAATGAGTTCTCAGATCGATAATACGTATATAAAACTCTGCAGGAATTATAGGAGCAAATAAAATGAAGGGATGGCTTAGAGCTCCACTCTTTTCTCCCGTGACATTATCTCCCTATTGATCATCTTCTTCCAAGTACACTCCTGGCCAAATTTAACGCAGCACCGGCCGTAAGGATCGCTAGGGAGGTGCTGCTTTAATTTTGGCCAGGAGTGTACTTCCAGGTTGCATCGGAGAGGATTGCACCTTTTTAATCATAGCTTTCCTTCAAAATGTTTCACGTCGTGGTTCTAGTTCGTGGGTACATAACTCATCTACAGGATCACATATCCGTGACATGTATTCCAGATGAGACTTGATTAAAGGGATCCCCTCAAACCTTTATGCCACATTTTCCGACCATTTGCTCTATATAGGGTAGATCGAGGCTAAATGGATCACTCCGTCGTTTAATTCTCATTGCGAAAAAAATATTGGGAATATATTTCTCTAAAATCATTTGAATTACATGTCAACTCTTTACAAAACGAATGAGGAAGGTTAAATATGTATTTTTGTGTAAACTTTCACAAAAATTGCAATTAACCATCAACCGTCCAATATCCAACACCCAAGGGGGTTAAACGGATCATGGTGCGTATATGTCAAAAAATGAATATATGTGAATATATAACATGATTTAGTGATAAAAATGAAGGAATTTAAGTGATTTATTAATAAAAATGCATCATATTTTAGTTGGCATCCCTATCTGGCTCACAAACTGCACGGATGAAGTGACTATTAAACATCTTCTTTTCGCTGCAATTCTCACGACGCCATTCTTCGCATTTGAATCATTTATTCTTGCTCTTGATAGCCCCTCTGATATACAGATGTCAATGTCGTTTGAGGAATCCACAGAACCAATCTTGGCTAGCCATCTTTGCTTCTCGGTTAAAATTGTGAGCGATTCCCATGCGTTTACAATAATTAAAGGGATTTTCCTTGCATTTTTTGGTGTCGGCCTAAATCCTAGTTTTGACAGATGTAATATTCTAACTACAAATTTTTTTTCAGATTCGAGATCCATTACAGTTTTAGCCCCCATGACTTGGACTTTACCAGTAAGAGAAGAAACTCTTCTTTGAAGCGATGTGTAAGGTAGTGTACGGACGCTTGGAGTTTATAGCTTTAGTTATAGCTTATAGCTGGAGTTGTAGCGTTAGATTTTACTTTCTGCACAACCTGTTCCATGGCTATTTTTAACCACTTATGCCGGGAATAAGAGTAATTAATAAATTTTAAAGATAAAAACATAAGTAACATTTAAGGTTATGATCCCTTTAGCCCCATTTTTCGTGATTCGTTTAGCCCCGAATAGCAAAAGTCAATTACAAAAATCTTAAAAAAATAACTCAATACTTAATGATTGTACACTAATTAGTATCTCATTTTTCAACGGCTACTACTTCATTATATTGCAAAAAAGTTAGAAATATAACGTACCCTGAGCAGAAAAATCCTTTGATGTTGTTCACAAAAATTACATTGACGAAAAAACCCGTATACACGGTTCGGCGACTCTTCCCGGAATGGCCACTGACGTGAGCGCAAAACTTCCAGCCACTTGTTTATGTAGTTCATACACGCACCTATAGATGACTTTCTCAAAATTAAACCCAGCAATATGGAAGATATGTATTCTTGGATTGGAGAAGCGACATACCTTAGCAAGATCCGTTCAGCCCCATGATCCTTTTAGCCTCGGTCTACACTACTGAGTATTTAAATTGCTTTACCAAAGATTTTCAACATTTGCGAGACCCAGCTAAAGTCATTAGAAAATGTGACGATGAGATATTCTACTAAATCGAGCAATCTCATTAATTGCGTAAAATGGCAAATTGCTTACTTAAAAGAAATACGGAAAATATGCCTAAAATAAGAACTTTGCGCAAGTGCTCTCAAAGATATTTAAGTTTACTTATTTTCTTAAGAAGCTCAACTCTGTGCCTATTTTCTCCATAGGTAAGCTTTTTTGTGTGTTTTCTTCTATTCAATGATCAGGGAGTCTATAGATATTTCCCAAAATGAAATCAAACTGCAAAAGTGTTAGTAGACTCCTCATTGTAGATTTTCCTCAATCTTTAACTAAATTAACCTTACTGTGAGGGTAGTGGGATTTTTTTTATAAACGTACCCTTTCCCGGTCCTCACTATGGAGAAAAATTCGGAAAGAGAGGATGTTGAGCCTTCTCTCCCTTAAAACAAAGAAATCTATCAATCGCTACCGAGAAAACCGAGAAAAATTTCCATTCCATTGAAAGATTTCTTCATTAAGCGAAATTTCCAATAACGAGGGTCTAATTAGCTCTAAAAATTGAAAATCCTTTCGAGAATTTCCTTGAAGATTTTCATCTAACCTTTAATTTTCCTGCAATTAGGAGTTTCGAGAAAGGGTTCAAGGGTTCGAGAAGGAGTCTCGTATATTATTCCTGATAATCACTTAAAATATTATCATAACGGCTATAGATCATTCTTCATAGATCGCAAGCCATTTAAAATCACAGGTTAGGAAATTATCCATTCCAAAGAAATAATGGGAAGGGTTGAGTTACTGAGATCAGTTATATATATCATATGGATACTTGAATACAGGTATTATTATCGTTATATCAATTGTCTTACCTTACAACTCCAAATAAAAGTGACATATATCTCCACAAATAAAAACTTCAATATATCTCTGAACTGAAAATAGTGGTCATAATGCAATTTACTTATGAATGGAATATTTTTTCATATGAGTTTTGTTACAGGATAAAGTAAAATGTATTTTTCATTCACTCCTTTCTCAGATTATTTCATGGCTTAGGTGATATGAAAGTCACTGAGTTATAAGTGATGCTTTTTAATTATAGATACGGAATGCTATGCTATGTGTTACTTGTGGTGTCATTATGGAATACTGTCCTGGACATATTCAATTCGTAGTATTCTTACTGCGTGTGTGGAGTAAGGGCAAACTACTTCCCTCCTTCTCTTACCTAATTGCCTCATTCCATTCTAGAAGTCTAAGGGTGGATAGAATTAAGATTTAAGGGTTTAAGAAGTTTAATTAAGGGTTAAGAGAATTTTGAATCGGGTTGATAGCTGAATTCAGAATGAATACTATACTAATCTTTCGTTTGGAGTCATTTGAGTTAAATCGTACGGCGAAAACAAATTAAATCTTTTTCGGTACAAATCACCAAATAGAATCATTCAAATACTGTTAGAGAGGAGTAAGCGTAAAAAGAGGTTATAACTTTAACTTAAAATGTATCAGTCAATTTAAAAGTAGTGTGTGAGAATTAGTAAAAAGTCACGCAGAAAGGTATTTAAATGGAAAAGTGATATATCAATCGGAATTTCCAGGCTATAATGGCTAAATAATCACATCTAATTAAAGCTTCCGCTAATGGTACCTTTTAATATAGGTGAGTACTCTTCGTATCAGCAGATATTTATCGAGCCCCTGCGATAGAAAATTGAAAAAGGAATGGGAAAGAGAGATTAGACTCTCAGGAGAATCCTGGGAACCCATCAGACTGTCATAATGGTGGATGAGTAATTGAACTAGCGCATCGCAATATCCTTTTATCCTCCCGAATCTTCTTTTTCTATTCCACAATCTCAGACAACTTGATTCAGAGCTCATTCGAGTCTCTCCGAGACTAACGATCCCTCGAATGTTTGTCCTCTGAGAGTCTCTCGCGTCTCTGCGACGCAATTCCAGAAGAATTAGAATTTGCTGGTCCACGTGTTTGCTTCTTTTGCGAGAGAGGGAAGTGTTCGTAAATGGGAGAGGCCAACAGCTTTAACGAAAGAGTTGAGGGATGAGATGTTAGTGTGAGACACGCAAAAACAGAAGAACGGCGTTATTGTTGGTGAAAATTACAAGGAAATTGTTCACAATTACGTTGGAATTCATTGGAGAGATTTGGTGCACAAATGAAGTGAAAATTCGATTGAGCTAAATCACAATTCCCGTGATTCAATGCAATATTCATTCGAAATAAGATGAGAGTAAGATGAGTTAACAACGAGAAAACTTTCCAATTGTTAAGAAATGACTTGAAGGGAAATTATTTGACTGACACATACTTACCTGCAAGCAAAACTATTGTAACTATTTTAATACTAAAATCATATCATGAATAGTCTAAGTGGAGATTAAAATTGTAGTTTACTTTAATAAGTAGGAAGATATGGTGAAGAATCCTTTTTAATGATATCAATGAAATTGTTACGATCCACCTAAACGTCAAATGCTAAGTAATACAGCAAAAGATTACAATTAAATTCAAAGTTGAATTATGTTCTTAATGTGGCTTCGATTTATAAATCTCAAATTTATTATCCACTTATCTATGTGGTTAAAACTTGGTCCACAGTGGTCGTAAGTTTTACGGGTAAGATTTTACCAATGATTTACCCCTAAAGAGATTACAGAGATTTTTTCATTCCACTTTCGAACAATATTTTCAAGAATAATTTTAATATTGCAGATATTTAAAAATGAAAGTCATCTTTCATTTATTTATGTATAGATACAGTCCTTATCTTAAAATGTGTGTCCGTATCTTGTTCTATGTGGGCTATAATATATGTTTCATCCCAAACCCCAATGGCATAGGTTGATAAAATATATTTCTACATGAGAAATGGAAGTCTCTAAAAAGGTTAGATAGGAATTATATAGTTCTAGATTTCATTAAATACATTAATGGTTAAGGAGGCTTGAATAAAATAGGATGTTAAGACTATGGAAACCTTTAAGATTTAAGTTATTGCGTCCAATAGAAAAAGTAGTCAGGTCAATTGGGAAAAAAATGAGGGACTATTTAGGGTGGTGAAGGGAAAGGGGTTTTGATGGAAAAAAAAACAAGACGGTTGGTCAGATATTGAGAAGGGATGGAGTGGCACAGAAAGTGATTTAAGGAAGGATGGAGGGGAAACGACAAAGAGGAACAAGGGGAAAAGTTCGTGGATGATATAAAAGGAACGGCTAGTTATTAGGAGCCAAAAGGAAAGTCAGTGAATAGGGAACTTACTGACATGAGTACCAACCGACCAATATCTGCCAGAAACAGAAAAAATGAGGATGATATTAATGACTGTGCCTATGTTATTACTTTGAATAAAATGCGAAAACATTAACACATCTTTTTCATTAAAAGTTCTGTAAATTGCTTTCCCGTATAAAAAGTTTCGTGAAAGGGCAATCCCTAAATAAAAATTTTGAAATGTTAACAAAAGAAAACTATTGAAAACTAACTTTAAAAAAGAATACCGATATAAAGTCACAAGTAACAATATTAAAAGTAGTTACACTAAAAATCGTGGAAATTCCACAGAAAAAAATGGAATGCAAGCTTTTCTGATTGGATTCAAATTAAATGTAAATGTAACTGGAGAGAATTGTAGATCAAATAATTGAGATAAAATTAATTTAGGGAAGTTGATAAAAAAAATAGTTTCGTCTGACGGAATTATAGAGTACGAAATGTGCCAAGTTCATGATTATGAAGAAGAAAGTAATGCACTAGCGAAGTGGAAACGCACATTAGGTATTCCCTTATATGACCCAATATATGGAATATTAACAGCTTAGTAATTTCTATGCAACAGTTCGCCACGAGTTACAGCTCAGTGACTCGTTCCACGTAGAAGTAGTCTAAGCTGACGCGTAAAGAACAGTATATGTTTGTACCACAAGCCTTTGACCTCATACGAGAGAAGCTAAAGTTCTATGACTAAGAAGGGTGCAATGTAAGAACAGTAAACCAATTAAAAGTATTGAGAGGTAGTCCATTCATATAACAGGGTAACAGTCTTCTACTTAAGGTCCTTTCCCATGTTTCTTTATAGCTTACTCCAATACAAAGGTTCAATAAAAAACGAACGGGGCAGATTTTTTCCTATTGTTTCCAATTCTAATAGAATGGAAAGAAAGACTAGATTTTGGCTACATTATATTTTTTTAAGTTCACACAGTGTTAAATCTGATCAGAAGAATTAAAATATATTTATGGTGATCATATTAGTGGTAACTTCTGCGAAGGAATTTGATTATACGAAGTGAGCATGGAGATGAAAGAAATCCCAGTGGATGATAAGGGTGCGTAAGCTGTCTGAAAAACGAAGATTTAACCAAAAAGATTTAAAAGACTGTCCTATGTAGAATCAGGGATTAGAGCGAACATCAGATGAATTGGCCGAGTCAGAGACTAGAAAATCCCGATCATGGTCTAGTAAAAAGCAGGAGAGACGAAAGAGGAGCTATATTAAAGGGAATGGGATCCTGTGAGGATTTAAGGGATCATAGAATCGCAAAGAATCAATTGCCTCAAACAGAGACAAGAACTTTCAAGATAAAATTTAACTGTGAGTGGATATGTGTGTGTACAAGGAAGGAAATAGGATTTTGACCTCGCAGAAAAAGAAGTGCCTAGAATATTTATTTCCCTTTGTTCTATTGCGGAGAACTCTTTGTATTAACTGGTTCACTTTCAGAGTGCCACGATTTCATGAGCATAAATTTACAAAATTAATAAAGCATTTTCCTTCGTTTTCTATTGTTCTAAAATTGTAGGAGAAAATAAAATACATCTGCCATTCATATGGTACTAATAACGATAAAGTTTGGTCTAGGATTCCCCCATATAACTTTTCTTCATTCGCTTATCCTATTGGATAGGATGTTCACAAATTAATGCTGCTTATAGATATCTATTATAAGAAAAGAAGGAGAGGGAAAAGTACGTTTTTCTGCTTAATATTTAGCGACTATTTTCCTTAATTTGAACCAAAAGGCATTTTATGTATAGAAATAATTTAGTAATATTTGAACCAAAAGGCATTTTATGTATAGAAATAATTTAGTAATATTTGAACCAAAAGGCATTTTATGTATAGAAATAATTTAGTAATATTTGAATAATGAGGAAAATTGTAGCTTCATGATGTGTATTATAAACACAACTGTTATACCTTTTGCAAATGGAGCGTTTTCAGAAATACAAGTAAGACCGAAACAAATCAATGTTTTGTCCGTGATTGCGTGTTAAGTCTCCATCATTATAACGTTTACAAACAACTAGATAATCTGTTCTGAAACAACTAAGGTTTTTACTAATAGAGTTATCATATAAGTTATCATGTAATTTGTTAAAGTTATACTTTTTCTTTGTCCATGCATAAATAAATGTGATAATACATATGTACGAAAATGGTGATAAAGATTTTCTTTATATAAGAATAATACTAAATCTAAGTTAAATAGTAGATATGCGCAAAATCTTACTTCAAGGAGATGTAGAAGGATTTTAGGGAGTGAAAAGAAAATGCAAACACGAAATGCGATGTTAGAATGAAGGAAAACGAAACAGAAAATGCTTCAATTTGTCAAAAATCGAAAGTCACCTTGATTTTTCACCTCCGGGGGCGTTCGAGGAGGAAACGATGTTGGAAGGAGGATATAAATGTAAGGATTCGATTAGAATAGGAGAGGAGGACAAAATGAGGAAATGCCTCTCTTGAAGGTCTCTTGAAACGTTTGATGTGGAGAAGGTGCGGATGGAAATGTAGCGAAGGGACGCTGAAGAGGGGCTCCGATTGATTTGGCCTTCCAATGACCGCACCCATCCCTTCGCATCTTGGACCCGAGTCAAAAGAACCAATCCCAATTCGCAGTTTTTATGCGATGTCCCTGCGCCACCCTCGTGAGCAATGGGTTCCAAGGCGTTCTCGGGGCATCAATCAGACCGTCTGGGAATGGAGGGGATTTTCTGGTTAGCGGAATGAAAGAAAGTGTTGTCAGATGCGATCGGTTTTTTTCCCTCCAGTTTAATTTTCCTGGCTTTCCTCTATTTAGCTTTCCTCCTCCCGGAATTCAGCTCGGCCGGAGGAACGATATGTCTTTAAGTAACTTCAGGAAATATCGCAGAGCTGAATTACAAAAGAGGCTGAAGAATTTAACTTCCATATTACCTCGGTAAAGATCCTATAGAAGAAACGATGATGTATCGTGGGGATAGTAGTTGCTCATTTAGATTATCAAAGTTAAATTAAATGATCAACATTATTATTTTACTTTATACATATATAATATATTTGGAAGTATCTATGATATTTAAAAAGCCTCATCTGCTAAAGTACGCATTACAAATATAAAGTAGTATTTTACACCTCCATGAGTAAATTCGAAGGTCATTGAAATGTACACAATTTTTTAAAGGAACAATGAGAAATAAGAATTTTTCTTTTTTCTTGCATGTGAGACGCGTCAAAATTGATAGAATCATCATTAGAGTGTTACTTAAAAGGTTACCCAGTTAGAATTGTCTTGTAGTAACAATGTAACACACATCAATGAATTTAATATAATTTAAATTTATAAGAATTTGCTTACGTTTTATCTGATCTTAAGAAGACTTTTCTAGAAAAACTTACGCATGTTTTCAGAGAAGACTATTTTACAAATTAGAAAACAATTTATATTCCTGCAGAATGTTCTTAAAATTACTTTTAAAATGAGAAGAACCTAATTAAATTTTTAAGATGAATGATAATTGCACTCAATAACTAATAACAGTTAAAATTGCAATTAATGAGATATATAACATCTTTGTCAAAACAAATGTTCTTAAAAAATTGTATTTACCTCTTCCATATTGAGATTTGTTTAAGATTTAAGAAAACGTGATAAAATATAGCTGATAACTTTTGTCAATTAAAGTATAGTTACTTAATTCTGTATTGTATACATGAAATCCCGATCTAACGTTTTCCCAGCTCTTAGATAGAAGTATCGAGGTCCCAACTACAGCTACTGCACCCTTTGTTTACCGCATCTTACGTTTCTTCGCATTTAGAATTGATTTCCCTTGGCCCTATCAATAAATTAGGATTGAGAATTCGCTGTAAATATTTATTTATGAAACATCTATTCCACTTTTCAATGATGTCTCTTGGCTGAATATGATTTCCCTTCGAAGAACTGAAATTTTTAACTCGATTTCGAATAATAATTCATAATAATTCAAGAGTCAGTTGATTAACTCACTAAGATACGTATTATAAGATAACCGAGAAGATGGTAACTCAATCCTTTCAGGGACGATTTTTTTTCATATTATATTGTTCTTACCATAATATATCTCTGGCATAGCACCGCATTCTTTACTCAACAGGAACTGAAGTAGATGAACAGCTGGCAAATCCGACGACGAACCCGCGTAAATTGGCAATCACGCTCCTTCCTTTATCCAACCGAGGATGCAACCTCTTCCACTCTGCTATCTCACCCTTCTTATTTCCTTCCATTCCGCTCTTTTATCTCGACCCTCTCCGCGACTCTCGTTAGCGCCCCTTGCGAATAACAGCGAGATAACAATCCTAATTTCGCAGAGCTAATAGACCGCGCTTTGTGAAGACTCCGAGAGACATATTTTCGTTCCTCTGCCGTTAATGAGCTAACACATTGAATCTATCAGTTATTTGCTGACAGGATATGCTTTGCTGCCGACGTTAGAGTGGTAGGTTGGCCTCCTTTTGCGGACTTAAAAGCTTTTATCTGTGGAGTAGTATCTATGAGTCTGTTTGCACATTGAGAGCTCTATTCGTCTCGCGATATTAAAGAGATGGCGGAATAACCCATCACAGGAGAGAGAAAGACTCTTAAGCTCTAGAACAGCGCCTCATCAGTGCAAACTCGAGATAGAGGAATGATGTAAACATTTGTAGCCTCCGAATGAATCACAATCAGCATTTTCATCATCATCAGTTCATCAGCACAATACGTCGCGTATTATTTTACTGAATTTCTATAGTAATAGATTAAAACTAAATTGAGATATTGTCTTTCCATAGCCTAAAATACAAAAGCATAAATTACGTTGCATTTTTTCACTTAGATGTCGATTAATTTTCAAATTTTATACAAATTCGGTCATGAATAAAAATGGCACATTGAGCAGAATAGTAATTAATTCTCTGAATATATGCGCTTTCTTTATTTCTTATGTACAAACAAAATATAATATTTACATTTTTAAACAATTTAACAAGACTTTTACAATGATATAATAAAATTAAAGTAATGGTTTACACATTTACTGTTCGCAATTGCAATAAAGGGATAAAGGCTTAAAATTACTTTAATTTGTGAATATGGTACTACTATATGATACTATAATTCTAATGTGGATTCCGTAATTATGTGGATTATCATTCAAATTATTGTTTAATTAAGACATAGAAGAATAACCTTATTCTGCAATCTAAATTATAGTTCCCATTATTATCTAGTAGAAGAAAATCTAAATAGGCATACAACCTTAAGCATTTGAGAGATCGATCATGTTCAAAAGGAAAACATTCATAAGTAATTCTGATATTGATACCTAGATCATAAATTGAAATGTGCTCACAATATTTTGCAATTTTTAATATACTATGAGACTCACATTAATATATTTTTTCCTTTTTTCTTAATTATTGTATATTTTATATCTTCAAAAAGTATGTTTAATGAATACGTCTGAATTTTGAGTTAATTATTTCTACCAATTCGGCTTTATATAGCGACGATATTTGCAGAATTAACTTTAAGGTCCTTCTTTCCTTCCCAATATTCAATTCCTGCAATCAGCGCCCTTGCTACTATCTTCGCCGAAGAAAATAACTGGATGAAAATCGAGAGGCAACTCCATAATTGAAAGTTTCTTCCTCCAACTTTCACTTTTAACAGACTGAGCATTCTCCCAAAATACTTTGTGACTTCCCCTCGATAAATAAATAAATAAATTAAAGTTGCCGTGGGAACGAGATGCATCTGCGGGCTTCCCGATTTCCTGCGGACTCTATTTCCATCATAAATCTTGTTTTCTTTTATCCCTCCCCATCTTCCCCATCTCTTCCGCATCTCTATTCCTTTTAACCTCTCAGCTCCCCTAATAACCTCTCTTTTACCCTTTCCCTCCTTTCATATCCCTTCCCTCACCTCTTCGCCCCTCCTTTTCTCTTATCCCCCTGTCCACTCTCCACTTATTTCCAGGAGCCTAGGATGAGCCTCCCTACAACCCCTAGGGCTCCGAATTAATGTCTCCTTTAAAAGTTATCCTTCCATAACCGGACGTCGTCCTCGGAGGAGAGGCGATATTAAGGAGAAGAAGGGTGTTTTGAGGCGGAACGTAGCTGAGGCACCCACCTCTCACTAACTAATTAATTGCGCCCAATTAATTACGTGGATTCGGCTCCAATCCGTATCCTTCCACCCCCTTTTTATATTCCCCCGATCTCTCACTGTGTACGTCAGGACGCCGACAACTTCCTAATTAGATACTTATTTCGGATCGGGAGAGAGGCCAAGAAAGGGGCCACTTTATATTTTGGGAAAATAAATATTAATGGCAATAAGGAAGTGGGAGGGAAAGTTGATTTTTGGGTTAATTGGTAAAGGAGAATTTTTGGTTGGAGGGGAAGGGCTGAAACTGTGAATAAATTAGAATAAAGCAGTTTGGATACTTTGACAAAGAGGTTCGAATTCGGGACGAGCCGTCTGATTATCAGTAATGAGAATTTAGGTTAAATTATTAGGTCTTTTCATTCATACGGAATCAAATACGCGGATCGACAGTGCGACATTTATATTTTAAAGGGAATTTTGTATTATACGCTAAGGGTTCAAATTTAGAGCATTGTACTGAAATAAATAGTCTATCAAACGGTTTTTATTGGTCAATGTTACTGTCAAAATTTATACGAAATTAATAATTATATTGAGATCACATGCTAAAGATTTAAGAAGCGATAAAGAATATTTGTAAACGGGTTATAAAATAACAGGGGCTCTGAAGTAGTTTTGAGAAGACAAGAAAGAAAAAGTTGAAGAATATGAGGAGGAAAAAAATTAAATTGTTGATGAGATTACCAAATAATTTGGCGTTGCTCATTGCCTCAATGTTGCCCATTTTCCCTCGCAAAAAGCTACAAAACCTTGTTTCTGCTAACTGCCATGTGTGCCTTGAAGAGACTTTCAAAAATGGACACGACTGAATTCCTTGTTTTTGTTTGCGATGAAACATTTATAAAAAAAATATCTTTTGACTTTGGAAACTATCTAAACGCCTCTTGTAAACGACGAAAAGTTAAAAAAAGTCTTGATACAGCACGAGTTAAAATAATGAATATCTTTCAGAATAATATTAAAACTATTTCTCTAGAATTATTAACCTGTCATTTACAATACAGTTTCATTCACAGAGAAATAGGTTTGTAATTACTATCCAATGACACAGAGTACTCTCAGAGTAGCAAGAATCCAATGCTTTTTCGGGTTTATGAATACATTTTTACTTCTGGAAAAATGGACTTGAAAAACGTCTGACTGGACCGGGAATCGAACCCGGGATCTTTCTCTATCCGGAAGGCTGCCGTAACCACTAGACTACCGTGACTTTTTGAGAAATTTGTGTGCAAGGGCAAGTGTGGTTTCGTCCTGGTTTTTCATGGGTGCACGCCCTTATGTGCAATTTACCCTTTACCTTTTTCCTTTTTACTTCTGAATTAAAGGTGGATGGAAAATGAGCCCTGTGCAAGGTATGGATAATATGTTTTGAAGATTGTAAATAATTAGTTTTTAACGCCATAGAGGAACGTTTCTACCGTTGATTCAAAATCAAATATTCTTAAGGAATTCCGTGGAAACACCACAATTTTTCAGAATATCCTGCTATCTCGAAATGCTATATCGAAAGCCTACGTGGGAATTAAACTTCTTTTCCTGGTTATCATTTTAATCCATTGCATTATTTATCTCATATTCAATTCTTTTACTATATAACATTAAATAAGAACTTCAAAGTGGCTTCCGGGAAATACGTGAAAATTTTGGAAGGTTATTTCCAGACCAATGGGACACAAATGGTATGACTAGACTTATACTTATTCACCCATATTTGGATTGTAATTCAATGTACAGTAAGCATTTGAAAGATTATAGGAAAAAGATATGAGGGATATAAGAAAAAATGGCTGCTAGCTTTGAGAATGTGTGATTTTTTAGGAAAAAGTAGAACCTCGTAAATAATGAAAATGTTACGATAAAAAGCATACAATATATATTCAATCAAATACTTGAAGGTAATACTCAACGTTGTTCTAAAAATAAAATCTTTCGTGAGATTTTAATAAACTATGGGCGGATTAGACCACTGTAAATTTCCAAAGGTTACCTAAGGAATGCCAACTCAGTATCATTGGTGCATCCATCTGAAGTAATTAAAAGAGTGATTTATCACAATTCAATCTTCATTCTAACCTATCCATTGAATAAATTATATATAATTTTGATTATATACTTCCGAGGTAAACACCTTCATATATCTCCTAAAAATATATAAGCAAATATTATATTTTTTATTTAAATACCTCCCCTTTAAACACAACTGATTTTTCTAATCTCATTTTCCTTTACCATTCACATTATTCATCTACACTCGTCTTAACTTCAATCAACTCGTCCCTCTTACTTTCCCTCCTTAATTTCGGAAAACATACCAATATATCGTACCTTTAAACTTTAGAAATTGAATAGCAAATCCAAAAAAATTGTCTAAAAACTTAAAGGTGTTTTCCCGATCCCAATCTCAATACTTTTGACGTTTCTTTGTCAATTGGCAACTCTAGCATTGTCATGCGTCAGCGTGACTCAACCGGGCAGATATCCCTTGAGGATTTCACGTACATAAAGACCCCAAAAGTGTGTAAGATCTTTCATTAGTAAATGAACCTTTTTTAATATCTTAACAGTTCCTTTTTATAAGAATTATTTTCCCCGTTCAGTCAAATCACATTTCCATAAATACCTATTCTTGCTTGTATATTTCCCATAAAATACTCCCAGAACTTTACCAGGATTCCCATTTATTAAATCGTCAAGCATAATTGTCTTACCCTTCTCATTCGAGAAACCTTTTCCACTACCCTCAGCAAAAGTCCTATTCTTATAATTTATGTTTTCGTCAATCCAATTTCATCTTATCCAAGGTATTTTCCCTACTTTCCAACGGATCAACACAAACTTACAACACCCCTTTTGTACATGAAACGTATAACGTTCTTTTGGAATATTTTCATGCACTATCCATCTACTACTGACGTTTATTTGCTTTTAAATACTGCTCACAAGATTGAATTATAATAAAATAGTCTACGTTTCACGCATTTGGGTTCAAACATTTTTGAGCGTTCTAATACGCACCAAGCATCACGAAAATGCTCTCTGAAATAGGTTCGTAGTAAATGAAAGAAAGATGATTAAAAGAGAGGAAAAAATTGCTTGATTAATTCGTTAAAAGAACGATTGCGGAAGATTAGTTGGTATTTAGTTAGGTTGGTTGGTATTAGTTGGTATAACCATCGAGCTACTTAAGCCAAGCATAAAAGAAAAGAAATAGAGACACGGGCAAATTGCTTGAAGAACTCATTCTTTACACACAAAGAAGTCCATCGTGTTTTGCTTAAGGAATAGATCAATCTTGTTTAAAGGATTGATGAATTGCAGTTTACAACCCCTGCCACATGTAGTTATGCGGCGTGAAGACAAAAGATAGGTTATTTTACTGCTGTAAACAAATAAGAAGGACGAAGATTCTTTTCATTGAGAGGTATGTCGAGGAAGAAAATGATTCTTTGGCGCCACTTTTGATTTTTCTGCATGCTCATGTCTGCCGATATCCTGCGGAATAAGTTGAACGCTTCCCCGTGGCCACCACTACGGCTGTGCGTAACTCGTGATTTATTGCGTGCGTTTTTTCGCGTGCATTCGAATATACGTCTTTTTTCCAACCTAAGATTGAAATCTCCGCGTTACATTCTTCATTCCTCTCCTTTTTTTCTCTCTTTTTCCCGGTTTCCATTTTCACTCTCTTGTTTTTTGTTTAGTTTTGAAATTTATTCCGTTTGGTGTCGCTCCTGCTGGGTTTTTATACTGTATCTGTGAGATAAAACGCTGTCTTGCTGTTTCGTAAAGAACGCGAAAATTTATTTCTTCTTCGGTCTCATAACTTTTGGTGACACTATCTTTCAGTTACAAATTCCATGATTTTTCACCGCTTTTCTTTTCGGGATGCGTAAGAATTTCTGAGAGTGATATTCGATCAATCCATCTTAGACTGCTTCTTTTGGAATATAACAATTCCACGGGAGAGGTTTGAATTAAATAAATAATATTTATTCGTTAACTTTACAACATCCGGAATGAAATCTGTTGAAATATATGCAAATTTCAGAGCAGAGCGATTAAATATGGAACTCTTAGAAATATTTAATGCTTAGCTTTTTGTTGTTAAAGTTCCTGAAAGTTGGTCGAAATTGAGCGAGTTGAAATTATAATATGCTGTGCAATAAATTGCATGATTTTAATGCATAACAGTAACTTAATGCGTTTAAGATTATTTTTTATTCAGAAGTACTAATTTAAATGTGCAATAAAATCATCCAAAGAGTAATCAAGACATCCTATCATTTTCACAGCTGAAAACATTATTATGGATTACCGCTGTATGGAGGAAAAAAACGAGAATGAATAATCTTTCCCTAAATAAAATTATTGACTATATCATTTAAAACGGATATTCGAAATTCTGTATTTCCGTGCTGCAATGGAGAAAGAAATGTATATAATAATTACTAAGCAAAGCTACTTATGCTCTAAGTTCCTAGTTTGTATTTCATCCAAATATTTTAACGTAAGATATTCTTCCTAACTTTGTTATAAACATCGCATTCCCATCTGAATTTCCTGCTCAGGTGCCTATGAATTCGTAAAAGTAGTAAGCCGTGAGAGATCCGGAGTTTGGATTTTTTATATCCCTGATGGGCTCACTCACGATGCTTACAAAGCTAAGAACCGAAAAAGAACGCATTGAAACGTGATTCATAGATGTCTTGCGGGAGTATTGTGACCCACATTTCTCAAGTGGAGACCATGGGTCGTTGCCCTTCTCTAAGGATCTGATTCGATTTCCTTAATTTATCTTTTTAAATAGGATTGCGAGATGCAATAATTTTACCCCACGTAAGTAATTTTCAGAGAAATAAGAACCATTATAATAAGGTTTTACTGAATCACCTAAAATATAACAATACATGAGCGGTATCACAACAAGGCTGCGTCATCAGGTCTTTCTGAGTGTCTGACCATGGTTTCGACTCATGGAGTCATCCACCTGAGGATGACCCCATGAGTCGAAACCATGGTCGTTTCCAAATAAAATATTCTGTGGTGTAGTAAAAGTTTGTTTTCACTTTCTCTCCCAAAAAAATCATTATAATAAGGTTTTACTGAATCACCTAAAATATAACAATACATGAGCGGTATCACAACAAGGCTGCGTCATCAGGTCTTTCTGAGTGAATGAATACCACAATATTAAGCCTCACCTTGCGTCTCATACAAAAAAGGATGTCACGTCAGTGAAATTTTGGAAGTTATGGGGTCTGATAAGAGATGACTGGTCTGTTACCACAAACAAGGAGTGTTTCCATTACACCCGTTGGTATTTTTTTTTCAGTTGAACCCAGTGACAGAGCAAAATTATTAAAAAATTTAAAAAATAATTTTTTCTCTTGACATTTTATAGAGATTTAAATAAATAAACTATACAAAATAGGGAAAATTCTTGTTCGGTCACATAGCTACAATTTGACAACTAGTCGTAATGAATTGCTCGCGAGGATTCCCAGATGGAAAGAGAAATTTGTAGCATAATTTCACCAAGATTTAGACCGTCATCTTTAAAACTTATACCCTTTCAGATGTTCAATAAATTAGACATAATGCCTGTTTTTTCCAGTCTCACATACTTGCGAATAAAAATATTTCCTCCAAAAATGTTGGTACCCAAAGCGATGTCTAGTGTACTGGTATGTGAAACGAACTCAACTTTGCGCTTTGGATTAAAGGTTGTGTATGGCAAGTTTTCTCTAATTAAGGGATGATAAAGAAATAGATAGTGAATTTGGCCCTTATTTCAAAACTAGCTGTAGAACAGATTTGAAAACGATTGCTCTGATATTATAGATTTTAGTTGAATCGTACATACTTCCGGATTCATTCGTAAGGATTACATAGAATTTTTATGTAGAGAAGTAGGAGAAGCGTAACGAGTTCTAGGTAGAAATTCTTCTCTATTGAAACTTTACCCACGCAATACAACGAAATTTATTCAATAATAATTCAGGGAAAAACAAAAATAGCGAAGCAAGTTAGAGAAACTATCTCAAGCTGTTAAGAATATATGTATATACGTATTCCAAAAATGGAGTATTAATCTTAAGACGTACCAGAAAGATCCATGGAAACTTACATTAGTTCCTATTTTTAGGTTTCATTTCTTGAATTAAGAAATTTTTAACTAAGTAATAAGTTGGTAAGTAAGAATTTTTCATAACATCGCAGAGCATGATTGCTTACGGTCAACATGAGTTACATTTCGACCACGTCCAAAGGCGTAATGGAAGTTGTTTGGGAAGAATCATCGCTAATGCGGGATTAAAATTCGCGAACGCATAAAACGAGATAGTAAAAAGGCGAATTATCTATCCCCAAGAGTGGAAGACGTACCCAAGCCAAAGAAAAAGCGAGGAGGATATCTTCATTTTAATCGGGAAAATCCCGGCGCGAGGAAAATGGGATTTTCGGAAATTATAAAAAAATGAAAAACGACCCAAGGGCCGGTCTCCGCGTTTAAGTGGGGTCTTGAAGTTCTCGTAAACATTTCCCTTTCATCCCGACCTCCAATTAGCCCTTGTGCCCTCTTTACACTAAACCCATACCCATTTAACTGCCTTTCTGCGGGACACAACCTCGCTCCCCAACCCTGCGCCAATTTCTGCGAACCCTCGTCACTCAAGGAGGTCTCGCTTGCCGCTCCTTTCCTTCAACATCCCCAGTTGGTGTTGTTTCTCAAGAGGCCTCGTTTTTAACGTCTGCGTGCCGTCTGCCGTCGGATAATTTACTTTCGAAACGATAATGATTGGGGGATAGGATTCACCCTCCTTTGAACCCTTTATCCACTTGTAATAGCCGTCAAATATATCTATCCAATGATTCAAACGACCTCCAATCATAAAATAACGAGTTGGAGCTTCTGACAGCCCTTTTAGATATTGGCAATTATCTTAAAGATGAATTGAAAGGCTGAAGTTCATTTGCAATCCATCCGTCCATCTTTAGACTTTTTGGAAATCAACTTATGTTATTAGCATGTAGTTAGCTCAAAAGCGTTTTTTCACAATTTACGGCAACTCCAAGGTTGATAGGATTATTTCTAGATATTTTAACGCAAGGATTTGAGCATATCGCTTTTAGGAAGTGATATATAACTTAATTGGTATATGTAGTGTAAACACTTGAAAAGTAACGAAATTTTTTACACTAACATTAAAAAGACAACATGCAATGACGAGCAGTAGATAATACGCCAAACTAATATCCTATCTTAATTTATAATACCGTGAAATATTTTAAAATTGATAAATATCGCCTCAACCACACCGCAATCAACTTATTGGGATAGCGCTTGCACTCTGAAAACAGATAGGTGATTAAGTTTGTAATTTGACCGTCATTGAGAATTAAATGCACATAAACTTCAATGTTATTTCCGTCTCACTAATGTATAGGATTTGGCTAAGGTATATCCTTTTCGAAGAAATAAAACATTTAAATTTTAAGTGAAACTATGATTATACAATAATCACAGCCTGTTTAAAGGATCTTTAATAGTTATTGCCAGACTGACGGAGTGAGGGAAGATTTTTCAGATCAGCTCTCGGATGAGATGTCATTATGAGTAATAAGCCCAAGAATGACATTCCTATCCCTACTCAGCGATTGAGTAACTCTTTAGAGCCTCGAGAAGCGTACATAAATGTTGATTTCCGCTAAAAGGTTTTCTGAATCAGAGCACTCAACTTCCTGTTTGCGCACCCACTGGACAGATATTTCATCAGTCAGCCATGTTGCTTTTGCGGTCAATGCTACTCGATCTTTAATTGATCAACGCCACAATAATCAAATGCCCACCGGTGGGCTTCAGCACTTGGCACTGTTCCCTAAAAAACAGTTAACAAACTTTCTCGACATAAATTTAAGACATAAAATGATGAATATTGGCGCAGTTGTGTTCGTAGAATAAAATATAAATTACAGCATATTAAGATGATTTATTTCTAATTAGATTAGTTATGAATATTAATATAACTAATTGTTCCTCATGTTTAATTAAATTGAAACAAATTATTGAAAACGACACTTAAAATTTAACTTTCACAGAGAATATGAATTTTCTATATTCATAATAAGCTGCGGAGGTCTCAAGGTTAGTTGTCCATAAAATATTGTTTAAAATTGGTAGTATCCAAGATTCCTAGATAGCACAGCATCGAAACTGTGCCATCATTACGTTAACAATAAATCTTGCTTACTGTTGGCCTAGTAAGCCAATTTATCCACAGCAGTAGATGTTCACCTACATAGGATGATCACGTGCAATTATCTCCATAATCGGTAATCCTGTTGTGCGCTAAGAGGATATTGTATATCTATTACGTCAGAAGTGAAGGAAAAAAATGCCAGCACAGGTCCGATTGACAACTCTTGTCGATCGAACGTAAACAGACATTGACTCATCTCTGCTTATAACGTGTTTTAGAAACCGATTTTTGTTGGCTAAGTGCTAGGCTAGCATCGGAGTGTATTTACAAGGCTTGATAGAGTTAATCAGATGCTAAAAGAATTTGGTTGGGAAAGTTTAGGGGTGCGGAGATCAAAGAATAGGCTAGCTATATTTTTAAAGTATACAAAGGAGTTAAATCGTTAGAGGAATTATCAAACAAAAAAAAATGTCAACAAATTCACAATGGCAAAATTTCATGACAGAAAATAATATAGACATAAAGTTAAATTAATAAAACAGAGAACAAATGTTAGTAAATTCTCCTTTCTAAATCGTGCTATTACAGATTGGAATAATTCTTCTGCAGGAGTCTTGGAGCCCTACTTAAAACATCAAGGGAGTTTGTAAAAAGATTGTGTAAAACTATTTAGCACGAATGAGCTTGACGTTAACGAGTACAGGTGGAGTAGAGGATTGCCTGCTAGGGTAATGTACGGTGGGGACTTGTCCCCGGGACCACTACGGTAGACGAGAAGGCCTACTGGGAACCCTGAAAAAACTTATATTATAAGGGAAGATTCTCTGAAAAAATAAGGTTTTGATATATTTTTGATTATGTAAATTTTTGTATTTAAAACAATGTACAGATAAGATATATGTATGTATGTATACAAAAAAGGAAATTTTAGGTATACACCTAAAATTTCTTTACCTTTTTGGTCAGATGTACGGTGATAGAGATTTGCAAGTTTACAACTCGTCCTTCAGCTCTTTGAAGGGTGCAAACAGCGAATCAGTGGAAATCTTTGAGATCTTCACTAACTCCATTTTCGCCAATCGCTAAATATACATCGATGAAAATACATAATATTTAATACTTAATTCAGAGAATTGTAATAAAAACATCCGCAGTTTACCTACCAGGTTATTTAAACGCATTCAGTTGTATTGATAGAGAGAAAGCTATTACAAGTAACACACTTCCATCAAACCCATTTATATAAAGAAAAATTCGTTAAACAATTAGGTAAATATAAATAAACTTGGTTGCTACCGACGCTTAAACTAAATTCGATTTTTTTTAAATACTCGTATTCGTATTTTTGTACACGCGATTGTTCACAGCGTATCGTTTATAGCTGCAAACGCTAACATCCAATTAAATTTCTTCCACTTAATCTTTTAACACTAATGCAATAAAAATGAATATCTTAATGCTGTGCATCAATTACGGCATTGCATGACCGTATTAACTCCTTAGGCAGGGTGGCCACCAAATGCGAAGCGAAGATAAGTTGAGCGAAGTTACTCCGAGCAGACAACACTTTCACAAACGAACCTATACTTTTGAATGCAGCTGTGGCCACCGGATACGAAGCGGAGTTAAGCTGAGAATTGTGACGTCATTCAGCTTCGCAAGCCACATCTTCCGAACGGTCGAGGTTCGTGATGAAGCGAAGTCAGCTTCCCCCTCCACAGCTCTCAACGCGGTGGAGGGGGGAGCCTCTAGCTTCTTTCCTCGGCAGTATCTGAATTGTTATCAGTTTGTGAAAGATTTACATTCATAAGCTTGAAAGGTGTGATTAATTTCCAATTATATCTTTCTTTCAGAAACATTTTAATGTAATTATTGATGACCGATTCCGTTTCACAAAAAGTAATCACTTTGTCAATCTGTGATAATTGTGATCGGAGCACCTAATCAAATTACTTCCAATGTCGTTACACTTCAATTAAGTCCTAATTGAAGATATTCAATCGTCTTAGCGGAACGCAATCATTGTGAGCATGTCGTCCGATAGGTTCAGTACAGCCGAGAAAAATTTTCTCGTAAATTTAATCATTGAACGCAGGTCAGTTTTTGAAAATAAGAAACTAATGCTGTGACATCGTCAGCAGGTAATTGTCTCGGAGAGGAACACCAGCTTAAAAACCACAACATTACAGAAGAAATAACAGTGGGATAATCATTTATGCACCCTTAAAAAGAATAAGAAGAAGATTTGAAGCAGGTTTAAAGAAATGGCTTGTGCTCCTCTCCGAGATATTTACTCATCAGCAAAAGTTAAACGTTGGATGAAGAGTGAAGAAAAATTTAATTGCCATGCTTACGTGAGTAAAGTGATTAATTTTTGTGATGCTCGTTACAGAAAAATTTATCCCTGTATTGATATGAAACTAAGAACTATTTATACTATCAGTTCCGTCATTACAAAATGAAAAGTGTACTTGAGTGTTGTACAAGCGTTAGGAAACTTATATGCTATTAGCAAAATAGATAAATTTGTGTCCAATGGCTGTAAATAATATCTTAATAAAAGTGTGCCAGCATAATTATTATAACAGAATCCGTCTCTTACGGAAATTCCGTGATTTAACCGTAATATCAGAGAATTAAATTCTCAGACGGCAACAAAAGGCTAGATCATACGCCATCTTGTTTATTTACAAACGAATCGCTTCGCTCAGCTTCTCTTCCAGTTACACTTCCAGCTTCTACCCTCAGATACTAAACATAGCTACGCTTCGCTCCGTGTCACTCTGCCCCGCTCAACTCAGCGCCGCTTCGCATTCGGTGGTCACCCGGCCTTACGGTTTGACGTGAAGAATGCCGTTTCATTCGGAACCGTTCAGATATTACACGGGTACGAATATCGTCATTAACTCACTAATTAATCATGAATGCATCCTGAAATTTAATGAGAATAGATGGAAGGTTACATGTAAATATAACTGTGATAAGGGAAAGAAGCCATCAGAATTTCAATATTTTATCTTATTATACTTTAAAATGCATCACTTTGCCCACAGTAATAAAGAAGGTAATAATCCTTATTCAACTTAAACATAAGATTGTGTAGAAGATATGGACCATTAAGATAACTATAAAATGTTAATATACGTAATGATAAACAGAGGTATTAAGGATAGCCAAGTAAGTAGTGAGATTATTCGAGGAAAAGGTGAGGAAACTACACTGAATCTACAATACAGATTCAGGATTAATTTTGTGGTACTTATTAACTAGTAAAAAATCCATGGTAAACAAACTTCAACCTGAAGATGTAGCAACGCTACGAAACCTGGGTCGTGTAATTTTGAAAATAAATAGTGGTCTTGTAAATGTTTGTTTACCATGGATTTTTTACATTGAATCTATTTATGAATGCAAGGACAATTTAGCTTAAAAGTAATCAAGCACAAAAGTTTTTCATTAGTTACAGAAAAAAAGGAGTTATGCTAGATCCATTCTACCAGTATCTGAGTGGTTCAGGCACATCACAAGTCTTTACGGACATCACATAAGCATCTTAGGCTATGAATCCTTATAACTTGAGCCTAAAAGGAAATGCGCATAATTCTAATATAGTAGCGTCATAATGTTAATTTAAATAAATAGTTTTAAGACCTTCTTTAGAAATAACAGAAATGCAAACCATACGTATCATTAATATCACGATAAAATTAGTAATCATCTACTTCATAGCTCACTCAACGCAATGCATTTGTCATATAAACAAGGAATTTTACTAAATAGTATAACACCACACCTATTTCTGTTAACTCTGTGGTTCCATTAACATTGCCTTTTAAGTTCCCTCTTATATGGCGTCGTTTTTTCCACCTAGTTTATCACAAGATTTCCAACTACGTTCCGAAGCAAAGATTCACATAATTCCTCATTTTATTTGGTCAACGATTTCTCACAAATAGCTTCATAGCTCTTAAAATTACAACCAAGAGATAACAAGCAAACATACCTTCTGATTACGCCTTACACCAATTCGATCGATATTTTCCATAGGTTTTCTTCGCGTACGAAATAAAGCACAAACTTCTGCTAAACTATAGTGAGATTAGGTTTAACTTCCCTATTTAGTTCCTTCATCAAACATTCAATTACTGAAAGAAAGCCTCTCAGCAATGACTAGTTGTGTGTGGCTTCTGCGGGCGTAGGAAGAAACACGTTCTTTTGCGAGGGGAAAGGAAGAGGGGAAGCTATATGTTACGTATGCATCACTTTCAAAGGTATATACATTGTGATACATTGTCACCGAAATGCTCAACTTATAAATACCAATCTTATTAAGTCTTATACGGGGTACAAAAAGTACACAATATTTGTATCGGGCATTCTGATCTGAGTGTGAAAATTCTGCTATGCATGATTTCCGTTGAAGCTTTCGGTTCTTGTAAGACTTTTATTCTTTCTCAACAAAAACATATGAACAAATATTGCATGGATTTTTATATCTTTTTTGAAGATGCAATCAATAGCGAAATACAAATACCAAAAAATATTTAATACTATATTTAGGCATGTGAAATAATTTGCTGCAGGCTAAAATTAAGACAAAATTGATTTTTAACAAGTTTTAACGAAAAATGTAGATCCTTATCCAGTGTAAGTACAATTTTACCTAGGACTCATAATTAAAATCAAAATTCCCAATCACAATAGAAGTAAACTTTGCTGTAAGGTAGTATAAAATTTATAATTATTTTGCTAACTTTCATTATAGCTAGTCATTTTTATTTAGATCTCATATAAAAATGTCTCTTCATTTCAAGTATGTACATAGTACCTTTCTTTTCTACGGAAGGATTTGCACGGCTGAAGGATACGTATCCTAGTAACTCCGATTCTTTATCATTCACCCTTTTCTGATATCCATTAGTTAATTTTATTTCCATTCTAAAATCCAGCTCGTTTTAAGATTTAGATTAGTAAAACGAAATTGATAATAAAAAATGATGATGCACATCTGTTTTAGGGATAAGGATACCTGCAAGGTTATAATAGAAACCATAATGAACTATCTTTAAAATAGGTGAACCCAAAATACTAACAATACATCCACATGAAGAAACATCTTCAAAGAACTGTTATTAGCTCATAAACTGTCGTACTATTGGCCGATATCGAAAAAAGCTGGATATAGGTCCAAAAATATATCGAGTGCGGAAATTGAATATTCACACAGTTATTGCAACATGATTAAAATCCATGTTTCAGTTTAATGTATTATCATATTTCCAGGAGTGCAAAATGTACAGAGTGTCAACATCGACAGTTATAACAAAAAATGGAAGCTTTTACGGAGAAACATTTAAATTAATAGATTTATAGAGGCTTCTGGGAGGAACAGTTGGAAAAAACAAAGATACGGTACATATGAATATGGGTCATTCCATGCCAATTCGACAAGGTGATGTCCCTTGAGGTAACCGATTTTGATTATTATTGATAATAATTCGATTCTTAACGTAAATTACATATTTATAAGTTTTAAAATAAACACAAAATTAAAAATTATAATATAATTCATGTCAGAATGCTTTGTAGTTTACAAAGTTAAAAAAGAAAAAATGTAATTTTTCTTTCAGTATTGCAGATATTCACAAATAACAGTAAAAATGCCGATCCTTATATTCGAAACAATCAATTTTAAAGAATTCATTCGGCCTAAATGAAATCAGATCTATTTCCTGGCTGTTTTGTACATATATTTTTCAAACAAGGATATCAAAGGTGTTTGGTGGTCTCTACGTTCTGCACTCTTGCAGTAATGGAAATCTTTCGACATCAACAAGCAAAAATTGCGAAAGCGTTCGATGATATTGGCCGTTCAGTGATTAACAAATTTAAGTTACAAGGAATAAATTTTAAGGAAAATCAAAGACAAGAGTAATAAAACCGAAATTAATACCATCTACTTCCGAGGGTACGCCCTTCGACCTGGAGTAGCTAAGTCCAGAAATATTTTTATATCCCCTTGTTCGGAACGAATAAATCATCTTTCAAAGGCAAATTGGAAAATAATTTGTTAAGTTCAAAATTACAAAATACAGTAATATCATTTGCCACAAGATTCGAATCACTCATAAGAAAACTCAAGGACGAATAATTTATAATAATTTATAATAATTGATCTTATAGTGCGAAGATTATCCATAATATTGTTTTTAGTCGAATATTGTCATAAATTGCATGAGGCATGGAGTTTACAGGATAAAATAGGAAGCATTACTGGATTTGGAGTACTAGCAAATCAGAACGATCTATTCCTATGCTAAACCTTCGACCTTAGCAACCACGGCCTTAGCAACTACTATTGAACACGTCCATAGTTACGATTTCACATGAAATGCAAATAACAGTGAAGATGGTAGTGTTCACAATTTGTGTGGTTCATTTCGTTGTGATAATATGCATGGTGCTCATATACTATGCATTACAAAGAATGCAGAACGACATGGAGCATTATTACGAAGAAAGGTAAAACATTAAAATTGTGAATTTTACAAAAGAGCGTGGTGAATGTTTCTCAACACAAATCCCTTAAATCTCCAAATAATGTATAGTTGATGATTTACCTGGACAAAACGGATTGATCTTCTTGGAGTATTTATGTATAGCGATTATATATACTGAGGATTTATGATATCTATTTTACAATGTAATTTGCAGACGCATGCCGTTTGAGGATTGCGGTATGGATTTCGAAAGAAGACCTCCGGTCATCCTCCGTAAAACGAGATCAGGGAAAATTTACGGTTGTTCCGAGGTAAGTTTGTGAGATGTCAACCCATGTATAATCATGGGAATTAACTTAGTTTAAATAATCACTTTATTGTACATGTAACGATTGAGAATGTAAGCTAGCTTACCACAAATATAATGTCAGATTTAATTTTGGTAATTCTACTTCAAATGATTGATTAAGGTTTCTTCTAATTGAGTAAGTAATCACCAATATTGATTGTAGGTATTTGGAATATTGGTGATTACTTACTCATTTATAACCATCAGCGGAAATTCTCTTGTTATTTTTCTTCTAATCAACTCCCTCTTTCATTTCAACTTACAGTCTCCGAGGATATTTAATGTTACAAGAGAGGTGAATTGGCTCTTGGAAGACCAAAGTCAGTGGCTGAAAGAGAACTGTGAGTTATTCCGATTCATCATCGTGTCCAGCGTAAGATTTTCATTCATAATTTAGCTGCAAATTTACAGTTCTCTTATCTTTCCAGTGTCCTTAGGTTAGCCAGCTGACGCATGATCAAAGAATGGATGGACGCTCAGTCACTATCGTTCATCCTGCATGTGAGTGTGGGTTATGCTTAAAGTCGATATTAAAATAGAATCTGTGTTCATTTCAATAATTGATGTTTTTATACCGTATATCAGGAAGTTCGCTGTCTGTAAGGTATCCAGCCGGATTGCCGGTTGGTGTCTCACCCCCACTGGTGTAAGCCTCTATGACTCGCAGGGAGTTGTTAGGTTGACTATGCAGGATGAGGAGTAAGGTAGTTTGAGTTTGCTTTTCTCTTTGCAGAATGCTATTGTCATTTCCTTAATTTGCATTTTACATCGCATCTTAGCAAGTTGCCTACCCACATCTAAAATATATCATACTTTTCAATTCCACTTAGGCTACTGGCCAATTTAATATATGTTATGGGTTAATTATTATCCTGGAATACCTAGGTACATGGGACTATAATCCTAGTGATCATCTTTCGTGTCGTCTTTTCAACGTATTATTTATTTGTGATCCATAATATTGATATTTTTCCAATCTATTCTATAATCTTACTTAGATCAGCTAGAAGAGGAGAAGAAGAAAGCGGTCCGTCATTTTACGGCAGCTATGCGCGAAAGCAATCAGTTAGGAAAATAAAGTGAATGTGCTTGCACCCCATGCCACACGCCGAAAGGCTTGCAGGGACTTTGTACGGACATAGAAGTAGAAACTGGATCTTTCTATTGTGAGTTGCCTGCCCTGCCAAACGATCTACCTTGTGGAAACTTCCCTCTGACGACTTTGATATCAAGGATTGGAATCAAAGAATATGAGAATATTCTTTGGCAAACAAATACACGCTCGTCTTTTCGAGCAACGTATTTCCGCTCATTTTCTTAAATCAATACGGAATATTCTGAGAGCCTGATTTTGTTCACATTTGTTTAAAAATGTTGTTTTTGAGTTCTTTGAATGTGTTCTATGATTTCACTGGAATTCTTCAGACATTATTGTATTTTTTGGCTCCTAAATAAATTTATTTGTTTAAAAAATTCCTTCTGTGATTCCGATACTTTAAGCTTGAATAGGGATTTAATCTTGTATAAATGTAAGACTCTTTCATACTTTGAAAATCGTTAAATCTGAGAAATATAATTTTCACCGAGCTGAAATTAAATACCCGTAAATGTTATATGGAATTTTCTTTGTAGTGTTTATTACTCCAGCATCTCCTGGAAAATCAAGATGGAATGAGAAAAGATAATTGTAACTTAGCCTACCTATAACGAGGATTTATCCCTTACATTGGCTAAAAGTCAGGTTACATAGTAAACATCTAAGGGTAAAAACACACTGAAGCAGAGCAGGTCGCTGGTAGCCAAGCTGGTCGCTTAGACGCTTAATGCAATGTTAAATTGAAGCATGCTTTCGCACCCTAGATGGCAGCAGTGAGCAACGCATGCAACATAGTTTACATTGCTGTATACGGGAATGGTCCGACTCGCGAACCTGTATTTACAGCCTTATCCCAGTTCTTATTAAGTTACATTGGAACTATTGCTTGGATATAATAAAACATTTTTGCATCCATGCATCATTACTGTAGACAGCATTCAAAATAATTCCATTGCTCTTGATACAGATTATGGTAGTCAAATCTTATTTTCGTCATTCATAGGATGAAAATGGCACTCGCATGCACTTGTTTCAATAAAAACCACTTGTTACCAGAACTTTCAAGAATATGAGCTATTTATCGCTAGAACTTGCCATCTTAACTGCCTTTTCAATACCAGAAAGCGATGCTGTTTTTAATTTTATGTTAATAAAACGTTCTCATAGAGAAACAAAGCGTGCATCAAAACTGTTTGGTAACAAGCTAGGAAACAAGCGACTAGCGTGTATGCGAACTGTCCTGCTTTAATGTGTTTTTACCCTAAGCCACCGTTTTTCGGGGAAATTCACCTATCATTAGCGGATGAGTCACGTTATTCGTGACTCCTCTCGCCGGAAGAGACCTTTTCATATTCTGAATACGGTTCACTTCCACGTCTCTTATTTACGTTGAAAATTTTAATTTCGAATTAACGTGTTTTTCTCGATCTTATCCATCATAATTCTGGGGCGATTTCGCGGTTAATTGGTGATTCCATGAAAACTGCGCCCCGTTACAAACGAGAATAATTTGACGATAAGCTAAACAAACCCTCACCGTGTCAAACGAAGTATATTCATTAATTGCTGAATAATTATTTTTATAGAGACAAATGTACCTAAAGACGCTAATTTTTCTATTGCTACATTTAGAATTTTAAAATATAGTAAACTCTATATTATAAAAAGGTTCGTTTCGTATGCGATTTTTCACCAGAAACAACCGCATTTATTTTCGTGTGCACATTTCTCGTTTCGGGAATATAGATGAAGTGTATGAAATGGTTCAAACTGCTTCGAGCCAAGTATGTCACGGCAAATCTAAATGTGGTTTATAAACATAAATATACACAAACTATATTTATAATTTATCATTTTAGTGAATTGTTTAATACTACATTTAAAAATTTCACTGAAATTCAAACCGATTTCTAACTTAAATTGGAACTTGTATATTTTAAAATGTACTTGTGTATAATTATGTGAATATATGCCACGTATTTATATAGGAATAATCGGTAATTTTCGAGACGAATGTCATATTTTCAGCCATTTAACATGAAGGAGCAAAATATTTTTTAAAGTTCCTTCGTTATCAATGTTGTCTTTTGAGGCGGATTTATGATAAATTGTAATGTATTATTTACAAAATGGTAGAGAATATTTGTGTTTAATTTTGGCAAGCTCCTTAAATTTATTTGATTTCAACTTAAAATTCATTCTGCAATTATTGTTAATTTTGGAATTAATTACAACAAAATTTATAACAAAATAACAACAGAATAAGATAGATATGGGATTTTCACCGTGAATTTGTGGAATTTTTACTTTGACCGATTCAAGCTGAGTGAGATTGTTTTCGCAATATTAGTGAATGTAAGATATTAAATTAATCATGGTATATGGTATGAATCTAAATATAAGATATAATGTAATGGTGAATGTATATATAATTTAATCATGGTATATATATTATTCATTTAGCCACGGAAATAAATAATTTATATTTTAAATGAAATATTCGAACCTGGCAAACACCATCATAGTCTTAGCAGATAATTATGAGTAATTTTTATAGAAAATCACCGCTTACTTTGTTTTATAGTAAAGAAATATCATAAATATTCATTAGGGATACATATCTGGAAAAATGATGTTTATTTCGCAGTAATTTTGATTATCTTAATTCTAAAACGTGTCACCTAGTTCGCTTTGCCTTATAACTCGAGTATCTCCGCACGGAGAAATCCTTGAAATCTGGAGGAAAACAAATTGTCGCGAGATGTCCCGAAAACGTCAAAACTTGGAAACAAGTTTATTATTTGGAGTGACGTTTGTTTGCGTTGCCACGAGGACGGGCATGAGCTGCATGGCATCTAGCTGTGGAACATTGTCAAGCGAGGAATTGCATCTTCTCTTAATTAAGGGCTCCTCGAGAGAAACGAGTCTCCAGGCCGCGGTTCATTAATTTCAATTTCCGTATCTCGAAAAAGTTGCAACTGCTCCTCCAAGATGGAGGTCGAAGCGGTATCATTTGTTTGATACCTGTCTCGAAGTTTCGCGATGGCCCAAGTATTCCTATTCTCACTCCAACGGTTCTTCGGTCTGAACTTTTAGATTGATTATCCTCGTGGACATGGGCGAAACGATGCGGATGCGAAGCACCAATCTCATAAAATGTGTTCTTTAAAACTGCGATCTTTTCCCGTAGAAACTTGAGGGGGAACAGCGTTCATCGGTGTAACTTTGAATTTCGTGTTTTGAGAAATGTGAACGGAAAGTTTTAAATCCGTTGCAAGTGCTAACGTCTTATTATCATTTCTTACAACTTGAAGGGATTAAGCTCTAAGGTATTTTATATTTCAACCTTTTTCAAGCTATTATTATTTTATTCAGGGTTTAATTTTTTTATCTATGGTCTCATTACTTTAATTACGAAAGGGCTTTTTCAGAGTAAGATCCTAAGCACTAATATAGAGACGATTATAAGCTATTGATTACAAAGATTCAAAACTATTCTATCTAACTGAATACCGTCTAAATCTTTCTAATCTTAGCACAGGATGATCTATTTAAAACAATAGTTTGTCCTTTTTATCACCCTTGGTGTTAATGTAATTTCATCCAGTTTATACGTGTAAGTTTATATTCACTTAATACGAAATAAATAACAGCTTTTTCTATAAAATATCATGGTTTGAAGTATGTGAAAATGTTCCAATCCATATACCATTTCTAATAAAGTATAAACCGACCCAAATATAAACTGAGGCGCCTTATTTTATCACAATAAATAAAAAATAATAAACTAGCATGGTAGGAAATGCAGAAGAAACTGATAAATTTCCAAAGAACAATAAAAACCAATAATGTTGCAGTAATTACGAATGGCACGCGATTGTAGAGAAAATTGAGAAAGAATTATTGAATTGAGTAAGCGAGGAATAACAAGCCAATTTACCATTATAACAGACTTTTTACATTGGAGAACAGGTAAGTCCTCACTAGAATATAAGCCGAGGGGAGATTTTTCTGCATAAAAATATGTACCGAAAAACTCGGCTTATACCGAGTACACACGGTATGTATTGACAAATGAATATGGCTATATTCCACGCAATGATCAACATGTGATCTTAACGTATGAGGAATTCCTATAAAGCGGGATACTGGTTAGTTGATATAAATTCATAATTACGACTAGAAAAGATTTCTAAAACAACCGTAACCTCTGAACAAAGCACAATAGAGAATATATATAATGACATATGATTGAGAAATTAGTCTAAAGAATTTCTTAAAAAATTATGCGAGTGGAAACTATTCCTAACCTTTGCATTTCCCGTGTACAGCTGCATATGTATAACTAACCCTTGGAATACGGGATCGTGATTTCAAATTTTATTTGTTTTTCGTGGGTGTCAAAGCATTCATTACTCTTTCAACCTGAAGATGAAACATCGGAAACGTGAAACTCTCATTGAGGTAGACTAATTGAATCGGCACAGTACAGAACTTCGCATATTTATGAAGGGTTTCTAGTTGATTCTCATGTTTCCTAAGCGTGGATTCTATGGCTTCGAGCTGTCTAGTGGTCATAAATTCTGTGCGCCTCGTGTAACTCTCAGTGTGGTTAAAAGGAGTGTGGCTGTTTGAGGGAAGAAGTTATAGATCAATGCGCGGAGGGGTTTCAAGATCTCATTGCAAAATTTACGCAACTCATTTTTCGGTTACCACCTTAAGAGAAAAATTACTCTTCGCCATTCAAAAAAATACTAAAAAGACAAATTGTCTAAAACTATGTGTTAACTTCAATATGAGGCCATTGAAAATGGAAGTGAAAACGTTAGTGAACATTTTTGATCAATTCCTTATCTTAACTAGTGCAGGATATAATTTAAAATATATTTCAAAAAAGTAAGAATCTTAAATAAAAGGAGGTGGAATTTTAGACTGAGGTTCAATTAGTCTCTTATTTAAATCACATTTAAAGATATTGTACTAATCTATAGATATTGTACTTTTCAACAAAATATTAAAATAAATTTAAATATAGAAAACGACTAGGTTTCTACGAGTAATCTTTATCTCCAGGTAACAAAGCAATACATTGTTATTGTGTGGTTAATTTTTGATGGAATAAATCGCAATTGCTTTGTTACCCGAAGATGACGATTACTCATCGGCATCTTGTCATTTTCAGCATTCAAATATATTTTTTATTTCATTTCTACGCGATGGATTTCCACAAGATGTTGCCTGAGACTGAATTTAATCATATTTATTTGCCTAATATGAAAACAGCTCAAAATCACTCACATGGAGACAAAATTTGTTATAACTGCACTATATATCCACATTCAGCTGAATGTGGGCAGGTACATACTTGAAACAGGAAGACCAACATATTCATTTACCCGAGGCAACGGTAAGTTGAGGATTCCATCTCATAGACTAAGCCTCATTGGAAGAAGTTTTGAAGTGACGGCCTTAAAAGTTTATAATAAATTGCCTAACGCTATCAAAGACAATAAAAACGTATACTTCGGTAAACAATTAAAAATATTTCTCCTAATAAAAACTTACTATAGTGTACATTAATTTGTAAATGAGGAGAGCCTGTAATGTGTTAAAGAGATGAAATGTGTTATTAAGAATGCAATCTATGCTGTATTATAATTCTAATGTATATTGCAATGTGTTTCTAATGTAAATTTGAATGCGGCGTTGAGTTGGTGAGATTATTGATGAATTATCCTATGCATGCATATTTATGTATAGGATATTGGATGAATAAATTATTCTTATTATACCAAGAGCTCCAGAAATCGAAGAGGTGAACTATCCTATGATTTGTAACAACTAATAGAAAAATTTATAAGGATTAATTTACGAATTTCTCTTAATCTCTACAGAAATCAAACTGTACTAGACATGAATGTTGGCTAAAGTTTTGCTTTGCAATCAATACTTAAATTCATGAATCTGATCTGAACTTTTCTCTTTTTTTGATTTTCCCTTCAAATTGATTGGGAAAAATTTCTATCTGATTAAACTCTTCACAATGGCATGTTAAAAGAATGAAACTGCTAAAAATGTCTCCAATATCACCTCCTACCTAAAAATAAACTGACAACATGCTATTAATCAACTCCCAGATCTCTGGATTGAGAGCTCCTCTTCATAATTTATTATGAACGAGCATTTAGTAATCACTTTTTACTATCTGATTTTGATGTGCTAACTAAATTAAAATACAAATACTTCTCTAAGGTATGAAGATAAACATGCAACAAAAATTCTACCACCATTAAGACACTCTTTTCCCAAATGTTACTCGTGTTTACATTTCATCATAGCTTATCTTTTCCACTCATTTCTTTCTGTCCGTAGGTCACTGGCGCTGAAAAATATCAACGGGGAAATAGACCAAACCCTACTTCAGTGAGATGCAACCGCAGATAATTAACTGTCAACTTTCATTTTGCCTTTTCAGTACCAGAAAGCGATGTTGTATTCCTTTTTATGTTACTAAAACGTTCTCATTGAGAAACAAAGCTTGCTTCAAAACAAGGTACGAGAAACTATACAAACAAAACCTAAAGATGAAGTTCTCTTTTCTTACCTCTTAACAAAAGCCTCAAAACACCTTTGGAATAGAAACCGGCTAAGGAAGTATTGGCCATGCAAAAATATTAGTGAATTGAATTTTCGGCATGAAATATGGTAGTGAATGAAATTTTCGCACAAAATTTTACGTGAATTCTTCAAGAAAACAAGAGATGCTCAAGGTATATTTTTTGCTTAGTGCTCGGTAGATACAGTGACGGGATATAACGATGTAAAAGTAATCGGAGTACTTGTAGCGATTACATTTTTGGTAATTTTTACTTGTAATCGTTACATTTAAAAAAAGTAATTTTTATTTGTAATCTACTTCAAAGGTCGTGCGAGTAATCGTTACATCTGAGTAATCGTTAAATTTGAGTAATCGAAAGTGAACATTTGAATTCCTCGCGGGCTGATCGCATCGAGAGGCAGTTCTAACTACATTGTTCACCCTGAAACCGAACTTATCTTCTCTCGGGAGGGAAGGGGCGAAGGAAAGGAGTGATGGCTGTTGACTCTGCTACAAAGTATTGTTGAAATATTTGTGCTGCGCTGGAGGTATAAATGAATTTCCTACGAGGACTGAACGCGGTAGGTCCTTTTTCGGAAGAATAACTACAGATGTATTTGAGCGGTCTCCAGGCTAAGCTGGCCGAAAATATTACCGTACCCAGATAATGAAGCCATTAGTTGTTGCCCTAACAATTTTGCAAGCAGAGAAGAATATGTTTATTGGGTTTCTTCAGCCAACCATCAAAGGATTATTACGTGAACTCAATAAGAAAGCCCTTGACGCCCTTGTGTACTGTAGGCCACTGGCAAGAGCGTTGCTTCAGGGAGTTGAAACAAGAATTTGCAACATACTAAAGGAATATAAACTAACCATCGCAGCAGGGCTGACACCTACTTTTAAGTTCACTAGGCTTGAGGGAGAGGAAAAAGAAGAGGCTTTACGAATTTTTAAATAATAAATCGTGTCAAATGAAAATTCTCCTGTTTCAAAAGTATGACTCGTGTGATACGAGCGATGAGGAAGCTATAATTTTAAATATTGTGGAAAGAGGGGAAGTTTCCCCAGCTTCTGATGAAATGAATAAGTACTTACTCTGTACCTCAAAGTAAATTGAGTCAATTAACCAATTCCCGATTATAAAAAAGCTTTCCTTAAATCAAACGCTTCCCTACCAATCAGTGCTACTGTGTAGCGGCTGTTTAGCAAAATCAAAGATATTTTGCCACCAAAAAGTGGCAAAATATCTGACAAAAATTTTAAAACGCAATTGTATTGCAAATTGAATTCGCATATTTAATTGATTTTTTTCTTAAATATATTTATGATATTTTGAGAACTTTCTATTTATTTGCATGACGTTGATTTTAGAATCCATCTTCATCCACAGGAGTAGATTTTAATAGAACATAAATAGTTAGGCACTTCAGTTACTGTAGTAATCATAATTTGAATTAAAATTTAATGATATGACATTAAATTCAAATGATAGATTGTATGTCAGTACTCGCTGATCGAAAAAAAAAGTTGACTGAGATTGCATAATCTACAGGAGCAAAATAAAAAGTAATTGTAATTGTAATCCCACAGATTAATTTTTCAAAAAGTAATTTGCCTCCTTTAAAATACCAAATATTGTCACGGAATGAAAATATTCATTTTTTTATTCTCCTACATTATGGAAAGTTTACTTAAGAAAGGAAAAAGTGAATATTCTTGGGGCACATACTATATTTTCTCAATTTTTGAGCAGCTCGCAGACGATGTTCAATTATTCTAAAACAGCACTGCCAAAAATACATATTTGTAGAGCGTTTATTGTATCTCAGTATAGTAATTAGTGGAATGTTTTAGCTTTTAAATGATAATGCTGCTTGGTCTACAGAGAATGGGTTGTATAACCCTGTTTGACAGGTGAAGAAATCATAAGATAAGTTTATTAGGAACTGCAAAATACATAACATGCAAACGAACGTCAAATATTCAACGGAGTCCGTATTCATCGAGTATTGCACGGGTATTTCCAGTTTCTTAACGAATCCTTCGGGACGCATAACGACCAAGCGTTTCTTCAAGAGATTCTGTGAACATTTTAACTGCCCAGTTACTATCGAACATATTATATTGAACTGCAATAAATACCATACGATCCTAAGCTCGTTGGGAATCGGAGGGGACTTAGCTGCAGTGCTAGTAGATGATAATGAATCCATTTCCAGAGTACTGCACTTCGTCAGGAAGACAGGCTTTCTTAAAAAAAACTTTAAAAGAAAACTTATAAAACAAGGAATTAATCGAGCTCAAATTCCAGCCACAGACTATAGTTCCATGGAGGTATGACCTAATTATCTTTACCAGCAAACAGTGCTAAATGGCCGTAGATGTCGACGCACGACAAAACAACAACAACAACAACAGCAACATTTTGTCTTGACCGTTCAACTCCGAATGTCCATCTCTAAATCGTCATCTTTCAACGCAACGGCAGCAATATCTAGTTCCAACACCTGTCAGATAAAGTTTTTAAATAGATTTCGAGTCCTTGTCGCGGAAATTGTGCACGCAGTAATCATGCGTTCTTTTGATTTGTGAATCAATGCATCTGACAGTATTCATCTTTATTTTTTGCGTCCAACTCGGCGAAAACGTGCGTCCGTGAACATGCACGTTTCGCCGTAAAGTGCTACCGGGTGAAACTCCTCCTAAAATCGGAGAAAGCGATTTTTCCCTCCGTCAACACGGACCAGCAAACTTCTTCCTCCCTTTCACTTTGTCCAATGACAGTCGAAGTACCACCGAGAGTGCAAGGCAATTTGTATCGTCAGCGAAACGGAAGGAGAGAGAAACGGAACTAAGAGTAAAGGGACGAAAGAGGACCGAAGGGAGAGCTAAAGCGGAATATATTGGAAGAGGAAAGGAAAGGGGAAATGAGTCGGCAGTAGATTGGAAAATATAGCGAGAATGGAGTGATAAAGGCCAAACAAAGTAATGAACCAAAGTTCGATGAGAAAAATGTATGCAGCTATTAATGCGTGTGTACAAAATGATACTGTTTTTACTATTTCTCAGTTCAGTAGTTATTTTCTAATGTACTTCCGATTAAGTGCGTACTAACTTCATGCAAAACGAATCTAGTGTAAATGTACGCAATTATACATTCAGAGCTACAAGATGCAGGAAATCCTCAATTAGATGTATCCAAGATATACGAAACATACACAATCCTAAAATATATACTTTTTAAAAATAGCAAAATGCTTATATAACTATTGCATTCATTATATATCATAGTTAAATTAAGATAATGATCCATTATTGATATATACGATACTATTCCCAACTCAAACTGTGTATATAAATTTTTCACGGTCTATCTTTAATGTATCGATCCTGAAGGTCGTCTGGTACATCGCCCCATAACATTTGTATCTAAGAGCTAATAGAGGTGATTGAGACTTACCAGCAAGATAGGGAATGAGGCAGTTAGCCCTAGCTTTCCTCACCAAGCCAAAATGCTATAAACGAAGCATATCTACGCGAGTAATGCAAATGACTCAACGATTAACACTACCCAAGGCATTCCATAAGGAGAGACCTTAATTAGTGCTATCATTCAGCATCGCTTATACCTAAGCAACTTTAATTTCATTACAGTCATGATCAAGACTGTGACAAAAGAGAATAAAAGATGCATTTTTTTCTATCCTGTACCCAAATACAAACGGAAAAACACTACGAGTATGATAACTGGGGCGTTTTCGCATCAAGTATTGCTCTTTTAGGGACTCTGATTCACCGCAAGAAAATATTCTACCAAACAGTTATGTTAAATATCACGCCTCAAGGCAAGAACACAGAAAAGGAAAGAACAAGGAAAATTAGGCTGTTCATCTGGCAGCACTTCATCCAAAATATATCCGTTGATAATGGAGTCTGAGGAAAGCGAAATCAAACGAGCTCTCTCTATTTCTCTGCATCCAATTATCAGAACGGAAATTACCATGTGTGTCGCTGACTACTTCCACAGTTAAGGCTCCTTTCTCAAAAGAGACAAACTCAGGGAGATCATTCAGAAGATTCAGCTCGGTGTTTATCTTCTCCAAATAAAAGATGAAATGTTAATATGCGGTCTTAAAAATTACATGTTTAGTAGAATAGACATAAATTATCTTGAACCAAAAACCCTATGTTTAACAGATGTATTTCTAGTAATGTTATCATCAAATTTTTGACAATTTACTATCATTTATCTCTTTAATATATTATCTTAATTTTCAATTCACATTAATTGGCGAAGAAACCGAAACAAAATTAAAATGAATGACTGGGTTCATGAACAAAACAGAGGGAAAGCAAAATAACAAGTATATAAGAAATACAATTTTTTCGTTTTTCAAATAAATATTCTGCAGCCGAATATCTATGCCGTAGTTAATTTAGCAATGAAAGGATTCTATTAAACTAAATGTTTGTATATTTACCATGAATACTCCTTTGCAAACAGTGATTTTTTGATAATATCTTACCTTAAATGTAATACTATCGGTTAAAATGCCGAAGGAAAATTCATTTCGATAGTCTTTTCGAGCTATTTGCTCACTGAAAGTGTACGCGAGCCAAAACCGTTCTCATGTTTACACTCGAAATATAAATAGCAAGTCTCCCATTTCTCCAGTTGCTCATATTCGACTATGCCCTTCTCGTTTAAGCATCAGCCATCGTGAAGCATTCCTCTTTTGTATGTATGCCAATTTGAAATCCACGATTACGTTTCCTTGATTATATTCTCTCCGGCTAGTCCTAATGTTTCTCCTTCACATTCGCCCGTATTATTCGACCTACGCTGCGGCCATCAAAACCTTTATCTCGAAAAAGGGAAAAACGAAAATCGAGTACCACTCTTTAACTCCTTCCCTCTTAAGATTTCGTGCAATTGCAGCGTTGTTGTTCTCTCCAATGCTTTTCCATTCACTTGTACTCGCAAAGTACGACATTCCTGGAGGTATTCCCAGAACCGTAAGAAAGATTTTGCCCAATTTTAAAGGAATGGAGAAATTTCACAGAGTCTCTAAACATCAAATGCCGGAAATGGAATTGTATGACTTGTAATAAAAGAAAAACGAGATAATCTAAAGGAAAATTATATTTATTTCTAAGCGACACTGCTATCTTGAGAAAAGTCTTGCAAACATTGTTCAATTTTTTAGTCCAACCGTCCTATCTTACATAATTCAATATTATTCAAAATCATTCAATTCTCTCGTTTTATTAATTTAGTTGGGTGAATTTCTTTTAATGAAATGTTATGTGAAAATTTGATGAATGAAACTAACACTAGTAAAGGCAAAAGGAAAAAGAAAATAATTACTGAATGGGACAAAGAATTTATGCAAGAGTGTATAATGATAACTATATCATTTTTAATGTTTGAATAGTGATGAGTCGACTTAAAGAGCTGCCGTAATAGGAAGGAGGGAATTCCTGGAGCATCTTTCATCCGTTATTATAGAGAAAGATAGATAAGACAATATTTTCAAGCGTCAACAACATTACATTCTAGTAAAATATCACATTACTACGCATTAATATATACAAATATTTATTTATTTATTGTATGAATCTGCTGATAGGCGTACACTAGGTGGCAGAGTCAGAAATAAACTAAATACATCACGAGAAACTAAAACAACACCAATAAAATAAAAATAAGTATCATTAAAAAAACACTTATTAAATACACCTTCAATACTAACAAATCACTCAAGGACAATCGAGATGAAATACAAATACATATGAAACAAAACGCACATGAACATACATAGGAGTACAGCATCACACTTAAGACCAAAAAACAAATAAATACTTTGATATAGTATTAATTGCGTCCGAGCCGTCCCTCGCCAAAAAGTTACAGTGCTTTGGAAAGGGTTAACATCTTCAGGTAATTCATTCCATTCCTTTGCAGTCCTGTTTACATAGGAAAATTTTCCAACATCTTTTTTACATGTTTCTGTGCATATTTTATGGGAATAGACATTTTTACCGATAAATTTTGGACCGGTCAGTCCATTACCAATCTCCTTCCAGTTAGGCTTATCTGTATACGCCTGATGCAACCCTACTATTCTTTTAGTTTTTCTTCTAAATTTTAATTTATCCTAGGCCTATTATTCACCCACATGGTGGAAAACTTGAATTAGTTTTACATTAAATTAATCACACTCGAAATACTCACTTGAGCTATTAAGTAACCAATATGAAATTTACATTTAATTTTAAGAGCCATTTGAGATATCCAGTTTCAATTCAGGAAACTTAAAAATGGTGGTAGTATTACCTATTCGAAGTAAGAGATCAATGCTCGCATCAAATTTAACACTGTTATAAAGTGAGATCCTAAAGTGCAGTTTTTAGATGATAATTTGGTAAGGGTACAATGGAATTGCTTTATTTCTACGATATATCATGAATGGATTACTGGTTCAAAGTAGCTTAATATATTATTGAAAATATTATCAAAATTGAGTTTGCTATTTACGTTAGTAATGCATATGATGTTTATATCATTTATTAAAATGTTACTCAAATTGCTAAAATGTATACAAATCGTTTAGTTTATTCTATTATTCTTTCCTTCCCAGAAAAAAATCGAAAAGCCTTCAAAGTCAGATACCTTCCAACGTGCAGTAAAAAAATCGTTAAAGTAGTTTTGGGAGTTCAATTGAGCTTTTCACTTTGATCGTAACATTTAATGTACACTCCTGGCCAAAATTAACGCAGCACCTCCCTAGCGATCCTTACGGCCGGTGCTGCGTTAATTTTGGCTAGGAGTGTACTTATATTGTGTTATTCAATGTTTAGTCGCTCTTGCTCCAAAAGGATACATAGACCATAATAATTATGTAAAATTACGACATAATTGAATTATGAGCTTAAGTAATAACCAAGGCAAACGAAGTTCAAAAGGTTTTTGTTATGGCCGACTCCTTCGACTTCAATTCAGCGTATCACGTGAGAGAATTTTTAATTAAAGGTTCATGAAATGGCAATGGACAATAATCCGTTAGGTGAGAGTACCTATTAAACATGGAATTTATGATTATGACTTTGAGCTCAGTAGTGCAATAATTCTTTCCCACGAGCAGATTACCGTCACATGACCTTAAATTACTCTGGTTATTTCAGGCAATCACACCTCAAAATTGAGTTATTAAACGCTCGCTGTTTTTTCTCGTAATATGAAGCATTCCGTCAACACTCACAAAGGTACGTCTTTGCTCTCTTCCTCATAAACCGAAAAGCCAAAGTCACTTTCTTAAATACAGAATAATAATTCGCCATGATTTCATTATGATGGACTATGCGTCTGAATATGCTCGTTAGTCTATTTACAAAGAGGAGGCACTTTGAGGAGTACTCAATAAGCGTTAATTTCACTTACGGTTGAAAATGACCGAGTTTTGTATCCTTTCAGCATTACTAAAAATTTCGTAAAAATTTGTAAAATTAATGAATACCACAATTAAATAGTGAATTTCTGTGAAAGAATCGAACGCCTTCTCGGAGGGAATGAGTCGAGGAAACCATTCGCAATATTTACTTTTAATCAATTTATAAAGACGTTATATAGTCAGAGGTTTAAACTGGCAATTTTAATTGAACTCCGGAATTATAATTAGAGTCTGCAATTTAATTATAGAAAAGGGCAAACGTGCAGTTTCAAGTGGTTGCTCAGGCATTCATCGAGCTTCACCAAAACATTAAGCACTTGTGGAGAATTAACACAGCGACAAAAATACGATCACTCCATCCAATTTCCTATCCAACCAAACATAATGATAAACATTAAATAGCTCAAATACAGAAAAATATTTGGTCTCGGTGCTTTTCTTACAGAACTGAGTTGATAAAAGACCTAATACTGTACTAATAACATCATATACTATGACAATCACCTCCTCATATATTTATTTATCCGATGTATGTTATATAAAATCAAATCAAAGAGCAGTGAAGGCAAATGATTTTTGGCAGCTATTTCATTATACTCCTATAGGTATTGATTTGATTTATCCTACTTGTCCAAATTGCAGTGAAAATTGAAATTAAATTAAATCACATTCTTGTTAATTTAGATTTCTATATCTAATATTTAAAAAGTAAGGAATAGCTTTGCAGGACAATAGTTAATGGTTATACTTCTGAAAAAGCGTAAATAAAATAAGCAATAAATCATAAATAATCAATCGAAAATTATCAATATATTTGATTGACTTGCTACGATACAACAGAAACGAAAGGAATTGCTACACGAAATATGGCTTAAATTTGGAGGTCACTGGCAGTTAGACAATAACATGAGTTGAAGTATAATAAGTTGAGTTGAAAATATAATAATGTTTACCATTTAAGACATGAACTGAAAGCTTACGCATTTGTTCCTCGGAGAACTCACAGCGAAAGCATATTAAATCTCAAAACAATTATTGTGCACAAATATCGGAGGTAACTTAATTGCATTTTAAAACGTTCAATGATTTATTTTCGTAGCTGTAAAATCCTTCTCAATTCAAAAATAAAATGCATACGATTTCAGTTTTAACGATGATGGAGGTTCCAGAAGAGAACCAACAATGTACATTTTGACAAAACGGTGTAGTTCAATATAAAATTATTGCCTTGCATTAAAAAGATCATTTTGTCGTCATTAGAGTTGTTAATTTCTTTAGTATTTCTATAAATAATAATAATAATAATAATAATAAGTCGTCTTTATTTGGGCGAGATTGAGACTTAAAAGTCTCTTCTTCCATCTAACCCATAAATGTATCATAGGATAAGAGATACACAAAAATAAACATCAAGACATTATTTCTACCTGAGTAAATCCAAACGACGTCCATATCAAAATACGGGATGGAATGTTTTCCTTTAGACCGTTAAAGATTTTAACGCTCGATCACGTGCTCAGGTTGTGGAAGAATTACCGAGGACACTTCACTATCTAATGAGCGTATTTGCGAGAGGAAGCTGTAAAAAGCTTCATTACGAGTGAGATAATTCGAAGGGAACTGTTACTGGAAATTCCTCGTCCATGCTAATGTATAGCTATTCTCGCTCGTCAATGGAGAAAATGAAGGTAAAAGCTAAAAAAAAGTAAACAGTGTATTTAAAGGAGAAATATATAAATTACATCATCCGATATTCACCAACTGAAATCCACATTTAATGGAAACGCTGCAATGCGAAATGGCAGGTCATAGATTTCCAAATACATTGTTTAATTGGAATAGGTTTATCAAAATTTCTTTGTGTTGAAATTATTTCAGATTTCACGTTTTAAAAATCAAATTAAGAAATGTTCTCATTTGATTAATTAAAATCTTCAAATGATAATATTTAATATGATATTTAAATAATATTATATTAAATATTTGAAAATATATTCTTCTGAGCATTCATGTCAGAATTGGGGCAAGAGAAACTTTAGAATCTTTCTCGACCACTTGGCTAAGTTAAAGGGGAAGAAATTATAAAAGATTTTTCATATATGAATTCGAGTTAATGAAAAGTCAATAAAAAACGGAAACAGATATTTTCCTCATGTATCTCCATAACTCTTGAATGTGATATGTTTTATTCATGATATCGTGCAATACATCCTTGTAAGGATTCAGGCGTAACCTGAGAAACGTGGCCGAAATGTATATTCCTCCAACCTCGTTTAGTAATAACTAACCAGCGTCTGGCGGAACAATATTTGCTTGCTTTCATTAGCTCCTTCTCTTTCAAGTTCAACTCCAATCTCATCGGAATGAAAAAAGAATGAATTCTCTGCCTGCATTCAGAGTTTTAAGGGGTCTTCCTTTTAAGATATCTGTTTTCCAGTAAACGATATATTTTTAAATGAAACTTAGGTGTTATGCAAAAGAATGATGAACATAAATAAATGCTAAATAAATATACTTTGTGTTAACCTGCCTAAGTCGGAAAATCTGGGTAAGGAGGAAGATCTACTCGGTGCCTTGGTTCACCTTACACAGATTTATAGGTGTTTAATAATAACTTAGTTCTTTTTCAAATTGGTTGATCGAGTCGTTTCCCAAATATGAGAACTTGACAATTAAAAATTAATCTATATTCGTAGAGAATTTAATTTTCATAATTAATAGTATGGTCACACTGGAAATTAAATATTAAGGTTCAAAATAGGTTGAACAAGCACTAAGGTAATAATTTCGTCCGACGGTATACAATGAGGAAGGGAGTAATAGTACAGTATACTCACTCGTATAGTGTTTTCCATACAGAATCTCACCTACTTTCAGGGTAAAACAGGTTTGATAAAAGAGGCTTCTCCTCCATTACTGCCGAACCGGAGCAGTAACGGTCGTCAACTCTTCTTGCGGAATTAATATTCATAAAATTCCGCAGCTCCGCAATGCCTCGCGTCCCACGATGAATGAATCGACGGAAGGGAGCGACGGACACGGAAAATAAAATTCATTTCGGACAAGCACTGTGTTTTGTTTCAGTCTCCAAGAGGACTGTTGTTTGTAGCTTTATGCTTTCAGATCCTTTAGCTACGGCATGCGAGTGAGAGGGTAAATTATTTGTGAGTTAAAGAAACTGCGGAAGCCCGTGAGAGTTTGCTTGTTGATTCAGCTGACGGCACTGTCTCCAGCTGACTCCCATTACGGTCAGTAATAACAAGCTGTGACAGTCGCTGTTTCTTCAGCGATAGTTTATGTTTCTCGTAAGATAGCGTTTTGAAAATAACTCACATTCTTACCATTAGCATTATATGCTGTGGTGTTTTCTTACCCTTTCCTTATTCTAAGAGAAGAAATTGTCCACGGCCTTTACCAAAATAGAGGTTAATAGGTTATCCTTAAGTCATTAGGTACTCAGCAAGAGCTGGGTTAGTTCAGAGAACCCAACTAAAAGGGACACTGCATTTTTAGTATAACCCGACAATTATTTCAATAGCCGATTCAACTTCAGGAGTAAAAGAATACTCAAAGTAATTTATTTGCTTTTCATTCTCAGTATTCTTCTACATCTGAAGATGATAATTTAGCTTTAAAATAGTGCTCAGGTTTATCCTCGAATGCAGTTATTCTTCGAGTGCTTACTGGAAGGGTGCATTTCTGTACTACTAATTTTGAGGGCGCTTTTTCCTCTATATTCATTCAGCAAATTCAGTCTGCAATTTAATATTTTATCACGCAAGCAAAACGCAGTTATTGGGGTCTCGTAATCATTCTCTCTTCGACGTAATCCTTCCTGTGCATTTACCAATTCACGAAAATCACATTGAGACGATTTATAATCGTTGAACTCAAATTATATGCACATAAATGCGATTAAAATACAAACTAACCAGGATTTTATCAATCATACTTTAAGTATAATAGTTAATTAGTGTAAAGAATTGATTCATTACACTTATAAGCTGTAGTTTGCCTTTTTCGTCCTTTCTTTGCTAGATGCTGAGTTATGGTTAATCAGTACGTATTGATTCACGTATATCATAAATCAGAAGAATCTGAAGTTAAATCGCATTCTTCATTCCATATTCATGAAGAATCAAGAATCGTTTCGTTACTATAGATTTTGAATTTTTTCTGTTCATAAATTAAATTTTTACGTGTAAATTGCTTATATAAATACAAGGATATACTAAATAACTTAATGCTAAACCTTAAGATTTAAGAGGTAAGAGCGTAAGAGAGTTTATCTTGTAGTATCAGGCTTAATTCTATTTTATGAGAGATAACCTCCGTAGTAGTATCCTAGCGTAAAAACGATTTTCCAACAGTTTTATTACCGCTCCTAGTAACGCACCCCTTCTCCTCATCCTCCGTTCACTTCCATCAACGACTGATGGTTTCAAAAAGATAACTGTGGATCTTGATGACTGAATAATTGATGATATGATGTTTTTGGTAAAAAATGAATGAGAGATTAAATGTTGCGTGCTGGAAGTTTTAAAGGAAAGACTTTCACCGGCAGAAATTTCCAGATTAATATTTATCAAATGAAATAAACTAAATGAGCTTTCGCCATTTGGGACTCGGATTTCATCGCTACGAATCGGAGAGGAGAGCCATCTGGAATGTTTTCTTGGACTAGAATCACGTTTCTATGAGCGTAATTAAGTTTACCGTCGGGTCGATTCACTAAGATCCAATGCGTCTCCTCTAACTTCAGCGGAATAAGACATTTAGTGGTCTCCATTCATTCCTAAGACAGGACTTTGGAAACATTTACTTTATTCTCCTTGATTTTAAGCCTTCGAAATTAATGAATTAGGATAGTTTGTGACTTCAAATTAGAGATCAAAGCAAAGATATGAGCTCAATGCACATGTTCGTCGCAATCCGTTTATATCAACTAGGAAATCTGTATATTTTCATACTTTTCTCAATTAGCTCTCCAATCTTTGATCTATTAATCTTCAAAGAAGAATTGCACTAATCAAGGTCCATCCTTACGGAAAAGTGTTACTCATAGAGTCATTGTGCTTCACTTGCGTGGACATGTTCCGTTTATGGCATTCTGGCTCAGTGAGAAAAGCAAAGGAAAACTACCTCACTCCTCATTCTGCCTAGTGAACCTCATTCCTCTCTGCACGCTCTTAGTAGCTTATGACAGAAGGGGTGAGGTACCAAACTACCCTCGGGCTGAATACTTCATAGACAGACAATCTTCAAAGAAAGAAACGAAATGGATTATAAAAGAAAAGAAGTGGAATTGTTTTAATAATGACTTTCAAGAAGCGCCTCCTACTTCCTTTTATTCTAATGTTCGTGATTTCCAACTATGTAATAGTTTCAGTTATATATAAGTGATTCTACACTAAATAAGATATCAACTGTTTTTTACTTTCCTGCTGGAATCTCGTCTGTCATAGATTGCAATGCAAACATTTTTGAGATAAATAAAATATTTTTTCGGTCTGTATTTCTTTTAAAGCTGCCTTCACTGCTCTACGTCCTTCTGTTTATTTCATTATTCATTAGAAGTATTATTTTTAGGCTCTCATAAATTATGCCCATTATCTTGACGGTGTCATAAAGCAGCTTAGCTCTAGCCTTCAAGTGGAAGTTGTTAGTATCCTTCAAGAAGTATAAAAACATTTTCCCATTTCAACGTATAAAACCGTACTATTAAATTTCGTAGCAATATAGCATAAGTTTTTACATAATGAATGGATACTTTATGAACATAAAAGAGCTATTAGTTATATCGGAAATATACTATGGTCAACTCGAGTAGAGGAAACTATTAAAGAAAAAGACTTGATTTTGGAGGAGGAGAAATTAATTATCTTTTGAATGCTTTCACCTCAGCGGAATATCGAGTGAAAAATTTTGAGGGAGTGTTTTTTATAACGAAGAGTTAGTTGAAAATGCACTTTTGTATGAATTCAATTCCAATGAGTCAACTGGGGAATGACGAGCCAAGGAAAACGCTTACCTCCGCAAAATAAATTGAAAATGAAGAGAATCCGACACCTGTCGTTTTGTTTAATATGCAAATATTTTAAAACGCTTTATTTATATCATCTGCTGGAATGTTCGTTTACCGTCCGTCCTTTTATTAAAACGAGCATTCTCGAAATGAATTCTGAAACGGGAGGGAATCAGAGAACGGGAGGGTGATATCGAAAATTAATAAGTTTAAAATATTAGTTTTAACCTCAAAAAATGTCGTAAAAGAAGGCAATGGGAAATACACGGAAAAGCAAATGATATCCAAAAAAAGTACCTGTGTATGCGCTTAATATACTACACACTGAAATATCCACAGAAAACCTAAGACCAAGACAATTATCTGATAACGTTTCATGACTTTCTGCTTCATATTTTCTCCTCATTCACCTTGGGATAATCTTCTTAACCTTAATAACTTCCGTTTCAAGATAAGTTGCTCCGTTTCTCCAACTTACTATAAATTTACGAGAATGGCACAATTTACGATGTTTTTGAGGGCAGCATATGGTATTAAGGTACGCCTAACCTACTGCCTACGGGCTCATGCCGGGAATCGAATTTAGAATTGCCTTCACAAAAACCAAATGCGCTCTTTGTTTTAACCATGTAGCAAAATAACAGGGTATCTTGCTCTCTTACTGCATTTCTCATGTTAGTGATTAGTGGGTTAAAATTAATTAGAGCATGTCAAACATCTTTTATTTGGCTCTTAACATCCGAATAGATATCCTTTTAAGTTGTAGGTCTCTATGAAATTGGACCACAAATGGGAAATTAAGGGAACAAGGAAAACAGTATGCGGTACAAAAGGAAGAAGTAAATTTACAGATTGGAGGGAAAGAATACTTTTAATTTGAATTTAAAGTTCGTTTCCCATACATAACTCATATTTGTGCAAAAAAAATTGTGACGAATTAAATGCCAGAATTTTCACGAAAATGATATTCTAAAATCACATTAGATGTACCCTCTGTCCAGTAACGTCCAAAATACAACTAAAATTGAGTTATTTTGAAATAAATTCCATTTTGTGAAAAAATAAACTCAAATAACACTAAAATTAACTTTGTACTGATTGAATTTCCTCTCGGTACGGCTTGATTGGAAATAAAGATAAGAACATTAGTTCACATTTTAATTACGTTTCCCATCTTCTGCATCCAGTGCCCCATGAACGTGAATGACAGCCCTGCTCGATAGCGTGGTTTCCTTCGCCTCTCAAAATCGATATTAATAACGCATACTGCTGCTAGAATCGTGCGGTTGTCCATTATTGTTACTGTGCATTAAACTTCGGAACGTTGGTGGGAAAACATGAGCTGTTCAGAAACCGACCCATCATCGACCATTGAAATTAAGGTTTCTCCCGTTCCCAACCATCCTTGCAAATCATTCCAATTTCATTATTTCTTTAACATTACTCTTGTTAACCTCCTACGCTATTGCATCCAAATTTTCAGTATTTAATCATATGAAAACCATTTTTTCCCCAAATTTCGAGATTTTAGGATATTTGTACACCCACTACTCCCACTTTATATTCACAGGGTGAATAAATAAAATGGTAAGGTTGATTTAAAATCTCTAATAGTTGCCTTTATCAGCGCTTCATACCTAGTTGAAAACGACTTTAAGAAAGAATAGAAAGGCCCTGATTGCCATTATTTTTATGTTTCCGAAAACCGATAGCATAGAGGTTTGGAGGGCCTAAAAATATAGTTATCGAGATTTAAGCCTCTAACTCATTAACACCGCGTTTCAAATTTTTTGTTTTCTTATAGACACAATTGTGTTACACAGCTGAAAACCCACTACCATTATTACAACTCTCATTAATATTTCATGACGATTAGGTTCACAGATTTTTTAAGAAGCATAACAGTTAATTAAAAATATTAATCACCTTGATTTAGGAGATAAGCTTTGAAAATGACAACATTCCAATCTATCTTCTAATTAATTTAGAAAGCAAGGGTATATTTATTTTTTTCAAAAGTATATGTGTTTTTATTATTATTTTACCATTTATTATGTTAATTATTTATATTTAGCCCTTTTTATTAGCTCCTTATATTACAATTACCTCATGCAGACAAAAACAACTTCATATATATTAATATGTATTGTCAAGAACTTGATTTGTTTCAAAAGAGAAGCCTTTTCTGTTCGCAATTAAACAAAATTGTTTTGTAAATTAAGTTTAAAATTCTTCTCTTATATGTATAAGATTGTATTACAATTTATTGTATGTATCAGTGTTTGCCCTGTAATTTTTTTTGTTGGGCGAACTTAAAACACAATAAATAAATAAATAAATAAATATATAGAAAATTTGGAGCAAACTTGAACGTACATACATCAAAAACAGCTGCATTACACCGATTTTCCAATTGGATTAATGAAAATTAAGTTACTTAATTTAGCAATAATGTATATAAATTAATGACACTGCTAGATTAGTAAAAACTATTAATTAATCCTGTTAGTTAAATTTATCCCTGGGAATCACTTAATTGTAAAAGCATAAAATTTGATTGTGGAAAAGGAATTGAAATACATTTCCTCTGATTTTGGTGCTTGACAGTGTAGCAGCAAGATATACCCAAATTATGTTCGGTTGAGGAATTACTAATTAAAAAGCCATTAAATTTACAATATATTTCCTTAGAGGAAGCGGTATATCATGAGATGTATATGTACGTAGTTCATTAGAATCAAGGAGGGTTTTTACTCTCACAGTATTTTAGAAAGTCATCAAGCATGAACCTAATCCTAATGCTAATGGATTCTCCTCAAATTGTAAATCAATAAATATTTTATTCCTTCGTGTTTCATTTATGAAAGTTATCCAAATCAGTCAACTATTGCAAATTAAATAATATTACATATGAAAATAAATGTACAAAAATCGACAAAGAATGAAAAACGAAGAATTGTCACATCAATTTCTATAACATTGCATTAGAATTATACTCTCAAATAATGAAATAATTTAGTCAATTTTAAAAGATTATCTTATGCATCCGCGGGTATAATATTCTACCTTTATATTCTTCTTAAGATTTCTTTTCCAAATGCAATTCCTAAGAACATGTAGTACTAGCGCCGTAAATTTTCTGAAAAAAAGCTTGGATTTTTTAAGTAGTTTCTGGAAAAATTTAAATTTAACCGAAGGGACGAGTTTTTTTTAATAGGCCGCTTTATCAGCTCGGGCAAAAGAGGTTAGTTCAGGAAAATATGCACAGGTTTTTTTTCCGAAGAAAAATAACTCCGTACTTCAGAGAGAAATTGAATGACGCGGTCGGTAAAAATTTCCATTGGGAATTGCGGTCTTATCGGACTCGTGCGCATTGGTTTATGGGAACGAAGTTTTTACTGCTGATCAACAGCTGTCCCTTAGCAATTCCTATTCGAGGCAAATAGAGGGGAGGCAATATTCTGATAACACGAAGTGGGTAATCGAAATAGAATATTTGAGCGATTTTCAATCTTAGCTTAGGAACATGGAAATTGTTATGGCAGTCTGTACTTCGAATATCCTTCAAAACGTTTTCCTCGCTCATTTTCATTGTTTTTGAAACTTCTGTGGGTAAGATGTGTCGCTGCTATTGCGGGAAAAAGTGGTCAATATTTCTGTTGTCAATAGGTGATTTGCAGATTAGAAGGAAAAGTAATTGAGGCATACATTTTGAAATTTCAAGCTAGTAAAGGGGAAGAAGGAATCACTGTGGAGTCTGAGAGAACTGAAATCGAAACGACTCGAACAGCCTTGCTCAATTTGGACACTCCTAATGTATTTTACTGTTTCTTTTAATGCCCTTATAAAGAATCAACTTCTACATCATTTAACAGTTGAAATAAAATAAATATGATCAAGCGCAACTTTCTGGAACTCAACGCACATGTCGAAAGAAAGAACACTCAGTATATTCCGCATCAGGTGCATTAGCGCAATTGTTCGCATCTTTAACTAATGCAATTGTCGCAGTCACTGGCTATCAGCACCTACAGTTTCCAGATCTCTCACCAAGCAGAAATGGAAAAGCCTTACCTTTCGGTGAACTGTTTCAGTCGTAAACCAGCTCAACCTCGAAGACCCTTCCAATTGGGCGAGGCTCTGTCTCTACTCGATTCCGGTACCCTAAGAATCCAGTACGATTCCTTCTTTTCCCTTCTCACTCGCTTGAGATTCCAAAACGTATGGCCCATTACTGATTTCCTACTAACCTGCAAATTGAGTTGTGCCTACAGAAATTTCAACTTCACTGTTAGGCCGCTAAAGCAATGTCAAAACAAAACCGCAGACTTTCTTAAATGATTATTTGTTTCATTCACTGTAAGCCCTTTGACTTTTCTTTTCACTCTGCAGATGATTGATATCTTACTAGTATGCCATTTAAAACTAAATTTTACCATTCTACACGACAATCTTATGTCAGTAATTTGCAGAGGTTATAGTTTTTTTGTTTTAAATTTTGCATTCATCTTACAAGATTTTACATTATATCATTTAAACAATTGTTATATACTAATAATGACATTCATTTTGGTAACTCTCTTTTAAATGCTAGGGAATGTATTATTACTTGCTGATGGTCTTTTACCCATGTAATGTCCGCCCCTTACGATGGTTAAGGAGACGGAACAATTACGTTAATTTATTGGGTTCTTGCCCTTGGTGTCGAAAGCAATTGAGAAATAAATATTTACCACTTAAAGAAATCAATTCCAGTGATATTTGGTGGAACTTCATTTTTCAAAAAACACCAAAAATGAAACACAACACACTTGTACTAATTCCACAAATTTAATATAACTGTTATATTAAATTTGTGGAATTAGTACAAGTGTGTTGTGTTTCATTTTTGGTGTTTTTTGATGTACCTCTTATTTTGAATTAAAAATGACGTATATTGTCCAAAGATCGTGGATACGAGCACGGGAAGAAGGATACACGGGGGACGAGAGAAGGCGAGAGGCCGGCTATAACTGCTTTTCGGAGACCCCCATTGAGGGGTCTCCCTTACAGAGCTGCGCCTTAGACGGCACTTTACCTAGCTCCCACCTGACTGTGTCTTTCTCTGCCCTGATGGAGCCTTTATATACCTGGTTTTGACATTTAGCAAAAGGAGAGTGAATCTAAGTTTATACCAGGTATTTGTGAAAATGGGAAGAATTAGAAAGTGACCAAATTATGACTATTTTCGAGAGCAATAGGCTGACAAACAACACGGACCGAACGCATGTCTATTCTTCCTCTTTGCAGAAGGACAGAAAATGGAGGATAATGATTTGGAGGATGGTGGATGGGGTGTGCTCATATCCGCGGCATTACACCCATTATAGCACTCTTACTTAAGAATTAAAGTAAGGGAAAACTACTTGAATCCTCATCTTGCGTAGCTAGCCTCATTCCCTCAAGGAAGTCCTCGATATCGAAATTATGGTAACATAGATAGGAATTTGAACGAATAATTAAACACTCTTCTGCTCTAAGTTTAAGATGAGTAAAGCATTGTTGTACTATTATTAAATGTGGGGCAGTTTTCTTCCTGATCGTGTGCATGTCACTGCCATCCAATACTAAATACTTTCCACTCCTCAACATTTACGAAAGTTCATTTCCCCCTCCCATATATTCCCTAAGGGGTTTTACTTCCTTTTCCCACCTCTTCCGTTTCCGGCCATAGTACCCACCCCTTCCATTCCCATATCTCTCCCTTATTTCTCAATATTTACATTTCCACATCCCTCCATTTCCCTATCCTTCAATGAGCCTTCGCGCCCTTCAATTATCTCGCTCATTCCCCGCATCTGCACTTTTCATATCACCGCATTCCTCCCATTTCTGTCTCATAATTTACACCGTCCGTAGGCATCCGTTTCAGCCGAATCCCTCGGAATGCCCATCTCTTTAACGACGTTCGGCCGTAAATGTTGAGCTCAGGCGATGCGGGGGAATAAAGATAAAGGAGAGATATCTACGTTCGCTGAGCTGGACCAATGACTCTGGAAGTCGTACCTGGTGACGAGGAATCTTCCTCGTTCAGAAATATTGCAAGTTATAAAGGATTTCGCAGATAAGCATGTATAGTAGATACCATGGATAAAGGAGATTGAAGTGATATTCCAGAAAATTAAAAATTAACTTATGCTTTGGATAAATAATTTTAAATTATCTGAAAACCGAGTATTTAGTTTAGTTGGACCCATTCACCGCTAATACATGTATAGCACATTAATACGAGATATATAAGAGGTATGGAATAAAAAAATACGAGATACTTAACCCCCTATTTCTCTCGCAATATGCTTTGGGCATTAAAGCATCTCTTTTAAGGCAGAGCTTCTTTGGTTTTGCTGTGCATAACATATCCTTTCCAGGAACTAGGATTCGGCCTGTTTTCTACTGCTCCTCAAATATCCATTAAATATTATGAAGGACGTTTTTTAATGAAAATGAGAAGCAACAACATTCAGAATTATTTAAATTTCAAAGTTTATATATTCTGTATGTATGAATATGAAGACTTTTAGTTCAGCAATATAGATAACCATTTATTGGAGGCATTTCCCATTGCTCACTGGGTTTGTTTCAACGATTAGCCCAGTTTATTTACTAATTCTACGGGCCATCTACTTTCCCGCATTTTTTGAGCCCAAGGTTTGGAATTCAGATAATAAATTCCAATGAAAAATATAGTAAAGATAGTATTAAAATGCATTATTTTCACAAATTAGAAAGAAATGTTTAAATAACGGGCAATTAAACAAAAAATATCATGGGGTTTTAGGGGCCCCAAACAGGTGAAACGACGCAACAAAAATTTGCACGAGTAACGATGGGTTAAATACCATATTTACCGATTCGCAAGGCCTTATTTTTCCTAAAAATGTGACGTTATTCAATCAACGTCATACTGGCTGAAAATAACAATTCCAAATGATAATTTAATTAATCAATTTCAAATTTCAAGATTGAAACTGCACTTGTTTTATCAAAAGAGTAATGATTATCATAATTTATGCGAAATTCAAACTATAAGACGTTTGAAGATCTTCCCTTTCAAATGTACGCGAGTAGATAAAAAATGTTATCAGGAAATAGAGCCAAAAGCGAGATACTCTTATTCTTTTGAATGTAGAATCAGCCATTCTATTTGCTAAATGTTATTTATACACATAATTTTGTTTTATAAAATATTCTTATTGCTCTCGGACCAAGCATCTTTCAAATGATTGCAGCTGACAATTGGGTAAATATTTTGTGAAATTAATTTAATGCAGCTTTTATAATTCTAGTTGAAGTGGGGAGGGGAAATACCGCATATTAAATCTTCCCAGTGTTCCTTTTTACAATACCCTGAATTTTAAAATCGACTACAGCAGTCGCCTTTCAGTGAATTCCTTTTCCGACCAAATGAACTAGTCTTTCATTTACAAAAAGCATTGAATAGCGAAATGTGCTCATGATGAGGGTACACCTGTATCAAGAAAAGTTGCAGTTAAGTGGATAATGAGGTTATGCCTGCCACGTTAGGGATCTAAGCTAAATGATCCGAGCTACTAACACAATTATTCGCAGCTCCTATGGAGTGGTGATGTGAATCCATTTCAGACACTTGGTCGAATATCTATTCGCATCCTCAATGCCTTGAGAGAATAGCGGTTGCTTCGTCTTCTGTGGGATACTTAGTTTACACCGAGTTCCGAGTTGGAATACAAATGCAGGGCTAACTACTGAATTATCACCAGCGAAGTTATCCAAACCACCTTCAGTTTCTCCATTGAAATTGTCTCAAGAAAAACCTCCATAAACTAACAAGTTAGAATTAGCAGTGACAAGTAAGGTCTTTGAAAGCGGTACTGCTTTAAATATCTGTTTGCCAAGTACAGTGACCTCTCGTAGTTTATCAAAAGGAGAATTATTTATTTCATTTGATACCTTTGAATTTATTTTCCGTTTTAATCCCTTAATTTTAGTTGTGTTGTATAAAAATTAAAAGAATAATTGACCTAATATTTAAGTTTATACGCAACCATAAATTTGTATGCGTATAAAAATTGCATGTTGTGTATAAATTAAAATATTGGATCCATTATTCTTTTTACTTTTACAATGAACTTCCACCAAGTCAAGGCCGAAACTATCAACGCTATCGTGCTGTATAGTTATGTCTAAATCACGCCCCTGAAGCTCCTCTATGCTGACTGTACAATCGGCTGACGCCCTTAATGTCCGCAGCCACCAGATGGCAGCACTGAAGCTCGCCCTTTGAAACCATACTCTCATATGGAGTAAATGGAAAAAACAGCACGATTATGATACTTTTTCCCTGTTTTTCTTTGTGGGAGTAGTATATACGAAAAATGGAATTCAGAGTTATTGATTTATCCATTAATAACTACTTAAAACAATTGAATAAAATGGGCAAATTAGTAAATCCGAAGAATAAGTGCAGGTTGCCTTCAGGGCACACCACAAGTAACTTCGTCGCTGTGAAAACATTATTCGTAGATCAGCGAAGTGCTCTGCTTGGATACACAGAAAATAATTGATCCTTAATAAATTACCAACGTTACATCTACTTTCAACTAGGCCTTTTAAAACTAGAATCGCAGGATGCACATGGGTGGTCTGAAAAGTTTCCGACATTTCAACATTTCTTGACATGGTTTCTGAAAATGTTCTGAAGATGTCTGAAGAATCTGGGGTTGGAAACTTTTCAGACCACCCTCGTATATACATTTCCTGAAAAAAAATCGAAGTTCCCTCAAATAGTCTCCAGGAAATGAGTAAAAGGTCAAATATTGTTGAAACGTGCATAAGTCAAAGAGTATCAACTTTTAATGACTGGCGTGGACTGCATTTTATCTTGGGGTGCCTGAAATGTGAAGTTAGGTTATACAATATACAAACATAAAGGATAGAGTGGTATAAAAAATTTATTGACCAAACATTAAGTTTTAGACAGTTTCGCAAATTTCCTTTTCGCAAATTCAAGAAATGTTGAAATGTCAGAAACTTTTCAGACCACCCATGTGCATCCTGCGATTCTAGTTTTAAAAGGCCTAGTTGAAAGTAGATGTAACGTTGGTAATTTATTAAGGATCAATTATTTTCTGTGTATCCAAGCAGAGCACTTCGCTGATCTACGAATAATGTTTTCACATGTTACTTGTGGTGTGCCCTGAAGGCAACCTGCACTTATTCTTCGGATTTACTAATTTGCCCATTTTATTCAATTGTTTTAAGTAGTTATTAATGGATAAATCAATAACTCTGAATTCCATTTTTCGTATATACTACTCCCACAAAGAAAAACAGGGAAAAAGTATCATAATCGTGCTGTTTTTTCCATTTACTCCATATGAGAGTATGGTTTCTAAGGGCGAGCTTCAGTGCTGCCATCTCGCGGCTGCCATCTCGCGGCTGCCATCTCGCGGCTGCCATCTCGCGGATGCGGACATTAACCCTTAAAGGACTGACGTTCCCATATGGGAACGGACTGCAGCTGGGTTCTCTAGGTAGCTAAACAATATCTTAAGTGTCATAAAATGGTCAGTAAACAATATTTTGTGAGCTAAGAGGGTCCAAAGCTTAGTTTCATTTGAGTTTTGGTGCATTTAAGTCAAGGGAAATATTTCTTGTGATTTTTCGAAAAACGGGGAAATTTTGAGATGGATCCTTCTGGCAACTAATTTTTATAAGTTTTACTGTTTTTAATTTAAAGTAGTCTTTTGCTTGTATACCTTTAGTATGATGTTCTAATCATCGAAAGAAATTAAATAGAGCAGAGTTTGAGGTTATTTGTTGTTGTTATAACGTTGTTTATTGCTGCGTTCCCATATGGGCACGTCAGGCCTTCCCACTACTACGCGATTTCCTTGCCGATGGCTGTCAAGGAAAGCTATATATAGTATATAAAAGAATATTTTGCGACATAATACATTATTTTTGGTGCAATTAAGTTAAGGATTATTTTAGTTTTAAGTTGTGACAAGAAGACTATGGCAATTATTATGCATATTGTCGCGGAAGCCCTAGCCTAGTAGTACCTCCGGGGTCCACTAGGGCCTCAGCAGGGTACAGTTAGAGTGCGAGAGTGAGGGATGGGACGGAGAGTTAGTGAGTGAGCGCGGGAGCGAGAGAGAGAGGACTGACGATTGTGTGAATGCGAAAGTTCGGAAGGAGAAGTGTTTTCGTGTGTTCGTTTCTTTGCTAATTGTAAGTGCAAACGCGACATTTGGTGTCAGAAGTGGGATCGGTAACCGGCATCACGTCCCGGATACTGTTTGCGTGTTTGTTTCTTTTTCGGGCGTGCGCGTGTGTGAGGCGGCCGTTTGCGAAACCCTTCTCGCTCTTCGAGTTTATTTTTTTTAATTATAATTATTTTTGTTCGTGCCGCGTATTTCTCGCCCCGTGTGTTTTTCGTGGTTTATCGGGTAGAGGAAGCGTCCGATAGTTGCAGGGCATTATTTCGCGGCGTGGTCTCCAGGATGTTCGGCGTCGCATAACGGTGGTTTTCGGAGGCGGTCATTACCCTTGGTTTCCCTCGCATGAGGTTGAGGAGTGGGCGGCAGAGCACCGAAGGCGCGATGGCGGACGGGGGTGAAGCTTTGCTGGCCCTCGTAACGGAGTTGCGGGCGCAAAGGGAAGAGTACATGCGGGAAATACGCTCCCGTGAAATTACGAAGGAGGCACACCCAGCGCCTCGATCCCTAAATGCGTCTAGCCTCGCCGCCATTCCTCCGTTTACGGGGAATGCGGGGGAGGACGTGGATCGGTGGGTGGAAAAGTTGGAGCAGGTTGGCCACCTTGAGGGATGGGAGCCCAGCGACAAGTTGCGGGCTGCGCTCTCCAAGATCGAGGGCGCTGCACGTTGCTGGCAGCAGACCCTAGGAGTTGGGGCGGCCGACTGGAGCCGGTGGACCGAGGGACTCCGAGCGGCGTTTGGGCGGAGGTATACGCTGGAGGCCTGGGTGAGCGAGGCGAATGCGCGGAAGCAGCTTCCAGGAGAAGATAGTCGCACATACGTGTACGAGAAGCTGGCCATATGCCGTCGCTGCCCGGTGATGCTTCCGGAGGGCGACGTGATCCACCGCCTCGCTTGGGGTCTATTGCGTCCCGAGGTCGCAGCTGCGGTGATGGCTGGCCGTCCATTGACGGTGAAGGACTTCATCGAGCAATTGGGAGCCGTAGAACGGGGGCTTGGTTGCTCGCCGACTCAGGGTGCAATAGGTAGCTTCACATCAGTCTCCGGCACCGCCTTCCCTGTGCAGGGTGTTCCCATTCCGGAGGTGGGCGCAAACATAGGAATTGCACGCGTCATACCCCCTGCCGTACCGCCAGAGCTTAGTCACGGTGATCTCGCTTTAGACAAGTTGGTCGGCATTGTGGAAGGCGTGTCAAGGCGCCTGGATGCGCTGGAGAGTCAGCAGAGGTCCGGTAACCGCCAGTATCGGTCTCCACCAGTGCAGAGTGGGCGTAGCACCAAGTGCTTTGGCTGCGGTCGCGTCGGCCATTTGGCTCGCGATTGCCCGGATCATGCTCGGAACGTGCAATGCTATGCGTGTGGGGAGCTGGGGCATTATGCGAAAGCCTGTGAGGCGCGTGTCCATCCGGGAAACGGCTTTGCCGGCCCTGCCGCTCAGGGTCGGCGATAATAAAATGTGAGGTGCCGTGGCCACTCCCCACGATCGAGGTCACTCTCCAAGGAATGCCGGGGAAGTTGAAGGCGCTGGTCGATAGCGGCGCGAGTGGGAGTGTTGTTTCGCTGCAGCTCGCCCAAGCTCTGGGGCTGAGCCCACAAGAGGATAAGAATGGATTTATGAGGGGGGTTGACGGGAAGTTGGTGGAAACCCATGGACGATCCGGCTTGCAGGTGTGTGTGGGAAACTCTCGTGCAAAGCTCGATGTCGTGCACGTACTGGAATCCCCTCCGTTTCCACTAATATTAGGGGTAGATTGGCTGATGAACAGCGGGGCGCGGCTAGTGGGGACACCAGAGGGTGTGGTGGTTGAGCTGGGAGACTGTGAAGTGGAAGCCTCTGGTAGCGGAGAAGGAGATAGTTGCGATGAGGGTGCGATCGAGTCCACTTTCAAGGAACTCTGTGCTATTGACGTTAACGGGCAAGCTAAAGAGCGCACAACCACCCTAGCCGTATTGGAGAAGGTGGAAATTCCAAGTGGGTCACTGGCATTTATCAGTGTTATCGTCCCCGATGACTCCCCTCCGATGGTGGCGACCGACACCGTGATATGTGCCGATCCGGGAAGGGAATGGGTCAGTCCCGGAGCGGTGCTAGATGTCCAGGACGGACGGGTTTCCGTCCCTGTGATGAACCTAGGACAGGATACTCTTGTGCTACACAAGGCGCAGCATCTTCTATGTGCGTCTGAGGTGGAGTTGGTTGGCTCTCCTTTTGGAGAGCATCAATCTGCTTTGGGGTGCAACGTCCGCGAGTCGCCAGCGGAAGCCTCGCCCGAGTGGAATGTGGGAACGAGTTTGACTGAGGACCAACGTCTTTCTCTCGTCGAGCTACTGGAGCGCTACAAGTGCAGTTTCGGTGCTAAGGGCGATCCCCTCCCAAGGACGGACTTGGCGGTGCACCGGATCGATGTTTCGGATGAAAAACCCCTTCATCAGCCCCCACGTCGTGTATCACCAGGCGAGAGACAGCTTATCGCAGAACAAGTGGACGAAATGCTGAGGGATGGCGTGATTGTTCCCTCTACTAGCCCATGGTCCTCCCCGGTTGTCCTAGTGAGGAAGAAATCGGGGGAAGTGAGGTTTTGCGTGGACTACCGACGGCTCAATGCAGTCACAAAACGCGACGTGTATCCCCTGCCTCGCACAGACGACGTCCTTGATCGGTTAGGAGGATCGGCGTACTTCTCTTCCCTCGATCTAGCTAGTGGTTATTGGCAGGTGGGCATCGACCCAGCACACCGACAGAGGACTGCGTTTGTGACACCGGACGGACTGTACGAGTTCCAGCGGATGCCATTCGGCCTCTCTAACGCGCCAGCAACCTTCCAGAGGTTAATGGACAGAGTGTTGGCTGGACTAAAATGGCATCAGTGCCTAGTGTACCTCGACGACATCTTAGTGTATGGCAGTACGTTCGAGGAACATTTGAGTCGTCTTGTGGGCGTGCTGAATGCAATTTCGGGCGCCGGACTTAAATTGCGTGCGAGCAAGTGCTTCTTCGCGATGTCTCGCTTGTCATTCCTTGGGCATGTGGTGGACGGTGAAGGGATACGGCCAGACTCGTCGAAAATGCAGGGGCTAAGAGATTTCGCGCGTCCCACGAATATAAAGAGTCTTCGCAGCTTCCTGGGGATGGCCAGCTATTACAGGCGTTTCATTGCCGGCTTTGCTGCAATTGCGAGACCTCTCCATTCTCTCCTGAAGAAGGGACAGAGTTGGTCGTGGGGAGATCAACAGGAGAGGGCTTTCGAGGAACTCAAATCGAGGCTGTCGGCTGCACCAGTGCTGCAGCACTTCCGGGAGGACCTCCCATGTGAGATCCATACTGATGCCTCATATGATGGTCTGGGGGCTGTGTTGGTGCAACGGAGTGAGGAGCGAGAGTTCACCGTGGCGTACATCAGCCGAAGGCTAACGGAGCACGAAGCTAGGTATCATAGCAACGAGCTCGAGTGTTTAGCTATCGTTTGGGCGACGGAGAAATTCCGCCACTATGTCTACGGGAGGCCATTTACAGTGGTGACAGACAACTCTGCCGTGACCTGGCTGCATCAGAAGCAAAGCAGTAGTGCCAAGCTTGGAAGGTGGATTATGGCACTCCAGGAACATGAGATGAGGATAGTCCACCGCAAGGGTAAGGCTAATGTTGTGGCAGATGCTCTCTCCAGGAATTCGGTCGCCAGAGCTGAGACTACGGAAGTGCCTGCCGAATTATTTGCGAGTGTGTTGGTCAGTGGGGGGCCAAAGGTGACAGACATCATTGTACAGCAACGCGCTGATGAGACATTAATGTGCATCTTGGAGACGCTGGTGGGAGGACGTGAGCCTCGGTTAGAGGGAGAGGCTGAGAATGACAAGTTCCAGGTTACCAATGGTGTTCTCTATAGAAAGAATTCTGGTAGGGGTCGGAGGCTACTATTAGTGGTACCACGCTCGCTTCGACGGGACATTCTGGAGACTTGTCATGCAGGCGCCACAGGAGGACACTTGGGGATGGCAAAGACGAGGGCACGCGTCCAGGGACGATACTGGTGGCCTCAATTCGCGAAGCACGTGCGTAAATTTGTCCGGGCTTGTCCTCATTGCCAAACGCACAAGCAGCCTCCCGGTAAGGCAGTTGGCCTGCTCGACCCAATTCCGGTTGTTCCGGCTCCGTTCGCCACTCTGGGAATAGATCACGTTGGCCCATTCCCTGCTACCACCCGGGGTAACCGCTACGTGATCGTCTGCATAGATTATGCAACAAGGTGGGTGGAAGCCAGGGCTGTACCAGACACGGGGGCTGTCAATGTTAAGTCCTTTCTATTAGAGCAGGTTGTTCTGAGGCATGGGACACCTCAGAAAATTATAAGCGACAGGGGCACTGGTTTCACGGCCCAGTTTTTAGAGAACGCTCTAGCGATGTTGGGAGTGAAACATGCCATGACGGCTGCTTACCACCCCCAGGCAAACGGTTTGTGTGAGAGGGCAAACCGTACATTCACCGAGGTTCTTTCCAGCCATGTAGCTGGTGAGCAGACCTTGTGGGACGAATTTGTCCAGTACGCTGCATTTGCCCTGAACACAGCACAGCAGGAATCCACTGGGTTCAGTCCCTTTGAGCTGGTGCATGGGAGATCCCCAGTGTTACCAGAAGAAAGCACGTTTCCTTGGCCTGAGGAAGTTTGCGGTTCCTACCAAGATCTTTGTAATCAGGTGGCTGCAATCCGTGACCAAGCCGTGGAGAAAACCAGGGAGGCGAAGGAGCATCAGCGTTCCCAGTACAATAAACGTCGTCGGGAAGCTCCTAGGTATCGAGTCGGGGAACTAGTCCTGGTTAGGAGGAGAATCAGGAAAAAGGGGAGATGTGCAAAGTTTCTGCAGAAGTACATTGGCCCCTTCCAGGTTATTGGTCGGGTAGGAGCTGTTACGTATCGGGTGGCAGACCCTCCCGGCCATGATACTCGCCACCACCTGAAAGTGTTCCCTGTCCACGTATCGCAACTGAAGGCATACGTGGGTGGGTACTGCAGTAGTGATACGCAGGATGGGGAAGACGGAGAGAGCACCACCAGTGACGACTCCTCATCTGGGAGCAATGAAGGACGTCCAGGTATTGCTGAGGGAAGGGGAGTTTTCGACCCGGAAGAAGAGGAACAGAGGGCAGGAGGAGGCCGGCCACGGAGGGTGCTGCAGATTCCTCGTCGGTTGCAGGACTTTGTCCTGCGCTAGCATCACTCGGGGACCGAGTGGAAGGTCAGGAAGGGCCGAGTGTCGCGGAAGCCCTAGCCTAGTAGTACCTCCGGGGTCCACTAGGGCCTCAGCAGGGTACAGTTAGAGTGCGAGAGTGAGGGATGGGACGGAGAGTTAGTGAGTGAGCGCGGGAGCGAGAGAGAGAGGACTGACGATTGTGTGAATGCGAAAGTTCGGAAGGAGAAGTGTTTTCGTGTGTTCGTTTCTTTGCTAATTGTAAGTGCAAACGCGACAATATTTATGAACTAAATCTCGGAAAACCTAAATTTATATAGTAGAAGCGGCAACAACATATATTAGCATATGATTATTGTACTAGATATACAAATCCTTTCAAATTTTATTAGCTTCACATAAAAATGATATCATTAGATGTGTTATAGTTTTTATTCAGGAAAAACGTAAGTTTTCATGAGTCGACTTCACTGAAGGAGGCTCTCCGAATCCTTGACGAGGATGAAGAGAGTGAGGCAGATGTTACCGATTTCTTCATTTCTCCAACAAAAGAAAACGAGCGAACTGATGAAGCATTGACTGATGAAGACGAGGAAAGATAGGTTGACAATTTTACTGGCAAGCAAATGAGGGCACAAGCCGAAATTCGGTTGGCAACCAACGAAAGTATCGGTGCTGGAGAAGACGATGGGGCAAAAAAATCTGTGCGGAGAAAATGGATTAAGGGCAGCATTGAGTGTAGGGGAAGTTTTTCTGAAGCAGATTACTTTTCATATCCTAAACTTAGCTGCATCTAATTGCTAGAGCTCTTTATCGATGACGATTTCGTCGCATTCATAGTGGAACAAAGTGAGAATTACGCCCGATTTTTTAATTGCCCCAGTTCACAAATTACAGCAGAGGAGATGCGAGCCGTCATTGGCATTTTGATTGTATTCGGGTACAACATTCTCCTGGAAAAAATATTACTGGGACGCGAAAAATGATGTACATATTGAATTGGTTAGTAGAGCGATGAGGAGGGACTGATTCTTCCAAATAATGAAATTTTTACACTTAGCGGATAATACTAAGTTAGACAGTCAAGCGATGGGTTCTACAAAGTCTGGCCTACGATGAAAATAATTACACAGAGATGTTTGCAGCATTTGGTGCCTTCCCAGTTCTTAGATTGTGAAGAAGAGATGATAAGATACTACGGAAGACACAGCTGCAAGCGATGTAGTAGAGGTAAATCGATAAGATTCGGTTATTATAATTTGAAGTGGTATGTGAAATAATATAATAGCATTAATTTATTTAGCTCAATATATAATTTATACGAAAGAATTTATTGCCACATTTGAAAGGATGTGGCTACAATGGAACTGGGAGAATCAGAAAGAACCGGATTCCGAATGATTGTCTGCTGCTACCAAAAAATGATCTAAAAAAGGAGGAAAGTGGAAAGAGCATCACAGCTATTTCTACATGTGAAGGAATAGGAATCACTAAATGGCTGGACAATTTGGTAATTGTGGCAGCTTCAACAGCGTATGGAGTTACGCCGTTGATGAAAGCTAAAAGGTTTTATAGGAAACAAAAGAAAATTATTCAGCTTTCATATCCCAGTATCATAAGCATATGGGTGGAACTGACCAAATTCATGTAAATTCACTGCATATCGGTAAGATATGATTTATATAAATTATTTGCAACTCAGACAATCGAATAATAATAATAATAAAAGGAAATCCTCAGATCCAAGGACAAAATTAGAGTTTAGACGGAAGATTGCTCAGGTGTACTTTACTCGGTACAAGACGGAATAAAAACCACCCGGTGGACGACTCAGCAAGGCTTCCACGTCAAAAACTGGCTCCACGCAAGAGTTAAGGTATGATCAATTAATCGGTGTAATTGGTGACATACCGCAGAACAAGGGAAAACGCTGCGCATATGAAGAGTGCAAGAGTCGTGGGAGAACAATGCGTAATAAGTGCGATGTTGGGCTCTGTGTTAAATGTTTTACAAAGTACTTAACAAAATAATTATAAAACAAATACTTATATCTTCCAAGAAAAACCATTTCATACAATATCTTTTTGAAATAAATATGATTTTTTTCAATAAAATGCTTTTTTTTAATTTCATCATGGCGCGCGTAATAGTAGTAGTGGGAGGACTGACGTGCCCATATGGGAACGGGCATTTGCAACGAACCTATTATTGTTAACTTTTTTTAAACAATTTTCTGTTGTTAATTTAGGTCATCTGAATACCAATATACTAAAATTAGGGTAATTTTTAAGAAAAAATAATTCTCGTCCTTGGAGGGTTAAGGGAGCCAAAAAATTTCAGCAGTTTCCAGTCCTATACTTTCTAAGTTCGTGGTCTAAATAGAAGCATTCCATTTTAACATAATGTTCCATAAAGAGTAGTCGACATAATGAGGGAATGATAAGATAGACCTCTTAAATGAAATTTTCTGAGAAAAATTAACACGTTCAATCTTGATGAATGATTAACATTACTGTACGTGAAATTCTGTTATTGACAAGTGGCCATCATAAAACGAGATTTAAATTGTTTTAAATTATGAATATCTATAAGCATCAGTTCTCCTAATCTCCATATAACCACAGCAAAAATAAAAAGTGCTAATTATTTCTATCATAGTTCAGTAATGATTTACTCGAGCAGTTTGAATAATTTGATGATGATCATTAAGATGAATATTGCTTTAAAAGCGACGTTAGTCCGTGTGCAAGGATACAATAAATAGTAAACAACTTAATAATAACGACATTTGTGACGGATAGGTTAAAACACTTATTTCTATAACATTATTTTCCTTTTGTCCATAAATGGACGAACAAATATGACCATCATACCTGTAGAGAAATACATTATGGAAACGTTGAGACAAATGCGAAGATTCAACGGATTGCAATAAACAGGGACAAGCGCTGACTATTCTTTTACCCTCTTTTCTGTGCTTAAATGCTTAGCAGAAGCGTTAAGGGAGTAAAGATGCTCTCTGTCCTTAAATTGCCTCGTAAAAGATCGTTGTTGGAGGAATCTCGAGGGGCGATTAGGAAGCGGCCTCGGAATGTAATTGCATGAAGGAGTATACGTGCATTTCATTCCCCGTTCATTCACCTTCATTCAAGCCCTTTAACCTCCCAATGACGTTCTCTACCTCCGGAGTTAGTGCTGCGGTATACGGACTTAGAAGCCACTCCCAACCTCTTATCTCCAGCACTCGCTTCATTCCATGCCTTTTTATGATTCCATCGCAAGAAAAAGCGGTGCAAAGGGAGAAGCTCGAAGCTCATATCAGAAATTCCAGTCAACTCTAGTATTTATTGCAAGGAAATGAAATGAATAAATCACTTAAATGAGAATGCGTCATGATAGGGGTATGCCATTTACACTTTCTTCATTAACTTGTAAACTTTTTATTTCGGTGCTCACTTTGAGTTATTTGTGACTGCTCACGAGATAAGATATACTGAGTTCTAAAAACTATAATGAAATCAGATTTCCGTTTGCTCAGGTAACATGAAATATCTGTCCATTGATTCCTGCATATTTCTGTAACACTGTAATTTTTAAATAGAGGTTATATGAAATACAATAAACATAATTAAATATTTAACCTCAAAATAATGGATGAGATTGTTCAAAGGAGTTAAAATATGCGTTCGACAGTTTTTCCATACACTTATACAATTACTTCATAAAGCTGTTACGACAGTTAATATTTTGGGAGGATGAACTTAACACGATGAATACACAACCCGATAAAAAATCAAATTAAAGTCGGAAAGGAGCAGTTACGTGGTGTCACAAGAACAAAAAGACACGACTTCACTATCCTTATTTGAAAGCATTCATTCACACTACTATCATGCTATCAGTCGAGAAATCTGAGATAATTATTTCCGTGACTAACCATATTTTGTCACCACCCTCCGACGTCGGCTATCAGTGCCTCAAGATCGGATGTACTTGTACTCCATTGGATTTCCTTGGCGGTAGTTTTGCTGAAATACTGCTACCCAAAAGACGGGTGCAGTTGACTAGACACTGCGGTTCTGTAGTTCACGGAAGGTCACCATTACAATCACAGTTTAACAACGTTTGACTAAACAAAATGAGCGTTTAACACGTGCTCTAATTATCACGTTACTCTTATGAAGTCACAACCGCAACTGGGAACTGACTTCCGAAGTCAACACCACGACCGCCTCAACGAAAGTAACTCCAATGAGGGACTCCAACGAGGGACTCCGCTGACACAGCAGAAGGCGAGGTAAGGCGTCCGCCCTCGGGGGTGGCAAGGGCGCGATAGCAGCACTCGCCGAGGGCCAAAGGCCGTCTGTCCTTCCGCAAACCGAGGGAAAGCGATTCCTTCAGGAACAAAATCAAAACAGCATGTTAAATTGGATTTAATTAATCAAAAAAATCGGTCTTTTTCATTGGTGTGACGTATCGTACGTGCGTTATAGTACCTTAAATGTACAGCGGAGTATATGCATCTATTTTATCATCGAACTACTACGAAAGTTTATTTTAAAGATTCGTATAAGAAGCAATATTTCATATGTTTTAACAGAACTTTTAAAAGATAAATAAAACACACTTTGTAACTTCTACATATATAACTCAAAATAACTACGAAACCCGGGTCGTTTTTACTAGAAACAGTATATGTGGAAGTTACAAAGTGTTTTATTTCTACTGAACCATAAAGAGCTTCCACCTAAAAACGCCGGAAACCATTAATTCTATTGTTAACACTGATGGGTATTTCGCTTCCAATGGAAGCATCATCAGAGGCAAAAGCTGACTGGGAGAGATTACCACCTTTTGCCTCTGAAGATGCTTCCATTGGAAGCGAAATGCCCATCAGGCAGATTCATTCATTGATGGTTTTGGTACTTCATGAAAATTTATTCTGCTAATTATCCGTCAGCGGTATACTTAATATTGCTAGTAGAAGGGAATACAGCTTAAGAAGGGCTAGGTATTTTGCCCTTGTTTTCATCTCCAAACTAGAATAGTTCAAGCGGAAGCCGTCAACGCAGGTGACGCACAATTATTCCTTAAATATCTCTGTAGGACTAATTAAAATTTATTCACTGGAACATCTCAGGAAAAAATCTTCTGCTTTTCATATAAAAATCAGCTTGTCTTTCTTATCTATTGTTTCGTGGCTACTAAAGTTCCTCTAAAATGATTCATTTAGAAATGCCTGCGCTTAATAATTGATGAAATGCCGTGACACGTTTTTGGTAATTCCAGAATTGGAGTTTTGGCGTGAGTTATGTTTCGATACCAATGAAGGTAGTAATAATAACAATAACAATGCCGTCTTTTTATGGACGAATTTTAGCCTATGAATGCCATTCCTCCAATTAACCCTTTTTATATTTTATTACTTTTTTTGCATTTTTCCATTTTATTGATAAAACTTAAACACACGCAACATACGCGGAGAACCATTCCCTAACCGGAAAAATCCGATTAGCAGGGATTTGAACCCGGGACCGTGAGGTTGGAGCGTTAACGCGAAACGCTAACCACTCCACCACCACGGCCGGTGTAGGTAAGATAGCTCTGGTCATTTAAATGCCTTCAATATTAAAATTTATAGATAGAGTTAATTACTTGACACATATGAACTAATTCCCTCAGTAAAAGTTTATGCGTCTCACATATTTCGGTGGAATTCAGAAGAAGAGCCATATTTTAGAAGTAACATTTTGCAATTTCTTAAAAGTTTAATATGTACTAGGTCATTCTCAAAGTTCAAATAAGAGGTTTCTTTACTATTATATTATTCTATTAGATGCTCCACATAGGTACGTTTAGTTTCATTACAGTAGCAAATAAATGTGAAATACTCCATGAAATTTGGGCAGCATTTACTAGAGAAGCATTCCTTTCCGCATGCAAGTACCTTTAAAGTGATCGTGTAATGTTAAACGAATTCAATAAATTTAAATGGGTGCACATCACAGGGTGGCTCGAGAAACGGGCACGATAAATAGTGGCATTTATCTTGGAAAACCGCTAATTTACCTTCTTCACTCACAAAGTCGAAAGCGAAAAAAGCGTGGCACTTGGACCTGCTGCTGTGAAGGATTCCCTCGTAAAAGGAAATGCTCTTCGGAAACTACTAATTGACAAAAGCACACGGCTAACTCAGTGGGAGGGTAAACGCATCACTAAAGTCCCTTCATAAATCAATCTGAATGGGGTGAGTAAACCTTAATTTATCAATCATTAAAGAATATATCAAACGAATCCTTAGTGTTTGATTTAAATTTTACATCAAAATTTTTAAATGCAAAATCCTGGCATTTTTTTTGCACGTGTATCTTATTGTTGAATACAAGATCATTTTGTCTCTCATTAAATAAAAATGAATCAATGAGAAGACTATATATAATACCTCCATGCATTATTTCTGCCACTACATAGTAGTCCGATGTATCAAGGTAGACATTAAGCATCTACTCCTGAACATTTTTTTCCATTTCAATTAGTTTTAATCAAAATTGCTAAATTAATTTTGCCTTAAGTCGACAATTATCGTCGAGGCATTTACTCACTAAACGTATCCACTCCTTTTGAAACGTATTGCTTTTAAAGGGACTTTGTAATTTCATAGGTACGATAATCTAATTGTAGATAGTGAAAAATGCAAGAAAAATCATTAAATGTTCCTTCCACGCAGTTTAATGAACGACTATAATATAAGAAAATTTTTCCATACTAATTTCAAAGAGAAACTTGATTGATGAAACATTTTTAGTCGTAAAAATATTCAAAACGATTTGTTAGTTTGGATTTATAGTTTAATGAATTTAAATTTTGGTTATCTTTGTGATATTCTCTCTTTCAGCTGCCATTTTATGTTTCATACTCTCGGCGTTTATTTATAGTGCAGTGATTAAAGGTTGAAGTGAAACGACTGTCAGAAACTGATATTACACCTCAATCATGTCGAATTCTCTAGGTCATAAAACGCGTTTATAAGTCAAAGACGTACATTAAAGTAAGGATTCCCTAATACTGATTACAGAGTGCTGTGAAAATCTATCGCATCTCTTGCACATCGAGATTATATGAACAGATATTATAAATTGAATTATTATCGATAAAAATTATCTATTTCTTCTCTAGGATTAAATTTATTTAAAATATATCGATTTAATCACCGAAATTACTGCCTAGGCGATACATTCACTACATGTGTTGACTAATTAAAATATTAAACTCATGGTGAGGTAAAATATCTTGTGGGATTATGTATTTGGTCGCTATGTATAATCACTGTCGGGTAACCGTTATATTATTAATTTCAGTGATAAAACGAAAACTTGTCATCCGAATCAAAATGAATGGTTATATATTTATGACTTGGGATCATACCATTAACTTGCTGAAATGTATCACTTCATCAATTTTTTTCACTCAGCATGAAATTGTGTTGTTAACTCATCGATTGCTTTATCGGTAGTTTAAATTCGAATTTTCCGCTTAATGTAGTCAAAATTTTAAATTAAAATGCCTCCGAAGCTTAAATTAATCCTATGTTTTCTTTCATTTATTAAACTCTCATTAGATCCCATAATATGTTTTACTTTGGTTGAAAAACGCAAAGGAAATAGAAAAAGTAAATTGAAAATATTTGATGGAACAGGAGATAATGTAAACTACTCCAGTTACAGGCAGGAAGTAATCAAATGAATTGTGAGTTCAAGTCATTTGCTTAAAACAGTAGTAAAGATTACCGTATACTACGAATCTTCGAAGCCTTTCTTTATTCTCGTCCAATTTACTTTTGATTACCGTAATAAATTAGTTCAACGTCTAAAGGTTTTATGGCCTCTCAGCCTTGTCATGTTTATCTTGCGTTTTGTTTTTGCTCGGCAAATTTTTTCCACGAATCGTTACCCAGGTTACGCGCGATAAAACATTTTCCGACACTGTCGCTACAAGGCTTGGTAAATACAAAGAATTTAATTGTGGACGTTTCCTCTTTTTTAATGTCGTATTTTTTTATAAACTCGATTTACTACGTTTCAAGTGATGACATACTCTTATCTTTGTTGAACTTTCACTCGCCTTCTGCTTTCTAGCGCGGGGTTCTCAAACCTGTTACGTCATCCTCTCTCTCCAATCCCCTTTTCCCTTTCCTGCGAAACCCTTCGACGCAAATCCTATGCCATACTTTGGCAGAAATTCCCTTTTCCAGATCCAATTCTCTCTCCTTCTTCACTACCTTTTCTATTTGATTTTCTCGCCTTTCTTGCATCCTGTAGTACTCCCCATCGCCCACAGAAGCTCTTTAACATTTAAAAAGTAATCACAGACTTTTGAGAATAAATAAATAAGATAATTGTTCAACCAGTATTAATTTTAAGTAAAAATAATATTGAAATAATTAAAATATTGGTAATATTTATTAGTAAGTAAAAGATTATTACAATGTAAGAAATTAAGAGGTATTAAAGAGGATAAATGAAAAAGGTCTGTTATGGAGATAATCGGGCAGTATTAATTTTAAGTATAAATAATATTTAAATAATTAAAAGATTGGTAACATTTATTAGTAAGTAAACGATTATTACAATGTAAGAAATGAAGAGGTATTAAAGAGGATAAATGAAAAAGGTCTGTTATGGAGATAACAGGGAAGAGAAAAAAGAATTGGCTAGGATATGTGTCAAGAAGAAATGGATTAATAAGATTAGCGACGGAAAGAATTGTGACTGGAAGAAGAATGAAAGGAAGGAGAAGAACGATGACAGATAACCTGAAAAGATGGATATGGGAGAATGAAGAGATTGGCTCAAGTCAGGAATAAATGGAGGAGAACATAATTAAAAGAACTGTTCTCAGTCAGAATATTTATGATAATGGTGACTATTTAGAGGGTTGTGATAATTCCGTGAAAAACAAACGAGAATATTCATATCCTGAACTGTTTGAGACCACATCGTAGAGAGTCAATAAAGTTGTTTTTGGTCCTCATTGTCGCTGAATTCGGCAAAACAGAGTGTTAATACCTAAAAGTCCAAAAGCAGATTATATCTCTAAGAATATTCATCAAAATTCTTTTCCCTGTAAAATTAAGAACCTGACTGGCATACAACGTTGGACGAGATGTTTTTCTCATCTCTTCTGATTAATTCAGTTAATTTAGAGAGCTTTAATTACGCTTAGATTGGTGTCCTTTTCCTCTCACCTCCGGCCTTACGGAGAAACTTTCTGAAAGCTGATCGTCGGACATGTTTTCCTTGACATTGGATGACTGCAACTTGAGAAAAAAGCTTCCAAAAGGATGTGACACCGTGAAAATTAGAAACAAGTTTTAATTGATAAAAATTATTCCGTTAAAATTTTTTACATCTAATTTGATACTTCATTCAACTTTATCACTTGTGGTAGTGCTCATGTGATTAAGGTGAGAATTTACTTGAAATTTTGACCTTTCACCCTTTGTTCACTATTTCAGATTAGCAATTGATATGTAGTTCTCTGGACTGTATCCTCAGGCGAGATAAGAATAACCTTTATACATAAGGGCAGTGTTTACGCCTGATTCCCTTGTTCTTTTATGTAAATTGTCCTCGAAAATGGCTAATAAACACAAGAGAAGGCTTCGTTTAACAATTGGCATGGATTCACTATTTACGAAATGAATCCATTGACCCTCTTTAGATTTCAAAGAAACATGGCAAACATATGCAGAGACTGAATAGTAACATGAATTCCCGATCTAACGTTCTCCTGGCTCTTAGGTTAGGTAAATCCCCAGCTACAGCAACTACATACATACTTTGACATTCGCAGCTCACATCTTTCCACATCTAGATTCGATTTCACTTGTTCCGGTAGAAATCGTTAGATGTTCTCAGTACTCTCTGCAAGTCTTTCTGCTCATGTTTTATATATTCAATTATGATCTCACCAACATTTTCTAAAAAGCAGATGAGCAAGGGGGAATCGGTCTCACTTCCCTTTTCTCTTATTATATCCTCGTTCCTTCGTTTTCCTTTGAATCCAGCGTATAATTCTGCTTTCGCACTGCCGAGGGGCCCCCGGAGAGAATGGAATGACGATCAGCGGTACACATCGCTCGTGGCGTCGAAGCTCGCTCACACAGACTTATACACTCTTTCAAAACAAAGGAGGATACAGTCACTCATTCACTAGATTTAATTTCGCGGAAACGTAATTAAGCGGTGGGTCATGATTTTCCTATCACTGCAGACAGCATTCAGTTTTGTAAGTTGGTATTTAATACGTCAGAAAACATTAGCAAGATTTGAACTCCCAATTAGTAAAATTCGCAGCGCGTTTGATTTTGGCGAAAGATAGAGATGGGACAATCGATTGAAAAAAAAAATCGAATAGATAATCGATTGTTTTGGCATTTATTCGATTGTTTTCTTTCAAATGAATTCACTCGCTGAAGGAATGATGAATTTACTTTCGTACGGAAATAATTATTGCTGCTATTTTTATCGTAACAGAATGGTTGATTCATATATTAGAATAGGACCTAATTAAATGTCTAAATTTCCAGTGGTAACAATCACAGTATAATTAACAATCATAGTAAAATTATAAATACACTATACAGAGACATACCCATTGAACTTGGACTGTAACAATAAAGTATCAATGACTATAATACATACATACGTCATCCATCAACTATGACACTATCACAGTGCAATCTTTTACTTAACTACACACGAGTGTATATAATATGTATAGAATTACTATTACTACCACATGATTAATCTATTGGCATTGTTTCTATATATTTCAGATTTTAATACTACAATCTACACATAAAAATGACCCTAATTTCAGCCTTGAATTATAACTACCCCAACGACAATTAAAATATCACTAAGTCAAAAAATACAGTTCTGCAATACAGATACCTCCTTTACACCAAATACATTTTTATATTACATACAAATATATTAATATCAGATTACATCTACAAAGTTCCCTTACATATTATACAAGTATTTTCAGGGTTCTGAATTCTAATTCGAAATCCTAATCTCATTCGAACCAAAAATCCATTTTCCATTATACCTTCCGAATTACTTTGAGTACCGTTGTTGGTAGACAAATGTTCCTCTCTCGTGTTTACGTCATCGTTTCATATTCCATATCTGTCCCTTTCAGTTGCGACTGATCACAGGAACCCTTTCTAAACCTGTTTTCCGTCTCCGATACCCTCTTCGGCTCCACTGAGCATTATTCTCCATTCCTAATTCACTTTCGTTACCCATTCGATGTCCCTTATCATACCCTTCTCATTTTCGCCTCGCTTCCCTCTACTTTTTATGTTCCTCCGCGAAGAATGGCCTTTTGAAATTGACTCCACTGCGTTACTTCGTGTTCCAGTTAGTCACAGTCATGTGAAGCCTTCGTTTCTATCCTTCTCCGTGCGTTTTCGAATTCGTCAGCATGTACACTTGCCAAGAAGGGGAACTCATTTCTACCAGGAATGAGCTAGGTAGAAGTGTCGATTTATTTTTGAATGCGGAGATAAGTGTTCGTTGATAATGGCTGAAAAGTTCATAAGTAGATGAAGCATATCTAGAATACGTTAAAGACTTACTGTGCATACCCGTGTTAATCATTTTAACCAGTTTGTTGAGGTAAAATTAGATGCCTCGACTTAAATTTGGGTCGTCTTATACTCGCATGTATGCAGTAAGTTTTAAAAGTATTCTAGAATTTCTTCATCAACTTAGGAACTTATAAGCCATTGCCAATGAACATTTATATCCGCATAAGCCTAGAATGGAAAATCCGACGAAACCCGACGCCGCCCGATTAGGACGTTCCATCAAACATTATTGTTTTCAATCCGAAAATTCTTGACGGATGGTACGCAATAATGGAGAAAAACAAAGAATTTTTTTAGAGCAAGTGAGAAATTTACACACTTTTTACTGAAGTTTTTTCATCATAAGGAATGTGCTGAATAACTCCACTCATACACGAGTACGTGCGGCATATAAAATAGTAACATAATGAGTATTTTGATATGAACTGATAAAAAATGCATTATTTTGAGAATTATTAATAGTCCAGAGGCTCTCAATCGTGGCTATATATAATATTGTGCAAAATAAAAACGTTGATTGCAAACTATAAGCTTACAGGGATTGAGTTATTGAGTTTCTGGTCATTGTTACTTAGTGAAACACCTTTAAACGCGTTCTAAGTTTACAATTTATTCCTGTAGGGGGAAATTTCTGGAAAATAATCTATGGACTCTTATCGTAATCCCGATACTAGTTTATGTCTTATCTGTAGGTGATCGGAAATAAATCCGAAAAATTCCCACTGTAACTTTTTATGGAAGCACTTTCGCCCCGACCTAGCTTCGAACTCATGACACATATGATCTCTATCTCTGTATTTCCTTGGGTTCCAACGTTCCCACTATGCGTTGTAAAAATTCCAAGTCAATGAGGCTTGCGGGTTTAAATGTAGTTTTGTATCCTCTATCTAAAGAAGCATCTATAATAGATAGATCAATATTTATCGGCTATATATGATCTGATAACGATCTTAAGAAGTCCTCATGGAGTTAATGTGCTCCGAAATATATCGAGAGAAATTAAATATCATCATTTCCATATGTTTATTCTGAAACCTAATTTCACCGTAAATGAAAACAGGGAATTTGAGCCTTGGGGAAAGGAAGCGAGGGCAAAGTTCCATTCACAATAGCGAATTACATTAGATAAATTCAGAGTTCATAGGTCATAATTGTAATTAATATTTCGATTCAAATTGAGACTGGAAAATTATATGTATAATAAATTATGAATATGAAAGAAGCTTCATTCGTACTTTATATATAAAACGCATAATTTGCTGATAATTAAAAAAAATACATAGGGGAAACTTTGATATATCTAACAAAGGATTGTTATTATTACAAAGGATTATTAAATATTCGCCATATAATACAATATAAGACAACTAAAATTCAGAAAATTTCATGAAATCCCGGAAATACTACATGCCAAAGGCGCAAAAAATGCGTTTTTTCTGCGGAGCTTTCGAATTAACTAATAAACGTCATCCAATATATACAGTACAACAATATAATACGAGATGTGTTAAAAAAATAAAACATATAAAATCCAAAAATTACCTCAACTGCTTAACCAGGATCGAAAATGGTTGATGGATTTCTACCCAAAACTGATATTTTTGTAATGCAAACAATTAAATACACAATAAATGTATTGTACGAATATTCCAAATTTGTGAGCAAGAGGAATACAACAGCATATTCAATGCTCAAAAATTAATTAATACATTTAGTGCAGTATTATTCAATTTTATTATTTTAAAGAATATTATAGAATGTGGTTAAACATATTGTATACGTTTTAAAGGTATCATAATGAATAATTCGATGGAATATATAAATGATTAAATGTATCATTATGAATAATTCGATGGAATATATAATTGATTTAATATATCATTAGTGTAACCGATTTCCATTTGTAAATTTAAGTTTCGGTAAATGTTAATATGAGGATAAATAAACAATTTCCTGTATTTGCTCTTTCTTGATGCAGAAGTGCAATACATAGCATAGAAAAATAATTTTAAAATTCATTCTCTTTCTCTGAATATATAGCAATTCTCCAGGAATAGCGTAAATATAGAAAGGCAACTAAAGGGCTAATAAATTTAAATGAGAATTTTTATTTGGGGGATTTAAACGATTTCAACAAAAATTCTCATTGAATATAGTTGCTTCATCAATATTTTTCATTTCCAAGAGTTTCCGCTTATAAACATGGAAACGCCTCAATAAATGGTTACTCTCGTTTAATATTCTTCTATCAAAGTAATCCTTTTAATTAAATGAAATTCGACATAAAACGAATCCCATGTAGCTAATCAGGAAAGAGCTCTCGATATGGTACACGAATATGCTTGAATCCTCACAGAGTGTTAGTTTATCTCTCCAGTGCTCACTTTAGACTCCATTTTGTTCTGTTTTCTTCGACCAGAGGCCACTTTATACCCACTCGACGGCGAAAACCTCTTAATGTTCCAATTGTACTCCAAAAGCGGGTCTTTTGTTTTCGTGCTGAATGCCCATCTTTAACACCTTTCCGAAGGGAAGCCAATAACGTCCTAGAGCGCGGAATTATACTAATTCAGCGCTCATTAATTTCAACATATCTCGCTCTGATTTTTACACATAACTTTCTCTTTTTGCGCAGTATGTTTGAATCAATGAGAGAGTGAATTTCAAGAAAAGGATTTTTTATTCTGGTATTCGTCTTACGCATTTTACATAAACAGGCGGACTAAATTCATAATTAAATCATGGTATTTTTGCATTGAAATTTGGCTCCCAAAACTGATTTTACGAAGAATTAAGAAAGATTACCTTTGTCGTAAGTTTTTATTTAGTAAGAAACAAAATATGAAAAAATTAAAAAAAATTATAGAAAAAGAAGATACACAACGTGCAGGCATGAACGACATGTTGATAAATAAATTAAGTAATTCCTTTTTGTATGTATATTCGATAACACTTAATGCGAGCATGATACTTTTTCTCGGTACTTGTCCAATACACGTAATATACTTCACCGTCATCTTGTCTTTTAATTAAAAATTTCGATTGCTTCGACTCAAATCAGACTCTCTAACATAAAGAGGATCGAAAACCTTCTTGGCTGAATCACAGTAAATACTTATTCAATTTCTAAAGGGAAAAGACTATCTATTGAAAACAAACCATTAAACATATGCATCTAGAGCGAAAACTTCTAAAAACGCAGCATTATCTTATTGAAAATAAAGTAGAACTTAGTTACAATTCTCCTATTTAGTAATTAAGATATACAATTTATGCCCAAAAATAATACGAGACTTATTGGTTAGAATAAATAATCTTGCTATAAATGATAAGGTTAATATTCAAAGCTGGGTAAAAGAACATTTCTTTTTTGAAAACCTAAAACCTTTTAATAGAATGAATGTTATAACTCATTTCTAAAGTACATACCTTTAGATTATAAATACCTTCTAGATTCAAATTATTGTTTCATGTATGAATTATGTATTTTTCTTCTTCATATCAAACTATTTGAAAATCAAAACACTACAATGCAAAAGTATAACCCAATGTTATGTAAGGACTGTTCTTTGTTATTTAGTTTATGTAATTTCTTTCTTATGTAATTATTGAATGTAAGTTTTTACTATAGATAGTGGGGCAAAATTAAATTATGTAACCTTTTGGCTATCTCAAGCATTATACATGCTATTTTATGTTTATTTTATATATGTTTTCTTTATAGTATTTTTGTATATGATGATTCATTGGAATAAAATTGAAAATTGAAATTGCCATCCGCAGGTGTTTCAATTGAACCAATTGAATAGAATTCAATACACCATTCTAATCTTCAGGTCATTAAACTGGGAATTCAGTCCCTTTTCTTCCTAGCAAACAAGCCCTCCTCACCCTTTCATGCGTTTGAAATATGTTCAACAAATTTCCGAACTTCGTAGAATGTATATATGTTACGAAACTTAAAGTGACATGGGCATTTTATAATAAGATACTCACGTGTTTGGAGTTATCCACAACTTAAACACTTGCAAATCATAAAAAAACTCGTTTTCCTTTCATTGTGAAAAAAGCAAATAGAATACGAAATTGTACAATATGAATATCTGAATTATATAGTGATCCATAAGCATGCAAACTTTCAAATCGATGAATTGTATCAAAGTTTTTAAGTCAATCATGGTTGACTAGTATGTAAATTAAATGGGTATAAAACACTCCCAAAACCATCAAAACTTACCTTAAGGTCTGATACGTATTTCGCTCTCCAAGAGAGCCTCTTCAGAGACAGGAACGGAATGGCCGGAGAGCGAAATACGTATCAGACCTTAAGGTAAGTTTTGATGGTTTTAGGAGTGTTTAAAAACCCTTTTAATTTACTGCTGTACCCATCAGTGGCCTTAACCCAATTATCATGTCGACTTGTATGATTTAAACATTTTTATTAAGATGCAGATGTGATTTAATTTACAATGTTTTAAATGTAGTTTGTTATTGTTTTTTCACTTGAATTACTGACAAGATATCAACTTCTATTTTATTCTTATGTATTCAAATCTTCATTTTACAAAACTCCATGTTTAATTAATTAAAAAAATAGATTTCAATTTTTGTAACTATAATTTTCAGACGACGAAGTTTTTCTTAGGATTCCAACACGGGGTCACTATAAGTGACTATCGGAGATAAAATACAGCATTTTGAAAATGAAGCTTACATGTAGAATAGCACTTGGTAGACTTTACTTATACGCTAACAAAAACTATCCTCCATTCGTCATACTTGCATTATTCTTGCGTCACCAGCAGGTAGTCAGAACGGCTTACTAATGGAATACCAGAATTTCCATTTCCTCATATGCAGGAAAAACTTTTATCCAAATCGTTCATACGTAAGCATTGGAGTCGGATGACACTGTGATTCATGAAGTCGGGATAAAGTATCAAGTTTGTTGACAACCGTCTTTTTAAAGCGATTCCATCGCTGGCCATTGCGGGAACATATGCAGTTACATCGGCGGGTTTAATCCGCTCCCTGCTGAGTTATCGAAACATGTATTAAAACTCGCGGACTTGTTTGACATACTTATGGGCCTCGGAAGAACCTCTCGATCCGCGTCGGCTGCACATTCGCCTATCACTCACAACGGAAGGGGTCGTTAGCAATGACATCACCACTGGGCCACTTAAAGTCAGCCATGAATCAAAGACCCGATATCGAAATTTGCTCAATAAAATCTGGAAGATATTTACGACACGGCGTACGATAGTCACTTTCAAGTCGCGACGACGGCTTTTTTGCGAAAAAAGTGCGATCGGAGGAAATTGGATTTGCCTCTAATGCGGTTTCTATCAATAAAATTAGATTAATGTCCAAAAATGTTTCACCCTCAAAGCGGAACAGTAATTTAGTGAATATTTGTTCAGCCTTTACTTAAAATTACTAAAAAAATGTGTCCAGATATTTTGTCATTGGAATTCTCACAGAGGAAAAGTGTTAGATCATATGGAGGGGATACCATACAACGTTACTTAAATTTTAAATGAAATCTTATATCAATTTAAAGAAGTCACTTAACAGGAAGTAATTTAGCAGAGGAAACATGATGATTCGGCTGCCTTTTTCGTTCAAAATAGTTTTAATTATCTTTTGGACTTTATAAAAAGGATTTAACTTTTTCCTCATCGAATGTTTGTTAACGAATTCGGGACATGTAGAAATATATGTATAAAAATTATTCATTAATTCAAGTATAAAAAATGTTTAACTTAGTAAATGGATCAGCTCTCCATGCTATCATTCTCTTGGTATACAAATTTGTGCAACAAATATGTGAAAAAAGTTCATAATTTAAGATGTGGGAATTTGAGAATATAGCGAGCAATGGTTGTATCCTTTTTATGGTATTATCTTTCCCGTCAAAACTTATCTTATGAAAAGTTAAATATTTGCATATATTGAAAGAAAGTTATAAACCTCCTTTGATAAGGTGTGCGAACTACTATGAATCGGAAATGGATAATTTTCTAATCAATATCAAATTATATATTGCTATTAAATAAATGTGATTAAGTGCTAAGCTGGATAAAATATGTTGGTAAAAAACTTTCCAACATCCGTTCTATTCGATTCTTTGCAATTAACCGATTCGCTATGGTAACGTCGTGAATATTAATCTGCTGAAAAATTAAATCGATGATTCTCTGTGAAAGCTTCAAATCGTAGTGAAAAGTCAATTTTTGTGTTAAGGTGTGTTTTATCATTTTCATCTGACTTTCTACATTTTGAAGAAGATTATATCCAGGTTATTACATTGTATTACCACTCAATAACAGCATCCTCTTTTCACTTAAGGTTTTTATTTCAAAATGAAAGTCAATGTATTTTCGCAGGCATTTTTCCACAAAAGCGGAATCGTTAATATGTGAAGCCCCCGCGTGAGCTCACATAGTGAAACGAGAGAGGTCTGAGCATTCGCCACGCTCTATCATTATCAGACACATTATGAGTGTATTCTCAGAAACGCATGAAATGAAGTATGGGAAATGGATAGCCATCGTTCGCGCCACTGGATACATCACTGTAAATTACGACTAGGGTTAGCTTTCAGCAGTAAATATTGATCGGTAAAAACGTCGGCGGAAAAAGCGGGATGTCCCATTCGTAGAGAGTGCGAGACGGTGCTGCAGAGCGTGCTCTATGAAGCGGAGATGTTCCATACGATTGCTGTGCTAACTCGTAAATAATTACGATACGCTGGTATAAAAAAATAAGAGTGGTCAATCCAAACTGAGGACAAATACTTTGTTCGTCTGCTTCAAGGAATAAAAGGTTTGAAAGATGAATTTTTTTCATTAACATTTTAGATTGAACCGCAAAAAAATCAGAAAATGATGCATTGATAATTTATTCTTTTAATACCATAGTATTAATTTTAAACAAATATAATGAATATGTACAAAATCACAAAAAATGAAAACGAAAGCTCTGAGATAATGAGTTAGCCATAAAATTGATCTTCTGCAGAATATTACAATACCTCTGATTATCTACAATAATGTATTCTTGCAAAGTTACAAGTTTTCCTTTTTATGGAATATAATAATATAGGACATGTGTTTGACGATACGGGTCACTCTTTAGCTTCACTCATGCCCTAATGTTTGGAATTCCTTTATATAAAAAGTAATTCCGGAGAGTTCAATATGTAAAAAAGGGAATCTAGATTTATCGGTAAAGCTAGAATAAATGCATCATCAGGGAAAAGATTATGTTTTCCACATTCCTGCCATTCTCACTTTGAATTGAATCTCATCGAAATTTCACATGAATTCCTTGAGATTTTTAATTAAAAGTGATAATGAGATTTTAGTACTAAAAGGGAATCCAAATATAAAGACTGAATATCCTCAATTCCTAAAAGATGTAAATATTATTAAAATGTAACAACATATTCGTATTCCTTACTTGGTTAGCTGGCATTAAATGTATGGAATATCAGTTTCGAATACAGACAGATACACATTTATTAAATGTCATGTATCCTGCAAGGAGTCTTTCGTCGAGTGCCAGAGGAGAACAGAATATATACTACATGCGTAGCAATCTCTTTGTTTTGAAAAATCGTGCTCATATGGTGTCTGTAATAGCTGGCTCAAATCAGAACCTACCTCTTCTGCACTTGTATGATTGCTTCAGATATATATTTTCCATTCGATTCTTATTCAGCAATTATCGGTCATTTTTTTCCTATTATTCTATCTCTTTTATATATCTCATTATTTCTTCCTACCTAGATCTTTCCTCCAAAATAGGGCGTGCTATATATAGATGAAGTATAAAACCACGACTCCTAAGAGAGTATTTTCAGTCCAGTAATACAATTCAGATTGGTTATAATTATTATGATTATATTGACATCCGTATGGTAAAAATTACTACAGACCTACGTTACGTAAAGTAGGAACTAAAATTGATTATTACGTGTAAATTTCTTACCAAATATTTGAATTGGAGACAATTGTAATAATTTACCAACTTTACATTCAAAATATGAATCTACGAGTTGAATCACGTTGTCATTTTTGCGGATAAATTACCTAAAAATATAGAAATGTGTTCCTATTTTATATTAATCGCTATTCCACATTTCTGGGAAAGCACTCCTTTGCAATGAAAAAATTCAGCATTCAGAAAATCCACACACCAATACCACTGGGAAATATGGCACTCATACCTGAACGAATAATCTGATCATGCATTTATTTATTTCTGCTTAGACGTCGTTTAATTTAGTTCGATCTTCAACTTGGTTCGTTCGAATAACTTGGACTTTTTCTGTCTACTTGGTGCTTTCTGCGATTCAAATTTGTGACGAGTGAGCAATCCGTTCAACCACCTAAAGAGATGACTATTCGAATGTATCTTCTGAGTCCCACCCTTCAGAGCTTCCTTTGGAAGGGGGGAGAAGCAGTTCGATGCTGCTTTGAATGATCGATTCCTGATCGGATTTCACGGTTCAAAACGTGGGAGAGGAGTATGTCCCGTTCTTGGTCGACCCTTGAGGCATTTTCTCCATTGGAAATTGCTGGACTCATTTGGAAGAAACATAGGAGTACTGATCAAGTTTTCTCTACTTCAGTGTAAGATAGAATCAAGGAAAGGCAAGTTCTCTGCGGGCTCCCGGACAGTCATGAGGACAGCGCGTTTACTGGTAAGTTCGCTATCACATCCCTACGCCTTCTCAGCCAATTGCATGCGAGCACCTCATTAGTGGCTGATTGGTTGAAATCTATTGGAAAGCCGTAATAGGATAAAAATAGAGCTCAAGTATATTGCACAAACATCAGAGTTGAGATGCAAATGTACTGTTTCCTTAGGACTGAGAGATTTATCAAATTTAAGCAATAATGTAAAAGAAGCCCTAAAGTAAGTTTTACATTTTCGATTACATTCATTTCCATTCAACTTTAGTTGATCCATTTAGCCATTTACATTTATAAATTTTATGTAACTTGATTTGGATTACTGCTTCTATAGCTTCCTTTGATTATTCACTTTATCCTTTCGTATCTTTTAGCATAATTTTCTAGAGGCTTGCGATGTTTCTTCACACATCCTCCTCCACGGGTGTTTCCTGATTTGGATTTCATTTCTTAAAACATTCTCAACACTAATTCTTTAAAATTTCAATTCAAACTAAAAATTAATCATGCTTCATTATCTTTAAATGTCATCGATTGTAGGTTAGGTGGAAGAAGAGAATTCATGATTCCAACCTCGATTAAATAGAGGATTTTACTCATATATAGTGGATCTTTCCTGTTCACTAGCAACTGAACTGATCACCGTGTTATCCTGCATTCCCAGCCAGTCTTTGCATTAAAATTTTATCTACAGCTTTGGGGAGTAAGGCTTAATTTTTTTATTTTTTCTATGCATTTTCAATACCTTTCTCTGACATTAGTACTGTTGGATTAGTATTATTGGTAAAACGTCCATGCAATTCTCACTTCAAACCGTTTCAATGTATCGAATAAAGGCCCCATCAGGTGTCTTCACTCATCATTTTAATAAGAGACTGAACCGTTTAAGATTTGTTTTCTTTTGAAAGTATAATAAAGTAAATAATCATGTCCTAACAAATCTCTTCCTTCAAATCTGATTTATGATATTTACGTTGTTTTAAAAAATACAGTATTCCTAAAATTAAAACGAAAATGAATCAACTCTCACTAAAGGACATTCTCGAGGGGAAATCCAAGTTGTGTGGAAAATATTGTTGATTATTTGATACGAAAGTAAACTTTCGTGGAAGGTGAGAAGTTTTTGCTCGATTAAAAACCTTAGAGATTACAAATTGGAGATTTATGGTACGGAAGATGAAATTCAGTCTCTCTAAATTAATTACACTTGTGTTAGGTCTATCTAGCTTACTAATTTAATTAACATCGCTTTCATCTTCTCTTCTTAAAGCTGTAACTTATTACTTTATACGAAACACAAACAACTACAACTCTAGTCTGAAAGATGAAAAGTTGTTGAGGCAGAGGTAATCTTCAGACGCAGCTGAGCATATTCAACTTTAAGAGCTATTTCAACTATAATTAAGAGATCCGTGGATATTTAAACTCAGTATGAGAAGGATACAGGTAAAGGATAAGGGTTGCATGTATACGAGGGAACGGAGGCCGGGGTTACTCATCTTAATTATCGAATGAAATGGAAAGTTTCGTCTCGAATCGCTCGCTGTTTATTTGGGTGCCCTGGATGTTTGATGAGTTCCATCGGAGGATAAATGGGCACTCGGCCGTGAGCCTCCCTTTGTCTTCCGTGTCCTCGGGCCGATCAAATATTCCTCTCCGAAATCCACAACGTCGTTTTCCTTTATTTCCCGTATTTATTTCTCTTCTCCGTATCGGGGAAAAACTGATAATCCTCTCCTCGATAAATCACTGCGGAATTGACTGCTCTTCCTTTCCGATGACGCGCTCCACCACCGAGGATTCCAATTGAAGAAGTCTTTCGAATACGGGTCCGCGACTCTCTCTTTTTTTAGGAATTTTGAAGTTCTTTCGAAATGTCATCCCTTGGGAATGGATTTTGCAGCACATGTCCCGGTAAGGGATTCAATTGGTAACAAAACTATTTGTGGCCTACGGATATGAACTGGATTTCCACCAGAGCTCTTCCTGAAAATAAAATTAATTTGAGTTGGTCTGGGATGCGGTCGCTGGAATTCTGTTTTCCCTTCCGCGTTTATTCAAAAATCGAATGCTGCCTCGTCGCTATCGGACGACCGTAGTGCTGCAAATGGTATTTTCTTGGTTATCCGTTGAGAGATAGCAGAACTCTACGGATAAATAACTTGTTTCTATAAAATCTGAGGAGTATTGCTCATGAATTTGCTACGTTAATGTGCCCGTAATAAAGCTTCGATTTAACATTCTATAAAACGTTTCAGAAATGGACGGGTACCAATAAAAGTCAATATGTACTACGTGATGTATCATTTTTGTAAAAATTAGTAAAGCAACGCCATTTCATATGTATTGAAAATGAGTGATTTACATTTAATTCGAACACATTCCTTTTTAATATTCACTGATGGATTAGAATACTTTACGCAGACGTTAGCTTTTTATAAAATATATTAATAGTATCTAATTAAATGGTTTTTAATGTATTCTAACAGTTCTCCGCTGTTTAAAATCACCTATTCTCATAATGAAAATAAATTATTAAACAAGGTAATATCGAGAATTTTATTCAAAAGATGAAATACTGTAATAGATTTAACTCTCAGCTTGCTTTGCTGAGAGTTGAGAGTAATCAAGTATTAAGTTTAAAAATAATTTCTCAAAATATAATTGCTTAAAATATAATTGCTTCATATCCGGCAATGTATTCTCAATTACATCCTTTCAAGGACTGTATTCTAATGGGCAGAATTCTACGTAGTAAAAGATAATTTACAGGTTAGATGAAAGAGGAGACTTTTTAGTCTCAATCTCGCCTAATAAAGACCCCTAATAATAATAATAATAATTAGATTATATATAAACTGCTTTTGCCCTATTTAACCTATGCTTTACTATTATAATAGTAGAATATCAAGGATAATTCAGTAATTACATTGTTGAGAGTTCTTCAAAATACTTTTTGCCGGCAAAGTATCTTTGACTTTGTCTTTGAGTGAATTTCATGCCATTTACAAAATTATTATATGTTAGACCCCCTCATGTTTGTTAAAAGGTCAAATTGCAACGAAAATATAAATAATACAAACATATGTTTTTTCAAATATATAAATCACTGAATGTAAATACTCGTTTGAACAGTTTTGTGACCAGTTTTTGTGCTCTAAATTTAAATATGAAGCAATATTTAATGAAATTGCTCTTTTAAAAGCAAAAGGATTGGAGACTATTGCATTTTCTTCTCTACAAGGAATTTAGAACTAGCAGGCTGCGTATGAGGCTAATTCATAGAAAGAGTGAAATAATTTGATGCTCACGTATGGCATTATCAATGCTTTTCAAATTCCTGTTTGCCATGGGATTCAATTATGTGTCTAAAGTATTTCTGTCTTTAAGGTTTAAACTGAGGGGAATTTGAGACTGCAATGTATCTTCATCCCTGCAACTTTTCGTCAATGATATTGAATGGTATATTATAAATGTATACATAAATAAAGATGAATCTTTTAAAATTGCAGGAAGTAAAGATATGTGAAACTTTCCCCTCAGGAGATAGAATTTACTGCAAAATAATTGTAATATATTATTTCAAGAACTTCGTAAACTTACATCCTATGAATATCAGTCAATTAATTAGCATTTAAAGTTATAAATAAAAGAAAATATTAGCAGTAAAAATAATTATTCCAAAATCACAATTAGTCTGAAATCTTCTTTAATTCCTTGTTAATAGTTATCAAAGTATTCACTGATGTGATATCCGAGCGAATAAATTGAGAAATGCCATCGAAATTTCAAATTTGTTTTTTGTGATTCCTTAAGGTACATTTAACCAATCAAATCTCATTTTATTTATCTTTATATGAAGAATGTGTATAATAAAAGTTGTAATTATATCGTTTACTCTGATTCAACAAAAATACAACGGTAAGTAGTATTCTTAGGCAACATCGTTTAGCTCGCGATAATCAAGTGACAACATAGCACAACTTAAGAGTATCAAGGCAAAATTTCAAGCACATGGAATATTGCCATCTCCTATCGATCTCTAGTTTGAGAAAACGAAGTCTAGGAGAAGTTATGAATGCCGCAGAAATAACTCAATTACAGACGACATCTAGAGGAATACCCAGATCGGACCGCTTTTCCATAACCGCTGAAATAGTCGGGAACATCCCCTTCTTCCTTTTTTGCTTCTAACAATCCAATTCCACTAGTGTTCCCACTCCTCTTCGTTGCGATTATTCGGAACAGTTTCGCTCTCTCTTTTGAAGGACCTCTGAGCTTCAAGAGGAGGTTAAGGAGATAAAAAAGACGAGGGCATAAAACAGATGAAGGCGAAGATACGCCGCATAAATAAATGCAAATGGACAGGGAGATATAAATGCGAAGAATGCGCGGAGATGAATGCAGAAAAGGTGGATATGGAATGATAGAATTCGTGGAAAAAAATCGGAAAGGATTCCATGGCAGTGAGAAAGTTTATATGGATGACACAATGGTTTGTATCCCCTCCGCATATTTTTGAGAAATGATTTATACTACTATCAACGCCGAAGGAACACTTTTGGTGCTGTAAAGTATTCCACCGTGTTACACTCCATCCTGAACTTTATCAGTCAAAATTAAATTGAAAAGAAGTTTCAAAACCTGTTCCTTTAATTAATCGAATTTAAATACAGTTTTGATTCCTAATTTTACAATGTGTAAATACATACATTTTTTAACACTAATTCTGTTTAAATTCAATTTTAGAAGACTTGAATTTTTGCTACTCCGTTACAGGGAGCATAGTAAAATAAGTTAGCAAAGATCCCGCAGAAATTATTTGTTGCAATCGGTTTCCTACTAAATATTCATCAGGTAAAATGTTGATCTGAACATGTAGTTCGAAACCGTTCGCATTTCAAAATTTCTGCTGGAGCTTTGGTAAGTTACTTTATCATACTTCCAAGATTTTTGCTGTAATATTTGGCGTTAATGTGAATGCTTTGCCAATACTATGTATAACACAGAGACCTCTGGCGACACAAACTTCTCGTAATTCTAAGATATTTTTGCGTCATGTCCCACTTCAACTTTTAATGAATTAAAACTATTTTCTGCACTGTCTTCATTGTAAATTAATCATCTCCATGAGAGATGTCTAGAGATTTACTATGAAAAAATCGAAACATTTGTAAGCAAGTGGTATTAGGAGAACTGTGTGTTCTATACTGTTATATGTTTTACAATATAAAAATACAATAGTAAGATAAAAATGTATAGAAAGTTTAAAGTAAAACTGATTTGATCAAAATACGATGTGTGTTGTGATTGTAAAATCTTAATTTATAACCACCTACCTACGTTTTTCAAACGGATTTTAATTTTTTAGGTGAATACGATTTTGACAATACCCCCCTACGATTGTAGAAGTTGATATTTAAAAAAAGTATTCTCAGAGGCCTTTGCTCAATATGAAATTACTATTCGAATAATAAAGAATAAAAATTGGACTATCTACGGTTGTACGTCATAAAATATGAATCAAATTTCTGAGGACCAGTCTAGTTTTGCAAAATATATATCTGCAGCTCATCTAACATTTTTAATAAATGGGTGGGAATAACTTAGCAAAATTTCACTGTTTAATTTAAACAGTGGAATTTTGCTAAGTTATTCACACCCATTTACTAGGTTGGAGTTCCATCAAGTTAAAGCTTACCTGATTGATTTCATAACATTTTCAAGTTAAATATTCTTATATTTATGATTCTTCGAAGTGCAATCTGCCGTTTTTTTACTCTGAATGATATTTTGGAACGGGGATAGATAACGGAGATGAAAAATAAATGTAGTTAGGTATTTGTATTTCCATAAAAACTTTAATTGTACAACCAGTTTCGGAATTAACAGCCATTATAGACTACATTTACTAGAAACATGAAATAGTAATTCATATCATTATACTTCTTTGCTTAGTATTAGGGGTAAAAATGAAGCTAATTAAATGCTGTTTAATTAAAAATCAATATCATAAATCAAATACGTATTAATGAATCTTTTTCTAGTTCGCTCGATTATGTTGTATGGTATCTTTCTATAACATAATATTTCTATCTAACTATCTTGAAAAAAATCCTCACATTCAGAATATTTCATGCGCAACCAGATAACAACCACATCTTTTGGTGAGATTTGTATTTGCTAACGAGCGAGTTCTGCGAATTTATCAAATATTTATCTTTTGATCCTTCCTTTCAAAGATGAAGATACTTCTCATTTTCCATCGAATTGAGTGGGATCATTTTCGTTGCGGTAAAGCGAATTAATACAAACCAGGAAAATCTGGAAAGATTTGTCGGCAGCTGAATGATCCCTCAGCGAATCCTTGGAGCAAAAAGGAAAACGTCTTCGGCTCAGATAAAGAAGCGAACGAAAATCCGCGCGTGGAAGGGAAGTCGAAAGGAAATCCTCAGTCGTGAATTATTACGTTCGGATAGAAATGGACTCGTGTTAGTTAAAGCAGAAATTCTTCCAGTAGTTAAACTCGCATTTAAATACAAACTGGCAACGAATAGGAATACGTGCGTGGAATCCGGGATGGATTTAAAGCTGAAATGGGATCTCCATCACGTTTAATGGAGGTTTTTCTTGCCAAAGTAAATTTAGCGATCCAGGACAATGACGTAAACTGGGGCTTTTAAGAGAATTAGTAGATTTTATGAAACTCCTCATAGTTCACCTGAGTAAATATTATCTAACGGAAGGCACAATGATTAAAAGCAAACTTTTACCAGACGAAAACGTACTTGGCATTTCGATGCAGTGACAACTTCAACTTCGAGTTCGTGATAAAATGGAGTGACCTTTCATTTGAGTAGCTCCCTAACCTTTATAATATTTTGATGGGAATCAGCTGTTATGGAAGAGGAGAATCTCGTGTTACTTCAACCTATTCAGAAAAATATATAAATTGGAATTTTGTGAGTGTTCCCAAGAGAGGAGTTTTCTAGTTAACGAGTTAATGGATCATATTAAAATTTGAAATTAAAATAATCACGTTTGAAAGTTAAACCCTTTAACGCTCATAAGACCAGCGATTTGAAAAGAATTGGAAGATTATGCTGGGTGCTTCATGAATATTTTTCATAAATGAATTTGACATTTTTTTATGTTTGTACCCATAATTGTTATATGTATAGAATTTATTTCTAACAACTAAAAAATTTTGACACTCTAGTATGTTAAAAAATTCATGGTAAACAAACTTTTACTAGACCACTAAATTAGTGGTCTATTAAAAGTTTGTTTACCATGAATTTTTTACAAGTTAATAAGCACCACAAAATTAACCCTCAATCGGTATCGTTTACTCTAGTATGTTTTTCATTTTTTTGCGAGCCATCATGTTTTACTGAATGCTTTATTAATCTTTCAGAAAATATAATCCATTGATAGAAGTTTTGCTATCTCCTGTCTTTATTCGAAATTTATTATTGAATTTACAGCAGCTTCACTTGTTGTGGCTTGCATTTCATTCAAGGGGCAATCATTACTTCACTATACAAATATCGGTATAAACCTTTTTGTTCTAATTATTTCAGATTGAAAATAAACAGTAATTTTGATAACATTTTTCGATATAAGAGTGAAAGAAATTCTCTGTATTTGCAAAATTGCTTGCAATATTTATAGCAATACATTTGAGGCCAATATAGTACCACAATTACCACGATTAGCGAAGATATTTTAAAATTCCAGTGATTTCTACTTTTTTCAATATATAACTTATTCGAAGAGTATCTATGGTAGCATAAAGATTTTATATTCGTGTCTCAAATGAATAATTAAAATTTTCTGAAGGCATAAAGAATTTGAAGAATGGGTGATATGAGAATTACGGGTAACTACATTTTAAGGGAATTTGAGCCAGAGAGGAGAATAATTCACAGACACAGTTTCATTTAAATGAAATTCAAGGCAATATATTTCCATTTGTGATACTACACCCACCAATTTCTTGTGGAAAATATCTTTAATTGGATAGTGTCCAAATGCTTCTGCCCAATCGAGACTATTTCTGACGAGATTTTATTTTAATGGAGAGACAAGTTACATTTGATATTATGTTTATGTAACAGAGCACTAATGTCATGCTGAAATATAATAAAAAGAAACATGTTGAAATGAATTCGCTTAGTTAAAAAATAGTGTAAAAATTACCACCATAGAATTGGTATGGGGTCAAAAATACTAACGAGCATGGGAGTGAAACAGAAACAAGATATCTTTTGTAAAAATGGAAACTGTTTTTTCTGCAGTTCTAAGGAAAGTGAAAGTCCATTCAACTCCATACTTGCAGCCGTTCCGTAGGCGTTTTGAAGGGCGCGGAAGTTTACCTTTTCGAATGGGCTTTCCTGAACAAAAGCGGGGAGCAGTCCGTACATTTTGTTTCTCGAGGCGTAACCGTTCAAGAGGGCCTTGTAAATGAAAAGGCATTCATTCTTGCTGGACTCGACCTTGACATCATTAACTTCCCTGACAACACGTACTCATTCGTTATTTACAGAATTGCTGGCGACTTCATAACACGAGATTCTAAGCGGCACTCGCATTTCCTACACTTTTCTAATTAAAGAATCGCCATACATTCGCACCTAAATCGCACCATGTCCTTATCTTGAAAGAAACTAACTTTTGCGCCCGAATTTCCGTTATATGCTCAGTAAAATTTCCTCATGATTCTTTCTTCAAGAAAATTGTCTATGAAACCTATTTTGGGCTGTTTTCTTATACAACCGAGAAGAAGCACTTGGAATAGTAACAGTGGAGAAGTAGCAATGGCCGTTTAGTGATATCATAAAACGAAGAAACTGTAATTAACAGACCGATAATCTAATAAATTGTTCAGATCAGCGAATGGAAAAAGGTCTCTAGAAAGAACTAGTGAAAAGAGATGTATCAATGTGGCAAATATAACAAAAAGCCTTCGAAGAAGGTATTTCGACTAATGGTAGAGGTCAAGAGTATCTAATTTATTCTAAACGCATCTAGCTTTTCGTCTACATTGAAAAAAGCTAGATACCGATAGTATGTCTTATGGTCAAGAATTACAAGAGAGAGAGAGGGTTTTGCATCTATGTACTTTTAATTTGATAACCTTGAAGGTTACTTATGCCATATAGCTAAATATAATGGCTTTGATCGATGAAAAACTAATCCTCAGATTATTTCAACCTTACTAATTATAATTTGGAACATACCTATTGTTCCGTTTATAGAATCAAGTACTATTAACTTTCAACTTCCATGGTTAATGGAAATTAAATCTGAAATTAAATGAAAATTGGTTAAATAACAAAAAATAATGAAATAATGTAATAGCTACAGGAGTGCCAAACATTTTGATGGAAGGAGTTCGTGAATAAATTCGACTGAAAGTTTTGCTGTAACTAACTACATTGTTTATCCTAACAACTTAAGCTCTAGTATTTGCAAGATAATTCTTACAGCAGAACCGAATGTACATTATATCGAATAACCTTTACTATCCGTTATTGATATTGAAAGGACAAAAAAATTTCCAAAAGTAAGGACATAATTGTTATCGACCTATTTTTGAGAGTAATAAAAGATAAGCACGGCGGTGGTCATTTGATCTCTCTATTCAAGCCAAGGTTATTCTCATTTGTGATAGATCGCAACTCTTTTTCCATGCTCTCTACTCTTTGTTCGTCGTTTATTAAAACAACTCTTGGCGAAAAATAACCTCTTAGATGGCACACCGACTAAACTAAACACAAAAATTGCCACAATACAAAATAGTGTCGTCATTTGCTGGTTTTGAGAATGAAAACATATTCCTCCCCTCATCGAAACATTTTCATCATGCTCCAACGAATCTTCATGAAACGATGTTTGCTTTTTCTTTACTCCTGCTTCCCAGCTGACAGCGGTTGGGGTTGTCATTTTTATTTGACCACTGCCTCTGGGAAGTAGCGGGTACTCGAGGAATGAAATAACCCTTTTTTGAAATACGAGAAACGAGGGACAATTTTGTGTTTGGATATTGCCAGAAGACTTCAGACATAGTCATTAGATTATTCTTCGTCTAAATTAACATCAACACCTTGAAGGCCCGCCTACCGGAAAGTGGCAGGTGTTGACACCAAGTGGTCGTTATTCTTTGCTTACTGCTACCGCTCGAAGCGAGAGAATAAAGTCTAGGTAACGATTTGTATTCTATTTTACCAATGGATAGGCCAAAGTGACATGAAGGTCGCATGCTTATAACGTCTTCTGCAAACTTCTCCGGGCATATTTAACAACCGTGGCCATTTTGATATTGCGTACGTAAAAATAGCAGCCTGTATAGATTTAGAAAGGATCTGGTGAATTATTTTAAATTGAAAACGTATAAATAATTAAAGTTAGATACCGTTGGCATAAAACGGATAGTTTCTGAATATATAGATGATCAGGAATTATTCATACCTGATTAATATGTAAATATAGTTCTTCAGTCAAATTACGGAATCAATATGCATGCGATTAAGCATGTACATGTAATTAAACATATGATTGATAACATGTGATAACCAGACGTCGAGGAAAACTGGAATAATTCAAATTTATAAATTGACCGAAGTAGGAGAGATGATAAGGTAAAATAAATGAAAGAGTGATGGCTTCATTTGCTCATAAGCTAGAAGAATGCGTATTACGAAAGCCAAGACGGAGCAGAGGAAATGATCATCCGGACGGGAAGACATAACAAGCCTATATTAATTTTGGGAAAAATCCTCACTTACTGGGTTTCCACGAGAAAATAATGAAAAGAAATGATATAGAAGAGGAAAGATTGGCTGGGCAAAAGATTGAATACCTCTTAGAGGCTGATGAGGTAGTGGACAAGAATAATTGAAATGTAATTTTACGTAGACTTCTTGAAATACTGAAATTGGGGACGAAAATATGATGATCATTTGATTTTTACGTACAATCCCGTTAAATTGCTGATAGTTTCAACTAGAATTTAAAGGCATCCATGGTGATGTAGGAGGTATCTGGTAACAAGAATTCATTAGGTTATAATGCTTCGTGCAAACCTACATCAAATAAAGTTCAGTTGTTTTGAAAACAGGCAAACCTTACGAGAAACATTCTCACTTACAAGGTAATCTTAGTTTTCTCTTATTATCAACCTCACGTAATCTTTTCTTCCTCAAAAGTATTTTAAATATTGTCAACAATATATCAAAAGTTTGACTAATATATTCTGCCTTTTTTTCTTAAAAATATAAAAGATTATTTTTTAGTTTTATTATATCTATCAATTTTAACGTTATATTAAAGTTAATACTACATTTATACATTAAGAAGTAAGATATATGATGAAAAATGTTCTCTAAGCCCATAATCATGTAGTACACAAAAATTATATTCTTAAGACGCAATATATTTTCTGCTTTAATGTATGGCAAAAAATCATAGAAGTTGAAGAATATTGATTTAGCTAATCCTTGGAGTTATGGACATATAGAGGATATTTTTACAATAAATTGGACAGATAGAGTGTAAGGCACTTAGGAAGTGATAAGGGTGAAGAAATATAAATAAATTTTAAACACTATTAAAACATGGAAACTACAAATTTTTGGCTATACCATATGGAATGAAAAATATAAACTACTACAAACAATAGTAAAAGGAAAAAGAAGCCAACAAAGAAGGATGAAAGAAATCAACTCGAACTTTTCGTGGAATTCGTACAAGTGTGTTTGTGTTTTTATTTTTGGTGTTTTTAAAGAAGGATGACTTATTGGATAGACAATATGAATAATTGATACAATTTTTATTCCATAGACCTATTTAAATCAGTATATTCGAATTAAGAAATTACCAAGATAAGCGCTAACCATCAAGAGGCGGCACCTTAAGAAGAATGGTCGCGATTTACTCTAACATTTCATCATCATCATTTTTCTATCTCTCAGTACACTTCTATCCTATTTTTCACTTTTAGAAAGATGATGAAACTTGCAACAAAGAACACTCTCTTCTTCATTCTGTATAAGTTTTGAGGAACTTCATTATGATGATGCGATGAGAAGCACGGCGACCTCAATTGGGCGCTTAATTTATCCTTAAGATAATTAGACTAATTGTTGAAGGAAATGGAAAATTCATCGACCTAAGGGAATCGAGTTCACGTTTGTCCCCAATCATTCAACTCGGATCCCAAGAAATCTCTCGGAAACATATTTGAGAAGCACTCAATTCTCCTTTCCATCCCATAATAAATTATCCCTTTCAATTCCACAATTCGCGTGTTACTTCTCGGATCCTTGTTTCCCATCAAGTATGAATCACATCCTCAGGAATTCTATGTCCCACTCTGGAGCAATTCCAAAGACTTACAAGAGGCCGAAGAAACTGCGTCGAAGTCATTCTGGCCGAGGGGAAAAGACGTTTGGAATTATGGTATCATTAATTCGTGCTTAAGTTGTATGGAATCGAATTACGACCGGCCTCTTTCCTCGAGCGCACTTCTTAAGAAGATTATTTGGAGAGCAAAGAAAGAGCCATTCAGGATTGATGAGATGCATCCCTCGAATGGAAAAATACTGCATTTCGTAAACCGAACTGAAGATGCACTAAGCGATGGCTCCCTTACTCTAGAGGATCTATTAGGAAATAAAATGAAGGAGGAAGTTCAAGAGTTTCTTTGTGAGCTACAACATAATCCATCCCTCCGAATTGCATGCTTTATAGTTTCTTTAAACCTTATTTATTCCTGTTTCCAAATAAATACCCTTCATTTCTATTCCCATTTCTTAGCTATAAGGAAAAGATGGAAATTTCAATTTCTCCTTTAATAGATGATATAAAAGATGGAGGAGTATAAGAGGCTATCGATGATATACATTTATTTATATCATTTATCCAATTCCTATGACTGAGACACCTCAATTTTTTAAGTACTAGCTAAATATTTTTAGTATCAATTTATTTCTAATGTCCTTAATTTTCCACCCGACTTAGAGCAAATGGCTGGTAAATAAATAGTTGATTCCCTTTAGCATATAAAGTGAGGATTTGACAACATATGTAAATAGAACAGGATGTATTTTAGTTTTCATGAGAAAATGTACTAAATTTGTAAAAATGTATGTAATGTATATTTGTATAATAATATTAGTAAGTGATAAAAATATTTGCATTAACAACGAAAATTAAAGCAGCTCGAATAATTTTATAAATGAATTAAACAATAGAAGCGCTCACCATATATTCAGTATAGATTCTCAGTTGTTGTTGTTTCTTAAAAATGCTTGCACAGCTTATGCCATTTCGCACATTGGCTTCAACGAAAAATCGAACCCGGGACCGATTTAACTGAAGCCAAAAGCGTTGCCCACTTGGCTGTATGGGAGCCTAAGGTTTTTCTGATATAAAAAAACAAACAACAAGTGGTCCTGTGAGAAGCTGATTTAAATAATATATAAATCATAGATAATTAAAATAATATTAAAAGAAATGCATAGTTATTTACGCACTTAGCTTCTTTTCTATCTCTCATGATTTATATAAAAATAAATAAGGAATAAATTAATTGTATAAAGAGTCATCGACCTTAGATAAAATCATCCAAGACAATCCCCAAAATAAATTTCGGATGGTTAATTTAGAAAAAGGATATCTTGGAAAATTATTATTATATAAATGTGTTTGAAGTCGTTTGAAATTTAACATATAAAAAAATGTAACTTAAAGTATGAGCGCCTTTCAAGTTAAAACTCACTTAGCCATCCTTTTTCTTTACCTGAAAGTTAATTTAATAAAAGCTAATTAATAATTAAATAATTAATAATTGCTTTAGTAATTGTAATATCATTTAAAAAATGGAACATGATTCGTATTTATAGGGCCTAAATGTGCACAATTAGAAGGAAACGCTTTCCTTGAAATCTTGCATCAAAGAAACGGGAAGAAGAAAATTCAGCTCGCAACGAAAAATATTTAGTTTAATTTCCCGAATGCAAACAACTGACAATGCGACAACAAACAATGCGATTCACAGTTCAAAGGATGATTCCATATACTAGCACCAAATACAAGTTCATACCCCTCGTGTGTTGGGTAAGGAGAGATTCGGAAAGTAATTAGAAAGCGAGCAAATAGGGGACAAAGCAAACATTCTTCACCCGGATATGACGTTGCCGGATGGACGGAAGTCCTCCAGTCCGTGAAGCAAATTTAAGCAGGTTACAGACGGGGTGTCATTTCTCGATAAAATGGATTTCGAAGAAATGTAAGAATGTAATTGAGGATGATTAGGATAACACAAAAATCATTTCCATGGCAGTAGATTGGGTTTTTATGAAAATTAAAAATAATTCGATCAAACAAAACCAAACGAAATTAGAAGCACTACGTTTTCAAACAAGTCCCACCGCAAAACCAGTTTTCCTTTAAGCGCGAATCTAAATTATTGTATTCATTTACTGATCATATATATTTCAGGGAGCAGAACAACTAAGGGAATACAATTTTTGCCTACTACCTTGCAGATTAGTTTCAGAAAAAATCTACTGTGTATTGACTATGTTTATATTGAAACCTCTGAGTCACATGTGGAAGTTTAGGCAGTATTTTTGAATTCTTTAGATATATTATGTAATAGCAATGTAAATATTTTTTGCATTCTCATGATATGTTTCCTAATTATTTCAAAAGTAATCCTGTAAATGGATATTTTGAAGCTGTATGTTTTTGTGAAAACAGATTTTACGTATCTAAAATAACCTTTTCAAACTCAATAAATTAGTATATATCGCTCCAATTACCGAATTACTTGTCCTCTTATGGTTTATGCAATGATTAGGTTTAAGGTAATTTGCATATAAGGGCGTGCATCCAGGAAAAATCCCAGGCCCCCAATTCCCGGCCCTGTCGGTCTTTTTTCAAGTCAGATTTTCCTTGGGTTTACACAATCTTAACTTTTCCATCTCTGCCACTTATTCGATTCCCAACTACCTAAGTTTAGTAAAATACCAGGAGCGAGAGCTACGCTTTATAATGCAGAGCGCATTTTCTTTAAGTTGTTCGAAATAAGATCAAGGACTTTCCAAAAACCCATTAGGTATCGTTGAAAGGCCAGGTCGCGGTAAGGAAGGGATGAAGCAGCCTTTTAGTTTAGGAAATATTTATTTCAGTTTCGAGTGCCATCGGTGGTTTTTGAAAGACACGATAAAATATGGGGTAAAGATGTTGATTAAATAATCAGAATGCTATGTGATAACTTATTGAGGTATCCTCGAATGAAGAATTATTTAATGTCTTGTTTTAAATAATACCTTTAATGAATTTCGAACTTCTGTATCTCGTCTTTCTTCAATTACGACAAAACCGCTATAGTTTCAGAATTCTGTATCTATAGCACAAAACACTTGAAAATAAAATATTAGTTCAAATAATGTTTCCATTCGTAATAATTGAATGAGTAATTAGATATTTAATTTAACATGTTCGTAAAAGCTAAACGACAGTTTGTATTGATTGAAAACTATCATAAATAACAGAAAGGTAAAATGTTGACATTAATCAAATTGAAGTATCGATTTTATGAAACTCTCTAATGGAAATTCTCAGTGGACTGCAGTATTCATTCTGTTATTCTTAGAACAATTTAACCTCAATATAGTAAATTAAGCAGCGGTAAATTGAAGACTGATGTGATTGACAAAACACAAGATAGGAAACAGTTTCACAGCCTTGATCTTCGAAGTGTCTCCCCAAAGTTTCGAGCATATTTTGTATTTGAGAAGAGCAGGATCTTCTTGGAACTTTATGTAGGGAATTCTTGGAAGTTCGGCCAATCACAAACAGATCATTAAAACCCCTAATTAATTAAATGTCTCATTATCCACGGATGCTCGAGCACACTTTGTCACATCAACGCCCAGCGCCAACGCCTTGACTAACTTTTGAACTTTCCATTTATTTATTACTAAATCGAGGATCAAATTATCCGTTACGTTTCAGTCATTTTCAGACTCATGCATATATAACCTATTGAATAAAAATGATTACGTGACCGCCAGTTTCATAGAAGAGAAATTATTTAAATTAAACAAAACTATCTAAGCGTGAATGGTTTGCAAGATCATTCATGGACTCTACTCTCAGCGCAAGAAAACAGAAATTTCAGTAAACGTACTTCTCCAAAACACCCTTTTTATGATTATTGATCTTGGTATTATTAGTATTGTAATATTTTATTGTATGATTACTGCACTGCTGTATTTTAATTGTGTGAAATAATAATTATTAAATATAATCAAAGCTGTTAAAAGTACTTCGACAGCTTAGGTCATTTCGCACAATGGCACCGGCCGGGAATCGAGCCCGGGACCGCTTTCACCAAAGGTTGTTCACCACATGACTATCCAGGAGCCCATGATTAATCTTAGTTTCATAAATCGTAAAGATATATGATTCATTTCATAAATATTTAAATATGTAACTATGATATTATATTATTATATAAATTATTATATGTATAATATTATTATCATTATTATACTGGCCTTGTTGACCGAGTGGATTCCAGCTAAGCTATCGCTCATGCCCCGAGGTCCTGGGTTCGCATTCCGGCTGACCGGACTTTTCCGATCAGGGAATGGTTGTTTGTGTTCATTGTTGCTGTTGCCTCGGTAGTCAATCGCTGGGCGTGCATGTATATCGTAAGGATTTGCGTATACATGCATTTTTTCAGAATAGTTCAATGTCTCAAGCCGTCGGTGTTTTCTGACAAAATGATTCAAGGGTGGAAACGATTTTCTCTGTAACTTATTTTCTTTGAATCCAAAGAAAGAGACAAAAATATTGATGAAATGTCGTTGGAAACACGTCGGAACTCCCATCGATGATTGCCAATTGCCTGATTAAGGTTTCTCTTTACGTATCCGCCGTTATAATTTCTCACTGGTCTGCAAGGTTATAGAAGATAATGCTACCTAAATTGATGTTAATATTTTCAGTAGAGCATTAATCATCAGCTTCACAATAACCTCCTCATATTATTTTTGGACAAAGGTGAATTATGTACGTCGTTATGCAGAGCATTCGATGCGACCTCATCACTTCTTGGATCTTGCACATACATTCGAGTTAATAAGTGATGTATAAAGGGTTCCTTTGCTTCTATGCTCTAATGTTTCTTATGAGGCCGAATGCTTTATGCAGCTTCTGGATGAGAAACTGCTTCGCGTCTATCTTCAAACATTTTGATAGAATTAGGGAAAATTTAAAGTATCAGGAATACATGGATTCTGTAAATATAAATCGATGGCAACTAAACACTCAGAACTTCGGTTCCTCGCATTATTACCAGGTGACGAAAGAATTGAATGTGTTGACATTCGCTATAAAAACAACGGGATATAAAGAGGCAATGAAATTATCTTTTGTGGGGTTGTCGTGAATACTTTCCGATCTGAACCTCTTTTTTATGTATGTACGATAGTGTTTTCACACGACGCAGTAGCTTAATACGTAAGCATGCCATCAAAAACATTCTATGAAAACGTGAGAACGCGCGATATCATCGCATTTTGCGGCTGTACGTCCCAAATTGCCAATATTTTGTGTACGGATTCGACATTGCGTCAGGATAACAACCGCTATTTTTTGTTCCCGTCCAAGTCCTCGCGGGTTTTGTTTGCCGTGTCTTTGACGTGAGATAGCGGAACGAGTACGCGAGCAGGGGGGAAGAATAATAGGAGGGGTGAGCGGCGATACGCTTCAGCCCCCGAGGTGTGGGACTCCGTGGAAACGTCGACTAGATCTGTTGGCGAAACAGTATAAGTACAAAAGGGTGGACAGGGAGGGAACCTGTCGAAAGGGGGGCGGAACCCCTTGCGGTCGATGTGGCCCTCGGAAATTCCGGGTGCTCTCGCTAGAGGCAGATTCCATATGAGGCCTTTTCTCACCTCCACAACCACTGCTCTCGGAAGTTTATCGAAAAGAGAATAACACTGCGCTCCATGGGGGCGCCTTCTCGCACTTTTCCACTTCTGCTGCTTTTCTGACTCAACGTTCTCTTGCGGTTCGCACGCTGTCCAACTCATTCCCCCGTTTCGTTACACGCTCCGGAACATACCTCTCCTAACTCCGACGCCCATTCTTATTCAACACTTATCTCCCAATGGGAACCTATTATGGTTTTCGGGTAAATGAATCGTTGACGTGCCGAGTAGTAGCGGAAGATAGGCTGTTAAGGGAGAATTAAAGAAATCCATCATATATACGATTCATCCGATATATTTAACAGAATCAGCTAAAATATATTAATTTAGATATTAAATCGTAAACTGAGTCTCAGTGATTGGATTGTTGATGGTTTTATTCTGAATTTATGTCGATTCCTCTACTACCAACGTTCAATCTTACTAATGGTCTCTTTTACTTGAAAAAGAACTTCAGTAAGAGCTGGTGAGGTTTGATTATTACCTGTGCTACCCTCATCTCTATCTACCTCTGGCATCATTGGATTAGCGGTTTTAAGGTACTCAGGTTGTTTAAATCATTATTTTAGACAATAATACCTGGCTATCATACTGACACTAAAAAGAGATTATTATACTCAAAAGAGGATTAAGTAAATTACTGAGAGCGTAGCGTTATAATATTTATCCTAAAAATTAAAGTATATACCCAAGTACGTATATAAAATTGGCACAAAAATACCGTGAAGAGACTCAAACAGATTAGTGATAGAACAGGATAGATTCTAGACGCAAATATTTTTAGAGAAGTCACATTTTAAGCTGATACGTATCGGTGTAATAAAACACACGGTTACCCGGCCCGTCGGTCCCATAAAAATACATTGTTACATCAAATATACTTAACAGTAAGTTCAAAGTAAACATACTAAGAGCTGAATGCAATCTTTCCACGCACCGGATGATTGATACTGCTGTAAAATAGGTAAGGTATATAATAAATTTGAAGAAAACTCTAAGGTTTAAATATGGACGGTAAATCTCGAATTATAAAAAAAAACAAGATATAAAAAGACAGGGAATGGTAATCATATTTGCTTATAGGCGGCAATAAACACTGTGAGCTGTGGAGAAATTTATAAAATGTTTTTTCTTAAAGAAGGATCTACCTAAGCCCTGAATTAGACACAATTGATAACGAATATATAAAAAGAGAATAAAACATCCGAAACTCAGAAAAGAGAATTAGTACAGAAAAATTAATGATCACCCACCAACAGAGAGAATAACCTTAGATTATCATTCATTATACGAACTTTTTTACCCAAGGATACAAGGTATGAAAGGAAATGGAGGAGATGTAGCACCATGAAGATACGCGGATAGCATATCAGATGCGGTGTTCTCTTTAATAGCAGGCAAATATATTGTGATGTGAAATATCACATATCTTCGAACCGATCCATATTTCTCATACGTCGATGAATGTTATCTCATATTTTCTATTTTGAAACAAAAAATGATTATATCTGACGCAATACCCCTTTCACTTAAAATTTTTATTATTGGATTACCATAATTTTATTGCAATGCACCTCGAAAAGGGAGATCATCAATAACTAATATAATAAAAAGCTATCGTGTGTTCGTTCGTCATCATGTATGGTTATAGATGTGTATCTATGTAACCATTGATACAACATTATAAATAAACAAATACAATAAAAAGCATTGCTTAGTGTGTGTTTTCGTTATTTGAATTTATTCACCTCTACAGTTTTGAGTTTCTGTGCTGTAAATAATTTAAAGATATTTTCTATAATTTTTATAAAGTAAAAGTAATTTACGGCAGAAAATGAGACGTCATTGGCAAAATGTTGAAGCTGCGAGACATTACCGCTTAGGTCGAAGGACTGAAGAAACTGAAGAAAAATTGTAATTCTTCGTTTGGATGGACCAAGAGGTTCAGGTAAGACGTATTTGTACAATACGATTATAAGTTATTTGATAGGAAAAATTTTAATAGCATATGCCACCACAGGAATTGCGGCAGACATACTTAAGGGTGGAAGAACCGTTCATAGCGGATTTAAGTTGCCTATACCAATATTGGTGACGTCTGTATCCCGAATGAAAGTAAACAGCCCAGAAGCAAATTAAATAAAAAATGCAAGTTTGATTATTGTCGATGAAGTATCAATGTTATCGGTGAATGCTTTGAGATGCATTGATGTATTGTTAAAAGAAATTATTTAAAATACGAAACCAAACAACAAAGCAACCGTTTAGGAAAATAGAGTCAAGGTGCTTGCACCCCCTGCCATACGCCGAAAGGCGGATTGCAGGGTTCTTACACAGACATAGACATTTGGAGGAAAACCTGTACTTTTAGGAGAGTACTTTTGACTAATTTCAAATATGGTTCCAAGATATATTAGCATCGATATAATAGAAGCTTGCATAAAAACGTCTCCATTATGGCAGTAAGTTAAAATTATTCATCTTTCAAAAAATATGAGATCCGAAGGCCAAGACTCATTCAATAAATGGATATTATCAATTTAGAATGGACAAAAGGATACTATTGAAGGATATAATAAAGAAATTGTGGAAATAAAAATATGTACAAAAAATGATTCAATACACTCGATATATGGTACCAATATAAATGTTCAAACACCCGAAAAGCTTAATGAATTCACCGGTAAAATAATTTTGACAATAAAAAATCAACTCCCAATGGAACTTAATAGTAATATATTAGAATTACTGAATGGAGAGAGCAGAGAATACTTAAGTTTAGACACTATTGACACTGATGATGAAAATGTAATTACAAATTATCCTACAGAATATTTAAATTCTCAGACATTATCAGGAATGCCGCCACACAAATTAATTAAAAAAATGGTGCAATAGTTATGCTTATAAGAAACATTAATCCGAGAAAAGGTAAACGATTATATGGTACGATTACGGGATAAAAAGGTTCACGATTAATTTTACGGGCGACGAAGGAAAATGATTTAGACACGGTAATTTTAACCGGAAGTTACAAGGGGGATCGAGTTTTGTATACCACGAATAATTTTTGCACTCAGTGAAACCCAACTACCTTTTACTTTGAAGAGACTTCAGCTTCCATTAATATTGGCATTTGCGATAACTACTAATAAGTCTCAAAGGCGGACATTTGAACATGTATTTACAACAAAACTCTCATATTATCATGGACAGTTTCAAGAACACGAAATGAAAATTATGCAAAAATAAAAGTAAATGATACGGTTGCACAAGGTTGGTTGTTAAAAGATTCGAGACCAGTTACAAGAAATGTCACGTTAAAAGAATTTTTAAATTATAAACAAAGGAAATCTGAAGAAAAAAAATGTTTGTTGTCCATTAATATATAATAAAAAAATTTTCATATGTCATAATAATGTTTTTTATATATATTCTGATTTGAGCTATCTAAACCTAATTATCATACAATATAAAAACGAATTAATTTACAATATTTTACTGTTGCAAATTTATTTGCAACGGGTTTCATTAGTGCGTTAATGTAAGGAAATCATCGTCATGATTACTGGAGCGGATTCTGTGACTGTGTTAATTGACCTTCAAAAAATAGTATCATAAAAATATAATCGCTGCTCAGCACGTGCGTAAATATCACATGGGACCTTAAATATGAGTATTAATTAGTTCACGAAAGATAAATATAATTAAATAGGATTTTATCTTTTAAAGGTAAAACTACCATTTTAATCCCTTGCGCCATTATCAATATGCCATTAAATCATTTTCTAAAGGGAATCACTTCAAAGCCTATTCCGTTTTCCATTCGATGCAAATAATGGTTTAGTAGATCCTTTTTATCTGTTTAAGTGTCTCAAAAGGCTTTGTTTGGTAAATGTTATGAATTTATGTTCATATACGGAAATTGCCTACAGTAAAAGAAACTTTTATGCGCGAATTACATAATTTTAAAGACTTCCATTTCGGAAATCATTTCAATAACAACTTTTCATTATCATTTATATTAGTAATTAAGTGAGAATAAAATGGGATTTAGAGTAAGAATAAATGGATGTGCTCTATAAAATAATATATGTCTGTATGTATTTGTAACATGGTGCTAGGTTATCATTATTATGATAACAGAATTACTCCAAGTAGATAAATGATCATGTAGCAATGAATATTCACCGTACGCATACCTGAAGTCGTATAAAGTCAAAAAAATAGTCTACTAACATATTTTTTCTTATGAATATAGTCAATGAAACAAACATTAATGAAATATACACGATTAGAGATCAGATATTAGAGGTTGAGGGGGAAAATCTATATCTGTAGGACATTTTCCCTAAGAGGAAGGGAAACCCATCCCAAAATCTTTCTTTGGCAAGAATAATAATTATCTGAGTACAATTAATCTATGGTTTGCCAGCCTTATTTGATTTCTATACAAGTAGTTACACGTGTATACTTTCCCTATGATGACGATGCAATTAAGTAATCTTCACGGTCTGGAATGTACGCCACGAGGCGTACCTTTTCTCCTATCTCCTCCGAGAGTTGAAAGAATAGAATACGTTCCGCCTTTCGGGTAGAAGTTATGTCTCTCTCTTTGTCTCATTCCCCCTCACATTCATACCTTTCATTCCTGTGTCAACTTTCCATTTCTCTCTCTCCCTTTGCATCCCCCCCTCATTAACCCCGCTCTCAGTGGCCGAAGAGGGAGTGGTTACGACATTATGCGATTCCCCTTCCTCTAATTGCTCAACGCCCTTGTCTGGGGATTTCAACTGCAAAGACGTCAACACTCCGTTCTTCTTTAATCGCCGCCTTCGTGCGTCATTGAAAGTTCTGCTAGCGGCTAAACGAACTCAATTCATTGTCAGTTCCTATCAAATGTATCTCAACTGTTTCCCATGAAATTTTTCGTCGCATATTGAGAAATCTTTAATTCAGTTTCATTGAAGTTGCACTCTTTTAAATATCTGATATGTTCATGCACAACTTTAGGGAAGGACATCTTATTAAAGAAGCAATTACCTCAGACAATTTATTCTCTAAAGGTGACTAGTTTCATCTGCTGAAGATTTCTATTTCTAGACGAAACTAGTCCCCTTTAAAAAATAAATAGTCAGTGGGAATTATCAAGAGTGTTGCTTTTCTAAATGTATCCTATCATATTTTCGGAAGCTACGACAAGAGATATACGATTTTATTGCAACAGCTTTATTATGTTACCCTGCTGTTTCAAGGTATTCAAACATTCTCATTTGAAATATCAAATACATATATGCAGAAGAAGAGAGTACCTCTTTCTGATTTAAAACAAGGAAATACCTATTTTGCCAAAAAGTAAATATTTACTTAGTAGCCGCCATTCATTCTCCGTCTGATAGAATATAAAGAAGGGCTGAGTAAAATCGGTAAATAAATTATCGATACGTATCGAGAATTTTCGGAAAGTTATCGATTTTTATCGATAAAATATCGATAACTTCCCCCTCCATAGTACCTAGCAGAAAAATTCTAATCATGGTGTACTATATATATAGAAACATTGGAGAGAAAAAAGACAGAATATATTGAAGAAAGTCGTGTTATTTATTTTATTAAACAGCGAAATAGCATCAAAATCTACAGCATTACAATTTTAAAAAGTGATAATTTTCATTGGGAAGTTTGTTGAATAGGCAATGCAACAGTAGCCATCTCGTCAAACAGCAAACAAACCAACGGACTGTTCTTAAATTCATCGAAAATCGATAACTCATCGAAGTAATCAGACAAACATCGATGCAATCCAACGCTCATCATATTGCTGAATTTAAAAACGTGCCCATGCCCAGCCTGTTTTAATCGATAAAAATCGGTAACGCTAAAAACATATCGATAAGAATCGCTAAGAAAGTTATACATAAAAATCGATGTTTTCTATTTTTTTTCCCAGCCTTAATATAAAGGTTCAAGATTCACAGGTTCACACTGTTTATTTATATAACGGTAAATGATTATCGTGATACTTTTGGATGTATTGAAATAAAGGGAGTAATGTATTAAAAAAATAAAAAAATATATTTCACCAAGTTATTTTTTTCTATATTGAACTGATAATATGGATCCTATCTAGTACTCTAGCAATACACACATATCCGATAAGTGTATTATTATTCATATTGATAGTATTCTCAGTAAACTATTTGAATTTCGATAGCTATTAGTCATGCCCCAAAAATGTTCACATACGCCCACTAAGATTCTCATAAATCTCTAATACTTCGTGGATCTAGTTTGAAGCACGAGGGATTTAAACCACGCGAAGTAAAACCTCGTGCACATTTGTGCTCGCCGAAAAATTAGACGATCATTTATTCCACGATTTTTTCATAATTCTCCGTAAAATATCGAGGAATTAGACATTTAGGACCATATATTCCGCCCTCAAGGCGCTTTAAATCTGGTGATTTGTCGGAAGATTTTTATTTGCGATGGTGTCACAGAGGAAGAAATATCGGGTCGCGATACACGGAAAAGATTTCAAGCAAAGGGCGGATTTGCCTCGGAATTCCACTCGACGTCGCTTAAATTTGTTACCAACGTCCTCATCCGCCCTAATACTCATAAGCACGTGACGCATTCAAAGTGGGTCTCGCATGCCCCGTGTCTTAATGCCACTTGACATGTACCTCCATCATATATTCTTTAGTAATTGCATTATATCTACTCGGTAATTAGTAATGGATATTACTGATTGCAGTATTGATAATTATGAGAAGATTTTATTCCCGCAACTTGATGCTCAAAAACAATTTACTGATCAAATAAATAGGCTTGTGTCACAGATAGGAAAATATTCTATGACGGACGTAGATGTGATCTACGGCCAAAAAGCAATCGATCCGAATAACCGTAGTAATAACTATTTACGTAAGCATATCTGTATGTTAGTGTATGTAAAATATAGCTATGAGATTTGAAAGACCAACTTTGAGAGTAGAAAGAAATATGAAAGCGTGAGTCTCACACAACCACACTGTCAAGTGACATAATTTCGAGAAAATGATTTTCAAACATAAATATTTTTAAACCACCTGAGTTTTCAAATGTATATTTTAACCTACTAATTTATATTATCAGAGTTTATTCGGGAAGAGATATTTGTAAAATGATATTAACCCGCCGTTACTCGCGCGGGGTGTTTCTACACCCCAGCCGTTTTCAATCAGCGTCTATTTTTAAACGCTTAGGTTTATTAACCCCCTCTTCTCAGTAGCTTCATTTTTTTATGTTCCCGACCTTTTCTGCAAAAATCGTGATTTTCTTGCCATTTCTTGCAGAGATATGACGCTTTTCATTTGATTATACTCCTATTTTTGGTTAATTTTCCGAAGTTCATGTTTTATTGATTCTTTTACGGGTTATTATTAGAAGTTTTACGTTTTTATTCGTGTGTTCCATGATCAATGATCACTAAGTAAATGTTATAATTCATGAATGTTATTGGTAAGTACGTTGATGTAATTTTATCTCACTTGTAATCTCTAATAATCCCTCTCACTATTTAGCTCCGCGAAGCTTTCCAAGGCGAGGTTTCAGTTCTCAAGCCAGTTACAGAATTTGAGATAATATTAATTAGAAATTAAAAGATAAGGAATTTATTTATTGTATTTGTTATTATGAATAAATGAAATATTACGGAGCGGACACCGTTGTCCCCTGTGGCAATGGAGCGTCGCCCTCAGCGCAAAGGAAGACAAAGCCCCTTTTTTCTCTGAGGGAGCGCGGCCTTGTTTATTGCCCCCTACTGTTTGTTCTGAGAGCACGTAAGTCTTACTTTTACGAGACATAACAATAAGGATTTGCTTCTTCGGTCGCATGGCTAAAATAATTGTCGATTGACTGCGTCGAACACGAAACAGGGACAGTCCTTCTTGGGGTACCGAAACTCGGTTCCCGAAGACCGGGGTGGAAAGATTTCGTCTCTCATTCTATTTTGTGGTGCCTCATAGATTCGACATTAGCAAGTTAGTGTTCGAGTTTGTGCGATAAGTTTACTCAGTGAAGAAATGCAACGCAAAGGATGGAATGACTTTTCTATTCTCCTGTGCTCTTCTATACCATTGGGAAAGTGTTTCTTCGTAAGTTTATCCATCTCCTCCACCAAGCTCCTGGTAACTAATTAGTTAGTGAGAATTTTTTATATCTCAATTATAACATTCTTTCGTCACTGTAGATGAACAATTGATTCCTTTTCGAGGCAGATGTTCTTTCCGTCAATATCTACCCAACAAACCGGTCAAATATGGGATAAAGATTTTTGCTCTTATGGATGCTGGAGTATATTATACCAAAAACTTAGAAGTTTATGTTGGGGTTCAACCAGATGGTCCTTATAAACACAGCAATAGTCCCAAGGACGTCGTAAAACGGATTGTCGGTCCGAATGTGGGGACAGGGAAGAACGCGACTGCCGACAATTGGTTTCTAAGCGTGCCACTTTTAGAGGATTTACTCCAGGAAAAGTTGACGCTAGTCGGGACCATCCGTAAGAATAAAAAGGAACTCCCTCCACAAATTGTAGAATTATAAAAGCAGCTTGTTTCTCTTCAGGAAAAACATGACCCTGGTATCATGTGTCCCAAAAAAGAAAAGGTATGTGTTGATAATTTCAGGTAAGCTCAAAAAAAACAGCATTGATGCGTCCACGGGCAAGAAACACAAGCCTGAGGTAATATTTCGACTAAATAATTCGACAAAAGGCGGCATCGATAGTGCAGATGAAATGTGTGGGACTTAAAGCATGGCAAGAAATACTTGAAGATGGCCATTAGCAATATTTTACCATTTTCTAAACACTTTGGGTATAAATGTTTTTATTGTACATAGAAGCGTATATCCAGACATCAGGATAAATAGGAGGATGTTCCTAAGAGAAATCCGTAAGTGGTTGATAAAACTCTTTATAATACAGAGGACCTCACAAAAAAACTTGCCAAAAGAACTAAAAAGAAAAGCAGAAAAATTTGGAGAGCCATCGACATCAGAGCCTCAAGAGAAGATTATAAAAGGAGGTCGTGGGCGATGTGTTATATGCCCCAGGAATAAGGAAATAAAAACTAAACTGCATAGCGAATACTGCGATAAACGCATTCGTGCGAAGCACTTTGTTAAAATTTGAGAAGAATTTTTTAAAAATATTAATAAATAAGTCAAAGGATTTTCCATTGTTTACTCTTTCAAGCCTACTCGAAATATTTTCCTTTACTTTTCAGCTTCGTGAACGCGCTTCCCAAAACAAGCAGTAAATTAGCTTCAAGGTAGCATTAAATGGTGTTAGATGGAAAAAATAACTTTCTTTAGTATCTTAAAGTATTTTCATAACTACAGACGCATTTATTCGTGCGAAGATATCGTTTCTAAAACTTTTCCATGTCGGAGATTACAATTACTTATAACATTTTTCAGGCATAATATTTTCAGTTACTTGTAAAACTAAAATTTTAAATATCGTCATTAAACTTCTATAATATAACTAGAAGGCTTTTTAAGCTATTCAGAGTACAATTAATCGTAAAAAAAGGATATCAAAGAAATACCGGTGGGGTGCAAAAACACTCGGCGCGAGCATTCACGTCACAAAATTGAGCGCGAGTAATCGCGAGTTAAATTGCATTAATCTGGATTAATTTTTCACTTTAATTGTTTTAAAATGTCTGCTTACAACGAATACGTTGATTACTACAAAGATATTTCATTTATAAGGTATACGAGTCAAATTTTCGTTTTATTGTACAATTATTTTGAGTATTATTATTGAATAGCTCATAAAAAATTTAAAAGTCGTAATATCAACGTCAAATTTACGTATCATATCCAAAAAGATCTATAAATGATAACAGATAAAAATAATCAGGAATGTTTTCGAAGATAACCGTGATAAATGAAAAAGTCCGGTGGGGTGTAGAAACACCCCGCGCGAGTAACCGCGTAACAAAATATGGCGCGAGTAACGGCGGGTTAAAAAAAACGTTGCAGAGTATTTCCTAATTATACTCATGATAATAACAGACTTAATTCCATTAATATCCTCCCTTATATTTATATTTCTTCTTGGAAAAATTCTTATTAAAATATACCAACCTTTTTTGATAATCATAACAATCTAATTAACCATCTATAATGCGAATCTTTTAATTGATGTTGTAATTACTTTAGACGCAAAAAATACAATTGCAATAATGCAGGATTTGGCTTTTCAAATCTCATCATTTGAATAAGAACCGAGTAATTTATGTTCTTCATTTGACAGTCTAAAATGATATTTTCTATTTTACGTTTCCAAAAAATTAAAGTTCATTACTTTAATGAGAATTCCTCTGCGACATACCTTTAAAGAAGCTGTTCAACACGGTAAATTGTGCATGATAAATATATACTCAATAAAAAGTTTAATAAAAGCATATCGATTAATTCTAACATCGTATGAGATTCAAATAACCAAAGTTGGATTTTTTTAATCGAAGTAGATAGTTTCACTTAGTAATGCCTTGATAATGCAATAAACCCTCAAATTATAGCTTAAAATTATATTTTCGCATCTATAAGTTCAACCTGATATTTACTGCCCAAAAATATCCTATGAGAAGAGATTTCCATTCTAGCCGCTGAATTTTTATGGATGGAAATTAGAGCTTAAGTGATTGAGCCTAATCATCCTGCAAGAATAACTTTAATTATATTTTCCATCGCGTAGTCATGCTAACGGCAACATTTGCAGAAGAAAGGAAGCAAATCGAATGAACGAATTTGACGCTCAAACCTGCTGGTCGGAGATCGGAAACGTTTTGTTGAAGCGTTGAAATGAAAACAACAAAACCTGAGTGGCTTTGTCTCGTCGTGAGCATATCCAGACATTCATTTTTGTAGCTTAATCGTCATGAGCGAGCTTCGCAGCTGCACGATTGGCCGATTTAGTTTGTGACAAATTCTTGGAAATCCAATGCAGTGGTTTTAATTCGAAAAATCAATTTCGATATAAGCCCACCGTTTTGAGGATTAAAGTGGAATAATCTTCCTTTATTCCAATGCCCGCCGTGTGTGAAATCTCTCGCGCGCTTAGCCCAATAATTTTCAAAATTTTTGAATGGTATTTACTTTTCAGAAATATTTCGCTTCATTGCTCCAACAAATATCATGTTTTGATTCTACATACAACTAATTTGCAAATAAACTCAGGAAGAGTAACGGAATCGCGTTTCATAACATGAATATTATTTTTCGGTAGTAAAAAGTCAATTATAATCTAAAATGTTAGGCATGTTACTGAATAGACTATATGCGAATTCATTTAGTGTTTTGAATGTAAGAAGAAGATGGCAGGAATATATAGGGAAATTTTTAAATCTACCAAGAGTAACTCAAATCATTATTGTCACTTTAATATAACGAACCAAATCATTACGTAAATGATTATGAAGGCAATATTACCAAATGCAGTCATTGAAGTGATTTTGACTCAAAATATACAATATATTTTCATTATTATTGATATCATGATGACATTGAAATAATTGGACATAATCTCATATTTAATCTGTTAGTTCTTTGGTTGATCTCTTATTTGTCTGAATAAAGGGAGTAAGAACATTGTCAAACTCTCATAGTTTTCCTCTCTAAATCGCAAGTGATAAAGGCACAAGGTTTGGAAACCGAGATGGTTTATTGCATGACTCTGAGCATTATTGTGAATTACAATTTCATTTGATGAATAAAGAAATAAGAAAACACTTTGAACAACTCTTATTATTTCTTACCCCATCGCAATTGTATATTAGATAAATCCAAAACATATAACAACTTCGCTGCATAATAAAGTTTCGATATGATGTAGATTTATTTGGTTTGCTTGAAGGTAGTAGCACTGACAGATACAAATTCAGAAAGCATCAACTCCATTTTCACCATATTTGATTTTCTGTCGCCTTAAGCTTTGTTCATACGATAATGGCCCTCGTATCACCGGGATGCTGATGACGTTAATTAGCAAAGGAAAGGTCCGGAGGGATCAATGTCTCAAGTTTCATCGAAAACGTGTCCCGAAAGGTTAAAAGGAGATAAACCTACAATCCTCACGCATTTCATAACACCCTTGATATTTTTAACAGCAACATGCCCTTAATCGAGCTAACATTTGTCATCTCCAGTCCACGCATTTCTCCAACACCTTTCCGTCGATGAGAAGAAGCAATATAGGTGTGAGGACTGAGATGTATGTAATGGCGGGAAGAGAATTGCCCCCACGAGCTATTAATACATCACTGCGATGGTTTTACGAGGCCGCCGTGCAAGAGCTATGAAATGTAACCATGAGGACGACGTTTCCCCCCGCGGCTTTTGTGTCTGCACCAACGCCAACCATCTGTCTCCCACTTATTGGCCTCGGTTTCGTCGCAGAGTGCCCATCGCTCACTCCCCCAATAAGAGATGGGATTTATTGGCCCGTTAATGAGAGGAGACGTCGCCTGACTACCGCCCGCACTTTTATTTCTTCGCCCACCTTCCCTTCGACGTCCCCGCCGAAACGTATCACCGATCGCTCGCACTTTTTTATCTTCGCCTTCATTAAAATTTTTCGGGTCGGTTCAATTAACACTCGTCCGTTTTTCAAGTCGTCGGAATTATTAGTTCGATGGCGTTTTTCGAAAGGGTTCGGGAGATTTGTCGCAGGAAGAAAAGGGGGCGTTGATTCATTGCGCTGCGACATTGCATCTCTCAAATTGGGACTTTTGTTGCTTTCTCCTGCGATTCGATTTGAACGAATGGAAATGATTGGCTCATCACTCTCTTTTAATGGTCTATATCTCTGCTAAAGAAAACCACAAGAAAGAAATAACTTCTTCACAAGTCTTAAATACTGCTATCCGGAAGGTATATAAAATTGAGATCCTTCGGGGCAAGTGTGGCCTTTTCTTACGAACATTTTTTTGCTTCTTGAAGCCACAGCTCTTATACTGTATCGTTTTCAAGTCATTATTTAAATAAATAAGTTCTCTTGCATGTCGTTTTCATGCGAAAAATTAGATTTTGTACTGGTTGAATGAATGCATTGTGTCATTCCTTTACCCTCTACTTTCCACATTTTTCCAGCAATCGGATCATATCTATGTCTATGTAAAAACCCTGTAAGCTGCCTTTCGGCGTGTGGCAGGGATCTAGCATCAAAACGTATAACATACACTAACCCTAAATGGCATTTTAATTTCCATTTAGTGTAGTGAACGTATAATGAGATGGAAGTTCCATATTTTAAAATAGTGAGGGTTACATAAAGTAAGTGATATTTAAATAAACTTCTTAACTCTTTAACTTCGTCCAATCGTTAAATTTGGCATTTTATTACGAAACTTCCCATCCACACTTTTCTAATATTGCAGTGGGCCCCATTTTTCTCTCAGATATTCTTCCAGCACAGGTGGATACTAATACCTTCAATTTTTCAGTATTTCCTTTCCATTATTACAGCAATAACATTATATAACGATACGAGTAAATGTTGCTTGCATTCTTATAACAATATATAGCCATATATTAAATTATTATGACAATGAATATGCTTTCTTATTTGAGGAAAATTAATATTACAATTTCCTATTTCCGATTACCTAATTACTTTTTATATATCATTTTTATAGACAGAAAAAGAAACTTTGATCCTCTATCTAAACACTAAGTTTATTACTACATACTTAGATGCTAGTATTTTTGTGCTTCGAAAATATAAATCCGATCTTAAGAAGTTGGAAAAGATCAGAGATAAGCATATAATCAAAGTGCTAAGAAGGTGTGAGAAATATTACTCCGCAAGTTTATCACTTTTTATGTTGATGTAAGTAAAATTTATTTCCCCCTCTTCAAAACAGAAGTTTTCCATCCAAGGCAGAGTACTGTTTATTACTTTCTTTCCTTGCGTGCTAAAAGGTTTTTTCCAACACTTGATGGACTTTCGATGTACGAGTAGGACAATCGGGTGAGAGTCTGTCTGCGTCAGCTTCGCTCGATGTTGGAACTTTATGTTAGTAAATAAAGTGACAAAATATGGTTGTGTAAATCCAAAATTTATTATGGTTCTTTGCCCTTGTCTGTATATTACGTTGGGCTATGTGTCCCTTCAGTCGCTATTCCTAGTTATGTGATTCCAAAGTATGAGATGAAAGCACTTAATTAAATCATAAACTCTCATTCAACAATACATTTTTGCTCAAACTTTTGGACTTTATAAAATGGAATACCTATTAAAATTTGATTTCATAAAATTTACAAAAACGTATGCAGTTTAAGAATTTTTATTGAAAAAACAAAAATTAATTATTAAAATCAATTATCTAACGCAGTTAAAGAAGAAAGAGAACCCTAATTCATAACAATGAGGATTCGACTTACTTCAAGCTTCACCTGTTATTTTTTGAATTGGGACGAATGAATTACCGTACGTTGAGTTGAATTTCACTCATTTGTAATCAGTTTTTCATTATACACCCACAGTTTTTTTACATTATCCGTATTCCTTATTCAAATATTTTTGGTATTCTTCCTTTGATGCTCTTTAATTTTTATATGATAATTATGGAATCTAGAACAACTTTGTAAGAAGTAAATATGAAATCTTACTGTCATTTCCGAGAGTCACAAAATTAGCTTTAACAACCAGAGATGTGTAGATTGAGCGATCCACAACAGCTTAGTAAAGAGAGCATACTATAGAACTGAAAAAAGAAATAGAATAGAATTACTAGATATTCATACAAATATTATTTAACTTAATAGCTCAAGCAGGAAAAAACCGAATTTTCTCAAACAAAGTAATCTCGGGCTGTGGGAGTAAGTCTCGATCGAATTTAATGTCAAACTCTTTTCTGTGTCTATAGCCCGTGAAGTAACAAAATTAAACTTCAAACGTTCAAACGTGAACGCAAGGTCTCTGAGAGAGCCCTTTTAATTAATTTAATTAATAAGGAGAACCCTCCGCCATCCTTTTCCGGATTTTTGCATTCATAACGAGGAGGCTATTTTCGGATAGTTATATTTTCGGTAGCCTTAATTAGCTAACTCACAGAAACTGAGTGTGAGGAGGAGGGATTATGAATGAATAAGCTTTCCGGAAGTGTGAAACCAGCGTCTCTATGATGAAAAGAAGATTATTTATCACAACATTTTTAGCGGTTCTAAAGGTTTCTTTTCACGGCTACAGGCTAAAGGGATTACAGCACGCTTTCTGTTTTCTCATTTGATCGATTGTCATCTTCCTCTTTCAAACGAACTGTGTCTTAACACCTCCTTTACCAACAGAAACCTGGAGATAATTAGTTTGAGCAATTATTATTCGATTTTATATATGAGATCATTTTGCGGTTTCTTGTGTATATATACACTTTATTTCAAAAGTTTTGGCTCTTTATTTTTATTGAAAAATAACTTTAGGCTTGCACAAATTTAGTAATTAATTTTCTCAATTCAGTGACAACATTATGTCATATAAAATTCAATAACTAAAATAAAATTAAACTAAACATATTTCCAATTTCACGTTTTTATCTTGATAAGATATCAATTACTAACGCTTATTTATTAAGTTGTAACTAAAATAGTATTTACAATTTTCGATTTTACTTTTTCGTATTTATTTGCAATTGAGGTTTTTTCGTTGAAAATTATTCGTGCGATATTATGTTAACAAAGTGAAGAGCTCTTGAGGACGGCCAATAAAATATTTCCATAGCCATTTTTAAGAAAGTTATCTTTTTGTTCAATTTAAATCTAAATTTTCCATGGCTATACTGTTTTGTACTGTAAAATGTGGACTCGAATTTTGGACTTGAATTTTGAACTGGACTTGAAGTGATTTTTTTCAATTATCCTATTTTACATATTCACATGCTTCCTTATCTTCTCCCTAGGTTGTTTCATTTCAGCAAGGGGTTTAATTCCCAAGCATTCAATTGCGAACATTCTGAACCTGAAACTTTATCTTCAGTATTGTTTTGTTTTTGTCCATTAAAGAGCAAAATAAGCTTTACAGTTATCTTTAACCTTGCATTATCCTAAGAGATGCAGAAAGGTTAAACTAATTATGTTGAACTGCGCGAAAGTTAGCATAATCATCTTTGGGTAATTTATTGCAGCGATTGCGTTGTCCTCGCATCTAATTCCGTAATAGGTCGAGGTAAACTTAATCCAGTGATTCCAACACCCGGGCCGCCAACATAGTCTCCGACACGTCGCTACTCTCGATCGATCGTGAAAAGAACGTTGCCGATACTGTGACGTGTATCATTCTCGTTTCAAAAAGTCTCCTAACGCTTATTTTTCGAGTGTCGGAAAGGGTAGCGGAATATAACCCAGTTAATCCAGCCAGCTATCCGAAGAGGCTTTATCCGTAGGGCCGAAGGAAGGCCGGCTTATGGGGGCTGTCAAGTAACTCGCCACTTTGTATGAATAATTGCCGCTAACTTAGACAGGGTCGCTAAATGTGATGAGAGGGTGGAAGGGGATAAGTAGGGTGCAGGACATGGCGAAACGAGGAGTGGATGAGGAGGATGGTCAGTACCTCATGATGCCGCTTCTATGAAAAGTGTTAATTCATCAAACACACGTATAAATTAAATTTCAAAAAGGGGAGAATCACATTTCCATACTTCTCAGGGCTTTTCTCGTGTGTGATGCGTCAAAATGTGAGGCTTGCATAAAAAGGCGAGTATCAATGAGCGGCCAAAAAGGAACGGTGGTTGAATAATTGAATGTAACAAAGGAATAGTGGAAATAAGTGTGGAAGGAATGAATGAACAAAAGAAAGATTTATGATTTCATACTAAATATTAATTGTAATAATTTCAATGGCAAAGTATCGTCTAGGGGTTTTACATGCTGTAGAACAATACAATCTTCTTAAGATGGAGAAGTGCTAGGAAGGTATTTAATTTGTTTCGAATGCTGCAAATCTGCAAACGCCAACAGAAAACAATCAAGAAAATACGGTCATTATTAAATATTACTATTAAACTGCAAGGATATTGCCTTATCTCAATATATTGATGACGCTTAAATTTAACTAAACATACAAGACGATAATTAACCTCTCTACAAAGAGGTTCGTTAACTAATTAAACCGAAAAACATTGTTAATATCAGCTGCTAACCAGTCAAAATCCCTTGTTTGTTTATAATACAATCTTGATGATTTTTTTATCAAAAACAACAGGAGATACATGGTGAAATTAAATAGCTTGATCTCTAGGACCTAGTTTTTGGGTTAAGCGAAACAGTTATTATGTCAGAGTGCAAAAGAATTATTAATTTCCTCTTCTACAACCATAAAAAGATACCTGTATCCTATATTTGGTTCGATATTTCAGGGTATCATTATCTCTTACTTTTGAAAACAAAATAGCTTTTGGTCACATATTGCTATTTAGGGATTGTTAGAGAAAATTGTAGAATAAATTTGCGATCCAGCTTAAAGTTTTACGTGAAAATAAACATCAGCAAATTACTTTACCTTTTTTATATAGAACGACCAATTTTAAATCAAATCCCTCGAAATCAAAACAAAGACTGCAAATTATTCTACAAACCAAAACAAATTGGGGAATAGGAATCACAAATACTGAGAAATGCATCATTCTCTCTTGTGAAATATCAATCGTGGCAGCATAGCAAGGCTGCAATATGAATTTTTTGACACAAATGTGGCAGTGTTGCTATAAATGAAAGGAAATTATTTACTCGCATTTTTCATTGTTTGTGACGCGCCGAAGAATGTACATACGACCGTTTTGGTTTATATTTCACGGCCTTTCCGGCTCACCACAAGGGGTCGGAGGGGCCCTTACCCAAGAATCGAATTGAGACCACGATTCAAAAATACGGACGCTCTACTAACTCATTTTCATTTGAAACCTTATGAATCGAAAACTCTGATTTATTCATTCCAGGTCATTAAAGTAATTGGCCTCTTTTATTCGTGAAAGTAATTAAATTAATTCAGTGAGTAGAAACACATGGTTAAATTCAAGGTATGCGTTGATTAGTGCTAATTAAATAAAACAAGAAACTGGAAAAATATTTCAATAGATAATATGAAAATAATATCACATGAACTGAACGAAAACAATGATACATATTCATGGAAATATACATTCAAATTTAAAGTTAAAGAACAGAAACACTCTATTAGCTGAAAAATTCGGTGTCTCATTACCAACAAAATGACCCATAATTATAATAATAATAATAATAATAATAATAATAAAAACTCTTTATTTGTCGAGGTTAGGCCCATTAGGGCCTCTCTTACACCTAACCATTAAGGGTTACTAATATTACTTACAGAAAAGGAGGAAAAACAATACAAATACATATATATATATATATATATATATATATATAAAGAAAGTTAAAAAGAGGTATTGATAAAGAGATAATTGAAACATTCGAATAAAAGAGAGCGCTCAGGAAATGGTTATATCATAATTGCATATTTGATTGGAAATTGAATGGCCAATCCCTGTCGAACTATTGGTTGCTGTACACATAGAAGGCAGACAATCAAATAAAAGTATTTCAGAATCATATTAATAAATTTGGTGTTACGTTACATTCTAACCTACTCGAAATACCTTCTTATTCGTGACTGCGGCGTGAACAAGGTACCTGTGAATTCTTGCTTGAATTCCTGGTGGAAAGTGTGGTGGAGTTAAGAGCGAACGTGAATAGACAGCCTTTCTATCAAATCGACTAATCCCATTACACTGCAAAAACAAAAGCCGTGAGTACAGCAACCAGTAATTTGGTAATGCGTCTTTGGCAGATACGCTCTATTCGTAATATCTTTCTTACGTCAATCAAGGAACGCACTGTTTATTAATGATAGTGAAAGCGTTAGGAAACCTTCAATGAGCTGCAATTAAATGACTCGCGATACTGCATTATGTGAATTTCAGTAGATGTAAATATGAAATAATAAAACAGTAATACATTTATCTCCCCACTAGCTTCTCAACCTTCGGACAGTTAAAACTTCTATAATAGTTTACTATTCTCTCAAAACAATTTTAAGATACATTTGATCTCATTTCTGTTTTTACTTAAAAAGGTAAGTTTAATGCAGTTAAATCGGCCCATTTTATAAGGTATTAACGCTTGGTCTACATTACAATTGTTGATAGTCATCAAAATTAATTTCTTCAAAATAAATCTTTCGGGGGAATTTCTTTGCAGGGATATATTCAGTTATTCCATACTCATTCAGTTATTCCGTATTACCATAGTTAAGTGACCTCGTACAGGGAGGTGAATATTTACCATCGATATAATCATGCCTAAAGATGTTCCCAGAGATAGGAACCGAAATGTCGAGAGACATCGAAAAATAACGACCCAACCGGGCGAGTGGTTAGCGTGCGAAGCGCTATCGCTTTCGAATAGCGGGTTCGAATCCCGGCTGATCAGGATTTTTCTGACCAAGGAATGGTTGTGTGTGTTTGTCTGACTTTCCTGTTCAGGGTTGGCGGCAGGAAGGACATCCGGCTGTAAAAATCACTTCATCGCCAAAACTAATCACCTAAATTCATCAGTAATCAGCCGACCCCATAAAGCAGAAATTGGAATAAGGCTGAGAGGAAAAAAATCGAAAAAAAGACCCGGCTGGCAACTCGAGAACTCTTCATTTATATATTTATATATATTTTGAGACATAGAATTCATGGAATGAAATGATAATGTGATCTTGATGTGTAGATAATTATGCATACTGGATGGTATTATGTATCACTATATTTTTTAGTCATTTTGTATCAGACGAAACATCTGTACTCTTTCAGTACATAATTTTAATGTAACTGCAATTCTTATGTTAATCAACTACCATTGCTATTCGTCATGCTTGGCAAGGAGTTTGATAGTTTGAAGACACTTAGTAAAATTGATGGAAAAACATTTTTCCCTCTTCATCTCTCCATTTCGGTATACATCTTATGTTAATCAACTACCATTGCTTTTCTTTATGCTTGGCAAGGAGTTTGAAAGTTTGAAGATACTTAGTAAAATCGATGGAAAAACATTTTTCCCTCTTCATCTCTCCATTTCGGTATACATCTAACAGACTACCTCATCATCCAATATATTACGGCCTCTCCGTTTCTTTTCTCATATCCTCTCTGATTTTCCGCATCCCAACGCCGCTTCTCGCAAAATTTGAGGCGTATCTCTCACCAAGCTTGATTACTTCCTTTTCCTTCTTTGAATTACAGGAATTAATTCAAATTCTCTATTCATCTGTGTTACACGTGTTGCCTCTAACTCTATGTATTATTAAATAACTTCTCCAGAATTTTAACATCTATAAAATCATTTCTTTTTCTAACAGCCGCGTGGAAATAAACAAAACGTAAACGTTATCGAGGATAAAAATTGAGTTTCACGCCGGTAATCTATCATCTCTAACATCAACCACAGAGAAATTTATTCTCTTTTCGTTTCATACTAATTATAATCTGTTAGTTTTGCGCTGTGATATTGCCTGTCATGAAATTATGGCAATTTTAATATTTTGGGGTCAAAAAATATAGCACCATTCGTCATTTAATATTCATATTAATTTAGGAATTTTTATGTTGCATGTTGTTAAAGGGACATTAATTTAAAAAGTAATTAGTAGATGGAATGATTTATGGCAGGTATGGCCTGACTGATTGATTGCCGAAAACTAATTAGCATACGAAAGTTTCTCCAACTCAAATGAAACAAACTTCGATAATTTTTTTCTAAATTTAAACCGTTTGAAATCTCGACATCCACCTCCATTTATGCATTTTAATTTAGCTCGAACACGCGAAATTCGCGCTGCTACATCATGTGCAGTGAATAATTTATGTCACGGCTTTTGACGTCGAAATAAAAGTAGAAAAGTGCTTTAGTTCTCAACCAACGAACATGAGAAAGCATCAATTAGAATAACTGACTTGGAGACTTTGGCAAGTTTCATTAGCAGATTGTGTTTTTGAGAGACACGTTCTTTTTTCAATTTATAATTTATTAGTGTCTATTAGTTAGTAAAGGAGAGCCTGAAATGGAAGCGGATATTTTTATTTCCACTTTCATATCTCAAATATTCCTGTTAAATGCCGTTCATTAATCTCGCAACTAAAACAGATCCAAACACTTTTTCTCAAATACAACTGAAGGTAAAGATAGAATGAAGATACCAATTACCGGCTTTGCCTAATTTCCTTACGAATTCATTTCCCTCGAAAGACTAAGTTATCATTGATATCACCTTAGAAAAATTAAATTAATATGTTAAAGCGTTACTTTGAGGAACTGAACAAATATATCCAAGAAAGAATTTTTTGTAATTGCTGGTTTATTATTCGAATAGTTTCGTCAAAGGGTTGACTTCTTCCGGTGGGTTGAGGTGATGTCAACCCTTTAACGATTCAATAATAAAGCTGCTATTGTAATTGTTTCTTACAACATGTTACCGAAGAAAAACTATTCTATAAAAATTGGAGCGACATTAAGTCTGAACATGTCCTCTATACTGACTTAAGTATATCATTCATTGAAAGGAGCTTCACGATTTTATTTAAATATAACATTTTTTCGCATATGCATGTATGCATTCGATATACAAAATACTTCCATTCTTCAAAATACATTCCATTGAACAGCTGAGTGCGTCTCCCTCGGTTACTATCAACATTTCAAGATACCGTTTAAACAGCTTCGGCCCTTGGATATAATTCATCCTAGTAGGTACACTTTCGTGTGCAATCCGTCATTTCCGCGTTGTTTAGCCTCCACCTGCCCTTTCTAGCACGTTTAGAGGAATCCGCTTCGGAAGCATGCTTACCGCGGCCTTCCCCCCATTCCCCACCGTTCGCATATACCCCGACTTTAGAACCCTTTCAATATTACCATCCCAAAGCCCTTTAGAGGACACCTTTGTGGGCTGTGGTCAAATCCACGGCTTTTAAGCGACATCTCGCGGTGCACTATATAAGGGCTCTGAGAAGTCCGGGCTGCTTTGAATTATGCTCTTAGCACCTCTTCCCTATTTATCTCGAACGCATTATGACCCGAAATAAGGTAGCGTTTGCCCTTCCTTTCCTTTCCGGCCAATCCAAAAGAGCCTGCGACCTTTTCTTTGCTTCCTGAAACAAAGCTTTTTTAATTATTTCGTTTCCCAATCTACTTTGTCACTTCATGTTGAAAAAAGTGTGGATTATTCTACCTAGATTAACTGAGTTCATAAAGTTAGTTTCCTTCGTACAACTTTAGCCCTATGAATAGGAAATTAAGTAATGCAAAACATACTTATGGTCTCCCAATTTTTACAAGATTAAAGAGCTTAAAAATACTTTGAATGTGTCCATTAAAGTTATTCCATAATATTATGTTAATTTTTAAACTATTGCACAAAAACTCAGCTTCTCTCTAGAAATCTCACATTGCTATTTAGACTTATTGCTGAAGTTTGAAAGTCATAATCTTTTATTCTTTGATGAGTTCTGCATGATTCACACATGAATATTACTGTATTATAGGATTTTTGTTAAAATCCTGATCAAATAGTTTAAGAAACCAAATTTTCAATGTTTCAATGTGGAATGAACAATTTTGACATCCTAAAAATGCTCTTTTATTCTTTCAATGCATGTCCGTACTTGATAATGGCCTTATAAATAAACATACCATAATAACTTCCGGTCATCAACTTTTAATGAATATACCTCCTTTCACGTGCAGAAAACTCACTTCAAGCCGTAAAATATTAATGATCAACTGCGGATAGGTTTCACAGTCAACAAAGCTTCTTGCGTTTCTTCAGTCGATTTCAGTGTACTGTCTGTGTAGTTTCGGGGTATTGCCAATGTAGAAATTAATAAACTGAATTCTCTCCCTTCTTTAATGTATGACAAAATATTCCCATTACTTTGAAAGGGAACTCGACCGCTGTTCGGTGAAATTTTACTTTTCAGCCTCTGCGTTAAAATGGAGCAAAACGTCACTCACACTGCATTTTTCCTCGAATAGAAATATAGTCCAACTCTAATGACGTTTGAATCGGACAAAATATTCTTCGAATAAAACCAAATACTAGTTTTTTTATTTTCAACTGAAATTGAAACTCTAAAAGTTAATTATTTTAGTTTGACAGTAAATTTAACTTTATGAAATGTCAATTCATGGACTCTAAAACTCCATGCTATCATTTTCAGGGTGTTGAAGCGGAAGAATTGACGTTTTTCAGAATATTAGCACTCGAAAGTTGGTTAGAACAGGCGAAACATGATGTTAAATCCAATGACAGAGGAATTGGTGAAACAGGAAGAGAGAAAAATGGCGAGGAAAAAATCTTCCATAAGAAAGAATACTTGGAGGAGGACAGAACTTTAAGAGTACAGAGGTTCGAAGATTTGTCTCACTGGACATCGAAAAAACTCTATTCGTGTCACTGAAAGAAGTCTATAACATAAATACTTCTGGTCGAACGGCCCACGGATCAACCGCGGTGCTTATTAAAAAAAATACAAAATATTTATTTCCTTCCGCTCAAGATTTTCCAGGTAAATTAATTTCACGGGAATTCTGCAAGGGTTTAAGCTGCTTACAAACTCCTATAGCTATACTGTGGCATGTTCAGAAGTAACAGCTCCTCTTTTTATTTACAACTTAATTTAGCACTTGCGTGCTATTGCTTCTAGTTGCGCGAGAAATCCCACGTCAGAAGAGGTAATCCTAACACCGCAGAAACTCGGTCATTCGACTTTTTACTTTCTCCATATACGAAGTATAGAGAAAGTATTGTTTTCATGAAAAAATTCGACTTCGAGATTTCAACGGAAATACATGTTTTGGGGTCCCTAGAACACGTTTTGACCATTTTCGGAATGATGTCTGTGTGTATGTGTGTGTGTGTGTGTGTGTGTGTGTGTGTGTGTGTGTGTGTGTGAGTGTGTGTGTGTGTATGTGTGTGTGTGATAGTGGACGCTCTAACGTGAAAACTATTGGTCGTATCAACACCAAACTTCATATATAGTACTGTGGTGTGTGCTGTCAGAGTTGATTAGTTTTTGGAGTAAATCGGTCAACCGGAAGTCGAGCTGTATTCATTAAAGCTCATTTCCGGTTTTCAAAATATCTCCATAAATATGATATATACGTATATTAGATTACTTATAAAAGTTTTACATAATGTTATTTACTACAACTTTTGTATTTAACATATTTTTGTATCACCGGTTGATTAGGAGTTATTCTTGAAACACTGATAAACCGGAAGAAGATGATTATGTACTTTGTGGGCGCTCTAACATGAAAACTATTTGGCGGATCAACACCAAATTTCATATGCAGTACTTCTATTGCAGTCTTTAGAGTTGATTAGTTTTTGGAGTAAATCGATTAACCGGAAGTTGAGCTTCATTCTTCAAAGCTCATTTCCGGTTTTCAAAATATCTCCATAAATATGATATTTAGGTATATACTATTATTTATAAATGTTTTAGAAAATAATAATTACTATAACTTTTGTATGAAACATATTTTCGTATCACTGATTGTTTAGGAGTTATTCTTGAAATACTGATAAACCGGAAGTTGCTGATTATGTACTTTGTGGGCTCTCTGGGCTCTAAGGGCGAAAGGCCAGTTTCATCGTTTTTCATCCAGCATGTCCCGAACAACATTATTTATAATTTTTAGAGTTCGAAATTACTGTCGTAGATAAGTATTTAAATCTTATATATGGAGAAAGTCATGTGCTGGCCACATCAGATTTTTTTTCTTCTGCTACAGATCTCAACTACTGAACAATTCTTTGTTAGATGGAGTTTAAACGAAAACGGTACATTCGTAAGAACCTACAATCCAATTAACCTGCAATTTTGCTTTAAAAACGTGAAAAAGTAATAAAGGTACTTTTAATCCCTTAATTTGAATGGTATATACTACTGGTATGACTGGTACGGCTGCTGGGTTGTGTTACTATCACCCTCAGACATAATCATTGTAAGGAGACAGGGTCTCTGTTTTCCTTAGATGTTATTTATCAGCCTAAAACGCCAAAAAATCCAATAAAACACTTAGACAAAACTGCTAGGTTTATACTAAGATATAGTTGCGGCAATAGACGATAAAGACACGGTTGCTACTATTATAATCGATTTTGCCAAAGCGTTTGATAGAGTCCGGCATGACTTAGTTGTAAGGTAAATATAATATATGTAAATAATTTATTGTATGTTTATCATGTATGTATTTTATATTAATTATGTTTATACATGTTATATATGTATGTGCGTATAAAAACTGCCACCAGGCTTACAGCTTACCTAGAGTTTATGCAAAATAATAATAAAAACGATGCTTCTTTGAAATTTAACAAGTTAAGCATGACATAATATTAGTTTTCATGTACATATACGTTATAATCTCTGAATTTCCTACCTTTTTCGTTCCTGATACATTTTTGCCTCCCAAAAGTAGCAGTTTTGGTGAAAAACATAACACTTGCTAATTCATTACATTTTAAGACGAATAATTTTACAAACATTTCTTTTCCTTTGCTGACTGTCTCTTTCTTCAAATCTATCTTTTAAAACGTAAACAATGACACTGTAATTGATAAAAAGTGACATCAACTGTAAATATTTACCCGCATTTTACCTAAACCATCAGTATTAACCTTCAAAAATGCCTTCAGCTTGTGGAAGGGATCTTTTTCTTCCACCTTTCTTCCGATTATATTTCTGGAACGCTGAAATTCCACTTCCACACTCATTGTGCATTGCTCTTTCCCATTGATACTACTTTGAACCACAGAATTTTCTTAGTTTCTATCTTGCCCATCTCTATTCTGTCCTGTTTTACTCACGGGGACTTTTTAAATCTCTCCTTTCAATTCTTTCTTTTCAATTCTTTCTTTTCAATTCTTTCTTTTCAATTCTTTCAATTCCAAAAACTCTTCTACAGATTTCACCGATTCTTTCTTTTCAAATTGTCTTTCTGTCTCGTCCACTCCCTCATTTCCCTTTCATTTTCCTATCTTTGTCTTCGTTATCCTGTCTTCTCCTCTACTTCTTACTCAATACATGCCCTCTGCACCCCATCCTCGTTAACCCTTCGAAGCGCTCTTTCATGTTGGTCCGCTATTTCTTCGTTTTGTTTCCATTTGTCCATCCACAAACACTCCAAGGGATAAAAGAACCGCGTACATGTGGAACAAAAGCAGAGCTTCCACTTGTTAATAAATTAAAACCCGCCCGAGAATAACGCACAACGTAGGGAGTCCTCCACTTCTGTGCGGGATGTATATGTTTTTATGTCCACCACACATTGTACGACGAGGTGTTGGAAGGAGGCCAGAGGACAAGGGGATCTGTGTTCCTCATATGGGAAAAACAATAACCGTGTTTTCAAACATAGAGGACAGTAGCCAGCTTTGACTGAGTTTTCCACTTTCGCGGATCTGGTGCATTGTGATGAAAGTCCTAATTATAGCAAGCGACATAGATATGTAGTATGTTAAGGTGCACTACGTGATTAGAGCAAAATATCACAGACGATATTGATTGATTACCAACTAAAACTCCGTTCGGATAATTACAATAGAGACGACCCTTAAGAACGACTGAGTCCAAAGGTGAATAAATCGCATTGAAATAACTGCGTCATTAATCTGTGGATTGATTCCCGTTACCTTGACCTGACTTTCTGTCTGGAAAGTTAGCTTTTAATTAAAATGTAAAAAGGGTTGAATGTATAGAGTATTTTCTGATGGGACAGATGAGGAGAAAAGAATATTGATCCACCGTAAATGAATTAAAATATATCAGTTAAAGAGAACATTTCAGTTGAATAAAACTCCGTTTCATGGGGTTTTTTTTTCAATTAAACACAAAACTAATTGTGAGTAACTTTATAATTATCTCAGTTATTATACTTATCACCTCCACACTCTTACTTGTTTAATTTTACATTATTAATTAACTTAAATTTACATAATTAACTTCATTTGTATCAAACAAGCTGTAACCAAACAAAAGCGGAAAGCATTGACGGACAAATTTTAAGCTTCACTTTCGAGAGTTATTTTCGTAATTATAGTTTAAAATTAGTTCGCCTACTTTCTTTTTTCGGAGTACATACTTTAGACCATGAAAAGTTTAACGCGTTTCTCTTGTCATGAATTACTTTTCATTTCTATAGGTCTATAGTTTATTTCGAGTCATGAGACATTCGTGCGTGCTATCTTTCAATCTCGAGAACACGAGTATGCCTCGGTATTTTGGTGGAGGTGCAATATCAAATGGAGTTATTGATATTTTCGCATCAATATTTTACTAGAGTTTAATCGATGCAACGAGGCTTTGATTGAAACTCATAACATAATATGAACTTAGCGCATATTTGCACAATGAGTCGTCTTAGATTTAAAATCGGAGGAAAGCGTTGTGTTATGGAAATCAATCATGGTTCTCTTCTCTCATTTTATGTTTTGTTTCCGAAAGCAAAAAGAGCTTTACAGCATAACCCTTGCAAATAGTACAGAGTGTAACAAAAATTTATATTCTAATCCTCATACTTAAGTGAACACAAAAACGAGATTTATGGACGAATAAAAATGTGTATTATTTAAGATAAATATATTGTGAATATTATGTGAAATCTATTTGCTATACATTTCATTTTAAGTTAGAGAAGTTGATCTACATGAGACGCGTGACTCTGGATTCCAGATCTTATTTTAATTTAATTTAATCGGAAATAGGAACAGAAACGGATTATTCAGAATTGTTTTGATTAAATACAATACAATCGAACATTCAGGAGATGGAGATAGAAGTATTTTGTAACAGTTTTTAAAACCATTATAAATCCCTGACAATAAAAATTACAGCAACAAATTAATTAGCAACAGTTTCAATGAATCAATAAACATTCTATTTCCATTCCCTACGCTAAGCATGCTTTTAGAGATAGCGCGTCATGTTCGTTGGCAATATTTCGATTCGTGAAAATGATCAAAGACAAGATGAAATATTGCCACAGTATCCTGAAGGGTATTCAATTAACGTGATACACGAAAATTGAGGGAGAGACAATCCATTTTAGCCGATATGATTTTTTAGATGTCTTTACAGAAGCTCTTATTTAGTCAATATTGATTTCAAATTCTCGTTCGAAGCGAGTGAAAGCTAATATCCGAAAGTAGTTTTCATGTCAATGTCATGCATGTCATTCTTGTCTTTGAAAAATCAATTCAACCCAATTTATCTTGAACGTCTTTTCGTGTTCGATATATAAGCTGTCGAAAATTATTAAATATCCAGGCGCATTGGAATTTCCAGGAATCAGGCGATCACCATACAACGTAGAGTAGCTTAAATCATTTTAAATGTATTACACAGTAATGTTTCGACTTCTGAGTGGATTTTACAATTTGATATTATTTATTTCGACCTTAAAATGCTAATCAAGAATTTAAAAAGTACGCTGTTTCCCCGCATGGATCTTAACATATTCACAAGAAAAATAAGATTAATTTTGGGACTTGAACCGAGAAAAATAAGAAATTCATTTACATTAGCCTATTACTTGACGTCAGAGGTATGTATTAGTGATAAATTTACTGCTGGAAAATATATAAATTAAATAATGCTGATCCATTTTTCATTCGATGAAAAAAATGGAGTGATACATAAACTTGATTCCTATCACAGAAAACCTATGCTCTTGGATCAATGTACAAGTGCATGCAAAAGAGAGTCATGCTTTGGTGGAAGAAACAGAACTGAATTTGTTTGAAGACAAATGAATCGTAACCCATAAGACGCTATACTTTACTGATACCAACAATTTCGGGAAAAAATTTGTTGGCGTTAAACAGAATATTCTGTGAATCCTTCTTAAGATTGCAAAAAATATATACGATTGTACCCATAATTAGAAAATTGATAGTTGATAGCTATGATAATGATATGATACGCTATGAAATGTATGAAGTTGACCACAGAAATTTTACGTTTATTCCAGATTGTATTAATGTTATTCGAAGATTCCTCCTATAAATTATAAATATAAACCAATTTTGCCCAATTTGAATTTACACAAAATTAATGAAGCCTGGTTTTCAATTAAGAGAACAGCTTATGAGTTAAGAAAGAAAAATTTGAATTCTTTGATTAATAGCCGCTTGCCAGTGATCAACCTTGCGTATCTTGATGACTGCGGTGTTCATAATTTTGTATTTAGTACTAAAACGGGGTCTACTTTGGAAATATCCCAATTATTGTCTCTTTTATATATATAGTTTAAATAAATTATATTAACCACATATTATGATGTGAACTACCTAATCTTTCAAGGAGCCCGATACTAAGGTGATTTCTGCAAATTACCCAGCGTAGCTTTGCTTATGATACATCTAAACAGTAACCTCCGACATTTAAATTGGGGATTTTAGGATATTTTGACGCTAATATAGATCGTGTTGGTTATTTTCCTCGCAGTGTTTTCCGAAAAATGCGATGGACATAAAAGTGAGAGTGAGATAAAAGAAGCTTTAGAGAAGATTTTGTGAAGCAACAGGGTGCAAAGGACTAACAGAGAAGTAGCAACACCATGTGCCCAGCGATAGTCGCTTAATAAGCGTACAAAGTACATATCTCCATGGTGGACTCTTTTTCCTTGATGACTGAAGTTATGCAAGAAACGCGAAGGGGCAGCAACTCGGGCGCGCATTCGCAATCACGCATCAAGGCCTGGGGGGTGTTTCAGAGTCTTCTCGAACGAAACGGAAACTTTACTATTCGATCGTAAAGTCTTCCGTCTGCGGTCTCCCACGCGTTTCAGAGACTCGAACGGAAAGCGATTTTCCGGAAACTATGAAAAATATAAGCGGTCACACGTTTTGAAGAGGCAAGTGAGCAGAGAAAAACAGATTCGAGCCCCTTTGCGCCAATTTCACAACGGAGGAAAAATGTATGTACATATATATTTATGCTAAGGCTGTTATGATACGTTGTCATTTACCGAATTGAAGTAATAGTGAATTAAAATTATTTTAGAATTGTCCGTTTGTAATTTTTGTAATTTAGTCTCGTGCCGTTTTGAATGTTAGAGACGGAAACGTATACATTTTACACGATTTTGTTCGTTCAAACTCGTAAGTGAAACAGTACGCAGTCGACTTTGGGCCACATGTAGAAAAATAAATTCGAATAACCCCACCTATGCACCCGTTTTAAATTATATTGTACCATTGAAAATTATCACTTCATTTACTGAGGTTTTTATTAATATCTTGCTTAAAACATTTTAAGTGCATTTCTGTTGCAGTCGAACCTTATTAATTATTTGTAATTTCCCGTTTCTAAGCTCTTAGCATACGAGTATCTGGCCGGACTTTCTCATATATTGATGATTTCAAGTACTTTTTTTATCAAATTTTGAATAGCATATTTAACTCAAAATTACACTATATCAATTCCAGCTCGATTCTGATATCTCTGGGGTAGTAGAGGTGTACCCTTTGGAAGTTGTTTCTTCTGTATCCAATGATTTGTCCACTTCCAGTGAGAAGTGAGTTACTCTCACCTTCTATAACACTGTCCGAAATTACGTGCTCATTTTGAAATTTCATTTCTTAAATAGTATAAATCCAATCAAAATAAAATTTTAATACCGTTTTTGTATACTCATTTTTGACTGAAAATTTCTAGCTTATTTCCGTATAATTCGGTTATCGATTCCATAAAACAATTTTTACTCAGCAATGGATTGCCGTGAAAACACGAATTTAGTCTCTTCATGTAGGACGTTTAACAGGTTAGAACTTACTCTATCTACTATTGACCGATTTATTTAATCCGAATTTATATTTGATGGTAAATACGTTCCCCAAAAGCGTGTGCCTGTGTCTAGGGCACGGACTTAGAAAGTATAGGACTGGAAACTGCTGAATTTTTTTGGCTCCCTTAATGTCCGCATCCTCGAGATGGCAGCCGCGAGAGGGCAGCACTGAAGCTCGCCCTTTGAAAAAAATCGAAGTTCCCAGAAATAGTCAGGAAATGTATATACGAGGGTGGTCTGACTAGTTTCCAACCCCAGATTCTTCAGACATCTTCAAAACATTTTCAGAAACCATGTCAAGAAATGTTGAAATGTCGGAAACTTTTCAGACCACCCATGTGCATCCTGCGATTCTAGTTTTAAAAGGCCTAGTTAAAAGTAGATGTAACGTTGGTAATTTATTAAGGATCAATTATTTTCTGTGTATCCAAGCAGAACACTTCGCTGATCTACGAATAATGTTTTCACAGCGACGAAGTTACTTGTGGTGTGCCCTGAAGGCAACCTGCACTTATTCTTCGGATTTACTAATTTGCCCATTTTATTCAATTGTTTTAAGTACTTATAAATGGATAAATCACTAACTCTGAATTCCATCTTTCCTATATACTACTCCCACAAAGAAAAACAGGGAAAAAGTATCATAATCGTGCTGTGTTTTCCATTTACTCCATATGAGAGTATGGTTTCAAAGGGCGAGCTTCAGTGCTGCCATCTGGTGGCTGCGGACATTAAGGGCGTCAGCCGATTGTACAGCCAGCATAGGGGAGCTTCAGGGGCGTGGTCTAGGGTCGAATCTGATGCCAATAAAATATCATTATGAATCTATGAATTGTTTGCCTAAGAAATTTTGTAGATCCTAAGAGTGTAATTTATAATTATCAAAACCTGTACAATATTTGGCTAAAATAATATTCCTATGCATGTCAGGACACCCTGGAAAATAAAATTATTACCCTGGAAAACTCAGGGAATTTCTGAATCGCTGATTAGCGGACACCCTGTTTAAATGTATATTTCGACATACAAAAGTACCAAACTTTTCGTCATCATGGTATAAGTCGTCAAATGATGTGTGAAAAAGTCCTTGGTTTCATCTCTCTAAAATCAATGGGTTCACCCAGAATTTTCTATTTCGCTGTTTCCTTCTCCTAATTAGTAACATGACCAACAGTAAATCACCCTCCATATCCATAGTAAATCGAGGACTGGAAGATGGCTGGCTGCTGAACTGAGTTAGAAATAACTATGCCATCTGGAATTTTATCGCGTGATAAATAGCATAATCTGAAGACGCCACGGCTCACCGGTTGAACGCTAGATAGGCGCTGCTAGCAAACCACTAAGAAAAGAAGTTAGAAGCGCTGCGAGTGGCTTCGTATGAACCCGGCCTTAAACGGAATATATACTTGGGAAACATCACCTCGTGGTTAACTTATCATGCGGCTTTCGGTCCAAATTGGCGGACCTCTATTCCCGTCCCAAATATTCTTTTCAAATTGAGCCCTATTCAATTCATGCTTGTCTTGCAACCTATTTACAGCCCAACGCTTTGCGAACATTCAATAGAAATCTCCTCGCGCACGTTGAGAACGAAAACATGTGAGAAACACTCTGCTCGAAGGCTCGTCTTCTAATACATCTAATCAATTAATAAGATAAAAATTTTCATACCTGTAAAAGCCCCTGGTTGTCCCCTCCGAGAGATATTGTGGTGTGTTCTCAACTTGTCCTCTTGGCTGTTTCGCGGTCCCACGCACGTGGCCGGCAATCGATTGACTGACCGGAGTACTTCTTCCACTCAGCCCAAGAGCAGGTTATTCCCCTCCGAGCGCCATAACTAAAGCTCGAATGCAAGGTCGCTCAGCCTACGGTTGCAGAATTTCGGTTCAGGGTTATCGTCTGCTTCCCCAGGTCGAATGGGTTACTATCCGATGCGCAGGCATGAGGTGCCAAAGGGAAGGCAGGTACACTCAGAACGGAGTAAACCCGCAATTACTCACAATCCGCAGGAGGGCAAACTTCCGTCAAAAATTTAATGGAAACATTCATGTTTACTTGCGTATCCTGCCAGCCGAGATTGGGTGTGCTAGGTGTACCAAAGAAAACATTCCTCGAACATACCACCTGAGAGACGATGACTAGATTCTGCTGATTTCGAGTGCCTAACCGTTGATAACCTTATGAATTAAAAATGCTGGTATGCATAAAAATTCTAAAAGGATATAAGATTTCATAAAAAGTATAACAGCTTTGGAAAAGCAAATGCACGTCACTGTGAAGGTCTTTCGTGCAAAAAACTAAGAAAACTCAGATATTACAAAAATGTGTAGTTTTCCTTGAACCATATCCCTTGGTCATTGAAATTAATAAGGGTTGCTGATAAGAATGTGTACATGAATACAGATTCAGGTTTAATATTGTGGTATTTATTAACACGTGAGAAATCCATAGCAAAGTTTGGTTAAGGTATGAGTTTTTTTACATATTTAACGGTTTTCCTTTGAGGATTAGAAGCTGCATGTCTTCTTTACCTAGCACGGAAATCTCTACAGATCACGACTAGAAGTCATTAGATCAAAGCCCTTAGTAGCTTTTACTTTAAAAGTACAGCGTTACTCTCGTCTTCCATTCTCTAAGCATTTGTGATAGAGGTATCTCTATCACAAATTTAATTATAATTAATTTTATAATATTAATTTAATTAACATTTAATTGTTTTTGATAATGATTACGAAAGTCATGACAATACTTTAAAACCATGATATTTAATTTCTCGCTCATGATATGGCTTTCCTAATGTCATAAGTGCATATGAGAAAAATTCTTCCACCGAGAACGTTTTGGAAGAAATTCTGAATTTAATTCACGTGAACATTCAAACATAAAGTTTATTGATATCATCAAAAAACGAATGTATATTACGTTTTTTGCCTCTCGTAAGAGATACAAAAAACGTAATATACATAATATAAATAATACTCTTACTCGTAAGAGATACACGGACCATAAGAAATATTTATTGCTGTGTCTTCATGACGCTGGACAGAGTATAGTATTGGTAAAATTTATATAAAATATAACTCTCTCAATGAAAAGGGTGGGAGGTATATTTCCTTTCTCGTTTTCTGTAGACGTTAGCTGTTTTAAACTTCAAGAAACTGCAGGGAAATAAGTCCTTCGAGGAAAGGAGAATTCCCAACTCCTGGGATAAAAAAATCTTGATTATAAGCGAAAATTATTTTTCCTCAGTCTCATTGATGCATTCACGTTTTATTTAGGAGCGCCAGTTTTTCGGTTTTCACGCTCCTTTTCCCCGTAACAGAAATAGAAAACCGTTCGATTCTCAACGCATTTCCCTGAGCGATGTCGCTCCGATTCGGACCGCGATACAATCTAAATGATCCATCGCCTCGCTAAAAATGGAAAAGAGAAAAAAATGCAACGTTTTTGTCCGGGAATCGAGTGCTTCCTTATCGGAGAGCGAACAAATGAAGAACGCCGTGGCGTATCCGCCATCTATCGATGCTGCATTGTTGCCGGGATGTCCTAATCACTGTTCACGAATTCGCGAATCTTTTCTTTTCCATGCTATCGAAAAACAACGTGCTACTCTTCCCGTTGAAATTCGCATCCAGGTGTTCTTCATGCACTCACCCGTACTGCTTGCATTATGTATTTCCACGCAATAATACAGTGTCTGCTCTACTTTCATGACCTACTTTGACGCAGCAATATTAGCTTGAATTCTCTCTACGCATTGATATCGAATTCCGAATTTTGGGCGATTCATATTTTATCAACAGCCTCTCTGTAAGGCTCTTACGTTGAGGCATCAAAAGGTCATACCAAACTGGGTGTAGAGTATCCAAAATGCATAGTGATACCTTTTTGAATATTCTACAATTTTAGAGTTCCGATGAACAATTTTTGTATTCGAAATTTGACAGGAAGAGAAGTTCTTAACATGTATATTTGACAAGATAATGTCATAAATCTTAATTCCAATTTCATATAGTATTCAGTAAGGGATATAATAATAAGTTAACCTCCGTTGAATAAGTCATGAAACGAGAAGACATTACAGTCATTAGAAGAAATTGAATTCAACTAGTTTTAAAGATATGAGACATTTTCTACGATTGTGATACATTTGTATCTACTGGAGGAATAATAACGCAGACATTTTTACCATAATTTGAACACATTACGAAGTAGTGATAACGTAGTAATAGTTCTGCTATCTACTCCTTTATCTTGAATACTTTTGGTAAATTTTGTGGTCATTCATGAATTCCATGTAAACCATTACCGTCTATTCCACATGAAAATTCTGTTGAAAGAGGTTTTCGATGGCAAAGTCTCACAGAGTTTTCGCAAAAATATTGGTGAATACTATTATTACTTACGTTTTGTGCGTAGCGTTCCGGGAAATATTGTATTCTTTCATCGGTCCATCGAAGATAGTGATCTTCATTTCACTTCCGTTCGTAGGTTCATCTTGGAAGCTCAGATAAAATAACGGCCACAGAAAATCATAAGTCGCTGGCAAAAATAAAGTCAATCTAAATCAATAAAAGCTAACTAGGAGCTATTCTTACAAAGTTAGGCTCTACATGTATTTTAAATCAGACAACTAGTTTTACAGGTACGAAAATTTCCTTCTCGACTCATTTAGTCAAATATTGTGTGCCTCATTGATGAAAGTGAATTTTATATGTATAGTTTCTTAGCTTTAAATCTAGAGTGTTGGCATCGAATATTTCAAGTTAAGCTTATCTGGCTGGCTATTGAATTTATGTACCACATGAATATTTACTAAATACAGTATCGTGGTTACAATTAAACTATTCTCATTTACCTTTTAAGGTATTTTACGTTACTTAAATGGAGCAGATACTTACTTTAAGATAATATCTGCCATAAGATGAATGAATTATGATATTACTATCACATTTGGATTTTGCAGAGAAGCAGTAACCGTGGGTAAGTAAATTTACCAAGTTAAAACCGAAACTGCTGAGATGAGAAAGAAAATTGCCACGTAAGAAGTTATTAGAAATACTTAAAATATAAGTATCATAGCGATATATTAGGGAATAAGTAATTTTTAAAATCATATAAATTAGCTTTTCAAAACTGATAAGATTCTAATTCAAAATATTAAAGTACGGTGAAAGTGAGAATATTGTAAAAGATTTCGTGGTACGATTTAAATTCTGTATATATTCATCAATGTTAAACGAAAGTGAGCACGGGTTCGCATTTTCGTTCGGCGATGGCTCTCTCCATAATTAAGAAACCAACAAAAATCTCTCTCGTAAACAACACTTTAATATTTCATTACCAATTACATACCTTTGATTGGCAATCGGGAATTAAAATACTCCCCAAATTTTTAATCTTTTCATTACTACACGTTACTCAATTTTTTATCACATGTCGTTATACATTTCAACGCCCCTTTCCCCGCACTCTGCTCTTCAACTGTCATCCGGACTCAGCGGATGAAATCAAGTGTTTTCCCAATTGCAGGCACATTCACACAGACATCCACACGCAGCGCAACACGGGATAAAATAGCACAAGTGATTCAACCGAGCGTCTACTCGTCTCACAGCGTCCGCAGTCAATCGAAGGGTCCTCTCAAATACACTGGAGATAGAAAACCTTTCGTCCCTCATCCCACGACTGGAAGCAAACCATTAACTCGTCCTATGTAAAAATTCTCCAACGTCTTTTCCTTACTCGAAACTCGATCATCGGGAGACTGCGAAAAATTCGGGTCGTTCTTCTTTGAAGGGAGACTTCGCCGTTCGTTAGGTCCACTGATATGTATCCCGGATGCGAAGGGTTCATCTCCCAGGGTGGAGGCAGCCCAGAGAGTCCCGCGCCGTGGCTGCGAGCAGGAGGAGCAGGGCCGCCCCCAGGAGGAGGCGATCGGAGGCGATGCTCAGGGCGCCGCTCCCGTGGTGAAGCTCTGCGGGGTTTTCGCCTGCAACGAAAGTGAGACCCGCTTAAGTAAATCTGTTTACGATAGCGTCATAACCGCAATCATTCAGAATTATATGGGTGTGCGGCAGGGTGTGCCTAAACTTATACACATAAAAACTGAAGACTCAGGAGCTGACTGGACAATAGTAGCCCCTGGTTGATGGCCGCCTATAACCATAAAATGAGTCAACAAGGGTTGAGCTCTGCCAAAAGTTAAGGGAATCACACTGCACACAATTATAGGACAATTACCAAGAACTCATAGCCCTAAGGGAGAATGCAAACATACCACTTAATACATCCTACAATCGATTTATATTATGAAACCAGTGTAATAATTAATTTTCATAATTTTCAGTTAAATTAATACATTTTAAAGTAATATATAGTAAAATACAGGTTTTACCATGAATTCAAAGTTTTAATTTCTGGACCATGTCCCTATATCATCTCGCTTTATATTGTATGCTTTGAGGTCGGAGTGAGGAAATTACTGTCAGAAAAATTAGTTTTCCTAGCCGCTGAAATAAATTAGCTTATCATTCATATGTCCGGTAGTAATAACATCTAATGTAAAATCACATAAAATTGTATTCATTTGCGAAATATTGAATCAATACTATAATTAAATATGTCCTTTCATCTCTGAGAAAGAAAAATCGATGATCAAAATTGCAATAACAATATTTGAATCGAAATATGAAACAGCAATTTCCTTCGGTTTTGGCTTTATTTCCTAAAATTTTATGTCGAATATCCTGTTTGAAATATTCATTCAAAATTTAAGGATCAGTTTTCAAGCCAGAGGTTAGATTTCTCTTTTTATCTTAAATCAATTTTCCAATAAAAGTGAAATGAATATTCAATGGGAAATTGAAAGATGATGAAATTATATACGTGCTCTAAGGCCCGTTTCACATGGACGCGGACGGTCCGCGCTCCGCGCTACGCGCGCGGATAAGGTTCCATTGACGTTAATGGAAGCTTACACATGAGTGCGGACAGTCCGCACGCGGAGGAGCCATCCGCGTGGCCCCTACGCCCCGCGGATCGTCCGCGCGCGTACGGGCCACAGAGACAGGTTTGTGCTTGCACATGAACGCGGACGGCTGATGCGGACCAAGCAGATTTGTCAAAGTAGAACAATGTTGTCAAGCGTACGCTTCGTCGACCCTCCTCTCCCTGCCAATCGGATTAACGCGCCGAATTCGATTTGGCTACCGTAAGATGTTTAAAATACGGATATCTGGAAGCTCTTAGAGTTAGTTAGTTCTTTCATTGATTTTTTAGTTTGAAATGTATTACAATACTATCAGACAAACCATTAGATTCTGGAGTGAAAAACAATACGAAGCAAATTTGGCGCTCTCTCTTTCTGGACGTATTTTACTCGGTTAACATCAGAATAGGAATCAAATTAAAACTAATTATCTATCCTTTTATAGAGTAATATGTTGAAGGGAGATGTGTTTCTAACCTTTTCAGTCAAGAATCTGAAAGTGATTCGTTGTGAAAGTGTGTTCGTTGTTGCTGTTGCCTCGGTGAAGCACCTCCTGAAAAGTTCATCAGAGCTTAGGCGGACTTCACCGGTAAAGGGCAACAGTAGCTAGGCATGAAAAAAAAAATTCAAACCCTTCCATGAAACCCGATGTACTTGGCTGTGGCTCATCTTCCGATGCTATTGCTGACCGCGACGATGAGAGACGAATAATTAATTCATCTACGTCGTCTTGCAAATTGTCTGCGTGCCATATTTCTTCTAATTTCATCACATGTTCTACATGGTTTTGCCAATTTTGAGCTGAGATCTTGCCGAAACTCTCCGAAATGATCCGCTCCACATCTTTCTTCTTGAATGAAGTATTTTTCATCCCAACATAATGTTTGATCTGCGCCCAAACTCTTTCAATCGGGTTCAACTCGCAATGATAAGGCTGATTGCAATGCATCCCTTCGACTTCGCAGGTTCATCTACATTCAACTTTTCAAAATCTTTCCGAATTCGATTGACTGAAAATAGTAAATCTCTTTTTAAACTGTCAGCGTCAAAGTTTATATTTTTACTTGCAAGCCACTCTTTTGTATTATCTTTTTTCCAGCTGACTGTCGGTAAATATTCTAATTTCCTGGAATGATACGATGCATTGTCCAAAACAATTACTGAGCCCCTAGGAATGTTTGCGAGAAGGCAGTTTTCGGACCAGTTTTCATAACAATCCCCGTCAACTTCTTCATGTTCGTCCATGGTATTTTTCTTGCAAAAAAAAATTTAAGGCACCCTCGATGAAACCATTTTCCGTACCAGCGTGTATGATGGCAAAACGACCTCCTCGAGATATGGGGGCCTTTAATCCAGTGCTTAACCCAGAGAGAAAAGCGTCGAGTGACGTTTTGATTTGTTTATCACGCCAAGCCTTACTCAAGGTTTGACCAACATTTACCCAAGTCTTGTCAGTATAAACAATTGTTCTTTGCTCCCTTCTATATTTTTGTGGCTGCGTCAGAAAGTTATGGCGACAACGGATGATGTCATTAACTCTCTCATTTAATAAGCTATACCAGCCCTTTCATTCATATACAAAACCGATGTCTGTTAGCAAGCGATATAAAGTAGTTCTTTTAAAATTCGGCAAATCATTGTCCATGTTCACAGTATTTAATATTGTTTTCAGAGTTGGAGGAACCTTCTGAAAAAAAACTGGTGCACTTTTCTTCTCACTTCAGACCGCACGAAATCGTCGTAAATCATATCAAAGGTACGATGAAAATAGCTTTAAAAAAGCGTTAGATGAATTCATTAGTCGAAAAATAACAATCAAAAAGGCAGCAGAAAAATAACAGGCCCTGAGGAACACTCAGCAAGATGGGAAACATTTGAAGGAAATCGGAGGCCAAACAGTGCTTCTTCGTGGATAAGAGATTAAATTAGTGTAAGTGCTGTTAAATTTTCTATAAGTATTCGTGATATCCAAATTTTAGTGCAAACGTATTTCAACAGTAAAAAGTAAATGTTCAGTGCTTTCACAATAATTCTATACTTTGCGGAGCGATTAGCTTCTGCAATACGCTCATCGTAGCCAGCGCAATCAAGGGTAAGACAGCGGAAATCTGGCGCGCGGGAAAAACCATCATATTAAAAAATTCATAACTCCCTTTAGAAATAAGACAAAGTATTCCGTCCTTCACCAAAAACTACCTCATACATTTCTTTAAATTTCATACGCATCATGTAATGGGGTATCTCTTACGGTACGAGACTTCGCCGCTGATCGCTTTTTGGAATGCAAAATTCGGAATTTTAGGATCAAACTGTACTTTTTATGTTATAAAAGTATTCAGATTTGGTATACCGTAAACTAATGTTTACCATTATGGAAAGTTAACTCCGGAATACTTTCTGTGTAAATTTGGTGTCAATTAAAGCAACGCCATGATTACAACAGCGTTATTAAGATAATGTCGGAAAATAGCGTTTCCAGGCGGAAATGTAAGAAAATATTTTTTATTAATGTTATTTTAACTAATATGAAAAAAACCTTTTACACCATGTATTCATCCTTTATATTTACACCATAAATGATTTTATTATCTACCGATTTGTAAATATTTGTAAATGGCAACATGGGCCATCCTTCTTACGGGAGAAATACACGGGGAATGCCGCGGACGGTTTTCGTCCGCGTCCATGTGAAAAGCGGCGACCGCTCTCCGCGCCCCGCGCGCGTAGAGCGGAGCGCGGACAGTCCGCGTCCATGTGAAACGGGCCTAAGGCCCGTAAGCACTGAACATTTACTTTTTAATGTTGAAATACGCTTGCACTAAAATTTGGATATCACGAGTACTTATAGAAAATTTAACAGCACTTACACTAATTTAGGGCCGTATTTATAGTCGACTCCTTCCCCTACACCTAACGAACCCCTCATGAGTAAGCTGCCAGGCGAGCGGTACCTATTGGTATTTATAAACGACTCCCCGCAGTCATCTGACGAGGAGACGAACTAGTGATACATTTGGCAACAGCGTTCCCAAAAAACAGTTTCGTTATTCAGTTTTTTTTAATATTCCTTTCTGCTAATTTGTTTTGGTTCAGATGAAATCTTGTATTGATGGCAAAGTTTGAATAGGTACTGTAAATTCTAATAACATTTAAGCTCTGCATGACAGTAAAAATCAGTGTCATGTCTTTCCTCTTCCATTTTCAGCTCTACCTGTATTTATTTTCATGTTTAAACCAAGGTTCTGCTGAGCTCAATGTTCCTGTTAATGACATTTACAACAGCCCAAGAAAGGAAATGTATATGAATAAAAATTAACTTCAATTTACAACAAAACTATTAAATTGATAATAATTTACCAACAATTTACTAAGGCAGCCGTTGTTGAAACTGCATTACTATAACCAAGATAGAAATGGCAGGTTAACGTTTGTGAGGTTGTAGTTACTTTATTGTATCTGGTATGATATTTCCAAATGTTCTTGAATGTTTAATTTGCGTCCTTTTGGTATTTTTTTAAAGTGAGGGAAGAGGTGATTATACATTAGAAGGCTTTTGAAGAAGGACATTTTGTGAAATTTTAAACATCCCACGAACCGAGTTCTCGTGTTATAGCTTTGACTTTAAAAATTCCCGACACCGATGTATCAGTTAGCGTAACTCAACGTATTAACGCCGGTAATGTCAACTTTAAGTCGATTAAATAAAAAAATCAAGAATAAATATTGCCTCGGTAGCATTAGATGAATGAAGCAGCTGCTTCATCCATTTATTGCTTATTATCGGTATCTAGATACCGAAACTTGTTACACAAACAATAGAAATTTCGACGTCATAAGACAATATATAGGAGACTTTTCACCAACTTTCTTCACATTCACAGATAAATCCTATGAATACATTTTCTCACGCACCATTGAATTCAACTGATTCTATCCATGAAATTTATGATTAGAATAGAATATTTTATTCAGAAAAAATGTTTGTTATTATTCTTTTGTTGTATTGTTTTGTTCAAACAATACAATAATGCAATTTAAATAATATCGCCTGCTTGTGAACGGCTTACAAATTAATTTACATGACATTTAAGTTCAAGAAACAGGATTGTAAACATTTGGTACTCTTGAACCAGATATAGGCTCATCAAAGCCTAATATTACAAATTATTTAAAATTTGTAGTATTTCATAAATTAATGATGAAAATTAAAAACAATTTCAAACGTTTCAAGCAAAATAAAGCATGAAGTTTACAAAATACTACTTATGATTCCAAAAATTGTAAATACTGCATCTACTTATCTATTGCACTTATTATAATATGAAAATCAATATCGAATTCAGCAATTATATAATGATTCACAATAAACATATACCAAGTATGTATTACACAAGACTATAGAAAGCATTATATATATTTATATAAAATCACAAAGTACAACAGCAGATATAAACTTAGATACAATCATTAGCATCCCATAGTTAGAGCAATAAATATACAAAATCAACTCAATACAATTTTGACATATATCATAGGATGTAAGGGATCTGTTATATGTTTTTCAAAATTCAGTACAAAATTTTTAAGCAAATATATTTTGATTTCTTTCTTTACGTTAGACATAGCATTTCTTAAGTGTATGTTATTAGGCAAGTCATTAAATAACATAGGTATTATGACATCAAGTCACTTCCTGCCGTACATATATTATAATAACTTGGTGCATTAAACGTTATTCTATCCCTCCCTATCATGCCATGTTTTGTAGCAAACGTTTCCTTGTGCTTACTGGAGAAGTAATTTTCTGTAAGTAGGATGTAAGTGCGTTGGTATTGTAGAGGTTTCACTATATAATTTATTTATTCTCTAACTCTAATTTTCGTCACTTTTGTCTTGTGGACATTTAGTTTTAATTTTTTATCATGGCACCATTTATTAATGTTATTTAAGTCAGTTTGTAGAGCTCTCTCAGCCTCATTGAAGTATTTGTGAACAGATATTAATACAGCGTCATCAGTAAACAAGTATAATTTACAGCACTTTATAACAGAAAATATATCATTGATATATATTAAAAATAGCAATAGGCCTAATACTGACCCTTGTAGCATTCCACTGTAAATATTTACTCTTTCTCCATGGTAGCCATCTGCGTCAAAGGTTACATATCACGACTACGACAACGAAAGACCACAAAGAATCAGCAATCAAGGGTAGGAATCACCCTTGCACAGCATAAATATATCTCTACCAATAAGTATAGTAGTTGCCAATAAATTCAACCTCAAGGAAATCAATATTTTACCTAATAAAACTAATAACTTCACATTTCTTAACGACTGCACAAGCTGAGGTTTTAAAACATTCGTTAGATAGTTTTAAATGCATTAGGATAAAATAAATATCTACCGAAAATATTCTGCTGATTTGTACACTAATTTAAAGAAACGTTGAGGATTTGACAGTCTACTATTTAATTTTATTCATCAATTGTTGAATCTAATCGAACGATTCGAACTTATTGACCACCATGTTTGTTGTTTACAAAATTAGTACGCAGTTTTGCCACCACCGGTATCACGCCTTAGGGGTTCGCTGGATCACCTACCTCGGTTACCCAGATTTTCACAGCTTGCGAGTCTCTAAGGGGGTTGTAAGGGGGAGAAAGAGGACTATAAATACCGTTTTTGGCCTTAAGGGACTGCTAGGCGCTGCGGAACTCCTGGAAGTCGACTATAAATACGGCCCTTAATCTCTTATCCACGAAGAAGCACTGTTTGGCCTCCGATTTCCTTCAAATGTTTCCCATCTTGCTGAGTGTTCCTCAGGACATGTTATTTTTCTGCTGCCTTTTTGATTGTTATTTTTCGACTAATGAATTCATCTAACGCTTTTTTAAAGCTATTTTCATCGTACCTTTGATATGATTTACGACGATTTCGTGCGGTCTGAAGTGAGAAGAAAAGTGCACTAGTTTTTTTTTCAGAAGGTTCCTCCAACTCTGAAAACAATATTAAATACTGTGAACATGGACAATGATTTGCCGAATTTTAAAAGAACTACTTTATATCGCTTGCTAACAGACATCGGTTTTGTATATGAATGAAAGGGCTGGTATAGCTTATTAAATGAGAGAGTTAATGACATCATCCGTTGTCGCCATAACTTTCTGACGCAATCACAAAAATAAAGAAGGGAGCAAAGAACAATTGTTTATACTGACAAGACTTGGGTATATGTTGGTCAAACCTTGAGTAAGGCTTGGCGTGATAAACAAATCAAAACGCCACTCGACGCTTTTCTCTCTGGGTTAAGCACTGGATTAAAGGCCCCCACATCTCGAGGAGGTCGTTTTGCCATCATACACGCTGGTACGGAAAATGGTTTCATCGAGGGTGCCTTAAATTTTTTTTTGCAAGAAAAATACCATGGACGAACATGAAGAAGTTGACGGGGATTGTTATGAAAACTGGTCCGAAAACTGCCTTCTCGCAAACATTCCTAGGGGCTCAGTAATTGTTTTGGACAATGCATCGTATCATTCCAGGAAATTAGAATATTTACCGACAGTCAGCTGGAAAAAAGATAATACAAAAGAGTGGCTGGCAAGTAAAAATATAAACTTTGACGCTGACAGTTTAAAAAGAGATTTACTATTTTCAGTCAATCGAATTCGGAAAGATTTTGAAAAGTTGAATGTAGATGAACCTGCGAAGTCGAAGGGATGCATTGCAATCAGCCTTATCATTGCGAGTTGAACCCGATTGAAAGAGTTTGGGCGCAGATCAAACATTATGTTGGGATGAAAAATACTTCATTCAAGAAGAAAGATGTGGAGCGGATCATTTCGGAGAGTTTCGGCAAGATCTCAGCTCAAAATTGGCAAAACCATGTGGAACATGTGATGAAATTAGAAGAAATATGGCACGCAGACAATTTGCAAGACGACGTAGATGAATTAATTATTCGTCTCTCATCGTCGCGGTCAGCAATAGCATCGGAAGATGAGCCACAGCCAAGTACATCGGGTTTCATGGAAGGGTTTGAATTTTTTTTTTCATGCCTAGCTACTGTTGCCCTTTACCGGTGAAGTCCGCCTAAGCTCTGATGAACTTTTCAGGAGGTGCTTCACCGAGGCAACAGCAACAACGAACACACTTTCACAACGAATCACTTTCAGATTCTTGACTGAAAAGGTTAGAAACACATCTCCCTTCAACATATTACTCTATAAAAGGATAGATAATTAGTTTTAATTTGATTCCTATTCTGATGTTAACCGAGTAAAATACGTACAGAAAGAGAGAGCGCCAAATTTGCTTTATATTGTTTTTCACTCCAGAATCTAATGGTTTGTCTGATAGTATTGTAATACATTTCAAACTAAAAAATCAATGAAAGAACTAACTAACTCTAAGAGTGTCCAGATATCCGTATTTTAAACATCTTACGGTAGCCAAATCGAATTCGGCGCGTTAATCCGATTGGCAGGGAGAGGAGGGTCGACGAAGCGTACGCTTGGCAACATTGTTCTACTTTGACAAATCTGCTTGGTCCGCGTCAGCCGTCCGCGTTCATGTGCAAGCACAAACCTGTCTCTGTGGCCCGTACGCGCGCGGACGATCCGCGGGGCGTAGGGGCCACGCGGATGGCTCCTCCGCGTGCGGACTGTCCGCACTCATGTGTAAGCTTCCATTAACGTCAATGGAACCTTATCCGCGCGCGTAGCGCGGAGCGCGGACCGTCCGCGTCCATGTGAAACGGGCCTAATGTAGAATTTTGGCCTATCCAATTCGCATTTCATCGGAAAAGTAATAAGCCGTCCCGTGTATTCCTACTTTAATTTTGTCACATCACGTTTTGAATCCTTTAAGTACACAAATTCCATGTTAAAACATTTACAGTATCTCAGACCGTATGTAGAAACACAAAGGTATAGCGTAGAGTTATTAGAGTTGCAAAGGTCCACGACAAAACTATGCACGTGCATAAATAAATTCGAGAGACATCTCATTCAGATTCTTCAGTGGTGAGATTAATAGTTTATATCGATTTATAATTCATCTCTATACATTTATTTACTTCAACTCTGATTGCAACTTAAAAATGTTTGGTTTATCCTCCCGCAAAGTTTGAATTGAAGGAGTAGAGAATATTATTTTCTTTAATTCATAAGTAGTTTCCAGGCAAACAATCTTTAACTTCTCGTATTGCGAGACCTTTCATAAAATCAGACGCTGGTATTATGAAAAGAAAAAATACTTTCATTTAATGAAACTTTTACATATCGTTATTATGATGTAAACAAAACTTCATGATCGTAGCAATAGAATTCTGTTGATTTTAAAGTCTATGTCATGGCTGGGCTAGTATCATAATCTTTCTCAAGGAAAAACTTAAAAAAAGTTTGACTGGGCCGGGAACAGTCAAATATTTTCCTTGGGATTTTTCATGGGTGCACGTTGATGTGTATAGAGTCCTTAACCCCTTCCATCCCAATATTTATGAAATTTGTATCAAGTTAACGTCGAAGAAACTCATCTAAACCATAACGCTGTTAACAGCCACTACGAGAGAAAATTCTGGCTTCAAGTTTGTATAGATTTGAATATAGCCTTATATCTAATTGTTTTAATAATGTTTCTTACGTATCAAATGGAACTTATCATTCCTTGTAAGGTTATAAATTAATGTAGTGGATGAAGTTATTTTTTATCACTTTATCTCGTAACTAGTAGTGTTCTGAAATCTATCTTATGGTCTAAGATTCTGTAAGATTCACAATCTCCCTCTCTCTAAAATACAATATGCTTCGAGAAACAAGAGAAACTGCCGAACTTTTACTTTTTGCCTGTTATCTGTCGCCTTTCGCCGTCTCAACTCAGCTATCTCAAAGAAAGAGTTCACTTTCCATCTTATCTATTTTCTTCTCAGATTCCCAAAGCAGACTCCTACTGAAACACAATAGGCACTTTCTCTAAGACTGTTTTGGGGAAGAGCTTCCGTTGCGGTGTTTCTTATTTGCTGCGTCAGTCAGTCTTTCTCTTTCTATCAAAGGTAAATACAGTAAAATGAGATGGTAGACACAATAAAGGAAGGCGATGGGAAGAAGCGTACAATTCAATGAATAGAATGACCTTCAAGAAAACTTGCCATGAATAGAAATCTTGAACTTCTCATTTCTCTCTGTAAGAAAGCTTTCATTATAATTTTTCGAATGAAGTTTTGGTGGACTTTTTTGAAAAACATGTTCACGAAATATGAATGAAAATTCAAAGCAAACTGGAATATGTTTTAAAAATGTACACTCCATTATTTTAGAAGATATCCGTTAATGCTCAACTCAATCTCAGGAAACAAAGTAGTTGAATGTGTGCATTTTTAATGTTAGTGAGGGTAATCCCTGACTTACGAGTAAGTCATGCGTAAGGATTCCTTCTGCGGTGCCTAAATTACACTTTTAATTAAAAGTGAAATATTCTTAAAGTACTGTATCCTCTTTCGAAGTGGAATACATGATTGCCATTATTATTATTTTTTTATTATTGATTGTCGCTCAAAGATACAGTAGAAATATTTTTGGGACTACAGTTTATTTATTTGTATTCATGATATATATCGAAAGCTCTAAAATGAAGTATTTATATTCGTAACAAAATAGAAATGAGGAATTTTTCCCCCAATCGTAAGAAACATATTGTTTCGAGAAATTCTGGATCGTTTTGAAAACATAATACGTCAATTGAATTCCTCGTCTCTATTTTCAAACGATTGATATGCATGCCTACATAGACCATTAAGCTACGGATGTAGTGGATTGAAGTTATGAAATTGTAACTGTTATGACAATCTTCATATCATATTTACCTAGGTTGCTACATCTGGTGTTTTTTCAGTTTTAAAATCAGGATATTAATGGAACGCCGTACAAATGTAAATGTACTCAACATCTTACCTAAAGATGTGCGTACCGAAACTATTATTTTAGTTCAACGTGGGGCAGCATTAAAAGACAATTGGAATTGACACTAGATCTGATTGAGCATCTGCAGAAATCAATAATAAATATCACAAAAGGAATTGCGAATTTTGTTCCATTTTTATCAATAGATAATATTCATTGGCAAGTCAGGCACGGATAAATAAATAAATAAAATATCTCTGATTTCATAATGCAGTATTTCATGGCCTTAAAGATTGCAATAAATCATCCCATCGCTAAATCATCTATGCTTGACGTGGAATATCTTTGGCATATGATAGTAAGTGAGATTTATCCAGCAGTTTCATGCTAAACATCATGCCTCGTAAATATACATTAAAACTTTGCTCATACTTCATGACTCGCATAAATGATGGACGAAGGCATTATACTTCATATTTTTACTGGATTTTCCTAATGCGGAAACGGTTAATGAACGAGATTAAACACTTGGAAACAATATTTCTTCATATCTAATCGCTCGTTAACCTTTTCGCACGGATTTATCATGATAGTTGATCTTCATAAATCCAAATTTATAGCCTTAACATCTCTTAGGGCGATGATGGCACTGTCTAATTAACGGTTTCGAATCGATTAAGAACTGAAGCTTCGAAGGGTCGTTAACCTCAATTCGTTTTAACATTCCATAAACATGCGAATATGCCTCATTGGTCAGTATTCTCACGTTCAACATCCAGGGTAGAGCGTCCAGTAAAAGCCATGCAGAGGGATTAATCATGTTTTGAGTCCATTTATCAGTGGGATCATTTGTCATCCTCAACTGTCGTTTCTCCAGATGGAAAAATCCCAGGTGAACTAAGATCGCCTTTTGCTATACCAGAAAATGTATGCCATCGTCATCACCGTCATACGCGACCTCCAAAGGGTTTTTCGGAAGGATGGCCGAAGAATTAAGTGGGTATGAAGGAAGGAGTCCCAAAAGGAGATGTGCCGAGGATGAGGAGCATTGTTGGAGGGGGCTAGCGTGGTCTGCCCCTCCCACAGGACAAATGACTCTGATACAGGATGAAATGCTATATCGTCTATCGTAGATTGGCTACACCTCGAGTTGATAGATGTGTGATGATAAAACTAACCATCATGCTAGGCATGGTACAGAGACCATCTGCTGAATTGTCTTCTGAGATGGTGGTGGAATTAAAGTGGAAATGTGAGGAGATATCGATTGGGAACACTAAACGCAAATATTATGAATTAAATTCGTTTATTTATTAAGACATGACTCAAATAAATCTCCAATCTCATTAAAGCCGATATAACAAATTTAATATATTTTATTAAAATATGAGCGTTGCAATGAAAAGTCAGTTCCAGGAAAGTTTTGAGAGGCAACTAAAAGCTTCCTATTTTCGAATAGAAAAGTAATTAAATAAATAAAAAGTAAATAACGCTCTGGAAGGACGAAAAGTAAATTCATCAAAGGTAACTGTATATTTTGATAGGATAGCATAACTTTTGTAGTAAGAAATAAGTAGTATTACTTTCGGGCTCACACTAAATTTGTTTCCATAGAGAATCAGAACATGTGAATTTTTATTTGGTAGTATAGTTAATTAAAGGTAGCCCAGTAACATTGTTTTTGCAAATCGAAAATTAATTTCAAATCCAGATATGTCACAGAAAAATTATTTTCAATTAAGTGGATTCATAGTCAAAGTATGCAAGTATGCTTTGAGCCAGACTAGTAATAACACGTCCCGATCTTCAACTCCGAAAAACATCAGTAAAAAGATTTCTTCATTTTGATGGAATACCTTTTGCATAAATTGTTATGCAATGCATTTTACGTGGACGTATCGTCAACTACGGACAGAAATAACTCAAGGTGTAGATACAGAAGAAGAATTTGAGTGCATTAGCTGAGGATATTATTTTTGGAAAGAGGACAGCCATTGAGGTGACGAGAATATTTTGTACAAATATATTTTTTGGTAAAGTGAATATCAGTATGTATTTTGAAGCTGTCTTGTATCAGCTAGCTCAAATGTAATACAGGACAATTTGAAATATTTTTTCTATATTTTCGTTGATTTTCAAGTACAATATATCGTATCAAATACGAGACTAAATCGTAGTTTTTCCGTTGGATGGCTTATGAATAAAAACATGTGAAACCCTGCACTTGTAGTTTATTTATAGCATACATATTGGCATGGCACATGGCACATGCCTATCACTTCTTCTGATACAGTTATTTCTCCATCTACAAAAATTTAACCCAAAAGTATTTTACTACCAAATATTCTTAGCCGATGCCATCGCTTCATTCGTCCCATTCAAGTCACAATAGTAATAAAGAAAAGGTCATCCTCATTGGAGTAACAAAAATAATCACAACCTGCAGTGAAACAGTTGTTGTAACGGTAATATTATTTAATAAATCTGCATAAACTATTGCTGAATGCAGAAAGAACGCTAGAAAAATTCAGCATTATTAGCAATTTATGGCAATATTTCATTTAACTGGTAATAAAAACGGTGAAAATGGTAAAATTATTTTAATAAATCCGTAGTCAATGAAATTTGAAAAAAATTGAATTTTGAAACAAATACGTTCATTAAATTCTAGAATGAAAAAAATGACACTGAATTTACTAAACAATTGTTTGTGGAATTAGTAACCCTTGTTTTAGTATTTTGCCCTTAGAATGTTTTTCTATGAAAAAATACGCCTTTCATATAGTCCCGAAGGTGTATTTCAATTAACATTGGAATTCGCGGTCACTCCTGAACAATCATATTGCAGTTCATACACTTTGGGGTCGAGTGTCACGTGTATACTAGATATCCATCTGCCCGAAATAATCACGCGCTCAACAAAGAACGATACAATGAAAATCATTCTCTCGCTATTTCGAGGATTTTCTCTTCTCAAAAATCTTAAACTGCCCATCATTCTAATCTTTCTTTTTGCTTCTTTATTAAGGATTTCCTCAAGTACCACTAGCTGACATAAAGAAACATGTTTTTATTCGATATGTTTCCGAGGAAAAAATGCAACTTTTCCAGATAATATGATTAGGACTTACAAAGCCTCGTAATTGCCATTTCTGTTCCATGCTTTAATACGACGCTTTCAAAATTTTACGTTTTTATAATTCAAAGGATCTCATCGTAGCAATAACAGGCTACATAGCATCTAGAATTTAAGAGATGAGCAGGTATTTCGAAAACTAAAATTAATTTATCCCACAAAAACGGGAAAAGAATTCAAACCCCGATGTAGAAGTAAATTAACGTTATATTTATTTATAATTTTATACTTTTGGCCAATCTTTTCTGAGACTGAAAAACGTAGGTGATACAATTTAAATTCTGCTGCATTTATATTAAGAAGAAAAAATGAAATTTGGTAAAGAAACTTTATTTAGCGAAGCTAATCGGCATGATTATTGTCTTTAAGTTGGTTAACAAGATCTGAGATATTTAAAATTTCTATATTTAATATCAAATTTTCATGTCTATGTAACGTATTTACACTAAACTTAATGCATCATATTTTTAGGAATTGCATCATCAAAAATGGACACTGATTTAAAATTATATTTTATTACATTTCTTATTCTACATATCCTATTATAATATTATTGATGAGATATACTTAACAACGTTTGTACTAAAAGTGAAAAAAATATCCAAAATGGTTGTGTAATTACTCATTTTGTGAAGAAAATAATAGTTTCTGCATCGCATTCATCCATTTTGCAGTGTTCCTTCCGTAAAAATTGAGATAAATATATACTAACATTCTATAATATTTTCATGTTCAGGAATATTATTTTCAGATTTTCTATAGATAAATAAGTTCAATTATATTCGTTGCGATAAATCGATCGTGAAGAAATCAAAGAAATGATATTGGTCCTTTGAGAAAAACGAATCATAAAGCTCAACAGTATTTTCTATCATTTTTACGTACTTATTGTTTTGGTATTAAAGGATTTCTATTCCTTGGAATCAGCATTCTTTGGGAACAGAGATGTACTTGGCTACAATTCAAAATGCAATCTCACTATGGCAGAAGAGAGTTGGTGCAAAATAAAACGAAGTAAGAATTTCCTCTGCAGGAATTCCATCTTTTGCTTCTCTTTAATTCAATGCATTTCCTGAAACTACTTTGAGAATAATTCCGTTTTCAAGAAATGCTTTTCTTGAAAAAGAAATCTCCCTTAGCAGAAATAAGTTCATTCTCTTATTTTTTCTACAGCGATGCATAATGCATTGAGTATTGGTTCGTTGGAATTATTTGATAGCGTTTTTCCAACTCACTTGAGTTCCTGCTAAGTCCTCCACCACGACAGACCGTTTGATGGGTGGAACCCAGGAATGGCGGGATTGCATTGCGGTATTGCAATTCCCGGAAAAAAGTTTCCAATTTCGTTGGGATTCCAGTCTTTGGACGATATCTTATGAAACTGTAAATAATGTGCATACAGTTTACTTGTCTGTAAAGTATTCAGCCCGAAGACCGGTTGGTACCTCACCCCCTTTCGGAATAAGCTACTTAGAGCTTACGGGGGATGAGGTTCACTAGGCAGGATGAGGAGTGAGGTAGTTTGCCTTTGCTTTCCTCACTGAGCCAGAATACTATAAGCGGAAAATGCCCACGCAAGTGAAGCACAATGACTCTATGAGTAACACTTTTCTTGGCATTCAATAAGGAGAGACCATAATCAGTGCAAATATTCACTCATACCTCAGTATTTTTCATTTAAAGTCAGTCATGATCAAGCCTGGGACAAAATAAAAGGAAAGATAAATTTTTCTCTATCCTTTACCACATGACAAATGAAAATATTCCATTCATCAGAATATGGTAGCATGAACAAAATAAATACTTAAGGCAGTGGAAAGTAATACTCACGAATTTTGCCTAAATAAGTTGGAGATCTATTGGTGAGAAAAATGTTTAAGTTAATAACTGAGATTAGAAGTTAAATTACCAGTTACTCTAAACTGTCTCAAAACCTGATTAATCCCTTCGCATGGCTTTTACTGGGCCTGCAAACTCCGTTCTATGGATGAACCAGAGACCATTGGAGTACATTCGCATGTTTATATCATTATAAACGTACTAGGGTCTACGACACATTGGTAATCAGCCCTTAGTCGATTAGAAGAAATCTCGAGTAAAAAATCCTCTAAGAATAAGTGGTAGCAATAATAAACCGTGTGGTCGTGTTTGGGCATGGTCTTGAACCCACACGGCTATTTAAGGATCAGTTATATTTACGCAAGTATCTAAAATTTAAACTAAGTTTTTAGTGCCAAAATCCCAGGGCTTAAAATTCTCTGTAGTGGTTCTCTGAAGATAAGACCGCAAGCACTGCTCATGAAAGAGCAAGAAAATTGGAATGCATAGAAAATAGGTCTCTTTACTCTGAGGAGAACCTTTATTGCAAATGAAAATGCATGGATAGGTTCGGACGAGAGATCGCAACAGAAGAAATTTCATTTCAACTGGAAACCGAAAAAAACCTTTTCCTTAAGAAGAGCATTGGTAGAACAGCACAAAACAATCTACGACTTGTATTACTGTTTTTAACGTCAACGATTTCTAATGATTTTCCAGAAAAGTAATGAAAGAGGAGTCACCTAACATCACTTAGAATTTCTTGGCTTCACTCTCTCAGTCTGTCTGCATTCAATTTTCACTCATTCTAAGTCTTACATACTTTATTTGGGATATTAGATTTGGCAATTCGCTTTCATAAACTTTTCATTCCATCCACTTATTCCATCTATAATTTATAGCTAAACGTTTTACATGGTTCATGAGATAAATACTCTGGCTATTTCTCGATTCAAATGGCCCCCTCATTCATATGCATGGTGAAAAGACTTAGTTACCTCTGCGTGATTTATGCCTGTATCACAATCATGCCATCAATTTTCCAGTATTTTGGAAATTGCTAAAAAATTGATTCGTAAAACACTAAAGAAATGAGCTCCAAAATTCAAATAATTTTACTCACTATAAATGAAAAGAATTTCTCTCAGAGGAAAAATAATTTATTGCAAAAGAATAAGAGGATTAATATTCAAAAAGTTCCTAAATTTTTGAAATACCGATACAATGGCTAACGAAACAAATTAAACGTCTTTCTCTTACAGATAATTAGAATAACAAACTTCCCTTTCAATACTTTTGAACTTATTTCACAATGGCTAAGAGAAAACAAAGCGAAAGATGTTTGTTAATAAAATATAGATGCGAAGGCATGTAGCATGAAGAAGAATGGAATAAATATTGAAACGACAAAATTAAAAAGGAATTCTAGAAATACCAAGAGCTCAAATAGGAATATGACAAGCAAGAATAATAAAAACGAAGTAGGTTAACCCAAATTTGAGGAAAGACATATTATTAAAATAAAGTTTTTTTTTGGAATTACTAATGTCTTATATTAGATTATATTGCGTTGTGAGATTATTCTACCGTTGTTATCCATGCTTTTCTATATTGGCATTAACCATTACCAGCCTGCCATAAGCCAATCTCGTGCTACTCAACCATTACGGTCTTCCAATACCGTATTTAATTCCTCGGTGGGTGACCGATCAATTTCAGTCATCTTTCACCAAAATTTCCCAAACGAAACCCTTCTCTTCTTTTGCTCGCCGAGGGACTACATTGGTCACTGGGTACGTCCATCTTATTTTGAACTCAACTCTACAGTTCCGCATCTCCTCTGCTTTAAATTATACCTTATCCGCGGCTAAAGAATTTCATTTTGGCAGTCATACACATGGAACAAAAATAATTATATATCAACAGTTCTCGTACACTCAAGCTAGAACTATTTGCTCTTTATTGCTATATTTCCACTTAAGTTGAACCATTCTCATAACTGTTTATCTCTTCCTTCTGCCATCTCTCTCGATCCTGCTACACAATGAGCTTAATTGTTTCATTCATTCACGAATGTCTCTTCGCCAATTTAAAGTGGAAATTATATATTATGGACTTATTTTATGGATAGGATCAACTTTTTCTGGCATATTTAGATAAAATTATCTTAATTTTTATAAGGATGGAGTTGAAGTTATTCTTCTGGCAACTGTCACCATGTTATTAACTTGTCACTCCAAATATTGACAAAGTAGTATGTAGATATATTGATAACACAGATAATAGGAGACATTTAATTGACTGATTTCCTTTGAGATATCTTCTAAAAAATGAATTACTGTCGAAAAAAAAGGACACAACATTGATTAAGATCTCTGGTACCCATTTACAGGCCTGAATTGATGTGTTTTGATTAGCATATATGGCGTGTAGGGGAGTTGTATTCGGCATGGACAGGGGCAAAGGGTCGCACACATAGGATTGGGAGCGTAATCAGATGGAAGCGTCATCGTGTCCGAAGACTGCGATAAACATTGAGGCGGTGTAGCCACACCTTATCCAAAGCGTCGAATGTAAATGAGGCCGTGATATAGAGCTGTTGACCGAGGTCCAGAGGCGAAACGTCGGCCAAGTCACGTGACAGCCAGAGAATGGCTGAGTCAGAAATGTCACCGAAGGGAAGTTGAATAAAGAGCGGAAATATTAATTGTACTCTAGGTGAGTTATGCCCTTCGTTAAATCCGATTTTTCTTACAATTCGTGTATTAAATTGATAATAAAATACTACAACCAATATGTTAAACATAAAAAACCTGTATATTACATATTAAAGTAGGCAGCTTGTCTTATATAGTTTTTAAAGAAAACAACCAATTCTAAAAATGTTATTCTCAACAACTAAAAGTATTTCCTTAGGAATGTAAAATATCTGTTGTATATTTCTTAATTAATTCTTACGTTAAACGAATCTGCTTTCCGTTTAACTTTGCTTACAATAATTACCTTTTATTACTATATCACCTTTATGTTTAACTGAGATAAAATTAATACTAGCTCATTTCTAAAATTTTATGGTTGCTATATAAAACTTCTTTGTAGGACCTTCGTAAGAGATTAATACATTTTGTTATTCAAATTATCCTTAATGTTGATATGAATATATGTATCGATGAATGGCGATTTAATGGGCGTCACCTGAACCAAGTTAAAGTCTTTACACAGTTTTGTAGCTAAATAAAAGATTTAATTTCTATTAGCAATTGGAAATTTCATTCCGATAGTTTTACTCATAGAAAAAACATGAATATGTACCAATTATTATTTACATCATTATAATCTCCCACATACATTTTGCATGAAAATATTTTTGCTGAAAATATTTCATTATTTATATCACTTTTACTATCCGTTTTCTTGCATTCCTGAGTCTAAAAGTAAATGATTATCCGCGTTTGAATTTCATCAGGTCAATGCGGTAATATAAAAATGTAAAGGTACTAGTCTCAATTTGAAATTCAGCCACGTTGCTGTTAAAAATAATTTAGTTTGCGCAAATATAGATAGAAAAATATTGAAATAAAAAAAAAAAACATTTCTTCGAAATCAAATTAATGGGCTAAGGTTAGAAGTTTTCGAGACGTTAATCCAACGTTGGTAAATTAATGTTGAACTTATCAATTTATCGAAAACAGATTTGAAAATATAAATCGTTCTGGTAAAATATGAGCTCGAGTAAATTTAACAACAAATTGGCGATAATTAGCTTTCCCCATATGCATTCTGGAGTTCAAATTAAGATGAACCTGTTTGTACGTATCTTAAAGCATTTATATAGTTATGTGTACAGTGTTTTATTATTTTTTAAAGGAAAACTCATCAGCTAACAGAAAACATGTACCCTAGTTACTTTCATTTATATACGCACTTTTACTTTCCGTAACAACAGTCGATGATTAAAAGCTCTTCAATAGATTGAATTAATCCAGAAAAAGCTTAATTTTAAATGGATGTACCACAATAATTGGGGATAAAGCAGCTTAAATATTAAAAAAATCTAATGCGGTCATAATCGCAAAACTCATGCTCGCAATACAACCACAAAGGATTTGATAGAATCGCAGCCAATCGAAAATGCGAGAGTACCAACTTTACAAGTTCCTCTCGGATTTAAAAGGCTTCGAGAGCAGGAAAATTGAGAGGTCCCAAAGAAGGAATTACCAAATAAAATAAGGTTATAAAGAGGATTATTCCACACTGGAATATTTCATGCCGAGTAAACTTTGAGCAAAATTATTTATTTAAAGATATGTCTATATAGATCCGAATCAAAACCCAAATCCTTCTGAGGGAAAATACAAAAATATATTACTTTTGAAATTCTCATGGATCAGATTACACGTGAAATATTAAGACTGATCCGATTTGTGTATCATCGAATTAAGAAGCGTTTGAGGCATCCGATTTATAAACCTATTGCCCGAAATAAACCGAATTTTTTCCCAAATTGACGGAGAAAGGGTGATTTAAAAAGGTCGAAAGAGTTTCAAAGGAAGCGAATGATTTGGATGGGATGAGGAGGATTTGAGAGAAAGAGGAAATGCCTGGAGGACGAACAGTTCGATAAACGGATAACGGGAGGTGACGTGCTCTGGGATCCAAGGAGCAAGTATAAGGTAATGGGGTAAAAGAACAAGAGAGATATACGTATATGGAAGGAATGGATATGAGATAATAGGGTGAACTTTTACAAATAGTAAGTATTGAAATCAGCCGAAGACCTTAGTAAGATATAATTTTAATCCTTCGTGAAACATTTAACTCTTAAAGGTCCAACCCTTTTTTGGTTACCCCGTGGACCAAGGGAGGGTCAAAAATTGTCCACTGTTGTTTTTTCCGATAAAATAATAATGAAACGTAATATCCCTTCAGCAATTCTTGGATTTCTAAAAACTTCTTACAATTAATTTTGTTGCTAAAAATTGTACTACTGCGATAAAAATAATTAAATTTTTATTTAAAAAATATCATCAAAGACGAGGATATGATAAAACTTCTTCTCAATGGCGCCAGCTTTAAGCTCTAATTCGGAAAATAAGTTTGCAAATCACCGTTATTTATGCTTGAACAACAAGGTATAATTAAAATAAATTAAATTAAATTAATTAAAAACTATTTGTCAAAATATATTTTGAAAAATAAAATTGGTGGACATTTTTTAACCCTCCCTTGGTCCTTCAAGGGTTAAACTGTTTGCCTTAATTGGAAAAGCCGAATGAGTACCTATTGAGTGACATTATGATCGAAAATACATACTCATATGAAATAGGAGGATATGGCGTTCCAAAGTAAAGACAGAATCAATAAAAGAGTTAGATTTTGTTGATGATGTTTGTTTAACGGGATTCTACATATCATGTCATTTCGCGCATTAGCTCCCACTGGGAATCGAACCCTGGTCCGCTTTCACCGAAGACGAAAGCGTTGCCGACTTGGCTATCCGGGAGCTCAAAGAGTTTGATGGTTTGCACGCTCAAGAAAATACTGAAGACCGTATTTATTACCTACGTATACCCTCAAAGATTATGGTAGCAATTTTTTGGGAGTTGATTGATCTGCATGTATTGTGCCCGCTTGTGGTAAAACCCTATCTTAAATCACCGAAATATCTGACATCTTCTGTTCCATTATAAAGAGTTATCGGGAATTCTATATCACCCGAGATAAAAGGAAGTTTCCTGACATTCAGAAGCATATCACATGTCATCTGTTACCAAATTTCATAATCAATTCATTTTTTTTATGCCTTTTAAATACTATTTCAAAATAATTCACTGGTATGGGATCTCCGTCACTACCTCAGAATATTTACGGTCATAATCACTGTACCTCTTGGGGTGTGAATTGTATTAAATTGAGAAAAATGTATCGCAGATATGTTGTATATTGAACTGTTTATGGTGATCAGAGATAGAAAAATTTTCATCTTTTAGCATTTGCAAATCAAAACTTCAATCGATCAATCAAAACTTCGTTGTTAAAATAAAGATTGTGAAAATTGAAAAAAATTACCGTATCGTATAGTAAAACTATGGTAACGAAAGTTGGTTGATTTCAGAGAAATATATGAGAAAACTGAATTCAGGTGGAAAAGATTATGCATGGAATATCAGCTGCAAGAACAGGAGAGTTAAAGTTGGAAATAATTAGAATATTAATGGACGTGACTAAAAAAATGGTAACGAGAACTGTGTGAAAGGGAATTTGTATATAACTAAATAGGCTCTTATAGTTATCTACTACTTGAGGTCTGATTTTGAGGGATTTTGAAGTGAACTCATACATAATTTTCATATTTATGAAATGCTATACGATTTTTTTTAAACACCGAAGGGACCTTGAACTTGTTCGTACTGTTATTGCTCGGTGTTATGGATAATTTTTATATCCTCTATATATTTTAAATAGACTAATAAAGCTATATGTTACGTCAATGAGGCTAGCAAAGCTCTTGAGGACACAGGCATTTCCACTCAATATTAAAAACCGCTTTGAGATTCAAAAAGCGAATAAAAGCAAGCAAAATCGGAAACGAAACAAGTCATGCGAGATAACCTTCATCGTTTTCAAAAGAATATTGTTTTTCAACAGTTATATGAGCACCCAAAAGCCTTTCGGTTGCATGTGCCTAAGGTTAAAGGTGAAGTGTAAACGGTTGGCTCATTAAAATGTAACAGTGGCAATGTAATCAACGACGCCAAGGGCAAAGCGAAATTCTGAAATTATTTTTTCGGCGGCGAATTTCCTTTCAAAGAAACATGCATTAGCTTACCAATACTTGTAATTACCTTACCGAAAGTTGTTCTGCCTGAGGCGAAGTCCAAAATCACGTATCACATTATTGTGTCATCGCGGAAATGACGGCGACATTAAAGTTTTGCTAGGGTTCAAACCTAATAAAGAGTTCTTGAGTATTCATAGAAGTAACGAAAAGCATAGCACCTTTTCTTAAAGTTATATTGGAAGGGAGTACGAGCAAAGGTGGAAAGATGTTGTGGATATAAAAATGTGGTGAATGTATCAGAATTTGTAAAAACTTTTAGTGAGCGAAATAGATGTATTCATGAATTTATTTTTTTCCTTGGAGGATACTCAAAAGTGATCCATAATAGTACAGCCATTTTATATTTCACATAGTTAATTTTTCCCCCGCCACACATTGAAAAGAGGGTTTCAGTTTGGTAGAAAGAATCTTTGGATGAAGAATGTATAAAATGTTGTGTGGGGAGAATGTAGAAGGAGCTAAAAGGAAGATTGAGGAAAGGTGATTTAATATGACGAATGAGATGAGGAAACGCTGAAGAAAAGTTAGAATCCAACTTTGAAGCAATGGAAATGCGTGAAAAGACTTTTAAGCGTGACTGAAAAAAATCGCGTGATTCGATATTCTTTCCTATAAAATTAAAGTATGGCAGGAGGCAAAATTAATGAGATCAATAGCCAGAATTGCGCATAATACAATAATGAAATTGGCATTGGTGCATTTAGGTATCCTTCAACATCTATTTATTCCATTCTTTACATCCCTTTAAACCCCAATAAAGCAATAAATAATATTAAAACAAAATCTGAAATTCTGTGTCACCAGTGATCAAAAGAGAAGACAAAAACAATGGTTGATATCAATGGATAAATCTCGATTAACAAAACAATCAACTAAGTTTTAATTATTTAAAGAGGAAATAAGCATTGGCAGACCGAAAAAGGAACCTAGAGAGGGAAATATCTTAGACGGAAAAACTGGTAAACACCCAAATCTACGGCGAAAAGAACTTGATTCTATTTTGGAATTCAGTGTATGATTTCCTCTTTCATTTAATAGTTCTCCACCAAGTCTTCACGATGTACCCTTATTCCCCACAACTGGTGATCAGAACAGAATCCTGAAATGGATAGGGGAGACCGGGGCTGGTTGGCCCGGTATGGTACACTCCTGGCCAAAATTAACGCAGCACCTCCCTAACGATCCTTACGGCCGGTGCTGCGTTAGTTTTGGCCAGGACTGTACATAAAGGATATATTATACGACAGCTTAAATGATGAATTACCTCTATCATTCATAATCTGTTCATACTCAAATTTAAATTCAACTTAAATTTAACAATGACTCAAAGACTCAAAGCAGAAAGGAAACTTAACGTCAGAAAGAAAACTTAACAAATTAAACTTATATTCAACTTAAATTTAAATTTAAGTGAATTTTAATTCAAGTTATTTAACAATGACTCAAAGACTCAAAACAATGACTCAAATTTAATTTAAATTTAACTTAAATTTAACAATGACTCAAAGCAACTAACCGTGGAAGACTACCCCTCGTTGATGGTTGGCAGTTTAGGTCGATTGTCGATCGATTGTGACTTTGATGCAACCTCGACCTATCGAAAATGGTTAAGAACAATTTTTTTGCTGTATCATTACTCTAATGTATGTTATAATGTGATTATAGTGTAAAGTTTGACTGTATTGTGTTGATCTGATTGATTGTATATTATTGACATGTCCTATACATGCATACGTATGTCGTTGGATAAATAAAAATTATTATTTAAGATTATAACAAATTTTACAGGTTCGTGCTTTCTTTTGAAATGCTTTTTATCTCGTGATTATGGCGATCTTTTGACCTCTGTAACGTATCAAACTGTGTTTAACTTCGAGAATTATATTAATAATTGAATAAACTGGACGAATTATACATATTATTATCAAAAAAATTAACCTTTCATCGAGTTTAAAAAAATATATAGGACGGGGCAGGTTGGCCCGGGTGGCCATCATGCCCCGTCGTTTGGGGCCATCCTGCCCCATCACCATGTTTACAATAATTGCTATTAGTTACAAAAACCACTGAAGCTATTTCGAATGTTGCCATACAGAAATAATCCTTAAACTATGACCTTTAATTATACTACTCAACTGTTGTGCCTAAAGTAAGCAAAAGTTAAATAAAACACATTTAACCGATGAGTAGAATTTTACTGAAGCACGCACAAAAACAATTAATCACTACAACTTGTCCAAAACTGCTCCGCCGGCAATATTGGTCCTGTAGATGGAGGGGGATAGTACTAACAACCTACTGATTTATTCCTAGTACAATCTAGCGTTTATTGTATTAAATAACTCGACTGGTCCAACCAGCCCCTATGGACAACCAGCCCCGGTCTCCCCTACTTTGGCTCCATTGATCTTATGCTCCGCTTCCTTCATCGTTCTTTGACGTCCTGTCCTTCATCCGTCAGAGATTTGGCTTTCTTTGACCCAGATAACAGAATCACCTCAGTGATAAAGTTCTTTGGTTGTAAAACACGAAACACTAACGCAATTTAATCTTTTCCACTGTATCTTTAAGAAAGTCACCTAGTTCCGTACACTGTGTTCTAGATAGAATGTCAGGTAAAAATAATGCTGAAATGTTCCTAATCATCTCTTCTCTTGCGTAATAAGCCAGTTATTTAACTGAATTCTTTCTGGATTACTCTTTAGCAAGGATATACATTTTAGAGTGCTGCGGCTGTTAAGAAAACTATAGCAGCAGCACTACAAAGAGTTTGAAATGAAGAAGATATATAATTATATTGTATGAATATATGAGAGAGTATTAGCTGAAGTAAAGCGAGGTCTTACAATTTGTTCCTTAGTACTCTTTGGCGAGTTTTTAGTGTCGTTTAGAGAAGGAATATTGGGAATGTTTCTTAATCGAATATTTTCAGCATAATATCAGGCAATATTTCATAATTTGTTTGTCTTTTCTCTAAAAACAATCATAAGCACGGCAGTAGTAGTAAAAATGTAAAGCGTAGGTAATTATTTCTTCAGACGAAAAATAATTTTTTTCGAAAGTTATTCCAAAATTTAAGTACCAGTTCACTTTTGTTGCTAAGTTATGAATTTATTCTGGAATATTTAAATAGTAAAGTTGAAGACTTGCATGGGAGATGCATTAATGCATAAAATATAGAAGAAAGAAGAAATTGTTTGTGAAGGATAAAAGTCGCCCAAGCAATGATTGTTAAATGAATTCACATATAAATTTGTAATATTCAAGGACGGAACTAAAGACATGTTAAACAGAAAATAATATTTTTTAGTGAATATACCGTAGCAAGTTAGATGTGCAAGGATAAATAATGTTAAGGGATTAAATGTTGTCTAATTTAGTCTTATTTCCTAGCATATTACCTTTATTGATATGTTATACATATCTCCGAGGTATTTTAATCAAATTATGTCCAATCTATTAACTCTATAATCAATGGATGTGTATGTTAAATTAATTAACAATAATTCCATGTTTAAAGTTTAACTTCTTTTCCGCCATTATGTTTTAACTAGGGATAAGTATAAAGCTCATAATGTTTTTGTTTATTCCATCCGTATATTATTTTAGATGAAAGCAAATATAAATTCACTCCATCTATTAAAAGCATGTGTTATTTCATTTTGTAAATGCATTTGTGTATTACGGAAACAAGATGTAATTCCTAATAATTTATTCATGTATTTAGTTCAGTATTAATAGAGAGTAAGCATGAGCAAACGCTTTCAATCGTGATTAATTTCTTTCTCTCAAACAAGGAATACTCTTCCTTCAAATCATTTTCATCTAATGAAGCTATTCGCCTTTCGTTCTAATAAACGAGTTACACTTTTTCATGTTTCTTTTATCGCGTTTTTTGCCAATGATAAAACCTTAACCAGAGGATATAAGACTGCAAAGACAATTTATTACAACAGACTGATGACACAATATTAATATCGGGCGACAGCTCATTCCGAAGTCTTCGAGCGTCGGCACAGAAGAGGAAGAAGTATAGAAAGGAAAAAAAGAGATAGAGTAAAGGATCGGGAGATTGGGAAAAGAGGACAGAAAGAGTGAGGAAAGAGCATTCGATGGAGAAGTCTAAGAGAAGAACAGTTAACTTGATTTCAGGAGTTTTCCGATGTAGAGGTTGGAGAAAATACGGCGAAAAAGGTTGTGGGGGTGGGCGACCTCAAAGAGGGAAGAAAAACAAAGAATTTGATGGGCAGAAAGAGTATTGGGGACGCAGGAAGAGGTGATGAGGGTGACACATGCCTGAAGGCACTTTGATAGTGAAAGGAAGTCTCAGATGGCGGATATCTGTAATATAATATCGATTTTACGTGTGTACATAGCCTGAATGCATTTGTATCTGGAGTTACAGAGAGTTTTAGATTTTTCTCTCTCATTTCATCGTTATAGAGGAAAATTGATTACCTTCAGGCAGAGATATTTGGGTGGATGCCAAAACGCATTTGCACTATTTTTAAAAGTTTACCTGCTTCGTATTTTCAAATTGTGAATATATTTCCAATTTAAACGTTTGATATAGCTCGGAGACTTTTTGAAAATGAAGGAGATCGCTGGTATAACTTTTTAAACTTATGTTTTATCAACATGTTTTAAACATATTTAATTAGTGATATTATCCATACTTAATTATTATCCCTCATTTTGCTAAATTACAAGCTAAGGCCTCGTGTGAAATAATGAAATGGATATTTATTACAGAGCTAACGAAGATGAGCGACAGTTATGCCGTTGTATTGCAGACTAATGAGTTTTATTCTTTATGTAAATACAATTCATACAAAAATTTTTTGGTTTCTTCAAAAAAAGAAAAACGTTCTTTGTTGTTCTCCCATTCAAATCTAAAATTATGAATTCTTTCAAAAATGCTTGAACAAATATCATATCATTCTTTTAAATTCTGTATATTCTCCTTATATTTCATGACATATTCTTATACTTCTAATTGTGCTTCAATCATTTATATAATTGCTGATCTATCATTCATATTTCTACTAACATTAATATTTTCTCACCAGGTTATTCCCTTGCAATTATTTATTTTCAGTAATAGTTATAACTCCTTTTGAACGTTAACTCAACGTCTGAATGGTAATTTTTGAAAGGTTTTCTGAACGTTAGCTAGATCCAGCAGTTGTTTATATGTTCTCAAAAATTAAAGACGAGCGATAACAGTCTGTGAATGCATAAATCGCATAAAAATTAATAAAAATTATCATTGGCAATGGATATGTAAAATGTCAGAAAAAACCTAAATCAGTATCCTTGGCAACAAACTTTATTTTCATCTCAATGGTAAAGGCGGAAAACTTTTACTTTTATCGTAGGTAGTCTGTAACTACTGAATAATTGTTTTAGCAAATACTTAAAGTCATTAAAAACAACCCCTTCTTTCCCCCAAATTTCCAATCTGTAGGCACCCACATTCTCAATTTACCCTCTCATTCTTTACTCAGGCATTTTCTATCATCCGTCTCTCAGTTTCCATTTAACGAGAGTGAAAAAACAAATATTTACCAAAGATATTGAGAGTGTGGGACGGACATTTTACGCCCTTATGACAAAGATACGTTGATTGGTTCTGAATAGAGCAAATTTATAGAGAGAAATGCTGATAATGTTATAGAGAGTGTGTGACACTATGTATCTCTAGGCATTATCTGACTATTCAAAACGAGTTAGCGATAAAATTTGGGTCTACCTGTTTGTTCATCCATCACAGCATCACTTTAAGGGGGATTTCCCACCATGTTTTCACTTTCGCAGCAGTATCTAAATCGTTCGAATCTAGTTTCATACATGGAAGACTTAATATTTTATTTGAATTTTATTTCAGTTTTCATATTTAATGTTAACAATTTCTCAGATATTTTAGCTACGTTTCATCAAAACTCAAGAGGTAAGGGAGTATTTATTTCACGTCATAATTTTATGTGCAAGGAAATATCATCCTTTCACGATACTGGGAGACAAAATTTTAAATTTGCTATGAATTTATATAATAAGCCTATTACTTTCAATTATGATGTATTTTTACTGTCTCGAAAGATTTATCTAATAGCAAAATTGTATTCCGGCTTCAAAGGATTGAAACTTTTCAAAGCGTAGATCTTAGCATCAAACACTTACTAATTTTTCCTATTGGATTTCTTGTTTTTCGATTGAAACTATAAGTACTTTCAGGTTTATAGTATTTCTCTTTTTTTACACGAAAATAAGTAAAAAATATCGGAAATTATGATTTAAATGTAAGTGCTACACATTCTTTTCGAAAAAAGCTCTTGGATAATTAATCATAAACGATTATGTATACATAGTTAATAGTAATTAATAACTTAATCTGGAATGCAGTGCTTCTCTTACCAGAGCATAGCTGGTCTAGAACGATGTTGTCGCTAATGTATACGACTGCCCTGAATGTGGCAAGATTTATAATCACTCCAACTGGCCATTAGAGCTCTGTTTTTGTCATATACTGTAGAGCCAAGGTCGCCCTTCTTGTGGTAGAATAAAAAAAATCATAATTTTCATATGCTTCAGTCATTGTTTACATTCGACCTGATGGGAGATTTTTCTTATCAAGAACCATAGATAAATCAAGATGTCGAAGATAGTCTAACCCGCACATATTTTGCGGAAGATGCTGGAGGATGTGAGAACGTGCTAATACACAGGCGTGTTCGTTGAAGCATTATCGAGATAGGTTTGGAGAGATAGAAGGGAGGTGTCGATGGTGAGGCTGAAGTTAAGGCTGTATGGAAAGGGCGTTTGAAAGATGGAGGCAAGCGTCGACTGGAAAGATTTATAGAGATAAGGGATTGAGTAACGTGAGTCTGTGGAAATGTGGATAACAGGGGACTAAAAGAAGTATCGCGAGAGCAAAGTTCGTCTTGAAGGTTGTGGGGAGGAATATTTTAAGCATGCGGAAACATGCCGCATATTTTATCTGACACATTTTTCGCATAGGTGTATTACTACGTAATTTTGTAAGCATCTTCGGGAAAAACAGCTTGTATGGAATTATAGGAGATTTCCCGTGTATAGCCATGTCGCTATTTTTCAGATCTGGTATAGCCTCATGTTATAAGACGCTATAATCATTATTATTATAAACAAAGAAATTTGTGAAGGGAAATGAGCGTTTATGAGAAAAGCGCAACAATGATTAAATCAAATATTTCGAGAAATATTAAATAAAGGACAGAAGAGATTTTTATGGTATGAAAATACTGTAAAATTTGAGTTTGGAAAGCGTACATATATAGAAAAACATCTTGGAAGATGAAGAGAACTACCGTAACACTGAAAAAATATACCTTTACGTAAACCTTTCTCCTAGGTCTGTCCTTTGAATTTATTGATTAGCGATCACGAGATGATTCATCACAATGTTGCCAATGGACCTTGGGGCTGTGATACCATCTTCCGATGTGAATTTCCTATACGAAGTAATAACATTGGAAGTTCAGAAAAATTTGAATTGTTTCTTTTCAAAAGAGCAAATCAAAATCAAATGGTAAATATGGATTACTGAGTGGAATATCAATTTCGTATAGTTATGTTCTCGTATAAATTTATCTTTAAATTAGATCTGATTCTCTAATATTAACTACATTTACCGTAAGACTTTACAGACATTCATGTTTCTACATAGATTCATCCATCGAAGTTGTGATCTCTGGGGCAAATCATCTCATCTAAAACACTTCGAATCATCGTTTCTCACGATAAACTATGTGTTAGGTTTACTCTCGTACCCACCATTATATCTTGACCTCGTTGGCATTCAAATGAATAAAATACATTGCTATCTCCGAATTATCCTTGAATAAGGGGTTTTAACGACATTTGGTGTGTGGAAGCTGTTGTCGTAAATTAGGATCCCTCACCAAAATTTCAATGGAGCAAATAGCTTAAGCATAGCACAAATTATTATCTTTTAGGTGTACTTTTCCTGTTGGCAAAAAATTATCAATGCTAAATATTTAATGATGGCTCGTTTACAGCCGCATTAATCTTGCATAATAAATCAACGCAGAACTCGAAGCTAAAAGGCATTTTCTTCATGTCAAAATCAAATTACCATTCGCATTATAAAATAAAGAAATATAATATAAAAATCTTCTTTCTCTAGAAAGGGGGCGATGGTACTTTGAGCCTTTCGTGTTTGTTTGTATATGAGATTGGCTGATCCGTTAACATTAAAATATATTTATATCATTGTTTCAAATTCTAATAACACCAACGTTTTGAGAAAATCATGGTAAATATAATATTTTTCCCTCCATTCTTTTATATCGATAATATGGGAGGTCGTATATTGATGCTGCTAACATGACGAAAGTGTCTAATTGTATGAAATGAAGATAAATTTGCTATCATTTAGCTCCATACACAACCTATTGCAATGAATTTTACCTCTAGTAGTCATTACTGTAAGCTGAGTCGAACTAAGGTTTCACATCCTATGAAAGGATATTTGGTGAGCTTCCGTAGATATTGAACCCCAAGCGTACGTGTGATAACTTAATGCTTTAAACTGTAACGCCACCGAAACTGTTAACTAAACAAAATATAACAAAATTTATCGCTTACTAAAATAATGAAAATTTTTACAAACATCAAATCATCAGAATTTACGTATTTAGAGATTTTAATATTTACTCCGGGTCGTCGATGAATTTTTAAATAAAAGCTTGTGATCTTTGAAATCGGCACTTATACTATAAATTTTCGGTATAGAATATACATATAAAATATTTTCTATTCTATTAGAATTCCTCTGCTGATGCTTATCCACATCTTCTACCGAATGCAGAAGTCAAGGTTGGCTCCAAGGAAGGATTTACCACGGCTGCTCTCATATAGGAGACTCCGCCACCAACTAAACTTTCCGAAAGATCAAAGCTAAAGCGATGCTCGTGAAGTTTCAGTCAAAATTACACCAAACCATATCCTTGGGAAATATTTTCAGATGATATTAATACGTAAGAAACATGAGTAATAGTTGAGCGACCTACCCAAAGATGTTAGATTTAACTGACTAATAATTTAAAGGATATTTTGCTCGTCATTATCAATCTTGACAAAAAATTATTTATTCCATTTACTATTGCTTTTTTCAATAGCAAGTCTACATATCATTGCTTGAAGTTTGAATTGTTACAAAGATTCGAATTGTAAATTCCGTTGATCAAAGTCGGTATTGAGTCATTGTCAGAACATTAAAATTTGAATAATATATGATTTTGCAATAATCTATTTATGTACATGCATCAAAGTTTAACAGAGTTAGAATTTTTTATTGCATTCGATTTTTTATTCATTTCGCTTTCCATTGCTATTTAGTAAATGAACCAATTCGACGGCAGGAGAGCATGAAATTTTAAAATCATCTTTTATAGCAACATCCGATTTGTCATTGAATGAATCATTGCGTTCTACGCGACTCAATTTTTGGGAGTGGCAAATATATGAGCGAATGTTACAGAAGGCGACCCTTTTATGACGAACTGGAATGGATCTAGAAAATTCGGGCGAGATATCGCGCATACAAAGGGCGGAAATGGGCACTTAAAAAAGGATCTAGTTCGGAAATGGGTTCGGTGGACATAAAAATGGCGCGCGAGGCATTCTGGGCTTAAAGTTCGTGCGTCGCGAAGACAGTGCGACGCGATTTTGGGAAAACATCCATCGATTGAAGAGCGTAAAAGTATTGATGGGAAGTAGAACCCGGCGATAACAGTAACAGCGAGAATAGGCCTTCCTTTAGTTGAACGCGGCGATTATCCTAAAATAATGGAGCCGAGGAAAGTGGGTTACATAGAGAAAAGCAAATGGATCGCTCTTATTTATCGGTGCAGGGAGAATACGTATCGGAAATACTCGGTTGGAGCCAAGAATATGGCAGTTGAGATACTGTACCATTATAGAAAGGCAATTCTATCGAGAATGAATTTTTGAATGCTAATACTGTCTTCGAATATCCCTCCTCAAATTACCTCGAAGCGTACCAAATATACTCTATCGACGATTTTTGCGTATTGAGTAGTTTGAAGTGTTGAGTATCTGGCGTGCACAATACGCATAATGAAAATATTAAATCGGCAAAATATTCGAGAAACTATCCAACGTAACTTAATCAGGAAATTATTCGCATTTTATTTTACAACGAAGGAACTCATGTTATCTGAATTCTTTGAAATGAAATTTAACATTGCACGATGAAGTGGGTGACTTATTCTATGGCAAATGGTACGTCTAAGAGAAACGACGGAGAGACGGGGAGAGGGCAAATGGAGATGGAGGAGGAGTTTGGAAATGATTGTAGACCAGAGCTATGCGGGCTGTTAGAAATGAGAAACCTTTCTGCAAGGATTTTGTAATCTTACAGCAAAAATATATTTAGTAAGTTTATTGTAGCACATGCAAGCCTGAGAAATATTTTTATGTTGCTTCAAAATTTGATTAGAATTATTATTTATCTATCTAAAGATGAATAGAGGACTATTAAGAGGTTAATTATTTTGGAGAATACATCGATGTAAAATCTTAATTTTATTATGTGCGATACTTTGATAAGATTAGATTTCACAAGTCTTGAAACCAAAGTTAAATGAGAAGTAAAAAATGCTGAAATGCTGAGACTCGAACCCAGGTCTCCCACTTTCCGGGCAGGTATTCTAAGCACAATATATCCCAGAAATCCTTTGATGGAATCCTTCCAAATACAGCTTTGAGGTTCGGTTGCCTCGGTGAGGACCTCTGGCGGTATTTGGGGCCAGTGTCTAGGGCACTTTTATCTTTCTCATATATTACCCTTTAACAGAAATAGAAATGGCGCAAGAAATTTAAGTTTAGTGGTCATAATGTCTGTCTAGAAATCGGGAGACCTGGGGTCAGTTCCCAATCATTTCACTTTTTTCAATAAATCTAGCTTCAAATCAATGAATCTTTCTTGATTTTCTGCATTTAAGGTATGAGTTCTAGTTTACAGGAGTCAAAATCCTCTCTCTCTGTAAGTAGGTATCTATCATTCCAAAAATGTAAGCAAATATTTAGCATAAAAATATTTTTTTTTATAATTGAATAACTTAAAGTTAAATTGTAAATTTAGTAAATGTAAGTGTAGAAATTCCAAGGTATGAATGAAACAGTGAAATAAATTCAAAGGTTTTCAGAAACTAATAATGATAATGAACAGAATCTGAATATAAACTAGCTATATTACTGCTTGATTACTTCCATTTTTACATAACAGAATTAATATATGAGTGGTTTCAACGAATCTGAACACTTGATAAAAGCGTAATTATTCTGTGATACCTATGTGAAAAAATATTATTGGTGAATATGAAAATATTTAACCTTAAATGAATCACAAATTATATCAATACACATTATATTACATTATATTTCATTTAAATAGATATTTATCTGTACCGTCGTTCTATTTGGAATAATCATTTTGAGTTTATTGAACATAATTTAACGGAATTTCCTGAATCCTAAATTCAGCTAGGAAAAATCCAGTGAAGTTAAATTAAAGGAAATCAAGAGCTTGTTTCAACAGAATTTAGTTAATTAAATTTATGTTAGCTCATACTAAATTTGTGATTAGCAGAACAAATATTCATTTCATTCTAATACAGGCTTATTCGATGCATAAAACTGTCAATACATAAAATCGTAAAAGAGAACGAGTGTAAAATATTAAAATTGTGGAAAAAGTCTGGAGCGCCCAGATTTTAAAGGATTTTTCAGAAGTACGAAATGCGCGTTTCATTGTGTTGATGGAGAAGGACGGGAACATAACCGAACCGCAGCCACTTCATTAGCAAATTCCGGAATCATTTCCGTATCTTAAAACACTATGGAAATTAGAGTTTAAATGAGAGGGCAAACGGAAATTGCTGTATGCACTTTCAAAATATTAGCAATCGCATTTCAAATTCGGAATTTTGTTCCAGTCTCCCATTTATATAACTTTCTATTTTGATCCGTAGTAAGCAGTTTACAATTCGAAGAGGCTTCAGAGGTATACGATGTTGTCAACGTTTTTCATTTCATAACGAAATAAGAGAAATATATATGTGAAGTGCAACTTCTGCAACATCTCGGCCGCCTCCGTGGATTTTATTGTTCATTATCCTATCTCAGTTTTTAGCTTAATATAAATGAATTTACATCGGTGATGTATTTTGTTTAGTCTTCCCTCTCAAATTAATGTTTTATAAAATAAGGCTTGAAGATTATCATTAAAAGATTAAAGTTATAAATATGAAAACTCTATATGCACTTTGTAAGTCACTAGCATTCAAAAATGTATGTACTCTATACATAATAACTATAAATGAACATTTTAAATTTCTAAAAATCTATTAACGTGGGGTAGAAATAGTTCTGTTTGTTAAGAAACTGTACATCATGAAGGCGATGGACGCTGAACTATGCAAACATAGAGCTACGTATTCCCATTCATTGCTCTCTATTAGAGTTACTCCTGATATACCTTCTACCTCTGGGTAAATCCACATCAACTGAACCAAAGTAAACATAAATTTTTACCTCACCATTTCAGATTTCATTTATAATTGGCTCAATAATTACTTGCCTCAAGATAAGTAAAATTCCAAATTTTTAGATTTTTCTGATTATTAGTTTGGTTGCTATGGGGATTCAAAGTTTACAAAAAAACGTAAAAATAAGCATGTACGTGGAAATAAATTTTAACATAACTTCTGAACTGTAAAAGATAGAAAGCTCAAACAAACATTAATTTGTAGCTATTTTCCTAAGCTTTAATATGATGTGCAACATAACTACTTTCAAAGAAAATTTAATTTTGAGGTCATGGGGGTCAAATTTCAAATTTGAATATCTCAGAAAAGGTATAATAATTTTTTTTCCAAAAAGTGTCAAAGAATTTATCATGTTTTAACTCCATTTCCACCAAATCTCAATTTGGGATCGCAATGGGATCATGCACATTTTGAATTTTTAAATTACCTCTCCAAGCCCAAAATGGGTATTTTTAGTATATTTCATCACATTTCATATTTCATTAACTACTTTAATATAACAAGACGCTTACTAGAGTAATTCAGTATTGAGAAATGAACAAACTACACAGATATGTGTGTCATTATTCAAAATACAAAATTTCACATACTTTGCTCTCCTAATTAAATACTTGACCAACGTATAGCATAACTCTTGTTTCACTTTGCTTGTAGTGTACTTCACACAGCTTTTCATCACTTTGTGAATAGTCTTTCATTGACAGTTTTTGTTGCTTGGTTAATATCTATCTGTGTCAGGAAATAAGTGCGGCCGGTTGGGGTTTTGGCATCAATACAAGTAAGCACTCGATCTCCCGATACAGATAGGATGTCTTCTTTTTCTGGTAACACTAAAGATGGTGATTGTCCTGATGGGTGCAAGAAATTCACTGTCACTTTCTTGTATTTCACATCTTCAAAAATTACCTCAGCCACCACTTTCTATCATATGCACAAGTGATGTAGCCTCCCAATTTGTTCAGTGTTTCACAGGTTCTTGTACCTCCTTACAAAATATGCTCCTAAAACTCGGTGTCAAAGGAGAATATCTTTGTAATGATTTTGTTTTGGGCAGATGGAATTAAAGTGTGATACTGTTGTGTTCCTTCAATGGGGAGTGCTTCATAAAACCTAGTTTTCAGAAACTCTTCTTCCTCATTATGCTCTGTAATGCTTTAGTACAAGAACTGAATAGAAGAAATGTTGGATTCACACCAGTTAAAGAGCTGATGTGGTGTCAAAATTTGGTCTGTATATGGTCTCTGAAGACTAGCTCTAGCTGCAAGACGTTTAACTGTTCCTCCTAAACCATCACAAACACCTTTTGAATGGGCCATGGCATGGAAGTGCCATTCTGCTTCCACATTAAAGTCTTCTTTATGGTGGCACAAGTTAGAAAAGTGTTTCCTATTCTTATATTGGGCAGCTGACCCATCTGAGAAGAAGTATCATTTTCTCAAGGATGGCAGTATGCTATTCTTCAGGAAATTGATAATTTTCTTCTGAAAGACATGAGCAGCCACAGTGTTATGTATTAAACATTTTGAAATTATAACAAAGCTATTGTACTTGACAGCCTCCTGATCCCTGTAATAGACAGCAAACAGATGCAAAGTTGCTTGTTCATTTCTTCAGTGATATGACTGAGCTTCATCTTGAATAAGAAATGAATAATTTTCTGAAAAGTCTAAGGAGATGACAGCCTCATTCACTTCCATACTTTCTTTTAGATCGGATAAGTACAATGCCTGTTGAGTAGCCACAAAGGCATGTTTTTTCAGAACTCAAAGTTTTTCGCACAATGTCTGAACAAATTCGTCAGTGCTTTTTGTGATAGTTCCAAAACTGCATCTGCCCGCTGAAATCCACTGTTTGTAAGAAATGTTTTTAACCATCTTTTCCTCCAAAGCATCTTGTAAAGTTTCTTATAATTGGTCAATACCAGGACAGTTGCTACATTTATTTAAGTGACATTTTGGACTTGGACCAGAACATGTTATCTTAGACAGACATGCTTTGTAATCACATAGATATGACTCATCTTCTGAAGTTATCTCTTTAACCTCTTTCACACTTAACATTAATTTAATGTTCTGGTGAATTGTACATACACATACTGTATGTGTGCCACTTCCACCTGCTAAAACACAGTTCTGGGGGCGGAGCTCAGCAAACTTAGAAAATCATACTTCGTCCTCTGGGTTTTGACACTTAAATAGGTGAAACTCTTCTTTCAGGTTTCCTAAAATTAATGTTTTTTGAATAATGGTACGCACATTTCTTCTCTTCCCTGAAACGTAATCTTTTTTCCCTGGAATCATCCTGCTAACTTCATCACTGTTGTAAAACTGTATTACTTTGTTTAAAATAGACTCCTTCAGAGTTTTCCCTGGTTTTTCATCATATGTACAGAGGATTTCTTTTTCCCTAACCAGTGTCTTAGTTCTTCTATTACTCACTCCAAATTCATTTTCAATTCTTGCAAGAGTCCAGCTCTGAGGTAAAACAGTTAAAATAAGTAGTTTTTAACTCCTAATTTCAGTTTGCTGAAATTTTTCCTTCAGCTGAGCTAACATTTCAGAGTCAGGGTCCCCTTGAGTCTGCCTTTGTTCCATATTACTGTCCAATAATTTCTCTGAGAGCTTCTGTTTCACTTCATCCAGTTTTCTTGAACAATATCCAGGGTCAACACGTATTCTTTTCTTATTGATGGGGGACTCTTCATGAAATGTAAGAGATTTGCTCAATAATCTACAGATGAACTGGGATCAACAAATGTAACATCAACTGCAGTTTCTTGCTCGGTAAACGGTTTAGAATCATTGTTCACTGAGACTTCAATTTCAGTTTCTTGCGATGTTGAATTTTTCTTACCAAGTAATTTCCTGCAACTATCACAAAGTTTCATTCCAGGTTTAATTAATTTTTTTTCCTCACACATCCACATTTGAACAGTCCTCAGTTTTTTTTAAACATTTGTGGCCAGTTTTTGCAAATGGATTACAACAGTATCTAATATTAGAAGACACTTCCTGAGTCTCAACCATGACTATTTTTTTCACGGACCACTGCTGAAATTGGCAAACTTTCTTAAAGGAACAAAATAGAATCAAATGTAGTGTAATATGAGTAACACCACTCCCTGTGTGCTACACACAGTTATATATTACAGCAATTCCCCAACTCAACAACAAATGCACCGCAGCCTTTAGAAGATTACAACGATCCCACTGTGCAACACAATTCTTCTTGCAAACAGCTCAATCTTGTCAGCTAAAACACACAGGTATTTAAGTGTTGAGAACACAAATCGAACTATTTATTTCAAGATATCTACTCTAGTACAGAACCAATAATCAACTCAACAATACAATATTCCAAAAATTCAACTAAAAATAAACAACTTTTACAAAGCCAAGTGGCAGAAAGGATATGCAAGCCTAGTAAATATTTACATGTGAAAATACCCATTTTGGGCTTGGAGAGGTAATTTAAAAATTCAAAATGTGCATGATCCCATTGCGATCCCAAATTGAGATTTGGTGGAAATGGAGTTAAAACATGATAAATTCTTTGACACTTTTTGGAAAAAAAATTATTATACCTTTTCTGAGATATTCAAATTTGAAATTTGACCCCCATGACTTCAAAATTAAATTTTCTTTAAAAGTAGTTATGTTGCACATCATATTAAAGCTTAGGAAAATAGCTACAAATTAATGTTTGTTTGAGCTTTCTATCTTTTACAGTTCAGAAGTTATGATAAACTTTATTTCCACGTGCATGCTTATTTTTACGTTTTTTTGTAAACTTTGAATCCCCATAGCAACCAAACTAATAATCAGAAAAATCTAAAAATTTGGAATTTTACTTATCTTGAGGCAAATAATAATTGAGCCAATTATGAATGAAATCTGAAATGGTGAGGTAAAAATGTTGTGATCACTTGATATGGAACGACCCCTCTCAGTACAGAGGTAGCTAGTAACGTAGTACGTCTAATGTACGAAGTTTCTTCCCAATAAAGAATTATCACATGTATGACAAGCGAAGTAAATAGCTACTATCATCCTGGTATTAACTTGGAATTATCCGCTCTTTGGAGTATGAAAGCATAAAAAACTTAACATGATATTTAATCAGATGAGAAAAATTAAGCTATCTTCATATTAGAAGAAAATTGAGTCAAATAACTAATCATTTGACTGACTGATATCCATCTGATAACAAATAGAGACAATTATTTTTAATATTTTATACATTCTAAGTTCCACTTTCCTATTAAAGAGGAACAATTCTGGTATTCCTACATCTCTATTTTAGATAAAAGTAAAACGGTGTACGAGGAATATAGTTTTGTTTTGAGCAGTAAAATTTTAGGCGATCAACAACTGGAAACGCTTGCATACGTACGTCAAATGACACGTGGCAAAATAAAAATGTCCGAAACCTACGCTACGACAAGGAGTCCTTTATAAAATTCAGTCCAATTTGTCATCCGAAGCGAAAACTGTCAAAAGAAATATTTCATCTCGTGTAAATTTTAGAAAATTCTAACTTTTGAATGTTTCAACTGAATTGACATATTTCAGAGCATTGTACAAATATTCGTAGGTGTTCAGATTTTAAGGATACCAAAGTTACATTTCCGCAGGAATTTTTTTTTTCGGTATACCGACAATATCTCACAATATATAAGAAGAATTTTACAAAACTTGAGCAATAAAGCTATCAATCATAGATGGTCTTAATAAATTTATAGAGCAATACTAACAAATTTAGAACTCAATACCCTACTCACCCATGCTTTTGTTCCATGCATTGTACCTTCATGTGGTATTTCAGAATCCTATACATAATCAGTTCACTCCCCAACGTTAATCATCTCAGAAAACCTCTTCCTTTAATATACATACACATACATTTAAATCCCTACCCTATAAGCTGCTTCTATCCAGATATGAAGGCTGTGTAAATAATAAGCGGCGAACACATTATTTTTTACTACTTCAGCGAATGGTTTACACGTTAAGTCTGTTTCGTGAGCGATTTGTCTGACTTTTTAAAGGAGTTTGTCTTCATGTCTGTCTCTATCAATTTACTTTCATTGCCAAAGCGGTCGAGGTAGCTGGGTGGTCACGCAATACCTATAACGTCTTTCCTTTACGGAATACCTCCAAATATGGATTAAGATACCCTACGTAATGTCATATCTTGTTTCTTTCAAGGGGTACTAGCCATCCTTATGATTACTCCAATAATATTAACAGTTCCTTCTGTATAATTCATACCCTAAAGAAATATATTTAATATTAAGGAGTTTTATTTTAAGGGTATTTAATATTAATTTTATATTGAGGGTATTTCTTTAACTACAGTTTTGAACTATGATTCAGGCAGTTCTCTATGAATAATACTTTATGAGGTTAGTTCAAACAAAATTTAAGTTGCCTCAATCGGGCCTAAGTGCATTTTAATTAGAATACTAATATTCTAAATATCTATTAAAAAGCAAGGAGACGAGATATATATTAATTTAAAGATTACTGTTGACAAAAGGTAATAAATTGACATATATATATATCAAATATAAGAGGCCTAGTTTAGGTATTTGTCAAACATTTAAACTATAAATATGTTTAAAGAGATTAAATTATTTACTAAGGTAGTATAAGAAGGGCGACTTGAACTCTTATGTTTGAATGATCCTAAGTTTATCTCTGGAGGTGAGACAGAAATATGGAAATTAATGACCCAGAATAAGATCTAAATAGAAAATAAACCATACATATTTCTGACAAAATTCTACTTGTCTATTATTTAAATTGAATTTTCCTCAGCACATTTTACATTCCACTGGTTTAAATGGTATACTACGAATGATTGTCAACTCTTATCGACTGCATATACGAGAGAAAATTGTGAAAATCAGCTTTAAATGTATAGTTTTATTAGATTGAAATATCTTAACACATAAATGTTAAATTATATCTTTCAAGTGCGTCAACAAAAATGGTTGAAGGTAATAGAAGCAGCAATTGTTGCTATGATTACAGCAACTATTGGTTTTGGCATGATATACTTTCTTGATGATTGTAAACCACTTGGCAAAGATCCAACTAAATTTACAATTTCTCGTACTGTAGCTTTTTTTATTTCCTTTCTGAACTGTTAGCTGTCCAAACAAATTTGATTACTGTTCCAGTAAGTTAAAAATGAGCATACTATTTGGCAGAATAATATTGGATTCATTCCAGGTCTATTGAGGAAAGATCATCTAATAATCTATGTAACATAAAATTAACTAATATTAAAACGTTAGTCAGTTCAAATTAACATTTGGCATGTTAGTTCAGTTGTTAAAATACCAGCCTAGAAAGTGGACACATGGGTTCGAATTCAGTTATGTCAAAATTTATCACGTGAGTTCGTCTTTGGATTTCACCTTCTCATGATCAGTTACTGAGGAAATTAAGAGTAAAGGAATTGTTTCCAACTTCCTTATTGATTCTGAGTAGTTTAAAATGATTTTCTAGATTCATTCATTGTAAAAAGTCAATCATACCAGTATCCTTTATAGATAAAGGTAATGGGTACGCGGATATTAATTTAAAGCTTATTAAAAGCTAGTCTGCACGGTTAATTCACGTATCTTCATATGTAAGCATCCCATAAAATAAATATCGTGAGGATTAACGGGTATACGAAAAATCCAGAATGTTTTTCTATTAGTACTAATGGAATTCTACTATTATTACATTCACCCCTATAGAATGTCATGTATCCATACTCATTATTTTATACATGTACTTTAAAAATCAATATAATTTTCTCTTTATTAATTTCGTTTATTTCCTAAGTGTGATAACCTACGAGCCATGCAATATTCCGCGTATTGTGGAGGACGGTCAGGCTATTACGATAGAGCGGAAGTCATTTTTATGGACTCATGCGTCTCATAACGACGTTCCGGTGAACGAAGGACGGGATATACGGAGATGGTACTATTAGATGTAATGGAGGAATTCCCATCGCAGAATGAGATCTTGGCCTTTAGCTACGAAACACAGCTGCGCATCACTCAAATGTTTGCGATGGTTTATGTTTGGTAGTAAAATGAGAGGTGGAAACGGACGGCACTTACTGGTGGCACATAATAGCACTTATGCTTCTACACAGGAGCACAGCGGAAATTACAGATTAAAGAATGGATAATTTATAATTTTGTCTTCATTTATTAGACTTATTTATTTCAGGCATAACCATTCTTACGGTAAACCATTCCTCAACACATTTAATCGAGCCAAAATTTGAACCCAGGACGTCGTTTCCACAAGGCTACCATTCTGAACACTACGGTTTAGGGGCACTGAGATTAAAGAAGTGATATTTTCTGTAATATTCCGAAAGTAGTGATTATTGGAAATTCTGGAAAATTAGATATTTAATAAAATCAGTCTGGAATGGACGATATTTTAACCACTATATGATTTTCATCTAAAATGATTATGGTAGATAAATGACATCTTCTAGATCAGGGGTGTTCAAAGATTTATTCTAGAGTAATGTTTTATTCTCATCCTAAACAACATGAATTTTAATCGTATTACTGACCTAAATCTGATTTTTTAATTAAATTATGAATGCTTACAAATTTCCAATATTTAGAGGTGTTTTTCGTAAAATCTGTACAAATTATTTCTCTTGTAGATTTAATTCCCTTTTTACTAATGGATTTGATAATGAAAAAATTCGATTTTAAATATTTCATGTATAATTCGGTATTTGTAAAGATTCGAAAAGAGTTTCCATGAACTGGGTTTTCATGTTCACCTTTCAATTATTTTTTGTATACAGAGAAGAGAAAGTTATCACCTAATTAAATGTTTTTGGAGTTATCAAAATTGATACGATTTACCTCAACCTTATGAGAAATGTCAATTTATATTCATTTACTAATTTGTGAATTTTCCTTTTATCTAACTGTTGGAGGGTTAAATCAGATGTTATGATTTCATAGTGGTTGGTTCATCAAGCACGTAGAGTTATTAACATAGAGTTATAAATAACAAGTAACACTATGGTTAGTATTTATAAATAAAGATAAAGTTCTTGCTACTCTTTAAATATTTAAAGGAAATGAATATTCATCACATTACGTCTTCAGAAAAATCTGGATTACAGCGTGAAATCTACTGTAGATCTGATTTTAGACTAATTTTACAGAAATATATTTGAATTTGAAAGTCAAATCAGCCCCATTTTTTTTTTTAAACTTGGAATGTTTATCTTAAAGCGACAAAGATTCTGGTTGGATTGTTGGAATAGTTCGTCCATGGCGTTTTTTTTTAATTTCGCGTAACACTCGTAACTCAATTACCGAGTAAGAAATACTGAACTGAAGTCCATTATAATATACTTCGGCAAAGTGAAATTGCAAGTGTATAGTTGTCTGTTACACATGAAAATGATATAGTGGCAAACATACATAGACATATGCATTCGATATTTATCTTTTGATACATGAATGGTAGATCAGTATGTTTGAATCTGCTGGAATTATCTATAACTGGATTTTGTACTCATCCCTCGATTTCCACGAATTCTCAAACTAAAGTTTCTTAGAAAAAATATTTGAATACGAGTAAAATAATCCAATGAGATTTCCATCGGAATAGGACAGAACGGAAACAGAAATTTCCTTGATTAAATTTGTTACGTGGTCTCTGTTGGTGTTTACATGAATCCTTACGTGAGCTAAAAGCTGAATAACCCCAAAATGTTGGGAAAAAGAAAGATAAGGAAGGCAAAGGGAAGATGTGCGAAACTCAATCGGGAAGGACCATGTTTATCCCACGGGAGGCGGACGAGGGCCGGATGGCGATTCGATCCCCGTTTCATATTTCCTAAACAGGGCTCCTCTCAATACGAGATACTCTAAGGAGAAAACTATCTCCAGCAGCTCTGAGGGAAATTGAAAATATTTCCTTGATTTGATTCACAAGTTTACAGCTACCGGTAAGTTACTGTTAGTAAAGGCCTTCCCTGATATTGGAAATATAAAAGAGAACGAACTACATCTAGATGAAGAAAAGCGTATTAGAGTCTACAAAATGGTGATTATATTCAGTTGGCCCTCGTTTATAGAGGTTAATCAGTTGCATACACTGCTGCGATACGTGAATTTCTGTAAGGGAGGATTCTTCATTTATAAATGGAATACTGTCGTAGTAAGACCATAGAATACCTGTTTACGACATAAATGCGTTTTTTTAACATTACTACAGCCTCATGAAATGAAGTATCAGCCTTTAGTCACCATTAAACTCGTATTATCCAATATCTTAGATAAGAATAAGATATATTAGATCTAACAATTATCATAATTTTTTAAGGAATATAATTATAGTTGAAAAAACCACGTTAGAGTAAAGCCTTGAAAGTCGAAGCGTGTAGTAATGAGAGACGAATGTATGTGATTGTGTTCAAATTAACAATAATAACTTCTCTAACGGAAACAGGAAAATCCCAATTACATCCATTTTAATAATTATTTCTATTTACAAAGACACACAACAATTCCCTCGCCAGAAAAATCCAACTAGCCGGGAATCGAACCCGGGACCGTGGAGTTAGAGCGATAACGTGCCAGCACGCTAACCACTCGACCACCACGGCCGGTATTAAACGTTGCACAGTCTTTATTTAGAAATCATTTAAAATCATATAACTACAGTTAGAATTATTATTAATTATGAAATTACATGAGGTAATAATCACTTTATTTCGCGAATTATGATTTCAAGAGGAAATTTTAACACCGAGGTAAAATTTACGATCCAAAAGTAAACTTAAAGGTAAAAGATGAAAACTTAGCTGGTGACTAACTTCAAAATCTAAATCAACAGTTTATTACTGTGCTAAAGAAAATATGTAGAAAACAACATATACAGACCAAAACATTCAGTGAACAAATAGCAACAACAACGATAAAACTGCTGTGGTTATACTTGGATAATGTTTGTGAAGGAATCGATATTAGGTGCGAGAGTAAACGTGCATTCAGCAAAGGAAAAATGGGAATAATCAAAAAATCTGACCCGTTTTCCCATTATGTTGATATTTTTCTCAATTAATGAAATCACATGGAAAATTACTTAAATGAACACCTTGAGATTTGGAACAGCAACCCAAATAATGGAACCGGAACAACGAGAGATTATTCTATATTGATAAATAACCTCCCTTCAGCTGAATTTCCGTACTTATGAGGTAATTAATCATAGAGAAGACGACTCATAAACGTGTGTTCCAGACTCGATGGTAATGAAGCCCATCGCTCTAAGCGACGAAAAATAAGTAATTCCGCAAATTTCATTACGAAATTGTGTGTTAGATGCGAATTTGTTAACGAACTGAATACTTGTCAGCAAAATTAATTAATGTGTCCAACGCATGGCTTTCCTCTATTGTGCAATCGGTACGTAATATAAATTTAATAATGCGAAAATTGATATGAATTATGCATGAGGGCAAGGATAAGCGAAATAAAATTAATTTTTCGATACGGAGTACGATTTTTTTTATTTACTCTTATTACTGGAAAATTTGATAATTGGATCGTATTAGGGCCTTCATCTAAACAAGTAAACTTAGTATTTTACAAAAGCAGGAGACCTTTGTAAAGCAGATTTCTAATGGTGATATGATATACCTATTGATAGCGTATTTATAAAATGTAATCATGTTTCTTACCATCTTTTTAGTTATGACTATCGATAGGTTTGCGCAGGTTTTTCACACCCCCCTTCTTAGTGGGTGTTTACCTTCAGTGGATAATTTTTTTTCCTGAGAATCTCTTAGGTTTTTTACATCCACAATTTCTTCTCATATCATTTTCATACTATCTCTTTAAATTAATTATTTATGTATAGTATGACGATGGGATAGATGGAAGGGGAGACTATTAGTGTCAAAGCCGTTTTATTATTATTATTATTACGATTTCTCATTTATAACTTCGGAGAAACTGAATAGTGTTTATTGAACCATTTTAGAAAGTACATTTGCGTTGTTATTATCCTCCGATTTCATTAGCAATATGCATAATATCAATATTATTAACATCAATGCATGATCGTTTTAAATAATGAAGTGAATTCATGTAGATATTACTAATACAGATAGAAATGTAGTTTTTTATGCATCAATACTTATTCCTATTCATATAATAAAAGTGGGATTCTTTTAGATATCGAATAAAGTAGCTCTTAAGCTGACATTTAATAAAGCAGTTTTAATGAAATATGGCTAATATTTTCGGAGACCTTAAATTTCATAGCACATCATCATCAAGATATTACCTATCAAATACAATGATAATTTAAAAATGATTAATATCTGTTCTGCTAAAATGAGAAACGTGCAAAATCTTTATTAATTAATATTTTTCCAGTCAATAAAGTTAATACTCATCGGATTATTGCTAACTGCCGTATAGATTTTCAGTGCACATTCCATTTGAAAGAATAATTTAATTAATAAACAACAAATTGATAAATTGATAAAGCATCAACGAGAATAATATTTTATCTGATACATATAAAAGATGATCTTTCGATATTATAAAATAAATATTACTTATGATATTCTGCAAAAATTTAATAGAGTTATGCAAGTGATTGGATTTCTATTCAGTTAATTGTATTCGAAAGGGTTAAATTCCTTTTGTTATGCCTCTTCTGCTTGATTATTTCTTAGAAGTATTTCTTTCCAGATAAATTCAATGCACTCATAATAGCTGATTAAATTTAATTTGGACGCTTAGTTTTTAAATTGATAATAATAACATTACAATATAAATTCGGAGGAATCTAATTTTGAAGAGTTTCTTCATTTAAGCGATTGGATAATTAAATCTCCTATATCAACAACAGAAGTGAATTTTCGCTGATAGCTGTCCGAGCATTTTCTTCATTCAGAATGTATTGTAACTCTGCTAAGTAATTTTTTCAAATTGGAATAGTTAATTAGATATTTTAAAATTTTATGTCAATTAAAATTCACAGTCCCTGGCGATGTCTTGTGGAAATACGTAATGATGAAGAAGAACAATTTGTACTGTGGAAAAAGTACAAATTGTTCTTCTTCATCATTAAATGTCAAGTGTTGAGGAGAATAAAAACGAATTCGTGAGACGATGACTATAATATTCTCCTTCAATCAAAAAAGGTTCTTGTAATATTGCAACCAAACTTCAGACATGCGGCTAAAGCCTTTGTGTGCAGCACAGTGATGCAAGTTGTGAGACGCCGATCACCTGCCTTCAGCATCGCTGTGACTGTCATTCGGCGACGTCGCTCGCTACGTCAAATCGTGAGGCGGAGACAACTCAAAAGCTTAGGCTAGAAAGATGCGCACAGGCGTATTCAATCAGGGAAGAAATGTTCCGCGCCTGCCATCGGCTTTTGATACCCCTTTAGGGTAATTTCATTTACGCGAGACGTTCCCCTTTAGAATGTGCAAGCATCGCCAGAGGAGACATTAATCACGCTCTTCTTGTTTAGTTTGAACAGACGGGAAAAAAGAGCTCCTGGATTCTTATCAAGATCGGCTCAGTGTCATGGAGTGCATTTGGAGCAAAGCGCCTTCTTTAGCGGAAAAACTCTTGGAAGCGGTCCCTTGGCTAACTGCTCCTGCGTCAAAGCGGCTGTGAATGATGGCGGACAGATAAAGAAACATCTCTCCCGCATGTGTGTTCATACATCAAAGGAAAAAGTACGGTCTTGAAATTATCGTTAGCCTCTTTCGCGAATAACCGTTCCGAATGAGCGGATTCCCTTACCTAGCGAACACAACTCCTCGCCTAATTTTTTTAAGCCAAATGCAACATATCCTAAAATAGAAGAGTTAAGATATAAGAATAATAACTGAAGTTTTCCTTCAATTCTAAAGGAGTTTCTAGAACCACGCTCAAAAAGTTCCCGAAGTTAATATTCCTCGCGAAATCGTCGAGCAGGAGAAATATAAAATCCTGGTAATAGATAGCGCCGCATATAGTAGTTATAGCCAAAATCTTGCATTTATCCTGCTCGGCGTTTCCGCAAGAAAAAAATAAAATTTGGAATTTTTTAAAAAGTAGAAGTAGTAAAAAAATACAAGCTAAATACACTAACCGAGGATGAATGAAGCTTACAGTAAGCCTCAACGTGGAATAACTAAAGGTCATTGGATGCACCATCTAAATACCTCGCTGATAACACAGGTCCTTCTCCCTTAAGCTATTAATTATATTCCACACGAGGAGAGCTATCATCAAATCTCTTTTACTTAATCACGGTTCCTGAGCGGAGAGGGTGTTCTCGGATCGTTTCTAATTATCCGAGATCAGCTGTGTTCTCATGGGAAAGGAGCAAGCTGAAACATCAAGCTTTGGTATTTTTTGTAACACCTCGTAAATAGACCTTCACGTTTGGGCGCAGTACAACATGATATAAGAGAGAAAATCCGTTAGAAATACTCTTTCATATTATTTCAACACTAAAGTTTTTAATTTAATTACAAGCAGAATAAACTGCAAACTTAACATAATAGAAGCTTCATAATGAGAAGTTTCTAATTTAAGAATTGTTAAATGCTACAAAAATTGCTTCATCTGCCTCTAACACACGAGTTAGGGATAACAATTTAACTTTAAAGAAAAGGATTGAAGAAAATTGACTTAACTATCAAAAGATATGCAAAATTACTTTTAATCATCGCAATCGACCACGGGAAAGGTAAAATTCTATCATTAAATAATAAATACATTAAGAAAATAGAAAAGAAGAATCAATACCATGTCATACCAAGGTCATGATATCATATATTTTAGAATGATTTGCAAACTCTGGATGCAGAAGAGAATTTACTATTTATAAATATCATAGTTCATCATTTATGTATAAGCCTTTGAATTCAGTGGTTCGTTTCTTTTTGTGATACTCACACCTACATCGTGTTATATATTGTTTTATGGAAATTTCACTAGATCATTGTAAATTTTACGATTCGATCTAGCGACGCAGGTTTACTAAATTTCGATGAAATTAATAGTATTGTAAGAGTATGTATGAGCGAAAAGACGCAAAAATTAGGATTAAATCAATTTTCGTTACTAATTATCCTTGCCAAAATCATCATCAGTTTCATAAATAATAAAATTGAGAAATTTAAGATACGCACCGATTTAAATTAAAAGCTTGACGTTGTTTAGATGCTATTTTTGACGTGATATATTCAAAATAAAAGCTCGGTTAACGTTCCATGAGTACTTATGGACATGAAAAATCTGTTGATTTTTTAAAAATAAAGTTTAATATTTATTTCCGTTAATAGTAAATCTATATCCATTTATCGGGTTATCTGCACGTTTGCTAATTATTTTTATTTAAAGAAAGGACTTAATTTTGTTACGAGTTTCAATTGTCATTCTTCACATTTTTTCCCATTTTTTGATGTTTCGAAGCTCCGAGAGAATGTAAACACGATTAACGCGTGAATTTCCCGCAAGAAAACTTAATTTACATGTCTGACTTAATTTTTCCTTAAAAAAACTGCTTTCGCTTGAATTTCATTCGCAGTTAATTCGATTCCCATGTCACTGCTAACGTTTCCCCATAAAAGAGTGCTACACAAAAACAAATAGCTGATTGGGTAGGCGTGCCTCTTTGTCTTCTACATGCCTCCTCTTCGCTCAAAGAAGGATTACTAATCAGCCCTTAACACTAGAACAGCGAAGGGTGTCCTAAGGACACCTCACCCATTTTGGTAGAGCGCCATTTTTGTATTTTTTGCTGGAGAAGAAAATTATTCGGTGACTTTTATTTATCTAAAGTTCTTCATATGTCCACCAATTTTTATCTTTATTGAGATGTGTTCATGCAAGATGATACCATATACCCCTATAACAGCGGAGGTGTCCTAAGGACACCTCCTTATAGGAGTTCCCAAGTGGGTTATTTTTCCACTTATTTCGGATGATAAAACCTTCATTGATTTAGATTAGAAGCTCTTACAAAAGTCTTTCGAGATCATAATCCCTATACGTGCTTCTTTTTGTTTTAGTACTTCTCTTCCCTCCAAAATATATGGAATGGCATAGTTTAATATAACATTTTTGCTGTGGAAATTCTGAAGACGGTTTGAGTAGCCAAATCTTTTCCTCCTCTTGTCTTCATTTGTTATACATAAGATCCGATATCATTTCCATCCGTTGTCGCCACCTTGGCGCTACTAGACGCGGTTGCTGTGACTGGGGTGACGTGTATGAGCTTGCATGTAGACATAATACACGTGGTCTTCTCAGCTCCGCTACAGCCTCATTTGGTGTGTTTTTAGTCCACTAATATGGCGCGTAGGAAAGGCCTGACACCTGAGGAAACACTAGAACTGCTGTGTGATATTGCGGATGATATGTCAGAAGCTGGCGATCTTCAAAGCGATACAGAATCCAGCGACGAGGAGTATATATGTAAATCTAGTTCTTCGACCAGTGACAGTGACGAAATTTCCAACAGCGAGGAAAATGAAGTACATCAAGTGAATGGTAAGTGTGCAATTTTAACAAAATTTATTCCGTATATGTGATGTTTTGTTATTATTTGGTCCATTTCCCATCATGAATTATTAAATTATACTGGTAATCTTGCAGATAGCAATATCGCTCACACTCGCGGCCAGCGTGGAGCAGCTCGTGGCCGTCCTTTTGTTATTGAGAGAGGTACTTGTGCACGCAAATGCTACACGCAGTGCAATCGATCCAGGAATAAACTTCAGGTAGCTGCAGAAGGCAGGCAGGCAAGCCGAGGACAGAGTGGAGTTTGCCGAGGAGTAGAGCAAGTAGTTAGCCAAGAAGCAGATATACCGGCTGTTAGGAATCATAACGCTATAGTTATTGGATCGAAGATCCAAGGTAAGGATGGGACAGAATGGGAACATGTGAAAATAGACTCTGGAAATGCTGGGAGACGTGCTCAGCAAAATATTCTGAGAGAGATTCCCAGGACCATCTGCGTACGCTAGGAGGAACATCTCTGGCAGTGATCTTACTTCCGCTTGGAGATTGTTCATTGACAAAACAATACTCACTCACATCAAAATCTGTACAGAAGTGGAAGCCCGTCCAGTGTTGAGTGTATCTGATTGGTCCACCTCTCTTAATGAATTAGATGCGTTCGTCTCTATTCTCTACGCACGTGGAGTCATGGGTGCCACCAAATTTCCTTTAGACACAATGTGGTAAAAAAACTGGGGACTTCCATTCTGCACAAAGATCATGTCACGTGATCGCTTCAGAGAGCTGATGAGATTTTTAAGATTCGATGACCGATCAACACGTAGTAACCGTCTGGCCACTGACAAATTTGCCCTTTTTTCTTTCGTGTGGGACAGATTTATAGAAAACTGTCAAGCTTGCTACAAACCTGGTGCAGAAGTGACAGTGGATGAACAGCTTTTTCCCAGTAAGTGTAAATGTCCATTCACACAATTCATGCCTAATAAACCCGATAAATATGGGCAGAAGTTTTGGTTAGCAGCAGATTTAAATTCCAAATATGTATTGAATGGGTTTCCCTACGTTGGCAAGGTGGAGGATAGGCCATCCGATCAGAGTCTTCCTGAATATGTAGTAATGAAATTGATGGGTCCCTATCTTAGGAATGGAAGAAACGTAACGACTGACAATTTTTTTACATCATTGAAACTATTGAAGAGGGTGAAGAAAGAGGGTACTTCTTTAGTTGGGACATTGAACAAGATGCGACGAGAGGTGACTTTAGAATTAAAAACCTGTAAAGATACGCTGCATACTTCGAGGTTGCTGAAACATGAATATGTATCCCTAACCGTTTATATAGGAAAACCAAGTAAACATGTTCTTATCCTCAGCTCATTGCATCCAAATATAGCAGTGGATAATACTGGTAAGAGGAAACCAGACACGGTGACTTACTACAATCGCACAAAATGCGGCGTTGACGTAGTGGACCAAACCCGTGGGTACACGGTGAGAGCAGCCTCACGACGTTGGCCAATGCATTCGTTTTACAACACACTCGATCTAGCAGGAATCAATGCATGGGTTATTTACAAGCAGACTACAGGTCGTCGAATATCCAGGCATAGATTCTTGCAACGACTCGCAGAACAACTTGGTGAAACCTATGCTGTCCAAAGAGGTCCCAAAAGTGACCTGGACAACTCAGACGATGCGCCAGTCGAACCCGGATGATATAGGACGAAGGCACAGATGTCAACTCAAAAGGAAATGCAAGAGCAACAAAGCAACAGGCAAGTGCAAGAAGTGCAAGAAATGGGTTTGTGGAAACTGTAGTACGAAGAAGATGTATCTTTGTGCTGCATGCAAGTTTTCTGCGAAGTAATTATTTTTTAACTGGATTACTGTGCTTAAAAAAATAAATACTAAATCCACTTGGGTGTACAAAGAAACATTATAGCCTTGTTTGTATTTTGTAGTTAATTTCTTTACTTTGTATTGTGAAATAAAACTAAAAGGTAGGCGAGGCGGTAAAATTGTTTTTCGTAAGATTATTTCGTAATAGTCCTAATGTAAATTGTATATTCAATTGTTCTTTTTGGTAAGTCATTCCAGTGATTAATTATTTTATCTAGACTTATCTATAAATTTCTGGCTTCACTGTTCTCTGCATTTGTCTATTCGAACATGAGTGTACTAGAATTGCTTGAAATTCAAAAACAATTTGTACATTTTAAAATATTTTGGATACGATTTAACTCATGCCTTGCCAAAAGAAATTCAACCGAGCTTAGGGAAAAATTCCTAATCATTTGAGAAAAGACTTGAAATTTAAATACGACTGCCTCATGCACTTTAAATGTAGCACAGGGGAAGGTGTCTTGAGGACACCTCCCGCTGTTCTAGGGGGTCGAACAAGTCCCGCCGTTCTAGTGTTAAAGGAACATATAATTATCCTTAGTTAACTTTCTTATGGCATACTACGCTGTGATAGGTTTTATCATACAGGATCCACAATGATTTGAAATCCAAATTTTCAAATTTACTTTAGTATTGCCTCCAATTTTTCAAAATTACTTTAGAGAATCTTTATAACAATTTATCTTAAATAAGGTATTCTTGATATAAATTTTGGAGGAAATTGGAGTAAATTAGACTTAATAACAGGTTAGGTAAGTTTTATTGCTCGGGATGAAGCATGTCATAGTTAGGAATGTTTGCATTGAATTACTTAAAGGCAACGATACAATATTCGGAGGCTTAACGCAAATGACAATCTTACACCACGCTGCCGATGTATCCATTATTTTCACTAATTACCGAAAGTATCAGAACTGTTTCTTTTAGGATTATATATTTAAAAAATTCAATTGAGGCTATGAGCTAAGAGATTTGTTAGTTTGAGGCCCTATGACCTTTCCCTACTTAACCCAAAGTTATACTTAGATAGATGTCATCATTAAAATATATAAAATAAATAAAGTACAATTTATATCTACTAAGATCCATAAACCTATGAGAAATTTAAATTTGAATTATTTTGTTAGAATTTTAAATCCGTAATATTTATAGTACGGTTATGAAATTAAGTGTGGAGACATATCAAAATGCCTATCCCGAAATAGAAGTTAATAGTTTCGTACATAAAATGGGTAATAATTTATTTATATTTTAAGCGTTTCTGTAGTTCGTTATGGTAAAATAGTTATATATTTAATTTTATTGTGACAACAGTAGCAGTATATAGCAGTTCGCTCACTTCACCGATACCCAATAAATCTTAACGAAAATAATAAAGGTAGCCATATCATCATTTTGAGCCAGTTAAACGAGAATTTATACAAACAATTTTATAAAACTTTACTAAAAACACTTTATGCTGAAGATAAAATGATAAGTCTATGGAATAAGACTTGAGTTGATAATGTACCACCATCTTTAACATTGCACAAGTATGTTTCAATATTTCCACAACGTGTGAAAACATCTCATAAGCCTGTGGCTCATTTAAACCGAATAAATCATTTTATGCTGTATCATGACCGACGTATTAATTATTAAGGAAAGGATTCATGTCAGCCGTTGTTAGTCGACAGGTGTCCCGAGCGTTGAATTTTAAAGGGACAGATCGAAGGCAATACACGGCGGAGATATAAAAAACAATGTCAGCTGGGGAGATCAACGTGTTGTCCCTGGTTAAGTGGTTGAGATGGGCTTACCGTTGAGCACGTGTACTGCCACCGTAGAGAATTCGGTGGGAGAGATGGAGCAGGTGTAGTTGCCACTGTCTGCTTTGTCCGCTCTAGCCACGGACAGCGTGCTGTTGGCCCCCTCTTCCATTAGGTCCGTCTTCACACTGCAATTGTGATAATTCATCTCAATCACACTATTAGGCAGCAACAACTTTCTGAATGGTTTTTTATTTTACTCACAGAATGAGTTTTCCTTGTTTGGCGAATATTTACATATTACTCCATTGTAAAACATGAAAACTGCTTGTCTATAAAATTCTTAAATTATTAGGTTAGCCTTCATTAGTGTTAAAACCCAACTATTCTTAATCCTACACATTTCTGCTGTAGAGAATTTAAAGATAAAATATTGGGAAATATGTATCTTGGCAATTACACGGCAACATTGTATTAAACACATCCAAGAAGGCAGTGATTTAGATGAAAGAAAAGTAAATATTTGAAAATGTTAAAGAACATGGTTCCGATAAATGACATAGCTCCAGAATGAATTGTAACTGCATCGAAGAACTTACGTAAAACTATTTAATATTAAAATATTTAGCTGACCAATTATTTAATGGAAAATGTGGTGTTTACAAAGATTTTCTTTAAATAAAATGTTCTCTGTATTTGATCAAGTAGGTAAACTAGTAGGTAAAATTTAAACAATTAAAGAGTAAATGCTTGTTTAATACTTAATATTAATAGATATATGAAAACAAAAAGGGTATGACAATATTTCTACTATCTAAATAGGACGTTTACACCTTTTACTCGACTCCTAAGTCCAAGCTCCCTTCAATCCATGCGTCAACAAAATTTTACGATTTAAATTTTGCGATGCCAGACTGGGAAGAAACACTATCCAGACTAAGTAGCCACTGGTAATGTTATTTCCCCCACCGGATCATTCAATTTATGTCTAGGCTCAGTAAAACATACTCCTCAAATTACTTATTATTTCCGTTAGGAACAGAATATATCCTCATCTAATCATAAAGTATTCAGCCAAAAGACCGGTTGATACCTCTCCCATATGGCATTCTCTGCCAATACCTAATAGGTGGGGATTAGATTTACTAAGCAGAGACGTGAGGTAATTTTTCCTAGTATTTCTCACCAAACCATATTGCCATACGAGGAATACGTCAACGTAAGTGTTGCGGAAGGACTCTATCAATAACTGGATTCTTTGTATTCCGTGAGGGGAATCCATAATTAGTGCCAAATTCCTCATGACTCGGCAACTTTCGTGTCATCACAAGCCATGAACAAGACAGTGATAAAAGTAAATTAAAAACATCCCTTTCATCAGGAAATGGTAGCAGGAACAAAATCATAGATGTAAGGAAATATTCTTGTGAAATTCTATGAAATGTAATTGCAGGTAATCGCTATGAAAAATAATTTCATGTACATGGGTGGGATGGTTTTAAAACTTCAATAGAGAAACCGGAATTCCTCGGGAAAGGTTGCCATGAATTTAAAATTAAACTTCGAAGGCAAAAAACGGATATAGCTAAGTATTCTTTCCTCAATAGAGGTATTTGTGAGTGGAATAAGTTACCTGGATCACTCTTAAAGCCATTGACTGAAAATAAAAAATCTTTCAAAAAGAAATATTTTAATACGTTATAGTAATGTTGCGTACTGGGAAGTAGTATTTTAGGGACCTCTGGAAAAGTAGGGGATTGCTTGACAGGGTGATGTACGGTTGGGTTCTACCCCGTGACCGCTACGGTAGCCGAGACGGCATGCAATGAACCCCGAAAAATATAGTAAAGATAGTTACAAATAATATTTTAAATTTATTATTTAGTTATAAGGTAAATATAATATAAGTATGGAATCATTATGCGGGAATTGTATGCTTATCAAGTATGTATTTTATATTAATTATGCCAATGTATGCATGGTATATACTAAAAACTGCCACCAGGCTTATAGCCTACCTGCAATTTGTGTAATAATAATAATGAAGGCTATGCGTGCCCCTAATCATCTTTTCGTTCCATTTCCAGAGGTACACTCAATTCCGATGGTCGCCATGGATTCCCCGTAATAATAAAAACCACGCTGCGGCGTAAAAATCGTTTCCATTTCCCTCAAAGTCATTCCTCGCGCGGCATAACTTCCGAGCTCATTCATTTCTCAATGAAAGCCCGCTCTGATGATATACGCCAACCGAACATTGTCACGAATATGTTAACTCTGAAACCCCAATCATTTTCGCAGCGGGAGAACTTCGTAAAAACCGAACTTTAACGAGTTCCGCCCGCAATCTTTTCCCGCGATTGAGCGGGGAGACGTAACGCTATTCTCCGCTCCAAGTTTCCCCACCGTTTCGAGAGGCCTTGGGAGAAAGACGAATAGGCGATAAATGCCTCGAACGAGGGAACTTCAGATGTTACCGAGTTGAAATAAGATGCCCGACGAAAGGGAGTTCTGCGGGACACGATTTGGGAGGGCTGAGACTGTTTCATCACGCAGTTTTGGGACGTGTCGAATCCTTGGGAGAGGGAAATCGCTCTTCTGGAATGAAGGGTTTTTGAGGGACGTCTTCGATTCATAAATCCCTTGTTGAGGAGAAGTTGGCTGACTGGCTCCCGGAGATTATCGAGCCGGATTCGGTCTGCCGGATTATACGGCCAATGTCTCGCTGCCAAGGCCACCTAATCCACGGGATTCGAAAAACGTTGCCACGAGAAAGAAGTTGGAGAATAATAGGTCCCTTTTTAAGCTGAGGATATTGGTGGCGATATCGAGCGACCTTGGTTGATTCGTTGTGCATGGCCCTGAGCACAATGTGGTGCTTCATTTTTAATTCCCCCTTGATACCTTTCGTTTTCTCTGTTCCTTGGAACTATTAAATGAAGACGAAAGATTATATTATGTCACAAATGATTGTTTGAAGCTAAAAATCTCTCGAATATACAGGGTTTATTTAATATACTTTCAAATACTATATCTTTTAATATTAGCTCTCTATTTTTTTGTAAAAACGTTTTCTTTTGAAATTCGTCCAACTCAAAGAGAATTCAGAGAATCCTTTATTAACCGGTGGTATGAGGACATATTATACTCTCATACCTTTATTGAATAAAAATTACTGTTGCAGACTTTACCACAGGACGTCCATAAAAATACTCTAATTTGAAAAATTAAACTAATTAAATCTTTCAGTGCGCACTAAAATATAAAATTAATGCGAAAACCATTTGAAAAAGGGAACTTTTTTTGGTAGAACAGCCTCGTACTCAGAGTGAAGGAGATATGCTTTGTTTTTGATGAACATTTGGTTGCAGCTGCATTAAGATTAATAGTCTTTTTGGACAAAGAAATGCTAATCTACTTTAGAATGTAGCATCTCCGTGAATTATTTACTTTAAAATAGCGCATTTCGTTAAATCATAGGCATATAGAAATATCACCATCAATAAGATCATTAATATCTTCCATTTTCAATTAAATAAAAAGATGAATAATCCACTGGTATCATAAAGTTTGAAAACTAATACAATCCTATTTACTTCTATATTTAAGATATTATTAATTATTTGCTAGGTGTTATGCTATAAATAGAAAATTTATGAGGTATTTTCTTCCCTAATTAGCGCGCACAATGTATTATAACATTATTCGTAACACAAGGTAATTTTCATGCTATTCTAGATTTATGATGAAAACGTAGCAGAAGTAAAACAGAACTTTCATTTATTAAGGAAAAGCGAATTTATTTGATGATAAACAAAGAAAACTTCTTAAATTAATTTAAAACGTGGAATAAAATTAGGTGCATTGGCATCCTTAATTACATAGTTGATAAAGGAAACAAGCGATGGATTTTTGCTAGGGTTTCTTGGTTTTATTTTATTAACATTGGAAAAAGTTTAGAAGTAAGTAGGACATTTTAGCAATCACCCCAGTCGGTGAATTAAGTACTTCAAAATATATTTCAACATCGATAGAGCTTTCAGTTTCAAGGTTTAGATACGGAGATATATAATAATCTTGAAATGGCTCCTTTGAAGTATAATATAGATGCACTGGGTCAACATAAAGTTAAGATTGAATAAAACGGATCACCAAAACCCATCAAATAACTCAGATTTACATTGGGAGCGAAATGTACTTATCGCCGTAGCAATTAGGTAATTTGATGGTTTTTGGTGCTTTGTTTTATTCAATATTCAAACCATCAGCGGTATTCCTTTATTATTATAAAATTAAGAGTTTAATATCCAGGATATCATTATTTCTCACATAAATTCAATGAAATCCAATTTTATCTGAGGTATCTCAAATTATGAGAACAGTTACAAGGTATTCCAATTTATTTCAGAGCTTTAAACTGAATTAATCAACAATAAAATGACTCTCATTTAGGCTATAATTATTATACACTTCTAATTAATGATTCATTAGGCCATTTAAAAGACAAAATATTACCTTATAACATGGACGTTCATTATTTATGTTTATCAATCGACCGGTTAATTAAAGCAGCACTTTTCATAAATACATTTTAATCAAAATCAGCTAATTTTACGGAATCAAAATGAATGAATATCCGAAATAAAATATGACACATAAAGGATATATTATACGACAGCTTTAATGAAGAATTACCTCTATCATTCATAATCTGGACGCATTATTATTTTGAAATTAACGCATCAACACGGTAATCGGTAAACTATCTTTTTTTATGTGGATGAATATTTGGTCAACAATTTTTGGATTATGATTTTTAAATCTAAAGAACATAAGACCAGAATAATGTATTCAAATGATAAATCTGTTAAAAATAAAAATGGATATTTTGAACCGTGAATATATGTTTTAACCAGCATATTAGTTAATTCTCTTGCGATATTAAGCCCTCTCTAGATTTAACATCAACTTTGTACTAGGCATAATTTAGACAGCATTTTACAAATTGATAGGGTTACTTTTCGTGGTAGTTTATAAAAATCAAAATGCAAGAATATTCGGAATTCCGACACTTGGATTCAGCCCTTTCTGTGTAATTGGATGAATTTCCTGGTTTCTTTACTCTCGTAATACGGTTCTTCGGATTATCCTTATAAAGACTTTAAACGATATTATAGTAAATAGTACTTAGTATTTTCGACATATTTCGTAATTATTTATCAAAATTAACTAAAACTATTACATAAATAAATAAATTGGCTACATTTAAGAGTCAAATCCTTTGTTATCAACAGTATGCATAGATTCATCTCCTACCGTGAGAATGGAGAACTATAAACAACAGAAGACTATATTTTTTAGATTGCGTTATACTTTATGAGGTGACATTGGGATAAATCCATCACTTATCGTGTGTTTAATAGTGTTAAGAGTTTTTTCAAGAAATTCAAGTCCCAAATAGAACTTTTTTATAAACAGCTCACTTTTTACGACCTCAGCACACTTTATGGCGTCTCTATTTAATGTATTTCAGCTTGAGGTATAAAATTTTTGTTTGGAATAGTATTTAAGTTGATGAGATGTGAGTTCATCTGTTTTAATTTCAAATCACCACGATCGATATCACACATATATTACTGAGCAAAATAGTTCAACTTTGATCATAAAGGTCTCTAGAATATCCAGGTGAATCTATCTTCCACCAAAATTATTTCGTATCGTTTAAAAGTTTCTAATATAGTGCATTTTAATGTTACTATTCTTTCACTGGATAGCTACTTTTCTCGCATTCTCCCAAAGGATTCAACAGCTAATGCTGTCCACTTATCCATTGTGTTTCATCCCTACAATCCAGCGAGTATTTTTTTGCTGATTCCTGCACTCCTAGCACGAAACATTCCCTTTTGTCCTTTAGCAGCCTCTTAAGACGCTAACCCACTTAACGATTAATTACCACGTTTCTTTCAGCACCAAACCACCATCCACCACATTCTAACCCTTTCCCCTGCACCCTCATCCAATCCCCTTATTAGCCAGGTTCGCTTCTCCTTTCCGAAAGAAACATCGTTATTTTCCGCCACATCCTTCCAATCTTAACCTTTCATCATGATCCTCTGGAAAACGAGTTAATTTTTTGCTTTCTTCTTCCAGCTTCCACAGCAAGAGGAGCTTAGCCCACTCTTAGTTTTCCACACTACTTTTTTTTCTCTTTTAAAGCGATTGGGAGATCCTGGGAACTCCAACCTCTATTTTCTCATTTAGCTTGTTCTCCTCTCTCAATCTCAATGCTGGAGCTTTTTTCTCCGTAGCTGCTTATTCAAGTTATCTCGAAGGAGTGATGGCAATTACTTCTCGAAGAGGCTGAAACACAAAACCAGAGATCACTTAACCTTGAGGAATAGAGTACGACTGGCATCATGCAACTTTGAACCATCATGAAAGATATTCGTTGCTGAAGTCTAAATGAGGCGCAAAGAAATCGACTTTGGAACATATTCACACACAATTTATTCAATCAATCCATGAAACGGTTACGTTCAAAAGATTTAAAATCGGGAAGTATTGCTTCGGTTACTAATGGTGGGGGAATTAATTAATGCAAAACTAGAAAATGTGCCTGAAATATTAATTAGTGAGAGTATAATAATTAAAAATGTGAGAATATTTTAATTAAAAATATGTTTCTAATGCATGGTACGAGGTGGGGTTTTTCCATACCTTTCGCAATACATATTTATCTAAATAAAATATGTGATACAAGATTTTGTATCCAATGTTTTGCCTTAGTTTCAATGAATCACGGAAGGAGATACAAACAAATAAAGAGTTGAACATAAAAAGTGCTGAAATATAAATTACGATGTGTAAATATAAATTAGAACTCTATACTATTATGAACCAAATTCAGGATAAAAAAGTATTGATTAAAGCATATGTTTACAATTTAACTATACCACACTACGCCAACATTTAATACCCGATCAAACAGAATTATTTAAAACTTATATTGAAGATAGTATGTAGTTCTCAAATATTTTATGTAATTAACCTGCGACTGCCGAGACAATCCAGAGAAATTTTATGACTATTCTTAGAATTCTATTTGGTGTCTTTCCCACTAATTCCACTGTACGGATGCAAATATTTAATTTACAATTGATTAATAAAGTTTATGAATCATTTAACACGAAAATACTACGGTTAGTTTTGTATTTTTACTTTTCCATAACTAATTAACAATTCAATGTATTTCCCAATAAAAATAAACCCTAATTTAAAAAAAATGCGCAATAATGGCATATTTTATGCAATTAACTGACTGACGAGATATTTCAGAGATATTTTATGTTCAATCGTTTAGTTTCATTTCTGTAACACTAACGTTATAATTTTACCTAACACATACAATTTTTCATAAAAGCGATTAATTACAACCGTGTCTCTCATTTATAGACTAATCTCTGTTCACAATATTTCCTCATAAGAATATACCATATTTTAACAATTTTTGAACTTAAACATTGTGATTTGAAGTTAACCTACTTTTATCCACAAAATTTACTAATTTTACATAGAGGAAGAATAAAAATTAGATCTTTACAAGGAAAGGGTAAATTGCACATTCGGGAGTGCACCCAGGAAAATTCCCAATTTGGAATTAGAACTTTTTAAACGAAAATAAATATACTAATTTGTATCGTGTTCTTCTCTGGCTTGTGTCTTCTGTATTTTATCAAAGCATTATCGCCAGAAATCATCGATTGGATCTGTTGTACTCTCTATTTGCACTATTGATTATATTATTACATTTAGAGTAATTGCGATAGTATAGCTATGTATACTATGATAGTATAAGTAAAGCAATTATATAATTGTAAGACATCAGGCTTTTTCGGTAGATATATCGTTGAAGGAGTAATTCTCGGAGTGACAAACGGATTGTTTCACGGAGTGAGGCCGACGTTACGGCTCCTGTCTTTGCAGCCAGCTTCAGGACAAGACATGGTTTTTGAAAAATTTGTTTGAAAGGAAGATTTAGATATAAAACATAGAACAGGCTTTAAATTGTCCTGAAGATGCCTTTAGAGACATCAGCCGAAACGTCGCGTCGGCCTAATTCCTTCAAGGATCCCGATAATCATCCCAACTACTCCCTTCCCTGGATAATAAGGACTTCCATCCCAATTACTCCTTCACTGGAATCATTATTCCAATAATTCAATTGATCTATAATTCTTGAAGAGCAAATAGAATATTTATCACTCTTTTATTAAATTTAATTGGAATTGAATAACATTTATTTCTTATATTGCGTGGCCAAATGATACCATCCGTCGTTCTACGATTTTAACGGCGCTTTCTATTCATTTTCCTTCTCCTGTGATGCGGATTAGCTTCCCGCTGACGTTCCTTGTCGAAATATTTCAAAATTAATACGGAGCCATGAGATTTTAATTGGAACATGTACGGATGGCGACCTCTCTGTGACCGCGAATATAGCGAAACTTTAAAACGCGAGGTAACTAATAGGCGAGGTCAAGGTATGAGAGCGGATATGACGTGGAAAGGGAGAGCGTCGTATTGATTATCCGCCGGAAACCTAATTCCATTTGCCCATCTCCAGAGGAACGTTTCCTCCGAAAACATTTTCGAATGAAAGACCGAAAGTAAATGCTGCTTTGTAAAATTGCGGTCGCCGCAATGACCACGAAATCTAATCCCTAACGGAGGAGTTACCTTTTGCTGAACAGAACTCTAAGTTTTCCGGAAAATTAGAACTTTAAGAGATGGTTCGGGGCAGTGGTTTTTGGGTATTTTTTTAAATAAAAACAAAGATTGAAAAAAATAACAAAGTTAGAAATGGCAAACGTAGTTTATAAAGACCTTGCATAATATTTAATTGGATTAAAAGATTTTTATTTACTCATGATGCTCTTGGTGGAGATACGCTTCCATTGATTATGCTGCCAGGTACTGCAAGGAAATTAGTTTTTAGCGCCTTATCGGAAACATCTGGAACCATTCCAGTGATAAAATAAGAATAAGATAGAATGTTCATATGGAGAAGAACGTAAGAGGTAACTTTGCGTAGATCTGCACCAGTATGAAGAATCGAAGCAGCAGATTTAAATTCGCATTGATAGACATAGAAAGATAAAAAAGCTGTCAATCAGCTATAACAATTACCTAAATCATACAACAAAAGGACATGTGGATGACCTGATCCAAAATACACGACTGTTTTTTTAAATCGAAGGAAGACATCGCGAATTTCTAAAATCAAGAAACATATACGCCACGTGGTAATGAATCCTCTTTAGGTAATTTACTCTTTCCTTCTTTGTATCCACTAATGACATTGGGAATAAAAAGTTTTGGAATCGTCGTTTATCATCAACAATATTGTAAATAATTGCTCTTTGCCTCTTGTTCTGCCTTCGCCTTGCTTCCTTAGCTCCGGTCAGCAGCGGGTCACGGCTTTGTTTCGGTCGATGAAGCGCACCATAATAAATGCGTCCGTGACTAACTTCACGTCCACATTTTGCGTTTCACCTGCCTCAAAATTTTTGGAATAATGCGTATTATTGAAATTACTTTGAATTTTCCTTAAAAGTTTCATTATGCAAAATTATGTAATAGATATATCAACGTGGTATTTGTAAGATGCCCGTGTGTTTTTTTTTGCTGGCAATGTTGGGTATCGATGTTTCTATCTCTACGTAAACAAAAGGACCAGTGGAGAAAATTTTTAAAAATTATGGATAGCAGTCAATTATGCTCCTCATCATAAATTAAAATACAAATTACAATTAATGTATGTTTAATGAATTGCGAGGAAACCCTTTCTCCAACATAGCGCACGCACCTAATGACAGTAGAATCGGTAAAGTATCTTGGAGTAACTCTCACGAATAATCTATCATGGAGTGCCCACATCCGAAATATATGTGGAAAAGCACTTAAGAAACTCGGCTTCGTTAAAAGAATAGTCGGTAGGAGCGAAGAAAAAGTTCGCGAGCGATGTTACTTAGCGTTAGTTAGGCCTCACCTTGAGTATGTAGTGTATGGGACCCCGCCGAGAAATGTCATATTCGGTATTTAGAAAAAGTACAACGAAAGGCGATACGATTTGTAAAGAATTGCTACGATAAAACAGCGAGTGTCACTCAGATGCTACAGGAAGCGGGATGGGAATCATTAGAAGATAGAAGAAAAATTCAAAGGATAAATTTATTAAATAAGTTCAGAGAAATTACGTTCTCCGATGATGTAACCGATATAATGCCACCCCCCTGTTATATGGGCCGTTCTGATACTGCCAGAAAGATTAGGGAAATAGATGCTAGATCGAATCGTTTCCAAAATTCATTTTTTCCGCGAAGTATACGCGAAAGCAACCGTTTAGGAAAATAGAGTCAAGGTGCTTGCACCCCCTCCTACACGCCGAAAGGCGGCTTGCAGGTTTCTTACATAGACATAGACACAGACGGTGTTGGAATGAAACAGTTCCAACGTGGTTTAAGTGACTAAGAGTTTCTGCAGGGAAGGTAACATAACAACTTTGTCTGTATGTGATTCTCAAAAACGATTTTAATAATGAAATAAGCTATAATCTTTAGATTTCAAATATATTTGGTCCATAACAAGACAGTAGAAAGCAAAAAGAATAGAGATAGACACTCAAACGACCTGTATAGCCTTATCGAATGGCCTCGAATGTAAATATGATTGGTTTGATCATAATTGTAAAAAAATATTCTTAAGTTATCTTCATTATAATTAAATCTCTGATAGATCACTTTTAGTGCGTAAGAACTGAGAAAAAACGTAACTAATATATTAAAATGGATATCTTGAAGTTATCCACGCGTATTACTTAGCAAACGAAAGATACGTGAAAGGAAATTCAGGGAACTTAGTCAGGCAAATCTTCTGCAGGACTGAAGAAAACGTCCGTGACTGTTGTTACCTTGCGACACTTAGATACTATCTGAGAAGCACGAGCGCTACTATCGGGAGTTAGAGAAAGTTGAGCGTACTGCGATACGCTTTGTTCAGAGTTGGAGCTGGAGGTGTTACCCATAGAACTCCGTTCCAGTTTTCCTAGCCTAGCCAAGGTAGCTGAAAATTGTAGAATAAATATTCAAAGATAATACTTCTATGTTATTATAATCATTTTACAATATTAAAGCTATTAGAACGATCATAGGAATGTGCAACTTAGTATAAAGGTGACCTGGCATGTGAAAATATACGTAAAATATACAATGAATCCCTTCTGAGTCATCCATAGTGACTATGAAAACTACGTATATCTTAATATAATTTTAGACCATTCTGGGCATAAAATGGAAATAGTAATAATACATCTTCATGGATATATTTAGGATAAAAAATAAGATAAAAAATATTTAATTAATGCAAAGATAATTTTTTTAGAAATAGTAAAATGCCTTCACTAAGCTATATCCGGCTTATCAGATACTTCGTGAGAAATCTGGGAAAAAAGTGCTAATAGTTCAACTTAATTGATTTTGCGAATAATATACAGTATTAACTAAGTAGATAAATGAACTGTACCGAGCATATATCCCAGCTACCTGTCGGAAGGTGACTAGAGAAAACAGAATAATTTCGTCAAACTAATTAACAACTATTCTAATAAAACTTTTTTTTGAGGGCTGTAATTTTTCAATATACTGTTCTCTTTCACTATTATATTTAACAATAATTAATAACAATGGAAAAGTGAATATAAATAGAATTTATCTGAGACACGCTAACTTATTTATAATTTAAAACAGAGGTAAAGCTATACAGACTACTTAATTTATCGAGCGATCGATTTAGTAGGCAGCCATGATTCTCAGCAGATAATGCTGAGACATTGTTTTATTGTTTGCCAAAAATTTAACTGCACTGAAGTTAATATATTCAATATATTATCCGTTTAGACATGAAGAACCTATTTTGGTGTTTTTCGATCTATCAGTTTTTAAATACGCATGAAATACAGGATTCAAAATGTTCCATAGGTGCTCGCGTATGGCATTTTCTTGGATAGCGCTTTACAGCGCTGCATCAAGGGTGACGTCGACCTAAATAGAAAGCCGAGAGTGCACCACGTTTCGGCAAATCGAGTGCTCGAGAGAAGTCATCCCTCAGAAAGGTAACCATACGAAAAATGGAAAGTGAAACTCATCTAGTAAGAGATCGGCGGTCAACCACAACAGATGCGCGTTCTCAATATCGAACAAGAAAAGGCCGAACGTAAATGCTCCGTGGGAGTGGATGTCGGAAGGACAATTTATACAGAAGACCTTTTGGCCCGCGGCCACTTCAAGGATAGGACGTTGCCCTCCCCAGCACCATTGCGCCACTGCAGATCTGCCCTCGGGCACATACGGGAGGACAGTTGCTACCAAGAGGCCGTTTTTGTGACTTCTTCCTTCAAACCTTACGGAAGCTTACGTGCCTTTTTTTGCTCGAAGACCTATAAAAATTTCATTTTGAGCAGCTATTCACTGGAAAGTACGTATTCACAATTTATGATTGTCTTACTACATAATTTGCATAATTTGTTCATGTGTCCTAAATACGCTAATTAATGAAATAATATCATATATTTATGTATATGAATAATTTAATGATTTAAAGTATATATGGTGCACCACTGTGTAAAATAGAGTACCACGGAATTTTTCGTGAAAAATAATTACACCGAATTTATTACAGAACTTTAAAATGATTAACCATAATTCTACCATGCCATAGTTTTCTCCATAAAAATTCTATGATGTCTTAATAGAAAATTGATACTCTGATACAAATAAGGAATGATTGGAATATACATTTCTGTACATATATATTGATATGCCAGCCCATTAGCAAGAGTGATGATTGCATTATATCGAAGTCGGACTCAAGGAATGGATGATTTATTTCTTGTATTGAAATATATAGTTTCAATGATACCATAGAAAAGAATAACTGGAAATTCAATCCTCCTCGATGTTGAAGGAGGAATGAACTTCGAGACATGCAATTTGCAATTTTCCGTTTTAATGTTACCGGGAATAGTTTCAAAATTACTTACCATAAAGCTAGTATTACAATGTGAAAAATGGGTAAAGGATATTTACGAGACCTTCTTGCTTGGATAGGGAAGTACTAACGTTCATAAATATTTAAAAAATGATGAATCGAACTAATAATGTAGTGGATATCAGGAAGACAGTTTGGAGAGGAACTTAAAGGAAGAGAGAATCGCCTTTTTAAATCCAGACACGTATTAAAATTCTTCTTGCAAGAATTCCAACTTGCAGTACGGTTTAAATTCCCGTAACATTGGAAGCACAATGCATTTGAATCCATCGTAATATCGTTTCCCTCGAGGATTCATCAGAATGCGTAAGAATCGGAAGCTTACGTAACTTTTAAGCATCGCATAAATAAAAGAAGAGCGCATACATCTGGGATGCACGAGAGGCACCTACCGGAACTACGCAAATCTTCATCGTCTCGGAAACAAAAGCAAGTTCGCAGACACTTCTCGCGGAAACTCCCGGAAAAAACGTAAAAGTATACGGGACGATGGAGAGACCGCCGTTTAAATGAACCGAAAAGAAGGGGAGAGGAATTAGAATATAAAATTGCGAGTTTTTCGTGGGGAAAAGGGGTTTACCGGAGGTTGGGGAACAGAAATAGGAGCGAGAAAAAAGTAGTGAGGGAAAAAGTGGGATTGAGGGAATGAGGCGGGGTTTTGGACGAGAGATAAGGGTGTTTGGAGGAAGTTTGAAAGGAATTCTGAAGAGCACAAAAGAGAGTATTGAGTTAAGGAGAAACAGAGAAGCAGTCGGATAAGATGCTAGGGTCCATTGATGCATGAAAATTACTCTCGGAAACTTTTGGTCTTTTGAAGGGAATCGGAAGGAGAAAAGGAAAAAGTAAATATTTGGAGAGGATGTAGCATTAATGGAGATTATTTGAGGCCTAGAAGGATAAAGAGGTTGCATCTTTTGATTGCTCTGTATTCGTGGATGTTCCGGAATTATCCTGCATTTCAAGCAGGGATTTCCCCTCGAATGCTATCACTGAGGAGATTTAAGGGCCTGTAACATCTAGGTTAACACGTTTAAACTTAAAAATCCTTGGACGACCTAAGATCATATGTTATTTATTTATTTAAAAAATGTATTTATGAAGTACTGATATTGTAATGACGATTGATGTACTTTTTTGTTATAGTTGTTATTAATTTATCATAATGTTGATTGTTGCTTTGTGATGTGTATAGAATATTATGTAACTAGTAATAAGTGATGGTGTTTAAATGGCGTTATGGATTTTATGACCAAATGTTTCGACTATTTACAAGTTCTACTTATCCTTATGAGTGCTCTGATATGTCCTCAGAGCTCAGATTTTGCGGTAGGGCGCATTATTAAAATAGTAATACAGTTCGTAATTTCCACAGACTATTAATATTTTTGTAAAGTCAATTATTTTCGTCTATAAAAATGATAATTCTACTTTGATAACAACTAAAGTAAAATGTAAATTTATTTAAAAGCTAAACATTCATGTATAACTTTTAATAAACACAGAAATGATGCATTTATCTCGGCTATGGCATAAATCTAAAGCAAAATTCGAATCTTACATTGATAGACATAATTACGTGAAAGGATGGTTCCAGTAGCAATAAATACAACTGCGGATGTGTTTACTTTAATGAGTTGATTTCCCAACCAACCAATTTCCACCTTTTTATCCTTCATGGCACTTTCTACACAAAATATGCGTTAGCTAATTCCTCATTTAAATAATACGCTAGAGTTGGCCCTTTGATAAAAACATCTAAATTTGAATTAATTTTCCTACGTAATGGATTTAGTTGTGTTTTGGTAGCGAAATGAAAACATCGTGTTTGCGCCTTCATTAAACTCTGAAACCAGCAAAAAACCGTTTATTTCAGGTGAATTATGGTAATTATTATTTAACATATTTTCAATCCCAAGCAAACAAAACACGAGGTAAAAAATCAGTTTTTGTACTCTCTAAAGAAATATAATTAACAATACCAACAATATTTGAATAGTTATTTTTCAATTAAAATTCATATCAACAACTATTCCACTTGAATCGAAATGATTTCCGAATAAAAATAGGGATATGAATATATTTTAAAAATGAAGAGGCTCCAAGTTTGGGGAATTTTGCAACCAAATATTCGCGCTTGACTTTTAGTAAACAATGATAAAATTGTGAAATGAATTTCAGTTTCTATGTAGATCACTTTAATATCAACACCATGGCATTTTAATTTGGAACCATTCCCGCGCATGACCTGATTAATTTAGGGAGCAAAAGCAACATGCACCCATTGAATTACTTTACCTCATTACCACGAGCTTCGGTCGTAACAACTTTTGAAAAAATATCCGAGAAATATTCGGGGTGCCAAATTTCCGGTCAGATTTATAAACGGATATTTAAGCTTGGAGAAGACCCAGAAAGTGAGACTTTGGCGCGTTTAGAGCCGTGGGCAGACAATGGCGAAGAAAGGGGTAAAACACGAGTCCGTTATCATTACGGAGCTGGACCGAAATCGCGACGCTGTGAATGCAAACAAAAACTTCTTTTCGAATGTCGAGGAAAGTCTTAATGGAAGATCCCATTTCTCAGGAAACTGAAGATGGCGAAAAAATGCCAAAACAGGAAAAAAGACGGCGCTCCTTCCCCGATTTTCTGAGGGAGAAACCGGCACTTTAAATGGAATCCACGGCGTATTCCGAGAAGAGAAAAATATAAGAAGATCGATCCTTTGAAGGATTTCTTGAAAGCTTTCCTTTTCTAATTGGATTTCGGTGGCAGGGAATAGGAGTGAGGTTTAATGGAAGTGCGTTCGCGGGCGAATGTAATGTTGAGGTCGGCCCTCGAGCGAGCCTTCGAATGCTCGTGAATGTGGGATGGAGCGGACCGTGCGATGGAGCGGACCGTGTCGGAGAAGAGCGATGAAAACAACTCGATAATTGAGTGGTGAATATCGATTCACGTCGACCCGATTTTTCACCCCCGTCTAGTTCATTGCCATGTCAACATGCACCGCCTGAGACCGAACTTTGGGCCGCGACCCAGATTTGGAGCGCGGAGAGTACGGAGGGGTCGCGCCAGCGTAGTCGCTAACGCCCGCGCTAATTAAAATCGAAATGAGACATTAGATCATTCGCAGATGAGTTCCTACCGACGATGATGAGGTTACAAAAATTTCAAGATTGTCTCGATGCAAATGAATTCTTAATGAAGTTAGTAATGCCGTTCAATAAAGGAATTGATGCAAATTTCTTACTTTTGAGTAATTGCTTCTCTGGAAACATAGTGTTGCAATTTAACATTTTAACCCGAAATACCTACGACGTAGTACGAAGTACGAATACGACGTAGTCAAGCGTCTATGGACAAAGTAATCATAGAAAGGTGGTGACCTTTACAGATACACTGGATGAAGAGTTATTTTTTTTCTTTTGAGGGGAGGCTTTTAATTATCAAATGCGTTCCATAACAACTTGAAGATGTTAATAAAGGCCGATGGCTGTCATATATTTCTTCTCCTGGCTGTCTAACTAGAACTGAGTGATCTGCATTAATATTGTTCTTAGAAATAAAGGTAACCGAAGGAAATGTTTTTGACATTAAAATTTTCAATCTTTGAATGCAGGTCCAGATTTTCAAGTAATCTGGAATATGGAAGAGGCATATTCAGATCTGTAGAATTTCTAGGACAATAACTCTTCCAACCCACCTTTTTTTAAAGCCAAGCTCCAGCCATGTGTAAAAATGGATTAAAGAAGCAATAAAGTATGTGCTGTGCACTTCATAGATTACGTTCGTTCACTAAGAATACATGAAATCGTCTTACTTTCCGATAACTTTTATCTAAAGAAGGTGATTAACTTTGTAAAGGTAAAATCTGACTGAACTTTATAAGTGCAGTCTTATGGTAATATTTTACTATTTCTTTAATGTTAATTCATTTGTAACTCAAATTAAAGGTAACCTAGCAAAACGAATATTAATTAATATATTATATAGTTGGCTAGTTAGAAATTTTTAATAAAGCCGAATAAAGCCAGGATGGATAAAAACCTTGTGATCGCTCAAGTATTTGGGTAAAATTCTATGGACATAGCAGAAATCGAGATGACAGTCTTCATAATTAATATAGGGTAAATAATTTAAAGAGACTACGTGAATTCTTCCTTTAGCATACAATATTAAGCCCCTCAAAAGCTCTCATCGTTATTACATAAGAGGGTACCTACTAAAACCTGTTTTAGGATTTGTTTCGTGCGCTAAAATTAAATTTCCTTAGGCCTATTTGTACGAAATGCATCCCTCACTTTTTCTCATGAAATCCGTTTTGGATGTAACAGTAGTCCAATATTAAATAGACTAAAAGAGGATAACGAAAATAAAATGGATTATGAAACAGAAATTCGCTTAGCACAACTAAGATCACGCGTCGCAATTCCTTTGAACGGATTAACTTCAAACGAGCCTTTGTCTAAATTATCCGCTCTCATGGGACGCAACTAATCTACTTGAAATTATAAGTACTTAAACCGATACCAAAATCAGATCAACTAGAGCTCATTTGTGGATTACAATAAAATTAATTACGAATTTCATCTACTTTTCCCTTATTTACATGTGGTTTAGTAAGGATAATGCAAATTTATGTGGTTATTCGAACATTATAGACACAATTCATCTGGATTAGAATGACAAGATGTAATGCCAAATACTATTATTATTGTTCCAAAGAGGTTAGAGAAAAACGTATTCATCTGCCCCTGAAGATGATAGCAAAGCTATTGGAATGTAAATCGAATGCTTCTTCAGGAGTTCAGTAATCCAAGCCTTTCCGCTGTTTCCAGAATCGATCACAACGTGGTACGGAAGTCAGACTAAGGCGGCTTTGGATAAGTATGAATCTCCACGTAAAAACTATGTTGCTCTTTCTTCACCTACGGGGATTTAACGATTAAAATGAAATAATATAATGATTATCTCCCAATGGAACTTCAGATTTAGGTGTGGCATAATTCAATCTTTTAAAGAGGAGTCTTCTAGTCTGTACATAGTTTTCCGCTAATTCCTTTATTGCTACTATTTCTTAGAATGTCAGTATCCCCACAGGTACTATAATGCTTTTCAGCTCTTTTAGTGAGAAATAGATCTGCTTACCATCCAAACTTTTAATCGCAAGTGCTTCAAAAGACCAGTGAACCATGACTGTATCAATTATGAAATGAGTCTCACGGATAGCCGTTGTGTGGGAAAGACCTAAGTACGTTTGACAAAACTAGCGCTAATCCTGAAATGCATCACCAGAGTGAGTAGGAAAAATACCTTGCATAATTTATAAGTATAGATTTTCAGGTTTTCGATGTTTTTCCATTTGGGTCTTCACTACTTATTGAAAATAGACAAACTGTTGATTTGAAGTTCTGTAGGAGCCACTTGACTTCGACTCCAATGTAAAACTTATGAAGTGAAACTGTTTCGTGGAAATACTTAATTTCGAATCTCCTTGAAAAGATCAGTGTGCTTATACCGGCGGTAAGTTCTCCAATGAGGAAGTAAATCAAATCCTTAAGAACCAAAAGTCGTTAGTATCTTAAGAGCCCCTACACGTAATACAGTTTTTAGAACTTCCAAAGGTAGAAATAAGGAAATAACTTTAATGTTTAATGAATAACTTAAATTTTTCTAGAAACAACTGTCGTCTCAGATACACCTGAGGGATTTTTCTCAAAATTCTCGCGCGTACCGTATCGTTGGTCTTTGTGCAGGAATATAATTTTTACTTTCTCCCTATACGTAGTAAAGAGAAAGTAGGTATTTTATTCGCAAAAAAATCGACCTCCAGATTTCGACGGAAATAGATGTTTTGGGGCCCATAGAGCTCATTTTCGCTATTTTCCCGAACATGTCTGTCTGTGTGTCAGTCTGTCTGTGTGTGGTAAAAAATTTTGTGGGCGCTCTATCTTAAAAAGCAATTATCCGATAATTTTTAAAACTCATATTTAGTATTTTCCTAACAATACCAAGATTTGATTAGTTTTTGGTGAATATCGCTTAACCGGAAGTTGCGGTTTATCCGGAACAATATTTCGTTTCTTAAATATCTCTGTAAGAATGCAATGTAGGTATATACAATTCTGAACAAAAGTTGTAGATAATGTACTTTACTACAACTTTGGTATGAACCATGTTTTCGTAACACTGATTGTTTAGGAGTTATTCTTGAATAACGGTTAACCGGAATTTGTTGTTTATCCATAAATGGAGGTTTTCCATACATATCTCTGTCAGAATGTGTATACATTTACACACAAAAGTTATAGATAATGTATTTTACTACAAATGTAGTATGAAACATTTTCCTGTAACACTCTTTGTTTTGGAGTTATTTATATATTACCGGCATAGGCTTCTGTTTTCAATAAATACGGAGAAAGTCATGTGTTGGCTACATCAGATTTTTAGAATGTGTACTACACGTAAGTTTCACTTAATACAATATGGACGCTAGCACATTCAACGTTAATAGGAAATTGTGAATAACATAGGAGAAGATAAAGAACATTAGGCATCAGAGATTTTCAAAGTTTATAACTCATATTTAGTTAGCCAATTAAATGAATTAAATAATAAAACTAAAGTGAGCGACAGTTCACCAAGTAGTGGTTTGAATTGGTAAATAGAAAAAATTCTTAATTGTTATTACATCACAATGTTGGAAGGTGTTCATTTCATAGTTTTGTAGCAATCATTTCAAAATCCAATCAACAGGGAAAAAATATACAAAAAACTAAAAAGCATATTTCAAAAACACTTCAAAGGAGGGAAATCCTTTACCGTGTTTAGAACCTAATAATAGCTTTACCTCCGGAGCTGATGAGTTAATAAGTGGCTTGTGATCTGAAGGCTATGAGAGCTCTCTATAACGAGTAAATCCAATCTGCAAACCATGATTCAGCAGTTATAATCACCATTGATCACTCCATTCCATCAGTTAAACTCTGACTGTTGCCTATGATTGATTTACAAAGTGCAAAAGAGGGATTGAATCGCTGCAGATGAGGATTTAAAATAAAGAAAAAATATTGCTGTCGATCGCTCAAAATTATTAAATTGTTTTTGAGAGGGTATTATTATTATTAGGGTATTATTTAGGTAGGTAATTACGCGGTCTAGAGAAAATGAATCCACAATAGAATATGCAAAATGAACTTTCTCATCAATAAGAACTGGAATTAAATTCAAAGGTAAAACATATGTAATTAGTGGAAAACATTAATATTAAGACGTTGAATGTCACCGATTTTAATGTATTTATACGCCTTTAAAAACTAGAGAGGTTGGGAAAAAAATAATTCCCTTGCTTTATTATCATTATTAATCATTTTCTGCTGATAAATGTCTCAAATTATTACGAAAAAACGAATAATGTATCTCAAAATCCAAATTGGTTCTTAGCAAATACCTGTTTGAAGAGTTCTTTGCTAACTTTTCATGAAAAAAGTTGGGGGTTCGAAGGTTACCAGGTAAGGTTATAATGAACCTTGCCAAAGATTTTCGATTTACTCCGGAGCATAGGCTAACTTTATCTGCGTCGAATTCATTTGGCCAGGTGTCTCTTTCAGGAATTTATTTTCGGTTTTTTTAACCACCACATGGTTTTTTTAAGCTTCCTTTACTTTAGAAAAAATACCGTAGCATTTTATGCGTTGGATTTAATGGACGATCCACCTGCCCACCTCGGCCGTAAATTGATATCTAGAAGAGGGAGGTTAATCGTTAAAACTGGGTCATTTATCTGAAAGGAACGCCCGTTAGTGATATCACCGCCTTGAATTATAACGCGTTATGAGCATGAGCCTTCATGTTGGATCTAAGGTGATATTAAATCAAGCCGTTGAAATCTCACGGTGTGCGGAATTTATGACCGAACTCCTGTCACATGGTAGTTGGAATACTTCCCAGATAGAAACTGCAAAATATTACGTAGAGTTAAGAGATGAAACTCTGATTCAATAACATGTTACGAGCAATGTACCAACATGTTTTCGGTAAGGAAAACATCACAAAATAGTGAGCATGGGCAGCAGATTGTAGAATATTGGCATTTGCTAAATTTGTAAATCATGCCTAATATGCAATTTAATGGAGATTAAGATTTATCAAGTAATACTAATGATAATTACTCTACAATTATGCTCAAATATGTATCGCATTCAATAGAATGTATTATATTTAGATGTAATTTTTCGACGCGTAACTGTTTGCTAAAAAATGTATCCTTTTGCAAGGATTCTCTGCTCACATATATAAGTGCTTGTTCGGAGCGAGTGATGTTCGCGCACCCCAAGGAAAATGGCACGTGGAGCGCTGTAGAAAAAACAGAAATTAATGAAACGAAATCGAATGGAAGAATCAATCATATTGGTATATGGGGGGTATTGCCATTACGGCATTTCTCGAAATCGGAAATTTGAGTATCCCATCTCGCCCTCGCTAATTCTCCATCTCTGCTCAATTGGTTCACAACTTCAAAAACAATATTTCAATTTTCCACAGAAGAATAAATGAAGCAAAACAAAATACAATGCAATCTTTTTACCCTGGCTGCTCATACTCAATATTTAGCAAAACTTATATCAGAAAGGAATGCTTCTTACCTGTTTTTATTTTAAATATTGCATGTATAATAACTACCCTGTTTCTTTTTTTTCTCTTTTTTTCTTACTTAGAGTTACCTAAATGTCTATGTTATATACAATTTTGACTATTACATACTGCATGCATTATTTTGATACTGATTTTTTTATAATATTCTTTTATTTTTCCTCATAATGTACTCTATGGATGAAAATCCATGTACGTTTTCCTTGTTTTTCTATTTTGTTTTTTTATGTTAATTTTTTTATGTTTTTTTAATGTGAACTGATTCTTATTTATGTATTGCATGTAAGTAATTATTAGTAGTGTATTTATTTATTTTTGAATGTTTTTCTCTTTTCTTATCTTTTAGCTATTACTATCGGTAGGTTTGCGCAGGTTTTTCACACCCCCCTTCCTTATGGGTGTTTTCCTGAAGTGGATTTTTTCCTAAGAATCTCTTAGTTTTTTTACATCCAAAATTCTACCAATTATTTCTACTTCTTATTTTATAACTAATGATGAAGGGTTGGATGGAAGAAGATACTTTTAAGTCTCAATTTCCTCCAAATAAAGACGATTTATTATTATTATTATTATTATAACCTCTTTTCTATGGTAATCCTCGTGATGGGAAACAATACAAACTTGAAGACGCGCACAAAAGTTCATGTGAGCTACATCAAAGGTAAATTTGAAGCTTAAAATGTAAAATTATTACTTGTTAGATTTAATAGTAACACACATCACTGTACCGATTACCATAATAAACATATATGCGATTTTTAAAATATAGTACTTCACATTTTATCTACATGATGAAATATTTAAATAGAAAATTTAAATTATTTCCCGTTCGCCAGATTCTTTTAATATTCGTAAATAGCAATGTCACTTAATTTTAGATCCTATATGCATGTAGTTGTGATGGAAGAAAAAATAAAAATATATGATTACAGGTTCTCCTCCAGACACTACGCGGATGGACTCACTTTGCGATGAATTTTGTCTCTCGTTATGAATGACTTTCCCTCACCATTACGAATTGTTTCGTCTATTATCTATGCTTTATCTACTGTTAAATACAGGGTGCAGTTGTTGTAATTATCACCGACGAGATGCTGTCAAGCTTGATATGAAGCCCTTACCTAAATAAATTAAAGATCGTAAAATTTGATGCTTTAAAATATTATAAAACTTTATTGAATGAAACGGGGTTTTGGATGTGTTGTTTTAAGTATTGTAAAATCTTTAATATGTAGGTGTGATGATTGAGAAAACTACGTAGTAACATGAGACTTATCAAAGGAACAATGGAACATGTGATTATGGAGGAACAGTAATTATAGAATATATCTGATGTAAATGTAAAAGGTGGAGTAAAAGGAGGATGTTCGATAAAATTAGTCTTGTTTGTTGTTAAAAGCGTGACCTATTCCTGTTTGTTAATATAGTGTTGTTATTCAGGAATTTTGAATGTAATAATTTAAGTATGAATGGGTAAATTAAAAATTTTCTGGACTGGCACCTAACTACTGTCTAGCTGTAGGAAATATTAATCATTATAATAAAAACATAAGGCCAGTAACAACGATAAGTAAGGTGATAACCCAACGAATACGCGATTTCTCCCTCAGCTTATGCGTCACCGTTTTAGCAACTGGACCATAAGAATTTTCAATGAGCTTACTTTCAGAAGATATACCACTGGTGCATATCCTGTCCTTTGCTGTCCCATTCCGCATTATGTTGGGTATCGCTGTATATATATATATACGATATATCTCCGAGTCCTTGGGCGGTTTTCTATAAACATCTTTCCGTCAGCCTGATGATTCCTGACAGGCTATCCTTTTCCACACACCGCGATTTCCCCTATCTTCGCAAACTCAGCATCCGGGATCTTCGGAGGACGTGTTCCGAATGTGGGCCAGGGAGGAGGGGTCTTAAGATCCCACCCCAACCTTTCAAAGAGTAGAAAGGGTAACCCATCCCGAATATAGTAATCCGATCTCTTTTTTCCCTTTTCCCTGCAAAACGCGACCATTCCTAGCATTCCTCCACCGCCTAGATATTCTGCGGGCGTTCCAATTCCCACTGCCGGTAGAGGGCGTAGATTAAAGGGGGAAAGAAGAGCATCGCACCGCGATATCGCAGTAACTACGGCGGATGCCGCCACGCAGTGACGCCTTATTGGACGCAACGTCTTTCTTTCTTCCATATCTCGAGGATTCTTCCGAGATGTGAGCACGCGACGAATTGCGTGCGGAATACGCGATCTGTTCATTCGCATTCCTCGACTCTTTTGTTAGCGATAAGTGACTCGTGGATGGGTTATACGCCCGCCTTATTGGTCGGTTTTTGGTCCTAATTTGTCCTCGATGACGGCATCGAATTCTTAAAAGGAGGAATTATGACGTTCTACGATCTCAACTGAATCTGAATGCTACTCCATGTCCTTTGTCGGAAAATAGATCGTAATCTCAATTTTAGTTGGCAAATTCAGATGAAGGATAAATAATATCATATATGCATAGTTCTGCATGCTCTGACTATGTGCATTACGTATGTATCGTAAGTAATTTGATTTAAAATATTCTATATCATGAATCATAATTTTTGTGAGGAAATGTGTTTAACTTCTGTTGTTTATTTATTTTTGTAATATGCAGACAATTACCTATGGGCGGTTTTTGGATTTTTTTTCTCCCTTCATTGGGCAAATGCCAAGTGATACCTTAAATATTATGATATGCTCCCCTCCAAAGTTGTCACCTTGCCAGATAGCCAACTTGCAAAGTAAAATGTTAATGAAATTTTAAAAATTATAACGTGTACGTAATGTGAGATATGTCTAAACTGATGAATAAAAGTATATTATGTATTTTCCTTTCCGTTACTCATATTTCAAAGGGAAATAACCAAAAAATTTTAAATTTCGTAATATTGTCAGTTATAATACAAAATTATTTTGAATAAAATGTAAAATATGACTGCTTCATGAAAAAGAAAGGTGAGAAGCCTAACAAATAAATGACTGTGACATCGATACAATCATAAATAAGGATCTTCTGAATCACTGATATTCTACGATATAATAATAATAATATAATATAATAATTACACTGGATAAAGATGTATAAATTTTATTGATAATGAGCACAGAACATAGTTAATAGTATTTCTCCACATTTACCGCATCTAATGGCAAAACCCAGAGCAAATTAGACTATGAAAGATTACAATCCATCTAAACATGATGAAATTATTGAAATAATATATAAGAATTTTATGACTATAACCCATACAATGGAACAACAGATTTATTTTTCTTTTATTATTAAGACAGACGGTCCATCAAAATGATGCATGCAACACTGGAATTAGAATTTTAGAAAATTTCGATTCATGAACGTAAGAATGTAAGCCGTCAACTTAATGGTCCGAAAAATCAGATGTACAAAAGAGCGTCGAAAGATCGTATAGACGAGAAATGATAAGAAGGGGAGTAACTGGGAACTTTTATCATCTGCGGAAGGAATTTATGACCAAAGATTTGAATGAGTGGAAATGGGATGCTAGTGGAGCAATGGTTAGGAAAAAGCTCCAGATAATAGATGATGCTGCGAAAGATTAGGAGAGTTGCCAGAACCTAAGGGTTTACCCCTGAAAAGATGATTGACTCTCCTTCGGTCAGGAGTGGTCCATTAGTTTCTTTCAATTACGGCTACTGATTGTAGTTTGAAGGGCAGTTTCCAAACTTTTGGAGAAGATCATTCCAGTTATTCAGATGCGTCCAGCCACAAATTGCGAATGATTTGACTTGGTATCTTTTACATTCATCATACAATGGCCAACTCCTATCTGAGAGTGAGCATCAGGTTTCGGTGAAAGAGAAAGTTTGCAAGGTCGAGGATAAGAAGTTTTGATCTACTGATACTTATGTGATTACCAGCGAAAATTTTCTGCTATTAATTTTATGTCATGCGAACAAGATGCTCTTCATAAGAGACATTCGAGATCTTGGCGGTAACTCTTTAAACGTCCTATCGAAAGCCACGTCTAAGAAACTCTTTCAATTACTTCTACTCATTATATTTCAGAAAGTAGATAAAAATAAGGAAAAAAACTGAACAATTAATAATCATTTTAATTAAGAATCGGTAAAAAATAATACCATTTCTTCGTTTGGCTTGTGTGACTTAACTAAGATAGAAATCTTCTTCAAATTTGACATAATTAAAGGAGTGGTTGAATAAAATCTTGTTTAATGAAACAAATCATTTGTGAAGATTACAAGCAGGCAAATATCTGCGTTCATAGCGGGGTTGCCGTTTCATATACGAAATGGTATGGTGTATTAAAGCGGTGCTAAAACAACACTTCTTGGGTGTTATTAAACTCGAATTAGATGTAAAAGATAGAAGATAGTATTGATAGTAACGTACCGAGAGGGTAGATAAGCCGCATGGTAGTAAAGTATATTTTAACATCCAGAGATCAATTGGTGAATGAATTAAAAGTAATTAGTGCGTAATACATAAAACTGGTGTTTGTAAAACAGGGTATTAGAAAATAAGGTGCATATTATAAACTGACATAAACATATAAGTTGATCATAAATAGGAAAATGCGTTCTACGGCTGGAAAGTAGATGTAGAAAAAATGGGAATAAAATATATATGTGAGATTTCCTTAATTTACCTAAAATAAAATCGCAAACGCGGTTTATGTTTACATTTTTCGTTATCCACAATCAAATCGCTTTGAGTGAATACAATAGATTCTTTTATTAAAAAGAGAAGGCGACGTTTAATTCAAAGTTTTTCAGGCAGGCAATTTAAAGCATAAGCATAGTTATTTGAGAAGATGCATATTTTTCCGGACTCGGCGTTTTTGTACATTCCTGGAAAAATTAGTTTATCTGACTCTAGTAGCCATCTCGATGAATAAGCAAAAAAATGGGGTTATTTTTACAATTGACTAATCTCACATTCTAAAGTTAAATGAGCCAAAATATAAAATCATTTGAAATAAAAACTTTTCAGAGATATTTCCGGATATCTCCTTAACATTTTTAATGGAGGATAAGGACGTAAGGGAATTGATGAAGACCTGATGCTGTAAACCAGTGTAACGTTGAGAGAGGTGGAATCCTGCGCGAAATATATGAGCTCCGTTCGTCATCTCTGTGCGTGAAAGCATCTCCAAATTGAGAAGTGAAGTGCGTTTGGGAGGCGTCCAATGGATCTTAACCCAGTTTTATGCTCACACAGATTATGCTCTTCTTCGGCAAAGCCTCCAGAAAATGTTCCGCGATGCACATTAATATCCCCACTGGAGCGAATGGTCATAAAATAGGACCTTAAAAATTCAGGAGGAGATCACCGCTGAATGTGTGACCCCAATATAAGGCGGTCGTTTCCACTTAAAGACGCGTCTACTTTATGATTTTCAGCTAGAGCGGTAGCCGTTCCCTCTTCTCCCATTTTTTATGCTAACCAATTTACAAGGGCAGTTAATTAATTTTATTTTAGCTTAAAAATAAAATCGCACGATGAAGTCGTTTCTGCGTCCAATAAAGCATTCCTTTCAATTCAACAAGAAATTAAGAGCACCGAATTATCGTTTGATATTGCCTCTGAGAGATTACAGAAAAAGTAGATGCTAACTTCACAGGTTCTTTCTGAAAACCATTCCCAATCGAATGAAACAGAATTCCATTATACATAATATAACCATTTGAGGCTTACCTTTACGTATAAATTGGCGGCTGTAGGTGATATTATGGACCAATCATAAAAGTATCCCAAACTTACCCACGGAAAGAGCTTATTACAACTCTGAACATTGAATGGGATACCTGGTTATTATGCAGAGCGTATAGATATGGGTAAATACTTTGTAAAGTAAGATTATATCAGGTCGTAGATGGCTAAGTCCAGTCGCTCAGTGAAGTTGCTTTGAATTTCAAAGAAGTTTTGAATGAACTTCCAGTAATAAATGAAAAAATTAAAATGTGGAGTACGGGCTTTTCTTAGGATACACCTTCGGAAATTTTCCACGAGGACGCATCCTAAGGGATTTCCGTTTTATCTTTATACAACTTTTTTCATGCGAATGGATTAAACTACGGCTTCAAACTTCTATCTATCAAAAAGTATCAAGGCTACCGTCGTTATACTAATTGAAATTCATTACAAGAGGAAAAAATAGTTGGATAATACAGTGACTACGTTTATGTTACAAGAATCCTTTAAATACTAACTATTGCATGGTAAAACCTTTCCGGAAACTGCAACATAATATTTCACTGTGATTCTGACTAATCACAAAGTAAATAAGTTTCCACAAGTTTAATTAGTTCTTTTTAAGCTATGATAATCCTGGGTTTGAGGCATTCGATCTATAGAAATTTACCCCCGGAAACTGTTTTTGGGCCACGTATCAAGGAATCTAATTTATCCCTTAATTAGACGCGTCAAAAATGTTACGTAATTTGTCGCGTGGGGTCAATATGACCCCAAAATCTTCTGAATTTTTAAGACCTCTTCCAATGGTAAATCAATCGATTCAATTAATTATAGTTCATAAATGAATCAAGGAAAAATACACGTAAAATTTTTTACGCAATATCTTTTTCCACTAAATATGAATTAAATTAAATGTTTAAGCATGTACATGTATATTGCAGTAAATTATATAATTGATATGTTTTCCAAATTAAGAATTAACCTAAAAGTTGCATACTTTTGAAATATGTAGTAAATGATTTATTATTTTGAATTTATTCAGCAAACTACACTTTGTTTTAAATGCCATATGTCGGAAACTAATAAAAATTGATTTCACTCCTTGTATGGGGCAAAAATAAATTTTCGATTTTTTTAAAGAAAATTTCAGTTTATGGGTTTTCGGCTATTAGCAAACAATTAGTAATACTTTCAAAATCGTAAAATTAATCCTTATCAGTGTTACCAACCTATGTAAGTATTATTTAAAAAATATTTTTATATCAGGCTAAATTTGGGCCGATTAATTTGTATTTTAAATAATTTTTCATTAATTGACATTAATAAAAATATATCCAAGCTAATAACTGTACATATCAGGGGTACCAACTCTTAAAAACAAATTATTCAAACGTTTTTATTGCGTAGCTCTTTGTTACTATATCGGACAAATATGAACTCATATTTACTAAGTGAATATGTGATCAACACAATCTCCACTTCACTTCCTAGGGCTATCATGGAGGAGGAATGGAGGAGGGTCCATCAAAGATAATGGCATTGCCCTCCGACCACGAGCGGACATCGCGAGATGTACCAAGCCATCATAGCACTCCGGAAAGCCCCAGAAAAGGCATAGGTAAATAAGATAGGATGAAGTTTACATGTGTAACACGTAAACTTTACACAGATTGTTCTGCCGTGGTAGCTTAGTGGTTAGAGCAACCGAACGGCAATTGGGAGACCCGGGTTTGATCCCCGGCCACGGCAGACTTTTTCTCCTTCACTTCCATCGCGCAATTACAATAAACATGTGTTACATGTAAACTTCATTCATCTTATTCAGATATGATTGATGATATATTAAACACGACACGGTTACTATGTATCTCAATTTGATTATTTTCAAAACACCCCTTACGAATATCTACGATGAATTTTATCTCGAAGCTGCTCCCAATGTACGAGTTACGAATTTTTCAACTCTTACGGCTCGCGCTGATGACGTTTTGACATTTCCTCATCGTTATTTAGAAACTTCCTTGTTCGTGTATCCATGGAGTCTGAACAAGTTTACCCTCTCATCGCTTATTTGCCTAGAGGAGGAAAATGCTTCCGTTCGTGTTTTAATCGACATCTCGTACGCAACCTCGAGGGCACTTACCTTGATAGACACTCACTCATCAATATCCACCTTCCGACTCGCACATCTTCTTTTTTCTCCTCTCATTTGATAGCACCTTCTCTAAAATACCACCATCTGTTGCTTAATTCGGTTTCTTTTTAATTTCCGAAGGAATAAAAAAGGAAAACTAACGAGCGAAACTTTTGGCTTTTTAATCAAAATACGTGGAAATGCTAAAATGGACTTTTACAACATCCCGGTCTCATCGTTTAAATATAAAATATGTGTATATTAACTTATTTTGCAATATAATCTGCGACAGGAGATTAAAAATGGTTTTGAAAGCTAAACGATCATTATTTTAAACTTAGTCCAAGTTGTTCCTGGATGGCTATATCCTTCGTAACCCTTAAAATTGAAGCACAATTATACCCCGAGGAAGGAAGTAGAATTACAGTTTTACGATAATCCCTGATATACCGTGAATGTGGTTAAGGAAATTTTGAATGAAAGATCAAACTTAAAATATGTTCACAGTAAAGACCTGTTTAATCACAGATCGGCCCTCGCCAGTTTAGGAACATTGAGAAAAAAATGCACTGGGTGAAATTAAACTAATGATCGGCGTGAAGAGCCTAGTCAATATGAAGGAAATGAATGTCTGAAAGGGTTTTAGTTCTACAGGAATATATATTCCCATCGTAGAATAATTTTAAAAGATTCAAGAATAGTGGGTAATGTAATGTATCCTCTATTTATTTCTATAAATAATAAAGCATTGGTGTCTTTACGTTTAAAATTAATAATATAATTAGAAGAATGATTGAGAGACTACAAAATATCGATATAATGGCATATCTCAAAGGATGCATTCTTAAATAAAATGTACAGATTAACATTATTTCTTTCGTATATTTTTAATTAATTTTTATTTATTTTATTCATTAGCTTTATCCTGTATTCCTACGAAGAAGTGTAAGTCTTAAGGAAGAATTATATCTTCTCTAATACGAGAAAAATGCAGTAGCTTACGAAGATATAATGGAACGAAACCAAGGCGCAAAAGTGTTCAGTACGATGAAAATACACGGTAACTATAGCATCCGACTCTGAGGGCTATACTGTGCTCTTAGAGCTTCCCTAAAATCTCCGTCTTAAGTGAAATAGGCACTCAACAACACGCACCGGAAGTAGCGTGATGTTTATTACCCGACTCATTAAACGATAGCTTCTTTCAACGAAGGCACTTTCCTCCCAAAGGCTTGAATGTCCTTAACTAAGGTAATGGTCAGGATCGTTACGGTCAAGACTTCTCCACTCCTCGTCTCTCCTCCAGATTTCTCGGAACTTCGATTACTCTCTAAAGGGAACGTTCCAACTTTTAATTGTCACTGAAGGATATCAATCTGAACATAGCTCACATGACTACTCCGCGATGAAATATTTACCTTTGATAGTGAGGAATATTTGCCTCAAAGGCCTCACTTCAAAACACTAATGTATCACTTAAGTGCGAACTATTTCCTATCTGTTTGGTAAACTTAAACTGTTTTCTGATGAGATGAAGCATCCGTGTACTAAGTACGACTGCTCCTTACTTCCTAATGAGAAACAAGAGGTAGCCAAATATAATCAATCTTCAACGATGAACTTTGTTTATTGTTGAAAAAACGAACCTATCTTTTTTATTGTCAGAAAATGTAACTAAAATGATAATATAGTGGATGAAGCCAAATTCTTCTGTATACGACCAAGTAAACTCCTGGCCAAAATTAACGCAGCACCTCCCTTGCGATCCTTACGGCCGGTGCTGCGTTAATTTTGGCCAGGACTGTACAACTATTTACAAATGGCAAATATTTGGTATTATTTTTAGTTACGCATGTGCTCTCGTGGAATCATTCCCTGACTTTATCAGTCACTCTAACTTTGAAGAATCTTGAATACGAATGCCCTCTTATTTCTGCTTCTTGAATGATTAAACTTCTCAAAGCCAAGGGGCCACAAGATCGGTGCCATCAAAAGACGAATATCAAGGATTAAGATAATTCATTAAAAGCTTCTTCCATTAGTTGACCTTCTACTCCATATGACAGTCAACTTTTGACTCTTAATAATGTAATTAATCCTCGTTTCTTCAAAAATTTACCTCGACCACTACTTAACTATGGTAAAATTAAAATCACTTGAAAAAAACGTAAGAGCAAAGTTTTTTTTTTATTTTATTACCACTGGAAATTTTGTGGAACAGGAATCCGCTATTTTAAAACAGAGTCTCGATTGATGAACAACGCTGAGTTGAAAGCGTCAAAATAACATTTTTGCTCTCTGATTTTCCGATAAAATTTCGAATAAAAATTGCTCTTTTTAATGTCGATGTCACAAAGGTGATGACGGGTATCGATTTCAGGGATCCCTTAATGGAAATTTGTTGAAAGTAACAACTCGGCAATGATTCCTTAAATTATCCAATAAATCAGAGAAATATCTGTTAATCAGAATCTTACATACAAAAATAAGCGGTTATTTAATGAAGTAATCTTAATAATTCGTTTGAGCATTGATTTGAAAATAACCGAGTTTTCAAAAAAGCTGAAATGTTTTCAGATATCCATATTTGATTAAATTTTAAATATTAAACTTGTTGATGACCCTTTAACTATCAACTTTAGGAAGAAAAAAACACAGCATTTCCCATAAATTATATTGCATTACTGAATGAATTATTCCCATTAAAGCATGAGGAACCAATTTTCAATATTTAAATGATGTTTAGCATTAGCATAATATTTATCATTAATTAAGTCTTTTCTATAAATTACTACACATTGTATTCCATTAACTTAGTTTTAAATAATGCATATACTAGACATTTATCAAAAGCGAATGCTGTCAGATTACTCGATTACGGTTTTGTTGGCGTGAAATTTTCTATTAGTTGATTTTCATTTTTGAAAACGCTTGCCTAAAACTTTATTGAGGAATGCACATCTCACAAAGTCCTCATCTCATTGAGTATCAAGTGCTTAGTTTCACGATTTCGATAGAGGATGAGATATGTTGTTAATATATTTGCTCTATGAAGATTTGCTGATAAAAATACTGGATTGAATACCATTTTTCCTAGTAATATACATATACCTACTTATAAATAAATACTCTATTTTCGTTGAAGTTCAACTATAGCAATTGCGTAAAAATATGGATATGTTCATTATAAGAAATGAAACAGCTGCCAATTGCTATCCCCAATTATTTCATATTCTTAGACCTGAATCTTTGATGAGATTATCGCTCAATTTCATCAACATCCAAGCTACGACTCTTACTTTATGATGACTGAATGCAATGCTGTTTGGAATGATTTTTCCTTTATTTAACCGATGGTCACGATGTTCATTTTCTAATTTAAGTAGAAAATTTGGTACCACTGTTGGAAGATTAGTGAGAGAGAGGATGGGAAGGAAAATTCTCATCCTTCCAACTAATTGTGAAAGTAGCGGAGACTGTTTCTGCCTTTATTTGGTGGTAATCCATAATAATGTGAAAAGTAGACCAGAGGCTTAAATTTTTAAGCATATATTATAAAGGTATATTTTATAGCATCAACACTGATGATGTAGGTTTATTATACATTAAAGTATCTTGTCTAATTTTCCCGTTAATTGAGGAAAGACACCTATTTATTTTCTCAACAATGCTTGCGTTTCGTAATGTTTAGTATTTCGAGGTATTTTATCGTTTCACAGACACATCACACCCCTTTTTCAAAATTGCATAAACTGAATTGCTGCTCTGAATCCCCCAAGAGAGCAGCACAATGGAAACAATCGTAGCTCGATACTCCTCTTACCTTATGCCTCCCCTCGTCGTGTCGTAGTTGAGAATGGACTCTCCGTGAATCCACGTCACGTATGAGGACGTCATAGAGACGTGGCGGACGATGCACGTCAGCTGAATGGTGCTGTCCGCTTTGTAGTATTTCTCGTACAAGGCCCTCCCGTGCTCGTCGATTATCTGCACTTCGGGTGCTGCAAAAAGCAGAAAAAGGGGAGTTAATTCCCGTGCGTTCGACGGCCATTGGAGGATTTAATTGGAGGAAAAGGCCGTCGGGGGAATGCAAACGGTAATTGGCCTCCGCGGCGTCACCTATTTCCAGCAGCCATCGCCGACTGTGGAATAATAACAGGCAACAGCGCTGTATTAAATCGCCGCTAAGACGGATTCGTTTTGCAGATCGCTGCTCCCGTCACTGGACCCTTTCGAAATTACTGCGATAGGATAATGAAGGAGATCAATTGGTTCAACGTTATATATGCCGTTATGTTGAAATTAATTTATAAAGAGAGCTGTTAATGGTTCCTTTACTTAAAAGGGAGATCATGTTCCATTTCCTCAGCGATTAAAAACCACCGGTAAATTAGTTGACCCATCGGTGTAAAGAGACCTTTAGAGATAAGGTGTATCGATTTTATATCAAAAGCTCTTTGATCAGTTGCCAGAAGAGGGTTTCAGAGAGGTATATATCATAGAAAGAGACACACTTCGTCTTTAAACATATCCTCTCACTTTAATAAATTTTAAATTTCATATGCGATATTATTCAATATTAGATATTTTATGGTAACATACTCTTGTACATTAACCGATTTTTAATGCGTGGAAAAACTCGTCAGCAAACATTCATTCTATAATTTAGTTCTAAGTTTTAGATAAACTACATAATTTCGTTTGAGAGTAAGTTAGAATTCCCAATTAAAATTATAATTTAATGATGAATTCCCTCGTATGTTTTACCTCACGGCAGATTTTGAAAGAAGAAAGTAAATATATTGGGAAAGATAAAAATCACAAATTTAATTTTGCAACGACTATTTAAGCACGTATTGTACTTTTGACTCCCCATTTCCACAAATCTGTCTTCTTATCAAACAAATATAATTTTTTTTATAAATAATGCTGAAAACAATATTTTAACCTGTTTTAATATTTAAAGATGCATTCCTTTGTTCTTTTGACTTTCCATAAATTCATGTCTTCCTGTTGATACTTTTTTTGAAAATGACTGTTGGTATTGTCTTATTTCCATAGATTTTTGTGCTCTGAGCATTTATTTTATTTTGTGTTGCTCTATGGGAATCTACCAAGAGAGATCCTCAGTTTCGTCATTCTGATACAATATTTACTGCTTTAAGTATGAACGGATAGACATTCCATTGAATTCAAACCTTATAGAAAAGTCTCACTGAATTGAGAAGAAACAAAAACTGTTGGCATGGAAATTGTAGTAAAGCTCCACCTCTCTCGTTTGATAGCGTGCCAAATTACATTCATTTTCTTTCCTCGTTATTTACTTTGAAATATTCACGACTCAAGCTAGACTCTGTGTTTGTCTTCGAAGGTTACCTCCTTGCAATATAGCTTCCTTGCAACGAAAAACGTCTGATGGTAAACAAGTTTAAAACTGTTTTGACAAAAAGAGCTTTATTTTCACCATAGGTGTATTTTCGTATCTTAGTAATGGAACCGTAGGTTGATTTCCATCCCTAAGATGGTTTTCACACTGTGATCACTAATAATTTACTAATTTAATTTCTAATAATTCTCCTAGTTTTCAAATTTATTCAGGAATTGGTGCTTTAGTTTTCTGAGAGCACAAAATGACGCAGCGTCAAACATTATTGGTGACATTTCAAACAGTTCGAAAGACGAAATTAATGTAGAATAGCATCTATAGTAGTAATAAATAGAAAGGCAAGTAGAGGTTACTCGAATGTTTTTGACACTCGAATGAGCAGCACGGGGAGAAAGCGAGTTGGAAGGAACCGTCTGAGTGGAAATTAAGACGGGTACATACAACAGGGGAGTGGTACAAAATAACAATCATCAACGGAAACCAATTCGAGGAAGTGTGGTAGTTATCCACATTGGCCTCAAATACAAATTCGCCGCCTGCGCAAGTGACACAAGCATTTATGGGCCATCTAAATGAAACGGAGACAGAAGCGAAGCCAAGGAAACAAAAGAACAATCGAAGCCGTAAAGTAAAGGATTGGGGAAACAAACAGAAAACACACACAACTGCTTCGGTAGTCGTCTCCATCACGAAGGCGAAAGACGTCCTTTGAAGTCAATGACAATCTTCCGGGAATAAGGAACGGAATAAATCTGAATATTTTCAGGGTTTGAAGGCGCGGAGAGGAAATTTATTCCCTCCGACATAATCAAATGATCGTTCGAATGTCTAACTCGGCGAAAAAGTTACTTTCGATCATTGATGCAGAATTCAGGATAAATCGATAAAGCGAATAATTATGCGACCTGCATAATGGAAGGACGGAGAAAATTATCGTCTGCGGGATTCGTTCAATATTCCGTTGGATACGCGCCAATATCGAAGGATATCTTTCCATCAAAGGGTTATAAAAATATTCTGCGTAACCAGCATCACAGTCGGCTGAATAATAAATGAAAATCTGAAGAGCGAAGTATGGCGTAGAAAACACTTTGTTGAATGGGAATACGTCGTTTTAAAAGTCGCCGGAGCATCATATCGTCAACGAGATCGAAATCGCATTAGATTCCTGAGCTTTGGGCTGGAAAAAAAGGTGTACGCGGCAGGTATTTATGCCGCTTTAAGTATCGCAAGTGACCCGAGTGGATTAAATGGGGCTTCGTTGCGTGCTATTGAGAATGCTCCGAGATCCGTATCCTGGCATGCGGTAATGGTGCACGGGAAGCACAGAAAAAGGCAGAATAATAAGGCAGTTAAAGGGAGGGCACCAACAATTTAAAGCCTAATCCAGCGATGAATAATTACGGGTCCAACAAACTAATTTGACCTTTGTTTCGGGGAAACATAATTAAATTTTAATTACAATGTCCCATTCGCAAACAAATTTCTTTGCCTATAATATATTAACGTTATTTAATAATATCCGAATGACCCGCCGAAGTCCTAATTGAAAATAGTTTCGCTCCTGGCTTTGAAGCTTTCTCCAAAATAGGAAATAATATGATTTTGCGCTCATAAAATTCACGCTTACAAACGGAAATTCCCGGAATTATTTTTTTTACGGAATTTCTTCCTCTTTTTGTAAAACGAGATAATAATACTGCACTTACATTTAGAACTATTGAATTATACAATGCAACCCAATTTTCAAATATTTCAAAAATTCAATTACTTGTATTTTTGTGAAATGCTGCTGGTCCAATTTAATGAAAGAAACTATCATTACGCATGGAGCAGAGTATGAATATTTTAGCGAGGAAAGTATAAAATATTGCTCTAATAATATTATGCTCTGAATGCTAATGTTCCTCGTGATTTTTGAAAATGTCAGACGTTATATTGTTAAAGCTACTAATGGTATAGCTGTATCCACCTTAGTTGATTCATTGAACGACTATGGTTAACCGATGCATGATAATTATATTCCTAGCCCCAAAAGTTGCTTCTATTTCAATAAATTTATTTGATTATACCGAAGTACATCCACTTGATGTAAAGAAATCAATAATCATATTATGAATGAGCTATTTGTCTCTAGAAATATAAGCTCAGATATTTTGTATGCATGCTCGAAAATGGAATAACTTCTTTTGACTTTTGATTGAAATGACCATTCATGTGTTTGTGAATTCATTTAATGAGTTAAAACTTATAAGAGCTCAGTTTGTATCAATCTCATTTTATATTTATTCAAACATAAGTAAGGAAAATACTGAAATTAATATTCTTTATAATGTGACATAAAACGTTTTGGGCGTAATCTAGAAACGAAATAGAAAAAGATTACTTTACCGATGCATTTTATAAAATTCAGTCGGGTTTTTAAATAGGATTCGTTATGCTTAAATATCTTCAAATTCAAATGCTAAGTTAATACAACGATGATAACAAAAGATTACATTTACTATTTCTTTAATACGCCAAAATTTAATACTACATATTCATTAGGAAGTATTTCCGAACTCAAATGAAAAGTAATCCCTTTTTCCCAAACACAGGAAAGAAATTCCATTTATATGAAAGCAACATCAATTCCTTCACGAAAATGAATGAGTGTATTCCCTCAGCGATTTTAATAATTAAATTCTTCCTTCCAGAAACGAAGCGAGCTGTTCGAATCTTGTAATTACTAGTTCCTAAATTAATATGGGAAAAGCTTTGTATTGAAGAGAGAGAATTTCTCGGAAACTTATAGATTTTGAAAAAGACATTTTGGCAAGTTTGTATTTTATTTTATGATAGGAATATTCGGAACAAGGCTTGCTCAATTATTTTCTACTAGTGTGTTTAAATTGATCATTGATTATCGATTCATATTAGATAATGATTCAAAAACAATGCAGCCGTTTGATGACCTTCGTTAACTATTTATAAATACATTCTAATGAATTATCAAAAAATTAATCTAATGAATTATACTTTTATTATTATTAAATATTTTTTGGATATAATTCTTTCATCAAAGGTTTGAAAAATGAACTTTTTCAAATCAGTTCCCAATTTGAAATGTATCATCGATAGTAAAATTTTTGCATAAAGACAATTGAATAATTATAGGAATGTAATATTTTAGGTTTACTTATTGGTTTGTATTTTATTTTCACTGGTAATACGCCTGAAATGTTAAAAAATTGCTTGCTAAAATAAATACATGAACGTTTACCGCGTTTTACCTTAGTGAACCAAACTCTGTTAATTATTTATAAAGTAATGTTCGGATGAGCGCTTCAATGAATTTGTTACGGATTCGTTTAACATACACCCACTTGGGTGTAAAACCTTAGAAACAGGCTCTGCTTCAGAAATATTAATGAAATATTTCCCAGCATCCCACTGCGTGCGGGCTTGATTTTCGTGTAAGTCCTGCAAAGAGTTGAGCTTATAAATTTTTAACTGAGCGCATTGCGGACTCCAATTTCAAAAAGGGTTTCGCTCATCTGAACTCCCAAACTACGCTATCCTCCCGCGAGAACTTTAACAGCGATACAAACTGAAGAGCTTAGATCTGGTCTTACTGGAATGAGCTGAGTAAAACATTTTTGAAACCTTGAAAAAAGGACAGATTGAAACTAGGATGTCTCTAAAATTTCCGAGTAGGAAACATAACTGAGCACGAATGATAGATAGCTACTTTTCTTAAATATTTTCAATTAATTATATAAATGATTCTGTGATTACATGCTAGCATTAAATCGTGTTTTAGAGTAGGTAGACACAATTTTTCTTTATATCGTATACCTATCTCGAATAAATAACTCTTTCGGAAGCTAAGATTCAACCAAACTTCCTCCATCTTGAAATCAAAAACAAAAATGTGTGTCTGGTATTATCGAAAGTTACGAGGGACCTTTCGATGACCAAAAGACTTTCGAATGAAAAATACTGAAATACAATTTAATCCGCAGCACTATCTCTCTTTAGCTCGGTAGTCTTCCTCCAACTTTTATATAGACCTCCAAAAAATACGATTGTACGAGATCTGCAAAATATCTGTTCACTTCAGCCATAATCTCTTCATTTAATGAGAAATGCTCCCACCGTATTGTTAATTAAAATTTACGAATCGGAAGTAATTGCGAAGGGGCAAAATCTGGTGGATAGGATGGCACAGGTAGCATTTAGTTTATTAATTCGACAATATCCGTCATTTCAATTGCATACGTGTGAGCAGGTGTATTGTCTATGTTACAGATAATAATTCTCTTCGCACACTTTGTCACCTTTGCATATACACCAAACTCTTCACCATAAAACGCTTATAGTCTTTCCTCTGTTTTCTTACGTATACTTCAGTGGACTCCTTCTGAGGCTTGAACAATGATTTAAGTACTAGTTTACCAAATGAATAATATACAGAAAACATACCTAACATCAGAATTAATGATACATTAGATTAGAGTACCATGTCGTGGCCTTTCATAATTTTTATAACAATTTATGGCCCCAAAAGGTTCCGAAAATGTGATCATCTGAATAGGAAAAATAGAAAAAATTTGCCGAAAACTTCTATCTACCCTTTTTATAGTATGAACTGAAATATCGATTATTCGTCTTTGTTTTATACTTCCAATGTATTAAAAATACTTACGTGTGTATCAACTAATATAAATTCATTTATTATTTATATAATATACTGCAACCTTGTAAAACACTAGGTCAGGTCACGACACTCATATTTTATTTCCTTTGAATATTTACGTAGCTCTGATTAGCATTCATAGTAAATAACATATCAATGATATATATTAATAATTTTATGATATTTATACGTTATATTTGGTGAATAAATGCACAGCTTCCTCATAGTTGATGGAACATTTTGACTTCATCATCAAATTTATAAAAATTGTGTTGATAAATTCACCATATATACTGTGCTATGTCGGGCATATGTGTATTTTTGGTTGCAAAGGAAGTCCAATTCATGCATATTCTCTCGGAACAGAATATGAGAATATCACATTTCCCCAGGACAGGAGAGATTCCTATGTCCCAAGTGGGACAAGTGGCACGCAGTTCTGAAACTTCTGCCCGAAAATAGGTCACTGGGTCAAACGTATTCCCAATATTTTATTTATTCCATTTCCGTTGCATACGGAGAGAGATTTATGATAACTCATTATTTTTATGAAATCCTTTATATTCACACACGCTCTATATTATGTTGAAATACTCTAACAGAAGAACAGAAACACTACACAATAAAAGGGATTGTTTTGTTTTCCCGTTCGTAAATTAGAACTATTGACTAGACTCATATCCAAAAACTAACAAATCTTAAAAAGCTTCATAATTTATTCCTTGAAATTTCCATCCAATTGAGAACAATCTACTTTAATTGGAGTGCCTCGTCTAAATTAAGAAATTAAATATTGATGACATTAAAATTTTAATAATTTCCTTGAATATGATAATTCGCTTTAAAAACGAACGCGCATCGTAATTATAATTTAAAACTCTACGTAAGCAGGAAAATTAAATTACCTTTACACAAGTCATTACGTTAAACAGGTTCAAAAAATTACTGATGCTTTCTGTTTAGTAATTTATGAGCGCCATTGTAGAATATGTTAATCACGGATTTAGGGCACTATAACTCAAGCTTAATAGAAATAAACGCCTAATAAACTACGCCTATTTGCATAGCTGGACATTTATTCAACTTACGTAGACATGATTAGATCGAAGTCCTCTCATAAAGATCAGATATGCTTGATTTATCTTCCAATGTAGTCAACTAAAACACACTTTGGAGTAAATACAGCTATCTAACATCCGCGGTCTAGGATTTAATTTACGCTGTTTGTGTACGTGATAAGATTATAGATATGGCTTCCAGGTGAAAATGACGTTATCCACAAAGTCCAGCCGCGTATAAATTCACTTATCACAGCAGAGAAGTAAATACACGAACGAATTTCCTATAATCCAGAGAGGGGAAACCGTTATGGAAGTTCGGTAGATGGAGGATAGCCACCAAAAGAACTGGCAACAAACTTTTCTCCCACCTTTTCCCTGATTCATATTGGTTCTTTATCAACACATTCGGTGGGATAAAAAGATACGAGGGCAACTGCAACTATGTCTCAAGCACATAACGAGTACAGCTCGCCGCAAATTCCGCATTTGTTCCTCCTAAATCGCCCTTATCTTTGTGGCTTCGCCTACATGCCCTCCTTCCTCTCCCCACCCCACTCTATTCGGTTCAACATAGGTTCGACACGGTCCCATCGGCCCTTTCTCCTTAAGTCCACCTGACGCCAGCTGTGTTACCTGCTGATTGCTGGGCCTGTTAAGGGAGAGCGACTTTAATAAAGTCGGCCCTTGTTAGGGCATAGGACGCGGGCCAATGCCTCCGAAAGGGGAGTACGGCCGCAAGTGGACGGGATGGAGTCTTGCAGTGTTGTCTTGGTGTAACTGCGTACGGTTACGGATTTGCTCCTCCAAAGAGGATGTCGTAATTGAGCGGCCTAAGAGACCAATCTGAGTGTTATCGTAATTAGTCCCCTTACATTAGTAATTCACGGTGTTGCAATCAGTACCTAATCTACTCCAATTTCAGTACAAATATGTATACAGTTATGCCATATATATCGCTTCAATGGTGATGCTGCCTAAAATTATAGGTTAATGTCGAATCCCATATGGTACAGCCAAATTGTAATGGCCATGTTTTCATGCAGTTTACGCATCTCATAAACAGATTCCTTCGATTAATAATATATCATAGGAAATATTCTTTTACTATTAATTAAATAATTGTCTTCATAAATAATGAATTTTTGCAAAAATGTTCTATCAATGTACAGACGGAACTCCCAGATAGCCAAGTGCTTTAGACTTTCGAGAAAGCGGTCCCGAGTTCGATTTCCGTTAGGAGCCCATGTGCGAAATGACCCAAGTTTGTCGAAGCACTTTTAACAGCACTACTGCTACCCAATTAACAGGAATTTAATGTACACATCGATGGTGCATTCAGCCTAAGACAATCGGTCACCCACAAGCAAGTAATATGGCCATATTGTCAAATTAAGGAAAGTAGTTACTGAAAATTTATATTTTACAGTATTTTAATGAGCAATAATTTTGAAACAATGAATTCTGTGCGTTTAAAATCGTTCTGTAGCTTCATCAAATTAAAGAGAAAATATATGTGGTCGCCTCTTCTCAGAACCCAGAAAGCAATTGTACATCAACTGCGTTTTCCCTTGTTGGTGTGTGCGAAAGATAATAACCAAATATGTATAAGATTGATTTTTTTCCTATCCGTTATTTCGCGTCCACGGATTTGTAGCGTGATATCTGTATCATTCAATTATGCATTGTCATTCAAATCTTTCAATTCAAATCTCTATTTTATGCCGTAAAATGAATACAGTAGAGATATCAACTACGAAAATTCATAAAATATCGCGTAAACATCGGTATAACATCTAACTAATTTGTTACCTTTAAAATCCTTATGGAGTGTTATCCGTGAGTTCACTTATTTCCATTGAGATAAACTACTTTCTCAAAAACCATGGGTGAATAAGGAATTGGAAAGAATAATAAAATGAATTTGAATTGAATGAATCCGCCAGTAAACCTATAAAATACATTATTTGAAACAAGCACAGTTATCAGTATATTTAAGTTTTCTGGATCCACGAGCCATAGGTTACGATCTTTATCATAACCGTTACAGTTGAGATGCCAATCTTATACGCTAATATGACGCAACCCAATTCCACGAATATTACTTATCTCTATACATACTCATATTTTGCAGCATTCAGTTTTCAATTTAATCCTTCTGATTATGATATCAGAAGATGAATAAATTTGCAGGCGTTTTACGCTATGGTTTAGTGTCGCCGTTAGGATCCTTTTATCGACATTAGGCAGTTTCGCTAGTCTCGAAGCATAGGTTGAATTTTGCGCAGCGATATCATGCTGCTGTTATCGCTATATTTATAAGTGACCATTTGTATCTGCAGTTACGAAGCTATTTACGAAGGAGTTAACCGGTGGAGAAAATCCTGATTCCCAAAGGCACATTTCTTCCGAACTTAGATAAACATATGTCGCCCTAATTACCGAATACGCAGATAAAATTCCTCTATCCTACGTATTGCATTGACCTTTGGGCCTTTAAAAAATTCGATATTTCGGTGGAAGGTTTTTGAAAGGTAGTTATTATTAACATACGGAATTATAACTTAAAGTTAAACTGAATATAAAATTTTACTTAAAAAAAATGTTATCTTCTATATTATGCTTCTGTTTATTTTCTATTGTATTTCCTTTAACCCAAGGATGAAATTTAATTCTTTATTTTAATAAAATATTTTAGGGTTTATTTTTTCCCTCGAGATTGCTCTATTACAGTTAGAATTCTCTATATTTCCTATCTTCAATAAATTGTTGACTAATGGTGTTCTCGGAAATAGAATAAAGAAGATATATTAGCAGCCAGAGAATGTTTGAGAAGTTTTTAACAGATGAAATCAATGGTAATGAAACTGTATTACAGGATAGTCTTGATTGCCTCATATTATTGCTTCATCAACCGGCATAGTGCTTAATTACCATCGAATTGTAATTAAAAATGAAATTATACCATGGAATATCTATTTTTGAGTTTTAAAATACCTATCTCAAAGTGAAAGAAACATAAAATTTTATATAGTAAGTACGTAATACCTTAGCGTAAATTAAATCACCTGTCCTTATGACACATACTAGTAATTCTAGAAAATCAAATATTTGAAACAATCGAGAGATACATCGCAATGGGAATGAGGCCATTTCTGCTCTATTTGCTAGAAAATTAAAATGTATGCTCTGCAACTCCAATAATCATGTCTAGGTCTAAGTGCATGATTCAATATCTTTGCCACTGAACGTGAAATGAATCTCATTTGCAATTGATGACTAGAACATCGAGCAAACAAATACATTTACACAGCATGTTAGGCCGGTTTTTTAATTACTCCGTGATCAAAGTAATTCCGTAATGAACATTTGAGCGGCTACGGAATCAGTGGCTGACCTCGTTAACCTATTTACTTTTGCTGCTTTCAAAGTGTATTAATAGATAAATATTTTCGGAATTTTTACGAGCAGTAATTAAAGCTAGTGATTGACTTTCATTAAGAGAAAAAATATAATCAAAGGCTCACAACAATTTTGTAAACTACAGTTCAAAGAAAGAATTTAATATCAATGATTCATAATCACTAATTTAACCCTTAGCAAGTTTTAAATTATGGAATAGTTATTTGGCGTATTATTTTTTATGCAAAAGGAAACTTTGCCACTGAAAAGATTCCTCCTTTAAAACGTTTTATATTTCGGTAGATTCTAACTCAATGCATATCAGAGGTTTCAAACAGCTATTGAAACACCGCATTAATTCATTAATTAGCCAAATATGCATGGTTATCTGTAGAGTTCTATTGTCACTATTTAAAGTGCAAGCGAATGTGAATAGCTTAGAGTTATGCCTATATGCACGTGGCAATTGTGTAAAATAAATCTTCAATGAAAACAGAAAGATTGATGTTGAAGTTACATCAGAAAGGATCTCCGGAAATTAATTAGAAGCAATTGATCAATAATGTGGATTGAATACATATTATCTGCCAAATGGGATGTATATTTCATCTCTATTGTGACTAGAAATGTTCATAGTTATTGCGGAAAGGTTGATATCTGTACCACGAAAAGTATTCAGAAACGATCTCCATTAGCTGGAAGAATTGTTGGAATTCAAACAAAGAGTGCTGCATCTAAATCAATAGTTGGATTTGGAGTTGGAATATATCAGTGAAAACGGGACGCTTTGAGTACTAAGAAATAAGTACGGACGAATTCAATTATAGTAAGAAACAACACGAGTCCACCAAGGAAATAAAAGACTCAACGCAAAGTAATATTAAAGTCCTTTCGCTGGCGAATATCAGTTCCAATGTGATAAGTTACAGCGCAAAATGGAAACAATCAGAAAAGATTCCTGAAATGCACTTTAATAAGGATGACCGATCTAGAAAAAAGGCCCCACCGAGAGACGAATGAGGTCGTCTGGCTTGTAAGACGACGGATCGCTTTGAAAGGAAAGAAAAGAGGTTCTATAAATAGAAGAAAGGGAATACTGCAGAATCCGAGGGAGAGCTATGGCAACTTTGTTTTCACTATCTGTAATAAAAAGAGTGAGCCGTGGAGCAAACACAGGGGACAGCGACACGATGAGAAAACATGGCCAACGATATCCAAGACCCGAGCGATTCCCAAATGCGATCGCCTTTTTTATTGCTTCGAATGGCCCATGAATAAGACCGGAAAAATCCGTGAATTTGATTCTCATCTGCTTCACTGGCAGTAATTCTCGCTGAACGTTTCTAAAAAAAGATGAAAATGTCGGATAAACTGTTTCAGCGATGTGGTAACTGCTGGTCTCATTCAACAACAAGGCCCTCAATGGCGCTGCGGAGAAATTTTGAAGTCAAAGATGTGAAAATAAACTAAGTTAATTGCCCTAACGAGTTTCGGAATCGCGTGAAAACAGGAAGGGTGAACATGATTTTTATTATTTTACGAATAAAAAAGAATTGTTTTCCATTTAATTTGATAAAGCTTCTAGAATAATGAGGTGAGTATTCTTGCTTTGGAAAATAAGTAAGACTCGGTCAATTTACAAAATATATGCTGCTATAAATACGTTACATAAACAGTGTTTTTAGTTTAGTTTTTGGTTTATATCTGAGTTTAATCGTCAAGAGAACGTGCAAAAATTCTAAAATTCATGACTAATTTATTTTGTGTAAATTAATTATTTTACTCATTCCACTATTTATCTGCCCTATTTTTATTGACATCCTATGTGACTAAATTTGAAGGATGTTGAAATTTAATTTTTCTTTATATGCATAAGGATAAATAGAAAAACAAAGTCTCTTGTTGTCATGATATTATATAACTAAATTGGATTTAGTAATGTACTATGGTTAAATATATAATGTATCGAAATTTTTATATGAAGCAAGTATAGCTTCAAAATTGGTTGCATCTGCAAAACTTATCAACTAAAATATGGACATACAGACTGTAGACAAAGTCGACCTTTGTAGGATAATGCTCATTAATCTATTTATTTGTAATGCGTGTTTTCGAGTAATGTGCAAAAAGTAATTTTCATTAGTCATACATTTCATTCAATCGCTGAAAGAACCATATTACATTTTACTTTGAACATTTGCTGTTTTCTGCATACCAAAAATTGGGATAATTATAAATCAATTTCTCTTTGTAGTCATTAGCTCCGTTTAATATCGTTACTCATTATAATCATTTACTAAGTTTATTAAAAAATTAACTATCTTTTCTATGCATGCTATTAATCACAAAAATACGATGGAATAACTTTCTGATTAATAACATAATTCCCGCAATAAATTTTCATTAGATTCAGCCAATTCCTTCCTGAAAAGAAATGTATAACTAAGCGACGTAAAGTATGATACTACTTGAAAAATTAAGGATGATATGTAAGTCAATTACTTATAAGGTAATTTTTAGATATTCCAAAAGCACCATCAAACAGCGAACGGGATGAACCGTAATGTATTTCATCGGTAGGAATATAGGGCTTTTGAATCTTATGGTATCTCATTGACCAATGAGCCTAACGTTTACTTAATTTGCCTCCAAAAAAATGGAATGGATGCTCCCGACACAGTTTCCTTTTCATCGTCCTAATTTCGGGAAATCGATCATAACAACTTTGGAGATGAGCAAAGTAGACTTATCCTTAGGCTAGTTGGAAACCAATTGAAAGAACTTCGAGGAAGTTTTAAGTGATGGAAGTTCACGGAGATGGGCTAATGTATTCCTCTTTCGCCAAGAGAATACTACTGTGCAAAAAATCGGTGTGGTTTCCACAGACATTAAAAAGTTTTTGAAGTGATTGCGCCTGGCCCTATGTTAGTTACTCTTTGACTGCAGTTGAATGGAAAAGATCATTTGGTAGTCTTAATTACGCAAAATGATACTCTAGGAAGTTCTTTTTTAATTCGCGGGATATCTGATATCGCAAATCTTTCGGATAACTGCTTCTTAATTAAGTATAAATACTAGAGGAATGTCTTAAGACTTTATGTTTCACTTTAAATGAAACACATTCTCGAAAGCTATCATTATTTAACTTGTAGATAATTAATATTAAAAACACATATTGAAGTCAATTTATCTCATAGTTTGATTTTATACTGCATCATCAGCTTTTAAATTTGTCTCTTTTTAGATTTAAGGTCTATAAGGTGTTTATTAAGGCAGAATTGAGGCTGAAAAGTCTCTCTTTTCCATCAAAGATTTCGTCAATGATGTTTTTAATATAAGTTGTGTGTAGATGAATAGAGATACAGAGGAAACCTTAAGAAGGAGTGGGTTTAAAAAATCTAAGATTAATCTAAGGAAAAAAGATCCTCTGTAGGAAATCGCCCGCAAAGAAGTGGATGTGAAAAATCTGTAGATATTTACTGATAGTACAAGCTGAAAGAAGTAAAAGGAAGCTGTGTATAGCTTGTGAATTACAAAAGCAGTAGTATAACCTCTTAATGGAGCACATATATATTTTTGTTTGTACATACACTAATCGTATTATTAATTTGTACTTATTTTTTTTAAACGCATTTACATCAAATAACTAATTCTTCGATTTGTTTTGAGTTAGGGATTAAGAAAGTTTGTATATCTTTGTAAGTAATCTTGATAATAAATATCTCCCATATTAATTTTGAATTACTTAAAATAATCAAGTCAAAGGGAAAATAATCTTTTCCTTTTCTGAATTAGCAAGAATTGATCAAAATCTTATAAGAGAGTTAAAATGCTAATAAAATAAGGTAAAAGAATGCTCCTGGGCCAAGAGGATTTTCTTGAGTATGCAGATCAGGAGTGACGTACTTTCGAAGTCTAAAATTCTGTTGTTCGATACTGCGGATACATTTCCTGCATCTATTCCGACGAAATATTTTGTAAACTTATGCACTATAAATGAACTCTACATGAAATACCACTAAAACATTACGTTGATGCAATAGAATACATTATTTTTTACCGATATTTATTCCGATACATCGTTTATTTGAAAATGATTTTCTCACTTATGTACTCCTTGGATAATCACATTGCTGCACTGAAATGCTCCTCCTTTTTTTCTATCTGCTCTCAATCAGCATGTATTTTTATACGTTTGATATAAGTGATTCTATATGGTTTCACGATATATCTAATTTTAAAATTTTCCCCAGTCTCCCACAACGCAATAATTGCTACAGGTTATGCACGCTAACATTAGATTTAAATAATTTTTAATTCTTAAAAGATCTCTTACTAAAATGTTCTCAAAATTAAATACGTGACAATAGAGTGTTAAATTAATGCAGTAAAAATTCCAATCAAGGTAAATTTCAGATAAAAACATTTATGACTGTTGGTGTAGTTTTATGTTATTATAGTACGTTTTTCTTTTGTAATAAATAATATTTTTAATTTGCTGTAAATTGATTAATTTATTTTTATATAATTTAGGAAACTTTATAATTTTTAATACTATATTGTTATTCTTAACTGTGCTTTCGCTGTTTTTTCACCCCCCTTCTCTATGGGCGTTTTCCCGCAACGTGGGTTTTTCTTTGTTAACATTCAGTTGCAAAGATTTTTACCCGCAATCTACTTTGTCTTTTTGTTTTAATTTGTATTTGTACATATAATGCCGACGTACGACGTTGTCTAACCTTGTCAATAAGGGGTCTAACTAAACGAAACTATTATTTATACTTGCAAAAGATATCCTAAATATCCTCGAGTCCTCACCGTAACAAAGGTACGAACATTCCCACTAATTAAGTTTTCTCACATTCTACAAAAGGTCACTTCAATTATGAACTTATAGCCAAAAATTTTTAAGACAAGTACGCACATGAACTGAGTCTCAAAACTCTTATTATTTACCGTATTAATCTGATTTGGCTGACCTGTTCTTCAAAAAAGTAGTTTTCATCCGCAATATTTGCTTTTGAGCCGAAGCTGGCATCGATTTTCTATTTGCATTCTAGTGCTACGCCATATCGTCGCACTGCCCTGGATTATTTCCAATTCGCGGGCAAAAACAAAACACGTAACAGTCCCGAACGCTACAGCGAGGATACTAATGCATAGTAAATGAGAATAAGTCATGCGGGGAGGAGTTGTCCTCCTCGCAAAGAAAACAAGGAACAGCTCTCACCGTTAATGTGCATGTAGATCTGAATTACTTTTGGAGGATGAGTAGATATCTGGCATTCGTAGAGACCTTCGTCCATCTTGTTTGCGTACTTGATCTGCAGTCGCCAGTTGTTGGGGTACTGGAATTCCATGGTGTACCTCGAGTCTCCACTGTACGTATGAAGGCCGACGGTTAGCAACTGCAGATCTCCGTTTTTCCGTCGAACCCATGATACCTGAAGCGGGAAGAAAGACTTTGTAAAGCAGATGTCGACAATATTCCATTACTAGGGAATTGGCTCGCATAGGCCGGTTAAACCTCTAATATATTATGCATAAATTAAGAATAGCATAGTAATATTTATAAATCTCCTATTAAAAACATCGATTATCACTAGCCCCTCAAGCCCGTATGAGGTTTATATGGAGCAGCTATTTCGCAACCAAAAATTTCGCTATCGGAAATAAAAAGGATTAGCTAAAGTTGAATTCAAGATATCGAAACACGAAATTCATAAAAATAAATAATAAAATGGAAATGTCAACACTTTTCTCTCTTTCACTTCGGAAAAGTTCCTTGGCGCGGGAGAAATAAATAAGTTCTAGGCAGTACATAAATTGGGCTGCGCGAACAAATTTCACTGAAGTTACGCCTAACTTTAACTTTTTCCTCTAATTTTTACTTTTTTTAATAAAATAGAATGTGGTTTGCAATCGTGCTAAAGATACGATTAGCAACTTTATGGAATAAGAACTTTATACTGGATTGACATAGACTATTAGCAATTTTAAAAATTAACAAGGGTGAAAATTAGGGATAAATATTTTTAGGCATAGAACAATTTTTTCTTAATGAGAAGTTATAAATATTCTATAAAATTATACGCAAGTAAAGCTTCTGTAAGGTAAAAAGTGAGGAATAATGCCGAAGATATTAGTACGTCTGAGGGTGCAGATATTGTTTAATGTTATACTCAAAGGTGCAGCACAATATAGTACGTAAAGCTATGAAGCAACAAAAGAATGTTTTATGCAGAGAATCGCGTGTTAATTTGAGTATTTTAGAGAGAAAATTGAAATGAACTGTTTGGTGTCTGGGAGTAGGTGATATTCATATCAGTTTGCGCATGAAATACGCCGTGCATGAATTACGAGCTTTATTGTCCCAAAAGATCTTCTTGGTCTTTCACTACGTCATAAGGTGACTTAGATAAGCAAAATCGTACTTCCAAGAGCTGAATTTCCATAGTGTGCGGTAAATTACTCAAAGACAGTATCTAGTGAATTTTATGGATCTTTTATGGTCTATGTCTATGTCTATGTAAGAACCCTGCAAGCCGCCTTTCGGCGTGTGGCAGGGGGTGCAAGCACCTTGACTCTATTTTCCTAAACGGTTGCTTTCGCGTATACTTCGCGGAAAAAATGAATTTTTGAAACGATTCGTTTTAGCATCTATTTCCCTAATCTTTCGGTCTATACCCATATGGTCTATACCCATAGCCCTTCGCATGGAATATATTCTAGACCATTTTACTACCAAGACGCTATTAACGGAGAATACCTATGGACATTATCGTTGCAGAGTACCATTAATTTTCGTTCCAACTAATAGGTAGTAAATTTCCATTATTGACGAAATAGTTAACAGCCAATTTCGTCATATCATGGCGCGCAGTATGGGTCTCATTTATATTCATAAAATTTATAGGATATTGATTCCCTTATAAAACACTCAATATTACATTCTGTAGTATAATCTCTAGTTCAGATGCATCTAATCATATTTATTGTTTGCTTTCACCTGAATTTTTAAGCCGATATAAAAATTTGTCGGAAATGCCCCAACTTTAAGAAAAATGAGTACAAATAACTTTCAATAGCAAAACATTATACAAAGCATAAGAAAACCTTTATTTGTAGCTAGTGTATATATATATATATATATATATATATATATATCTATATATATATATATAACAAATTTATATCTATAGGGATAACACTGACATCATACTAGTAAATGGTAATTTATATGATTTTGATACCCTTCTGATTATCCAATATTAGTTCATTACGAAATGACATTCTTTTAAGTTCAAGTTCGATAGTTGAAAGAAAATTAAACTGTTTATTAACACCTTAATTGGAAGTTGAAAAAGTTTATAACTTTTGGGGAGTTTTTCAAAAACACATCTTAAATCTATGCTTAATTGGCAAGACCTGCAAATTTATGTGCCGAATCGTAGTATTACTTAGCTTCTTTTGGAATGAATGAATTTGGTGAAATTAATATTTTATGAAGTCTACTAATTATATGACAATTTATCCCTGAATAGAAGTTTAAACAAGTAAATAAGTGTAGTTTATTTACACGAGATAAACGAAATTCTACGACTATAAAGGTAGATTCACAATTTCCTCACCGTTTTGTCCTGCAGAAGGCTGATTCTACAGTTGAGCGTAGCGGTGCTACCCACTTGCACCGTGATGTTGGTGCTGTTGATGGCCTCCGCACCCTCAAAGTGTGGCCCCCACCTGTGGTCATGGTGATGGTGCTGTTTTAGGTTGGAGTGGGTGTCGAATATGTACCCGAGCATCGGGGAATCCGTCCTCCCGGAATGGGGCGGGGATGTGCCGGTGACCCGCACCCCGATTCTTCTGGGCGCCGGGGTCGTCGGGACGCGGGGCGGCGCCCTGGAAGGTTCCGCTGCGGTCGGCACTTGTGCCAACCTTTGCCGCGGGAGGATTTCTGCACTGGAGGAGGTCACTTCTCTTTCAGAAGACTCTGCTGAACGAAAATGAGGACTCCATTAGTTCACGATACTAATTTAATCGTCCATAAATATAAAGTAGTATGAATATCCGTGATTATTTTTAGTTATCTTATTTAAGTCATAGTATTTTAACACTGAGACTATATCAAGTATAGACAAAGCATGTTTCAGTAAGAACATTAGAAGGGGATTAGTCGAACCTGAATGGTATTCACTCAAATACCATTTGTATATCTGTAAAAATCTATCGCAGTTGCTTCATAGCTGTGACTCAAAGTAACGTTACCACATGAGTATCCCCAGTACTTCAAAATATTACAACATATCAACGAATTAGAGAAATCTCCATGATATTTAAAAAATAATTTCCAATCTTCTACAAGTCTACAAGTGTGCAATACGACATATTCTTGATAAATGAACAATTATTTTTTACATTCGAAAACCTGAAAAGCTCAATCAGATTTATATAATAAATTTCTTATCCTCATTCCAATCCTCAACACCAAACCACTCCTTATCTCGTAATATCTTGAATACCCTACAGCTTCAAAGATTTTTTAATACAATATTTACAAAACGATAGTACAAGGATTGTATTTGTTTGTACATTATTTATGAATGAGAAATGCTGAGTCTACTTATACGGTTCTCCTCACTCTAATAACACTATTCACGAATAATGGATCTCTACGCGAAGAATATAAACCAACTCGAACAGTAACAGCTCTGTTATGGTCTCCATTTCATCTTTATCGCACGTTAAGTCACTGAAATGATGCAGTAGATCATATCAAGATGATTTTCTAATGACAGAGTACTTCCGGTCCCCTTTTGTCGATGCATCTGAGCTTGGCTCTGGTGGACTGAAAGAATGTCTAGGTGCAAGTAAATTCAAATGTAAGATAATCAAATCATACAAAGGAGCAGCAGGAAGCGATGATAACAAAAGAAACTTCTCTCATAGGGAGAACTGGTAATGCCAGTAGTGAATCGTGATTGGCTGGGAGTAATTAGGACTAAGGTAACCCTTTCATTTGTGTGTCATTTTTCTAAAAAAGGATATAAAAAGAGAATTAGGAATTCAGGTCCCATATCCTCCTGTCTGTTACTGCTAATTGGTGGAAAAAAGTGTGTTGAATGTTCTGAGCAGTTTTTGCTCTACGGTATGCCAAGGAAAAAAAATTGCGAAAGACTTGAGAGGAAAAAAAACGAAAATTAGCTGAATATCGAATAAATTGTGAATTAGCATAACTGTTGTACGCTGCTAGTTTATGTAATTGATTTACTCTATATATACTCTAATCCCATTAATGAGGAACGCTTGAATAGTCATAATTGACTTTTCTGCAAGGACGGAGTCATTACGATAAGTTAAACGATAAGTTTTCGTAGAATTAAAATCTATAGAGTATTATTTTTGAAATGGATTAAGATAATGAATCCGATTTTCAGGGATTTTACTTGTTCAAATTCCGATAACTCAATCTAACTGCAAGTGATGACACCCATCGTACTTAATTTTCTGTTAAAAAATAAACCAGTAAAAAAACTAGTAGAAATAGTATGATAAACGATACTTTTACTAGCAGAATTGGTGCAAAATTATTAATTAAAATTATAACAAAAGTGTAATTCGAAATTCACTGCGCTTACGAGTTACCTCAATTCAAAGTTTATACGTGTCAAAAGCATAAAATTATGGCTATCATCAAGCTTATCCATTTAATATATCCCTTGGACATTAAAATAACTTCAGATTTTAGGGGATTTTATACAGGCAGCAGACACATTGGTCCGTCTTTGGTAAATTTTTATTTTTGACATCATGGCTTCCTTACTTCGAATCCTTGTACCGATGTAATTTACGGTATCTAACCTATCGACAGCCATTAAGTTATGAGAGGTTTCGAGGAAAAGCTGACGTTGCAGAAACTGAAACTACTAGTTAAGAATGTCCTTTTCGTGTCGCTCCATTTGAGTCTTCCGACCCCACGGAACGTAATGGGGCCTCACATTGCACCTCTGGAGTTGCGTACAGTGCATACGCTGGGGAATGGTTGTGGGAGCTTCCTCAGTGTCCTCTGGGCGGTGGACCACGAAGCAACGGAGATTTGGAGAGGACCGCGAAAGAGAAGACCTGTTTTATTGCCCACTTCAATGTGCCCCCTGGGCGTATTAACCTGGCCCGTAGCCGAGATTGTGTGTAGAGCAGCGGAAATGCTGAACTAATTTTCTTTCGGCCTTGGATGCGAGACTCAAAGAAAATATTAATAGGCGAGGAGAGGTGAAAAGAAATTGCGCGAGCGAGGGTAATGCCACGTAATTTAGGATTTCCACTCTGCGAACGAAGGAGAATCACGGGGAATCAAAAGAGGTTTTTGCCAAAAACAAATGACTGCGAAGCGATTCCGTGGTTGGAAGGGTCCTGCAAATTTGAGTACCGTGGATTTACACAGGTTCTAATTTTCCGGATCAGGATCTGATATTCAAATGCATGAATTTCTGATTAACTGAGCACTACATGCGCCGATAAATTTTCTTTTACGCTTTGACCCCAATAGTATAAAATCTGGATATTATTTATTTGAATAATGAAATTTTACAAGTGTGAACTTTTATTACTCTAAGAATATAAGGTTTCTAAGATATTTATAATGAATAAAAGCGGGAAAATGAGTATCTACTTACTTTCAGAATTTTTTTTATAACTCGCTCACAGTTGCTGAAATAAAACCTCATGGTGCATTACAATTCAATGTCAAGTATCAGAATTAACTATTCTATAATAAAATCATTTAATTTAAACATTTTTATTTTAATAGCACAATATACCTGAATGAATATAGTGTTTAAGTGTTCCATGTTTATACATTATCGTACGTCCTAATATTTTAATTTCTCCAGCCATCGTGCTTGGAAATAGAAACTTCCTATGGATTTTTATGGGTATTGCTGGAAAATATCCAAAATAGGTTAATACTTTTACCACTTATCGTAAAAACGGTAGGATAAAAACACAGTGGAGTTCTGCAACAAACCTAATCCAATTATTGTAAATACAATTTATCGACATTAAAGAATAATTTTATTCTGTTTCCCTCATTTATTCTTTTAACTCAGTTCTTATAACTCAAATAAAAGTTTCATATTAATATCTTCAATGGCAATAAGGTATTTCATTATCACAGCTAAAATAAATTATTTTGCATTACGTTTATTTTATAAATTGTCATTTGATAGGTGCTTAATGTTATATACCCAACCTTAATTTATTTACGCCCTTGCGTAGAAAATATTGAAGAAAGAAGTAGATGATTGATAATACCCGTGTAAAGGGAAAACAAATATTATGCGTAAAGTCTAAATTAAGAAATGGTTAGTGCCTGTAAACGTCTGCAGGATAGTTAGGAGCTATGTTTCTAAATTATTTACCAAGAGATTATGCTCTGAAGGGGTTGAGACGCTACGGAACAAGATTTAGGACGTTTACGGATAAGTCTCTTTGATCATTTATACATTTTAACATTCCCCTTTAGAAAGATATTAGTATGCTAATTTAGATTATGACAACAAGATTAAGATCAATGGCACAAAGAAGGACAAAAGCTTAAACCCAATAAGTTACAGGCCGAGATACATGAAAATATAAGAATTTTGTTGGACTATACCAGCACTTTCAACAGTGAACTCCAACGATATCTTGGGATTCTTATTTTGTTTTTATCAATAGCAAACGAACTGAGTGAAATGAAATTAATTCATTTGAATCGACTGTGATGTAGGCATAGATACCATCTTGAATGATAAAACCAAAGATCGTATCCGCGAAGTCTTGTAAAGTGAAATGAAGCAGGGAGAGCAAATAATTTCACCTCATGTGACTTTGTAACAAGGCTTAGTTTACAAAATAGTGGAGCGATGAGTTGGATCTAATTCTAGAGACACCGAAAAATCTTCCAGTGGTGAGGAACGCATGGGTGATGAAATACCTCAAAGAACGAGGTGACAGGTATGAGGAGTGCTTCCCGGGGGTAAAGCTGCTTAGGAAAAATGAAGAAAATCCGGATGAATGGAGTGGTACGAGGCTGTGACGCACCGAGCTAGACGTTGGTGCTTTTTTCTAATGAATGAAACTCGCATGAAAGAGATCGGAAGTTTGAGGAATTAAAGGTGATGTATGTATCTATGAATGAATGTGTCCTCGTACACAGAACTCCCAGAGAAGGTCAGGCCTTTGAAGGGTTTGTTAAAGCGTAAAAGCCGCACAAGGTCTTTGGTAATTGGAGTATTCAATGAAACGCATGTCTCTATGTACTAATTGAATATAAATATTTCTCCTATGAATGCCAGAGAATTCTGTAGACGTCCACATTTTAAACATTACGGGCCGGTTTGGTTATTTATCCAATATTATATCGTATATTAATTTTTAGAAAACATGGATCTATGACAATAATGAAGTACTAATTAAACTTTATCCTCCAGGACTTATATTATCTTTCTAATTAATTAAATAAAGATTGCTATTGATTTCTGACGGTGACAAAATACAATCTTCAAGCAGACCTATCTAACAATTTATATGGCGAAAGAAAATAAGCTTCATCACTTAATCAAGTTTCTAACAAAACCAGAGCAGTATCCTGGAAGATATGGCAATAAAAACGAACCTATGTAAAGCCGGTAGCATAACCACAAGGACTTGTATACCGCAAACTAGGAGAACGCAAGGAGTGCGTAATACGAATTCGCTTGAGACGATCATCAGGTTGTTTCCTGCTCAAAAACAATTTAAGCGAATTCAAAAATTGATGCCACCAGGACTTCGTTTATTCAAAATTTGCAACTGAAAACCGAAGCTTGACGACCACGCTGTATGTCGACACCAGGTAGTTCGTGGCAGCAGCCAAAGCTAACAGCATCTTTTACTCAGCTTTTTCTAATAATTTTAGTACATATTTGATATCCCCAGAAAATCTGATACATTATTTAAATCTATCATAGGTTTGCTTCTAGAAGACCCCAAATATCCTTTTTTACTTTCTCCATATACGAAGTATAGAGAAAGTATTGTTTTCATGAAAAAATTCAACTTCGAGATTTCAACGGAAATACATGTTTTGGGGTCCCTAGAACACGTTTTGACCATTTTCGGAATGATGTCTGTGTGTATGTGTGTGTGTGTGTGTGTGTGTGTGTGTGTGTGTATGTGTGTGTGTGTGTGTGTGTGTGTGTATGTGTGTGTGTGATAGTGGGCGCTCTAACGTGAAAACCATTAGTCGTATCAATACCAAACTTCATATATAGTACTGTGGTGTGTGCTGTCAGAGTTGGTTAGTTTTTGGAGTAAATCGGTCAACCGAAAGTCGAGCTTCATTCATTAAAGCTCATTTCCGGTTTTCAAAATATCTCCATAAATATGATATATACGTATATTGTATATACTATAAAAGTTTTAGATAATCTGTTTTACTATAACTTTTGTATTTAACGTATTTTTGTATCACCTGTTGATTAGGAGTTATTCATGAAATACTGATAAACCGGAAGAAGATGATTATGTACTTTGTGGGCGCTCTAACATGAAAATTAATTGTCGGATTAACACCAAATTTCATATAGAGTACTTTTATTACAGTCATTAGCGTTGATTAGTTTTTGGCGTAAATCGGTAAACCGAAATTCGAGCTTCATTCTTCAAAGCTCATTTCCGGTTTTCAAAATATCTCTATAAATATGATTTTTAGGTATATACTATTATTTATAAATGTTTTAGAAAATATAATTTACTATAACTATTGCATGAAACATATTTTTGTATCACTGATTGTTCAGTAGTTATTCATGAAATACTGATAAACCGGAAGTTGCTGATTATTTTCTTTATGGGAGCTCTGTTGGCCACATCAGATTTTTCCATAAGGAAGCATTGTGCAAAGTTATGGAAATGTTTAAGCAGTACCTCCAGGGATGGTAGAGAAATCTTGGTAGATATGCTTCTAACGGCTAAGATCTGTTCTAATAGGTCTTTGGTTCGATACCGGACTGATGCAAAATATTTTCTTCATACAAAATGTATTGCGGAGGATCTACGAAGTTGTTATAGTCGTATCCGATATGAAAGATTTTTATCGCATGATGTGATGATTTTAGATTATTTTTACCTTGATATGGCCCTCGGATTTGTCCTACACAATCCTGAGCTCAACCCCAGTAAATATTTGTAAACACTATGTAATTATGTACGCATATTAATATATTTTGTACATATATCTGCAAAAGTCATATTCTCTTGTTATTATCTTGTTCCTTCTGTAAGTTTCATACGAGTAAATAAGATATCGACTTCTATGGTATTAGGCCGGACTTCGCGGAAAGCCATAATAAGAAATTAGTAAAGCACTTCGTAATTTCCACAACATTATTTATTTAAAAAACGACCGGTTTCGGCTAACGCCATCCTCAGGTGGGAGTACAGAAAAGCACGCACGTATATATATCATAGCAGTTTTGAGGGGAGAGTAAGGAGAGGGGAAGGGTTGTGAAAGATGCACTCATTGGTGAGATTGTCAGCGGATGTTATTTCTATGATTTCCAAAGCGTCCAGATTTGATTGCCCGACGATTTACTGCGGTCAGAATCCCATGAAGATAAGGGAGCAAGAGCACCTTACCGCCTTCAAAATCCAAACTCTTCAGCCTTCGCTGCCCACCTCCTGGAGAGCGGCCACAATAGTTCATTTTCCGCGAAACTTCTACATCGTCATCCCAAAGGAAAGAAGCTGGACGCTTTGGAAATCATAGAAATAACCTCCGCTGACAATCTCATTAAGGATGGCGTTAGCCGAAACCGGTCGTTTTTTAAATAAATAATATTGTGGAAATTACGAAGTGCTTTACTAATTTCTTATGATATTGGAGATTAATGCAAATAAAAATGTTGGATGCATTGCCTGCAAATAAATATTGAATTATGACTCTTAGAAAGGTATAAGATTGATGTCAGTGATATTTAGCGTAAAGTAAAGGAAGCATTAAGAATAGAAGATTTAAATAGTTGCATTCACCACAAAAGATCTTTCTTCATTAGAATTAACAGGAATATACTGGGGATTGCTATATTCAATGTAGATAATGTATGAGTAATTTAAAAATAATTTAAGTATAAAAATCTCCAAGTTCTTATCCTACAATCATGAGATTATGAAGAAAATGTAGATTATGGTCACATACTTAATTTCCTATATTTCTTGCTTCTAATTACCTTAAACCAACATGAGTTTCCCATCATAATGCATCACGAAAATTAAAGGAATCTTCATTTTAAGCTAAAATGCAAACGAAATATAAATTAATCGTCAACACAAAAGTGCTTCTTTGAGGTTATAATGCAAATCCACGGCTGTTTTGTATCCTCATTACTTGAACAGAAACAAAACATCTTGACCGAAATTAACCCTATGTGGCAATTAAAACCTAATTAAAAACGAGTTTAAAAATATGTATCTATTGTGTGAAACTGCAAGATATGTATAATGTTTTTTTTTTTAAGATTCAACATAATGACCGAATGAACTCGAGGATATGGTAACTATCTCCGGAACTCGGAATCAAATTATAACTTCCAACCGTAGTTTCGCGGAGAAGTAAATATTGGCACTAGAATATACCTCAGCGAGGCAAGGAGATATGACTATTTTGCGCTTTCTCCCTGCGAATATTGCGTTTCTTTTGTTTATTCATGAGATAATTAAGGCCGGACGCACATACAGAACGCGGGAACTGCTCCGAACAGATTGCGACCCGAGAAGTGTAATCCTGAGCTCTGATTTCCGCGAGGAAGGCCTTTCGGAACAATAAAGCCGATTTCGATTCCCAATTAGTTTTATTCTCGAGGAAACCGAGGCGGAATTTGCGTGGGAAAAGCCTCGGGATGCAAGATAAGTGAGGATTGTGTGGAGATTAGAAGATATTCCGGGAAAATATGGCCTAATCAGGTGAGGAGGCAATACTTTTTCTGAGTATTGAGTGACGGAATGGATTTGTAGTAGGAAAATTCACCAAGATCTTATTTAGCATGCAATCGGAAGACTTTGATGTAACATATTGCAAATGGAGGAAGAATTAAATAGGGAATGAAGCAACTAAGTGGTTAATGAGTGGAAGGGAACAAAATGTATTGAATTGTGAAATTCCACACTGTTCGGTATAAATTTACAGGAGCTAATATGACCTGATTAAAGGTTATTATTGGCTTGAGATAGACAAAGATGGATCGTTAAAAATCGGTCGTATGATTATTTTCTCAAGAAAATCTATTGTAATAAATATATTAAATTAGATCATCATTAAATATCTTGAGTGCATGTTGTAAAGTTCGTTTATAATAACAGAAAATAAAGAAAATAGCAGAAAAGAATTCCTTAACTAGTAAAGATTTAGATGATAAAATGGAGAGTTTATACTCTTCAAATTTTCTTCATATTATTATGAAATATAGCCAAAACTGACTTTTATATGTAATATTCTTATTTTTAGTTGCTTTCTAATTCTCTCCTCCGTTGATTTTCTTTAATAATGGACCCAAGGACACAAGAATTAGGAATTTATTACGGCAGTCCAAGATTTATCGATAGTAAATAACTTCTTTTGTAACCATGGGGAAGTGTTAGATTCAATAAGTGAGAATTAAATTAATTATCGAAATAAGATAGAGAACATAATGATCATGAAGGTATAAAGTGACCATTATAAGTTTATAAAAATAATAATGTAAATAAAATTTATAAAAAAATAATAAAAAATAATTGAAAATGCGAAAACAGCGAAATGCAAACGCAAAACACGTTTTCAGGTTAGTGTCTCTTTACCGTTAATACGTGAGAAACAGAGAGAAAGATACTAACAACATACAAAACTTAGTTTAAGAATATATAAGTCAGTAATCTATTAGTACATGTTTGACATCACAAAACAAGAGTCATACTAAAGTCAGATAGAAGATTCGATTGGTGAATAAAAACCCTATAACGTAAACATAGATATTGTAAATCGTTTTACCTGGAAAATAGGGGGTACAGGGGAAAGAAAATATAAATAATAATGATAAAGCGATTTTACTTAGGAGGAAATTGAGGCTTTAAACTCTCTTCTTACATTAAGTCCTGTGTCACATAAGTTTGAAGTAAAGAGATAACATGTAAAAAAATATAGAGAAGAAAATGAAATTGCTGATTTAAAAGCCTAAGGTTTCTCTTAGGGAAAATACTGCGAAACAACGGTGGAACCTATAATTATTTTAGTAAATAGCAAATGAAGTTATTAAATAGATTAGGATAGTTAAGTAAATGGAAATTGCAGGTTGAGAATAATAAATCAAAGTAATATTTTTCTGTGGGATGGTTGACGGAAACAAAGGAACATAATTTTAAATTTATATCTGGTCATTTTTATGTGTACAGTCTTAAGTAGCTGTCAGGTTCACTAGGGAAAAGATACTAGATATGAAATTTATATGGTTAGAGGTGAAGAAATGTAAGAAAGGACAGTAGTTGATGAGAAGCTTCTGACAGCGGAGCGCATGAGATGCAGTGAAGAGAGACAGGCCTAGGAGGCAAAGGAAATAGGTAGGAGGGAAGGGGCAGTGACCACTTCCTCCTAAACAGAATACATTCTCATCCATGACCTCCCTCCCCGTATCACCTCGGCCCTTCGCCTAATTTTCCATGCAGATTACCGTCATTTTGTCAGATGGGGCCGGCATAGATTGTCGGTAGCGTACGAGGCGATGTGGGGGAGCGAATAATTGCTTGCGGGGTTCCTCATCGGCCCTTTTGCCCCTTTACTTTATGATCCGATCGCACGTGCTGGTTCAATATCTCCGCTCTCATTTTGCTATCCGAAAACATACCGACATCGCGGCACTTGTTTCCTACCGATAAATGTTGACTTCGGCGAAGTTATCCTTTTGCCACTCGCAAAGTTCGCGTCATTTGTCCCTTGGGCCTCGTGTTAGGGCAGTTTCTTGCCGTCGTTACGCCGCTGGAGGGAGGCAAATTAAAAGCGGATGTCCGGAGCATGCAAAGGGAGGACGATAAGGGATGTGGAGCATAAAGGGAAAAAATACTGACTCATTACGCATAAACGCTCCTTCCAACGAGATCATCATTAAATGTTGCATCGGCATATTGCGCTATCATTTCTGCAACACAAGCTTTTCTATAGTTTCCATCAAATAGCACTTATACGTGAAGTTGGATTTAGTGGTAAAATTTGTTTCCTTCTGCTGCTTTGAGATACAATGAATGGAATACATATCTAAAACAAAATGAATTATAAATCTCAAATAGTCGGATAAAATTATCTTGAAATCTCATTGTAAAGTTAGGTTTATATGTTATAAAAATAATATTAAATTTTCTATATTATTAGAATATCTTTTTATAATATGATAACACTTATTAACAATAAACTTTTATCTGATGCAGGAGTAACCAGGTGGCTATGTTTTAGCACAAGGTACTTCTTTTCTTTTCTGACAGTAATACTAATTACAATACTGTCAAAATGTTGCAAATAGCGATTAATAATTGGCATTATTTCAAAACGGAGACATTTACCAAAAACTGAAAAATCCCACCGGCTTATCTTCCCAGTTCAAATATTACTATGCATTTATACAATAATATTAGACCCAAATATATGAATAATAAAGTTAATGTTTTACGGTGACTTAGATCTGTACTTTGATTTTCAAAATGTGTACAATTCTTTAATGTAAGGCCTGGGATATAATCTCTAGATAAATCACAAAACATCTTAATACGTATTTAGTTGGGTTGGAAAGATTCATAAATATAATATTTATTAACAATCCGTATAAAATCTGTGGGAAGATCTGAAAAAAATGGTATATTCATTACTGCCTACGGAAATTGAATTTGATGGACAGATTTATCTTTTTGCCGTTAATTCCATCCAAGGCAATAATTAAAAAAGATTTCCATCATTTATACCTTTTGCCACACCGTTACTGTAGTTTACTATATTTTCTCTGATACCACTGCTTTTTACACCTGCAAAATTTATGCCTTCACTATTTGTTCTTCAGAGCCATTATATGACTTTGAGTTCACAGAAGAATAGATATGATTTAATTCGTGAAGTACAGTCGATGTTAGAAATTATAAACGATTCTAAAGATAGATAAGTGGAGTTATTTGCTATAAGAATTCTGGATGACTGAAATGCCTTCAGGAAAATCAGCAACATGGTAAGTGAAAGGGTAAAGAATACTGCGAAACAAATACAGAGAAAAACGTGAAATATTCCAGAATATCATGTAAATCGCGTGGTAAACACCTTTTAAAAATGTGATAGCTGATAGGATGTAAGGTGAAGAGGGTGTGGCATGCTTCAGATGCCATGCATGACATTCTCAATAGTCACTTCACTCCCCGAATGATCCTACATTCCATTGAGCGACGAAAATTCGTTCTATGACGATTATCAACAGAATTCAGAGTGCTAGATGTTTTGGGAATTTGAGAACTTTTACTCAAATATTCGATGGATTAAAGTAATTGAAAAAACATGACACCTAAATGACGCAGACTAATGGAGACTAATTCCTACAAACACTGTTTAAAAGAGATATTTAAGGCTAGAAAAAATTTTCAATGACGAAAGTTCAGGAAGATGTGTATCAGATATGAATGCAAATGAGGTATTATAAAGCTCCTCTGGGAAAAAAGTTCGAACAAATGGAGAATACAGATTTTTATATCTTTCCAAGGAAAATTATAAATTGTTTATTGTATTGAAGTACCGACATTTTCTCTACGCAATGGTACTTTTTCGTCGTCTTTCAACTAACATTCTAAATATTTGCGGGGATACACAATTTGTATTCATATTTTATGAAATCATGACGTTTTAGCTCTGCAACAACATCGTAATGGGAAAATGCAATCATTGTGATGAAAATAATTAAAAAATCAAAACTTTCGTAACACCCTTGGAAAATTACTTAATTATCTTGAGCCAATTTTCACTCATGATATTTGAAATTTTAATTCAGATATTTCAAAAATTCATCGATTTATTTTGGACTCATTTTGAAAATAATGAAAATTTGATGAGTTAAAGAGGAGAGGCTAACGATATTTTAAATTTAATTGGGAGAATTTTGTAGAAGGAAAGATAAAACAATTTCCTTTTACCTATATACGAAAAATGTCAAAACCTTCCGCTTGGAAATATTCTATACGTATTGGAAAAGTTGCGTTTTTTTCCAAAAGCTGGAGTTTTATGGATTTCACCTACCACATTATTATAGGACTTCAAGATACTTTTACAAAGATTTTAAATCCCAAAAATGATACATTTTCCTTTTGGTTCATGACATTAATGCTATTACAATATACATCAGCTCTTCTAATTGATATTTTGTGACATGGCGCATAATTGAACCGAACTCATACACATTAATAATCATTCCGAAGGCATCCAACGACATTACGTGATAAATGGCCTTCTAACAACGATGGGCATACAAGAAATCTTAGTTATCTTTCGGAGAAGAAATTATAGGGGAGAGTTCCCTATATTGTACCACTTTTTACATTTTATTTTATATAGAGAAAAATGTTTAGGTAAACATTAATTGAAACTATTTTATTTTGTTCAATGTAAAGTAATACATAGAGTCTGATAACAAAATATTCAAAATCATACCGTTAAAAGAAAAATACTTTTGAATTTATGAATATCTGCAAGTGGTATAATTTAGGAAACTGGTTTCGTAATTTGTCTCAGTGGTTTCCTAAATTGGACCACGCATTTATTCTTACCAATTGAAGCTAAATAAATCCACTACAGTTAAGATCAATGTAATTAATATATTTTACTGTACTTGTAGACCTTTACTTTATTGAATCCTTTAGCCCGAGCAATGGATGAATCCGTCTACATCACAATTTAGGATGTCTCTTCATCAAAGCATAGAACCATCTTCTGCCTGCAATGCCTTTTTCGACGGTTAAGTTATGAGTTATTCCGTTCCTTTCTGCAACGTCAAATGCAGTATTACTAATATCGGATGAGATTAAACCAAACATCATCACTTCATAATTTAGGAAGTGTTCCTCAAATTCCGCTTTAATTTCTTCTGAAAACACTTTACTGCAACCAAAAATTTTTACATCCAAATTTGCACTCTTATATTCAGTGCCTTTTATAGCTGTGTTTGGTACTTTATAAATATAGAATATTCATTTAAACGGTAATCTCCATTTAAATATGCTGCCAGAGCTAAATTGGTTCTATGCCACAGCTATTGGTTCGGCCACAGCTAATTGGTTATCTATGCTCAACTTTCCATATTTTCCTTTGGGACCTATAATATGATGCAAATTAACTTTTTAATATACTTATTATTATTTAAATAACGAATTCAAGATTTATCACCCCAGCTAAGAATATCGTTATTTATTTAAGAAAGCTAAATTATTATTTAAAAGCACTACGGTTCCCTAAATTGTACCGGTAAATTAAAGGGGACTGCAAACGGTACAGTATACTATAGGCAACTCTACCATTTTTTCTTCGTCGTTTCCTTCCAAACTAATCGTTAGATTTACAGAATCATATCCACATAAAAGCTTACGCATATTCATTTATATTCATCCGATAAGTAATACAGTTTGTTTCCAAATATCTTATTACAGTTATTTCCTAAGCCACTTGCAGAAATAATTGCATTAAAACTGCAAAAAAGTAACTCTTTCACAAACAAATCGTTCTCAAACGCAAAAAGATGATGACTCGAATTTTGACGCTTAGTAACGTCTAGTTGCAGTTACGCACAACAAATACTGCTAGAAATGAGGCTCTTCCATTTTATGGAGGAGGTAAAAATTAGACGCCGATACAATATAGAAAACTCTCTCCTATATTCATCACAAACATCAATGGTCCCAATTACATGTGATTTGATGAATTAAAAAATACAAACAGAAAAGTGGAAGAACATCACAATTTCACGTAAGTGCAAACGTCTTTATATGTAACCAAAGTCCACAGTCTCTGGCGATGTCTTTTGAATATAAGTCATGATAAAATGGGAATGGTTTTAATTTTTTTTACTTGAAGATGGCGATCAATCACTGAAACTACTTGTGCATTTGATATTATTTGTATTGATAAACTCTGTTGAAAATGTACAACTCTCTTTTCATCGAGCATTTATGTGTTTTTGGATCCTAATTACTACGGTACAATAATTGTAAGATTAAATTAAAACACATAATTTGACGCACTCCGGCAATTGAAATAGTATTAGGAGTTATAGGAGAACTCCTGATACTAATCACCAAATTCAAACATCCAGAGGCCAAAGGAACATCTAAATACGTTAATAGGTTATGATTATCCATAATAATTCTGATAGAATGACTTAGGTATATTCTCATCGAAGAAAAGATTGACGGAAATCGTGCTTCTGAAGAGGAAAGAGGATAAAAGGAAAAGAGTAAAAATGGAATTGAAACGGATATTGAACCGAAAGAGAACTAATGGAACGGGAATTGGAGTATACAGATGAAAGGAATCGCGTGAGGAAAAGGAATTGAGGAAAAAAGAAGAAACGATGTAATGGAAACTGAAAGCAAAGGGAAAAGGGAGATGTAACACTGGGAAGGCTACCAGGGAGGTAAGAGAATGTATATGTATTGAATGAAACCAATCTATAAAAGGTTGATAGTCATCCTACTCTGTTTATATTTTACAAGAAATGGATCATCCCTCGGCCTAGCGTAATCAAGTTAGCTTTTGAGAAGTGTATTCGCAGTATTTTATGTAAAATTATTTTCCTGCAACCATATCTGACGAATGGAATGATTTCATTCGTCATTCGTTACAGGACGAAGGAAAACATTTATTTAAGTTTCTTTTGTCACAGACTTAATAATGGATGGGATGAAATTAAAGCTACCGAGATTTGAGAGACTAATTTCACCCTATAAACTGACAAGAAAATTGTAACTCATAGAGTCATCATGCTTCACTTGCGCGGATATGTTCCGCTTATAACATCCTGGCTCAGTGAGCAAAGCATCGGAAAACTACCTCACTCCTCACCTTGCCTACTTGACCTCGTTCCTCTCTGCAAGCTAGTATGCCACAGGGGTGAGGCAATGACCTGCTTTAGGGCTGAATACTTTACAGACAAATGTAAAATTTAAAGTGAAGTTCAAGAACAAACCGTCAAATCAATGAATTACCCACCGTTCGGCTAAAGTGGTTCTAATATTTCATTTAAAATTTTATAATATATGAAAGAAATTAACTATATTCCTACTTCAACACGATGATAAGTTTGAGCCAATTAGAAATTTGCCACCTAAAGTAATTATATTCTCATGGAAATTCCTCATTCATATTTTTATTTCTCATTTGCCGTTCCAAAAGTGTAAACTGGTATTATTGATCAATTTACTAAAATTGATCGTTTAAATGAGATTTCATCGAGGTGATTGAATCAATTACAAAGAAACAGACTATAACTAGGGTGTCTTTGTAACTGATAGTGCCATTGTGTAATTCTAACATACCACGTAAACGTAATTCATGAAATAGGCATTGTGAATGCCAAACGAATCTGTTCTTTGAAATTGACTAAGACTGATAACTATTCTTCATATGCGTTCGACGAAAATGGCAATTTACCATGTTAAAGACGATTTGATCTTTCGCGTTCATATCTTTGTTGAACTCATTTGAATTCATAACTACATAATTCATGAGTATTTTCAATAAAGCGAAGTATGTGACTTGATGCGTTATAAATAGAAAAACTAGTGATGGTTAGAAATTGAATCCCTTGGCAAAGTCTTGTGAAATAGATTCAAAATGTTCCAATTAGAGGAGCTTAAAGTGGGAGAAGTGGAACGGTAAAATAGACTGAAGATTTGGTAAGTGGCAAACAAGTCCAAATCGCATTATATCACTTGAGAAATGTTTTCCCGGAGCAACGCGCAAAATGAATGCAGAATCCGCTGTAGTTGGGGGAAATATCGCTGTGTGTGTAATGAAGAGAGGCAACCGGAAAGGATGAGAAGTGGAACGAACAGCGGAATGAAGTCCAAAGAGAGTGTAGGGTCAGAAATCAAGAGGGAGACCAAAATAAGAGAAAAAGGAACAGAGAAGGAAAAAGCCGCTGTTGGTTCGAGCGAGCTGTGATAAATGTGTGGATAAAGCGTATAATGGTTCCATTTCCTGCATAAAATGCAAAGGGAAAGGATCTTTATGACCAATTATGGGAACGAATTCCCCAGCTCTGGCTTATTAAATTCGTGGAAATCTTGGAAAAATTTATTCCTGTCGCAGAAGAATTTACATAGAGTGTCACAACTTAATTTTCTCGGCTCAATTTGGCCGAATAAATGGAAAATCCTCCGTGGAAAAAAAATGAAAATGCTTGGTGCATGATAAGAATTTGAACGACTTCCATTGAAGTCTTAATATTGTTTTCTCCACGAAAAGTTCCATTTATATCGGCCTTTTCACGTTAATATCATAAATAGCTTGGTGGTGAAATCACTCTTGATAATCGTTTTCTGATAGGATTTTCTTCATATTTTGGATTCCTGGCGCCTGAGGGAAAACTCAAAGAATGGAAACACCACAATCATCGAGCTCTTTAGAGATTAAACGCACCGCAGGATATAAGGTTTGTTATCCAAACGAAACTATCTGAACGAAAACGATAAAGAAGAAGGAAACGATTTTAGAATATGAAGTATATGTTAAATAGCACAAATGGGGAAAGTGTTTCCTATGACAAGAATGTGTAGTGGTAATGACAATAAATTCTAAATACTCAAGTGTGCTTGAAGCACTATTCTTTATTACACAATGGTTTAAAATCCAATTATAATCTGCACATTCATTTGAAGCTGTAATTTTTAAGAGATGATTTTATAAAATTATTGTTTAATAATTTTACTAATACTTTTAAAGCTGTAAAGGTTACTCACATTAGTAAATCAATGCACATATGGTGCTACCATAAATTAGAGAAGGCATATATTTTTTATACTTTTTCTCTCTGGATTTAATGGTCGAAGTATATGCAATCGGAAAAGAACATACACTCTGCAATTAAGCATTTATTCTTGGTAACCAAAGGGAGGCATGGACTTTATGGATATGAAAGAAAAGAAACTCTTGAAAGAATTGTATGTAATTTCTTGTTCTGGAAGCATCATAGTTAGGGATTGCAATACCGGTATACCGGGATACCGAATACCGGAATTTGAGCCATTTGTACAATTTTGTAATATCGGTATACACAAGTTTAAATACCGTTTTTTCGGTATTCACTAGACATTTTTTAAATTGTCTCCACTATATGTTCGGGTGTTGACATAGCAAAATAGTATACATTTTTACTTTTATGTCTCCCTAACGGGCGAAATTAATTACAATGTGAATACAAAGTTGCATCGTACAGTCTAGAGAAGTAATACAATAGTCAACATCCAAGGGGGCGGGCCAAAACTGTCCTATTGCAGCTCAGAGCGATACTGCACACGCGCAAGATTTTTAGTCTGTTATTCGTATCTGTGAAAACAAGGTTGAAGTTGTGAATATCCGGATATCGCCGGATTACAGCCGGATAATAGACGGATGTCTCAAATATTCCGAATCTATCATCGAATCTATCGTCGGATCTACCAGTATTTGCATAATTATAATGATTTTAGAAGTGAAAATAAAAAAGAAGAAAAGAGACTAACCAAATCAAATTTGATCAAGTTTATAGTAAATTTTCTTAAAAATATTACCTAAAAACCTATTTACATTCAGAAGAATTTGGTACAGTTATCGACGATGATGATTACACTAATGTAGATAGTGAAAAGGAATTGTCTCTTGAACAAAAATTAGAATTGGCGATATCTAAAAAAAATTCAACAAACCAAAATACAGTACAGAAATCAGATATATCCAAAACCATCCGACGAGAAATCGATTTATTTGCAGATGAGGGTTTAGAGGAAAAGTATATCGCGCATTGCTAACAGTACCACCAACCAGCGTAGATGCTGAAAGAGCGTTTTCGACAGCTGGTAATTTTTTGTACAAAATAACTTTCCAGGCTCAATGACAGTACAATTGATGCATTATGTATATTCATGTATATGTATTTTGATGTATAATCATGTTTAAATGAAAAAGGGCAATCTTATGCCCGTTAATAAAATCAATTCAATTCAATTATGTTTTTTTAAGATCACGTTTCAAAAATTTTGTAGTAGTAATACAACAGAATGAATAGTCATTTACACTTATTTGTGAATTATATTCATAATATGCTCCTTTTTCCTTTACTTTTTGTGATTATTTTTACTTATATTTTATATTATAAAACCGATATTCCGGTATTAAGATCTACAAATACCGAATACCGGTATTGACATTTTGGACCAATATTGCCATCCCTAATCATAGTTAAGGAAATATGAGAAAATTTACCTCAAATAACATTCAAAATGTCATATCATTGGCTCTCACAATATCTTGTTAGAGAACTGAAATTGAATGGGAAGATAATAGCACTACACCATCCAATAATATAAAGATAGAGTGATATTTTGGGAAAATACCTTTCCATCCATCCTAGAGCTTATCAGCACACGGTTACGATATTAATCTTCCCATTTTCATTTCGTCATTATCCAGTACACAATTAGTTAAAATTCAAGTTTATTTTAACATTTTTTAAAATACGGTTTTAAAAGATATATTCTATATTATAAAATTCACAGAATCGGGCGAGATATGGTGGAAATCCATCATGCGAAATGAAGGAGATAAATTGGCACTTTTTCCACAAAAATATTTTAATATGTACTATTAAAATATTTTTGTGGAAAAAGTTCCATTTTATTTCCTTCATTTCGTACTCTATATTAGTTGTGTGTGGGAAGAAAAACCCGTGAATATAAGTGAATAAAGTATGTTTAACATAATACCTATTTTTTATTGTAAATCAGCTTTATTTCATCGGCTATATTTATTTATTTAACAGAATTCATTATTTATTTTCCCCTTTACCTCATTGTATATTTCTGTCAACTTCTTTTTTTTTATCCTCACCAATAAAATTTGCTCCCCTACTACGTATTATACCTTAAGCACCAAAACCCATTACGTAATTTTTTAAAAAATAATCAGATAATCAAGACGTTGTATTCCTCAAAATTTCCGTAGAATATCGTTTTTATCCTCTCAAAGAGGAAGAGAACATTGCGTTGAATCTGGAATACGATAACATGCCTTGCCTCTGGGGCACAATCAGCGGCGGAGTAACCAATAGCAACATAATGCTCGGGCAAGAGCTCAAAGAACAAAACTCAAAAAGTACGCCTCCGGACGGTGGATCCAAAATCATAGAGATAGAGGAAACGCTGTATCGTCCTATTCATATTTCAGGGAATGCTCCCCAATTTCGAGGAGGCGCCTTCGTGTTTCGAAAGCCCTAATTAGCTCTTAAAGGTCTTCGGGCACCCAGGGCGTCCACACCTTTTATTAAAATTTCACAAAAGAGTTCCCTCCCCCCAGTCGGGGCGATAGCCTTCCGGGAATTTCCTTCCTCACCTCCAGGAGTATAAAATTTAATCCAATCTTCGTATAATTCAGACTCGCATTGGGATTTTGCGGACGGCAGAAAGGCAAAGTCGTCCCCTGCGGAAAAATATCTAGAATAAATAACGCTTTTCGTCATAGGAAAGGCGCGGAATGGCGGGGAAAACCGCTTTTTTTTCTCCGAAGGGAAACTTTATTGGGAGACTTAAAATCGAATTACTTGGCCGAAAAACCTTTTCTCTCTCCTTTCAACCTTTTTGTAGCTCAGCAGTCTTTTCTTCGGCACTCTTTCTTCGTCACGCCGCCCTCTAACACGTGAAATGTAACGTAAGCAATTGGTTTGTTCCATAACAATGAAGTTGAGTGAGGCCGAAAATGGATTATTCTGAAAGAGGGTCCGATATAAAGAGGCGATTGCATCAAGGCTCTCCTCGATGGGTTTCATTTAAGGAATTTCACTTTCATATCTTTGATCCATGGGAATCCATCGGAAGACTGGGCACTCGAAATTTATGTTTATTTCAAAGCTCGTCTTCTATTTATTGCAGAATAAATGCGATTAAATACATCGGTACGAGATTTGGTGTACTAATATCTCATACCAAAAGTAGGCCTGATTGTATCTTATATCTATTTCAGATGCCATAAAATTAACAGTGTATTAAATGTTTGGTATTTTTTTGCTGAAATTATAGATTCATCAAGGCTGAGTAAATATGATTAGGAATAATGAGCTGTACAATTTTCGAGATCTGTATGCAATAAAGTACTACAATAAGTACTACATTAGTATTTAGAACGATTAGCCATCTAAACTTTTTCAATGACTACTGTTTTCCCTCTCTTTGTTCTTTGTGATATCTCATACCACTGTCTTTTAGATTTTCTTGAGCCTTTAGTCAATATACTATTCACTAAACTCTCTCCTAACAGGATGTAATGAAGACATATGCAATTCTGTGCCTACATAAGGTTTTTAAACTCAATAATAAACTTAATGGAAAACTCCCTCACTCCGTACCTTACCAAATAAGACTCAATCCCTCCAAAACATAAATATAAATCAGGGGAGGGATGATGCTGTGTAGTTATTCGTGCTTGGCAGACCGACATTGTGTACTAATGGCCGAATAGAAGTAATGTTTCTACAGCTGGCTAAAAGAGGCGATTTTTTCTATTTACATCGTATTTTTTACCTTTAAATGTGTTATTTTACATTTGGGTGTGTATATTCGATTTTTGCAAGTTTTGGGTTGTCTTTATTAAATATTCCAAGTATTTTGGTTACCTCTTTTGGGCTACTGGAGCAATGAAAATTATTATTGCTATCATTTTTGTTTATGGGAAATTTCCGAGAATATTTCCGAGAATTAGAATAATACTATAAGGTTTTTACTGTAGACTTGCATAGCCAGTAAGAGTTCCAATACGTGAGTCGTTTTACAATCATGTCCAGCGTCTCACCGTGAGTGATATAATCAGTATGATATCCCACATATTTCCGCAAATATGACGACTTTGAGATAAGACAAGGTATGAATTTTTGTTCAAGTTTAATCGTTTTAACATATATCTGTCCCAAACGACGACCCTAAAACTATCAACTACCAATACATTTAGTTTAGATCAGTGATAAACCTCTGAATAATAATTCCATATATGTATGTGTGTTTATCGTTTATGAAATCAAGTCCAATTTGTTATTTTTAAATAAGCAAATTTTATTTTATTGCATCTGGCATCACTTCCTCGCAACTTCTGCAAACATTTGCACTGATTAATTCTGTATCTGTCCTATAAGGTGATCTCTGGTTTTGAGGGCCTTTTTTACGATTTATTTGTCATCTAATCTTCAGAAATATATGGTGATCAATCTCTGAAAGCATGCTATGTTCAATGTAAGAATAAATCTAAAATATTGGATGCTCTAAAAATTAGTTGATAAAAATCTATTCGGCGTAAACATTCCATCTGTATTCCTTTGCTTTTATATAAAGCTTTTTTGCCAATAATTGATATAACGCACTTCAGTAAACATTTACTGAAGTGCGTTGGAACAATAACTATCCTGATATAACATAGGTTACTCTGTATCCTATTTGTTAATGTTGAGCAAAATTAGTGAGTAACTTTTCAAAATTTGCTTTTCGTCTAGAAATTCCATTTCAATACCATGCGTGCACGTGTAAGATAACTCACGAGTTTCTGAATGAAGGTCAATACAAGGAAATGGATGCTGAATTGAAGTAAAGGAGTAGATTCATACAAGCATAATTGATAAGCTAGTGACGTTAGAAGGCATCCGAAATGTTTCAACTCATGCCGAAGTCATGATGCCGGAAAGATGAACTGAAACGATTCAGAAGTTGAAGATCCATTTGTATAACTGCGGTAACGAAAATCTAAAACCACATTTCAGAAATGGACTCAGATCAGAAATGTTGGCTGGAGATGTTCTCAATTTTCATCAGCTAGTACATGAAATGCCAAATTTTCATTCGGGTATTATGAAATCTTCAGCCATTTTCATAGTTAAATAAATATTAATATTTATCATAAAATATATTATGCATTACATATTATTAAAAGAGAAAATATATGTAATTCACTGCATATTTAAGTAGAACTACACGCATTATTCCATCACAGATAACTAAATTTGGTGTCCTTTATTTAGGCTTATCTATTGAAGTAGAAAATTCCATGATAGAGTTTTGGCGATTTGTTTCAACGATTCTTTAGTTGTGACTTTTAATGTTATTACAAATAATTTTCATGTGACCGCAGAATATTAGAAACGGCTCCTATATAACATCTATTTTAATTTCTCCTTTACAAAAACCAATCACTTAAATAACTATTCAATTAGTTCAATGCAACAAATCATTTGCTCAGCCTAAATATTCGGGGCATAAATTAGCTTTTGAACAAAAATTCAGTCTTTCAATATCTGTAACATTTAAGTTAATGGTGATTAATTCTGTTTTCAATATTATTGCGTTATGCTTCCTTAAATGCTGCGGATTTTCCTCTATGTTTTAGAACTTTGAAAAACTTTCGCAGAACTTGAGCAGGAAGGTTCCGAGGCAAATCCCAAATTTTATCGTTAATCACCGAATGCTCTACTTGATCTCGAAAATCCGCGAATTGTACGAACTGTATTCTTATTCCGAGAATTCAAAGACCGAACTTAATGCCTGAAACTGAGATAAGATATTTTTGAAAGCAAAATATATTTTAACAAATCTCAGTTTTATTGCAGCGTATAAATCAAAAGTGCAACAGATGTATTTAAAGACTCTTGTCTCACTCCAGTGGCTCATTCACGATTTCTTAGTAACGCCATCCTCCATTCTCTTTATTAAATGTTAGTGATTACTCTTATCCATACTGCTTCGTTAACAGTTTCTTTCATAGTTTTCCTTTTTCAAAATTTCCACGGTAAATTCTTATTTATATAAGTGCTCGTTTTGAAAAATAACAAAAACATCCTTCCGAAAGTCTGCAGTATTCTTTCTTCCGAGCATCGCAAAATATCCATTCAGTACGATTTTTATGGGTGAATATTATTGAGATTGTCAAAGGACAAATTAACAATTTTAATTAGGTCGACACTGTTTAAAACGAATTTTTGAAGTGAAAAGGAAGTTCAGTAAAGCTTTCATTGAATGCATAAGAGATAAGATAGCAAACAAAATTTAGAATAATAAAGATACATGAGAGCGAAATTATCTAGCAACGAATTTTATTATTCTTAACAGTTCGGTATAAAAATAAAAAAAAACTTTAAGGGACTCGAAGGTGATTATCATTCACTTAATGATTTATTCCATAAGAACTATAAACACATTCTCAATTTTATTAACTAAATTTTGATTTATTTGAAATAATACTGATTGTATATTATTAATTGTTAGATTTTTCTACTTGGAATTGGGATTTGGAAGAGCTGTCTTTATTTCAGAACAATTCTAGAGAAAAGTATTTTCATCTTCGTAGAAACCGCTTGAAGTTGATAGCCAGTTGTTTTAGAATGACAATGAAGGATCGTTTCAATACTTTCTACTACATTTTTGTTCACACTCTTCACATATACTAAATGAGCATGCTTGCGTCGCAAACTGTATAAAAAAACAACTTAAATTCTTAGTCTTCATAAAAGACTTCATCACTGTAATTGGTTCCAAGTAAATGTACCAGAGAACGGGTAAAATGAGTAGCTGAAACCAGCTTGAATAAAATATTTATGGTGTGTAAAAAAAATATTTCAATTATCATGACCCTCCATGAAGATCACGGTATATGGTTTGAACTGCAGCAGTTTATATTAGGAACCAACTCTGGCTCATAAACATGAGGACTACGCATTTTATCTCTTTTCTTTGCAGCATTCCTCATACTATTCAATTTCCTATAAATGAAAAGGCTTTTGAAAAGATAAGTACCCGTGAAAACACGCAGATAAGAAATTTTCCGCGTGAGCGCCAGACCGAATCCTATATTTAGGGATAAAGTTTAATCTCGCCACCTTTGTGTAGTCTATAAATATTTACTAGCGGAGCTTTTTTCTCGGTTTAAAAGCATCGCTTCTCTTGCGGATCTTCCACTGCAGGGGATTTTTTGCCAAGGAATCCCCAATAAATTATCCCTGCACCCCTCCCAACCTTTCATGGTTTCGCTTATACTTTCTCTTTCCCGTACGGGATCCCCTCAATCTGGGCCCACTGATGTGCCTCCGCTATCTTTACGGCGACTCCTATCATCAGTGCAACTTCGGCCGCGCTTTATTTCATAAAATAAAATGTTGTTTTTTAATGCAGAGCCATACCAGACAGAGCCCCCTGATAAAGGAATGCAAAATCGTAATTTGAGCGGTAAATTCCAACGGCGAAGCGTCACCCTTAGGTTGTCAGCGAAATTAAATTCCTATATAAAAGGGTATCGAGCTATTTTTCGTGATGAAATTTATTTGCTGCTGTGATTTTAATTTTTAATGAAAAACAACGATAATTCACCGCAACTTAAAATACTTTGTCCCTAAAAAACGAAGATAAAAATTTCATAATTTATCCAAATTTATGGTTTCACCAGCTTCTCCTTGAAATAAAATCTCCAAACAAGCTAGAAAGCTATTCAATATTTATCAGAAAACACGAAAGAGGATTTATCTTAAAATTTGTTTATATTTATATCTCTTTAAATTTATGTGTAGTTTAAAAGTATTGGTAATTGACATTAATTATTAAGCGTTACTGATTCACTTTCTGGATACGCAGAATTAGAAGAGTTAGCGATAATATTCTGGCAAGTCATGATAAATATAATGATGGAGTTCCTACTGTATTAAATGTTTGATATCTAAATAAAATAGTTCGTCTACTATTTTACTTCATTTATTTCGGGAATTCAGTTTACTGATGACCTTCATACAGACTTTTCGAACCGGCTGCAAGTAGATTAAAAGTTAATTCCAACATGGAGAAAATCAGCATTTCTCCCTTCTTTTGCATCAAATATTTATAATGTCTAAGTAAATTTCGGACCTTCAACTAGCACTGAAAAGGTATGTTTGGTATGGTGACTACAACCTTTCTTGCATCAATATAATGGTTACACACTCTGTATGGAAGTTATGTACGGAGACCTAGCTCTGTCTTTTGATGCTGTACATTTAATTTAAGCCACTCCTTTGACCAAAGCCATCCTTTCCGACGGCGAATTAATATGTTTTCCTCAATGTTAACCAAAGGAGAATTGGTGAGATTGCATTTCCTCGGCAGAATGGTATACATTCGATTAGGCGATGGAGTCGGTCAGGGCTATCGGCGTCGACTTTTAAAAGAGAGGAAATGGAAAGAATTCGATGTCTATAAATTCCATTTTATTTTCCGGCAGTCCTTTTTCCTCCCGAGAGATGGCAGCAGCCCTCCTTATCAACTCTCCCCCGAAATCTACGATCTTCTCCTTTGCCAAGACTCATCTCAACCGAAGCAGGACCTCCCATACACGCGCCTTTCCCCCTTTTTCGTTCCCTTTTACTGGTTCCCTTACGCAGGGAACCGTTGCCAACTTCTTCCGCGCAGAGATTGGATGACAGAGAAGGAAATACTACGGATATGAGAGAGAAGAAAAAAGATTTTTATAGTTAAAACTGGGAAAACACGTTTTTATAGCGAGACGGTTCTTTTTTCATCCCCTTCCCTTGATATATCGCCAACCTACGTATCTCTTTCCGAGGTTTTCTTTGTTCCAATGCAGAGCGTAAATCAATTATGTTTTTAAGCCGTGGATCTTTGGGGCGGATCCTCTAAGGGTTGGGGTGAATCGATAAGTCGGCTGCCCTAACGCGGATCCGAAGACAAATGAACGGAGGAATAGGGACTTCCGGTTAAGAATTTAGCCGTAACTGGGCAGTGCAGATAAATTTCGGGGTGACCTCGATATCGACTTAATTAGCTACTTCCTCAGGAAACGCGCTATTTACGACCCCACGCGGTGCGTTCGTGGAATTCCTTGGTTAAACAAACCAACGAAATCGTGATATTAAGTTTTCATGGATTCCTAGCACGTTAGAACGTGCGAAAGATTGTACAGTATCTTTTGATATACATAATTTTACTTCTAATTCCCAATATTTATCGATCTCCCAAGAAGTTAATTACGATTCCATTGAAAATATATTTGTGATATTGTGGTTTGCCCAAGCATAAATTTCTCTTCTCAATTGCAGTGCAACCGAGATTTAATGACTCTGACGCCACAGTAAATAATGCCCCATTGACGATCGCTTAATTAAATAGGATTGCTTATCCTAAAGGCTAGATTTTAATTAGCTCTATATAGACATTTTCTGCTTTGTTGAACACATAAATGGATTATGAATATCGAAACGAGATAACCACGTGTCATAATTTATTAAGTTAATGGTAGAGTAATATTAGTTGAATTACATATTGATTAGTCAGTCTACACAGGAATAAAGAAATGGGAGATGAACAGGTTAGACTATCTTCCTTTAATGGGTAACATCATTTATTAATTCCAAATAATTTTATGAATGATGCGTAGCGAGTGTTGATGAACCAAAGTAATTCATACCTAATGGATTAATGGATAGGTGACAAGTTAATTGATTAATTTATTGCTGGCTGAATTTTGATGAAGATTATATAAATTACTATCAACGAGATGTGTATGAATAATTTTATGCTCCTCTAAACGTTATATAAAATGTGATTATAATGAAATTCTGCTCCAATTACTTACTTTTGCGTACCTTTTACAATGTTACAGTTTATTCGGGGAAATTTTTTTCTATTTTTTTAATATTTACTTCCCTACATTTTCAAAATATAATACAGATTGCGATGATGATGTATCATACAGTATCAAACGTATTTGATGTTTTGTTCATAGATCTTTACACTAAATATGCAGGAAAGATTAATACAAAAATCCCATCCGAACAAAGAAAAACTAAAATGAATACATAATATATAGAATATAGTACATAAGGAGGCATATTTAAAATTAGGCAGGAGTAGGAAACATGTGAGGGGTTTAATTAGTCGTTGAATTACTTCCAAGGTCAATCATAAAATTTCATGTCTATGTCATATATAAAATCATACTAGGTTGCATAATTTTTCATCGATGGAGGTGTGTTTTCCTTAAAAAAATTGATGAAATTTATGTTCCCGTAGATGTAAAATGATATCAAAATAATAATTCTAGTGAATAGAATTATGTGTTTAATGTCTTCGTATTGTTAAATCTTATTGATAACAAAATATTAAGATATTAGAATATATATTTGTTTTTTGATATTGTAAATTCAGTTTAACCCTTTGATATAGCATTGACGTTTTGTTACAATAAAAGAAGCAAAACATTAAAAATAAATATTTAATTAATATGAACAATATATAATAACCACTGAAAACGGTGTCCGGTATATTGCAAGTAGGGTCTGAAAGGGTCAAAGTTGATTTCTATGAAAACTTGTATGGCATTTTGGTAAAATTAATCGCAGGACCTCTTATGGGTATATATTTATAGTTCTGCACCCAGTGAAAGTCACAGCTAACTGGTAATCAATCGCTTTCTTTGAATTATAGACAGTTTGGAAAAGTTTCTAAAAATTGTAGATGCTAATCTTCACACGAATCAAAGCGATCTTTCTCTAGTTTTTATTAATATGAATTAGAAATATCGATTTTCAGATATTTTCCTTTATCTTTCTCGCGTAAACTTGTACTGTTCCACCAATCCAACAAGTCTAAAGAGACCAGTAATATTCCATTCACGTAACAAATTCCACAGCTCTACGTTTTCTTCTCAGAACGTGACTAGATTTAAACAGCTCCCCTATTATGAATGCAATTATACTATTCTACCTCCAGATAACCTCGCCTTAACCCCATTCCAAAATCCGGAGCGGAATAGAGACAGAGAGGTGCAATCGTGTTTATTGATTAAATTCAATTAGTGAACGATTTCAAATAAGTTGGCAGTTTATCACCGATACCTTCCGCAATAAAATTACCCTTACTGATCAATTGAATATTTTTATTCACTAGTTAGACTAATTTGCTGGAACATGCTCAACTGAATCCCGACTAACATTTATTTATGCAGGCTAACAATCCATTATATTTTTCGAATTAATTCGTCCACCGTCAATTCCAAACACTTTTCTTTGGAAGGATTTATTAGATTAGATATTTTACAACGGTATCTTTACAAAATTAGCAAAATGGACCTGATGACTAATTTTTCAGCTTAGACAATATCACACATCATTGTAGACCACGTTCTCTTATTCCCCAACTTAATAGGATTCTGAGAGATATAGAATGCTTCCTTCCCTCTCTCCAGTCATAACACTAAATCTGGAAATTATTAATACGATACTTTCATAAAGTGCACAAACTTTAACTTGAAGGGTAACGATTTCCTAGGCATGATGCCACCACTTTTTTAAGTTTGGTGATGCTCCTCTCCGAATATGCCTATTCTATCACAAAGAAGGAAATAGTTTGGCCATGAATAAAAAAATGGCTCTTTCGCATTATTGTCAAAACTTGCCAAACTCTAAGATTTTCTAATGTGTTGACTTAGTTGCACATAGATTTTAAGCTAATAAATTTACGGTCACATTTATTAGTTTAAATGTTTGTAACTAGGGAATATCTTCGCAATTCATAAACAATAAATCACCTTTATTGCCAGTAATTTTTTCTTTTCATTTTTCAACTGTATGGGTAACGTGTTTATCAATCTTCATGCTACAAAGATTTTTTTACTAACTAATTTTTCATTCCTTCATTTATATTTAGATTTTTGTAACCATGTAAGTGGTTTGCTAGGCCCTAGGTCACCAAATAGAAATGCAATTTATCCAAAATAAGTATCTATTGCTATTAATATTTAAAAAGGTGTACCACCGAGGCTATGGTTCTTCCAGAATAAATTCCTTCAACTCAGGCCGTACTTCGTGGAACGAAACTTACTTAATGTGTGCCCATTATTATCAAGATGAGCTAGCATTTGATAAGTAAAGGCTGTGATGTGCAAATTAAAAGTATTTATTAAATATTATCAATGATTCACCTCACTCCTAATCTTGCCTAATAAACCTCATTCCCCTCAAAGGCGAACCCCTTCCCTAGCCCTTGGAAGCGGGCCCTAGAAGGGATGAGGTACCAACCGGCCTCTGGACTGGATACTTTACAAACAAACAATGTTTAGAAAATGAAATCGTCTAAAGAAGGCCATGCACAACTTACATCAGTACGTAAAGCTTATGCAATTTGAATGGTTTTATATTGGATAATGAGTAGTGCCGAATAAAATGCTTATTTAAATTATATTACAGTCTTAAAAATTTCGTATTTGCATTTGAGTATTGCCAAATTTGCTAATTAAAGACGAATCAATGATGAACCATTGTTTTAATGTTCTATGCAATTTTAGACACAAAGAAAAACGAAACAAAGTCATTGAAATCATCCTAAAAATGAAAAAAAGATTTTGAGCAAAGGTAATGAGCACAAACTCTCAAAAGTACACCTCACTGAAACGTGCAATAAGAGAAGTCCAGGAGAATAGTGTTAACCAGTATTTGAAGCAAAACTTGCAGCAACTGCAGATAACCATTTCTCACAAAAGAGAGTTTTTTATGAGTGAAAATTAGGCAATTCTAACAGCCTAAAAATACGTAGATTGCATACATTATGGAAGACTGCAATTTTTCCAAACATTCCACTGAAAATTAATTTTACTAATATGCGTAGACTAAATAAAATAATCCTGAAGAACGCAGCAACATTCTCGCTTCCTTTAATTACAAAGTTAGTCATTATAAACGGAATAAAGTAACTAAAACAATAGTTGTTAATGCTGTTTGCTAAAAATATCATTTGGCAATTGAGTAATGTAAATGAGGTTAATCTGTACGAATATCATATGTTAATTAAACTGGGACTTAATTGTGCGGGTGAATTCTGCTCAATACTCAAAAGAAGATGAAGATCTGCATCAATATATTATCATATCTAACCTGAATTAAACATGTGTCGACGTAAATCTAGCATAGTCAAATTATATTTCGAAATTTATGACATTATGATCGACTTCATCTGTAAAGACACTAAAAATTCTTTGGAGAAAACACTAATGAAGCTCTGGGAGAAATTTCCTCTAATCTGCAATTGGGTTAAGATATCAATTCCTTACTTAACTTTGAAATTCAAGAGAAGCATATTTTTCAATAGCACATAAGTTAAGATTTTACTTACTGGAAGCTTTCAAAGAAGAACTTGTCAAATTTGACCGCTCTCTTAAGAGCTACGCTGAATTTAAGAAGAGCTCTTATTCCATGCAAATTAGCATAGCTATCGTCCATTGAGAGAAATTTTAATTGGCTCAGGATCATATGCTTCATTGAGAGAAAGCGCTTGAGCGAAAATTCCTTCGGAAGCCAAACGTGAGGAAAAAATTAAGGAGAAATACGAAAAAGTATTCGGGGAATCTGAACCAGCTCTCACTCTCCTTCAAGTTTCTCCCATTCCTTCGACTGAGTTCACAAAGACTAAGGAGTTTCCCAAGAAAAGAGGGGAAATCGAGAAAGCCTTTGGGGCGAGCCAAGCGTACGAGGGATATCCGTGATCGTCCTTCCTAGTGCGGTCGAGCGGAAGGACCCTCGAGAGAAAGAATGGGCTGAAATGGAGTAGCACTCGATTGAGGTGGCGCGAAATCGCGTGGCCCTTCCAAGGGAAGATCTCGGACGTGAAAGGGTAAAAGGGGAAGCTGTTTTCAACGCGGGGACCGCAGGTTTGTGCGTCGCTTGGAAACTATGGTGTCGGTAAGTTGTATTTAGAGATTGCGGTGAAAGGACCAAGGTCAAGAGGAAATCTTTCAAAGAAACTGCTTTTTTCAATGGCCACTTCGCCTCCAAAGGGCTATCTACTATTAGTATCCACTATTATTAAATATTTATATTATCCAATATATCCTAAATTAATCGTTATGCGCTGTAATTGTTTTAAAATGTGTATACAACAATCTTTTAAAGTAATTTTCTAATTATGGTAATTCCAAGAAACTTCCGGACAATCTATTTCGGCTCAGGGATAATGTTGTTATGTACCTAATTGTGGACATCTACCGAATCTGTAATTTATGTTGGTATGTAAACTGTACCATATATTTATTTATACTACATTACCATTTATAAAATAAATGAAAGTGCTATATTGCCAGCTAAATACTTATCTACCGTAGTTTTGACCGCGTCAAATACAATTTGGGAAACATACATAACATCTTTTAATCGTATTATGGGATGTATTTATATAACGTGAAACCTTAAGGAACCAAGTAAAAATTCGAAAAGTATTTTCATTAGGGTTAAAAATCAAAATTCATCATACCGAAAGCAATCAGATATTTATTCATTAGTAAATATCTCGTTTAGTTCAATTGTTTTGTTGATAATCAAACGATCGTATATTGTAATAATTGATGGCGTACAAATCGATAGTATGCTGATTAATTGCTCTTACTTGATTAATGTGTAGCGACAGCTGATGGGTGATCGAGGACACACAAACTGTGCATAAGATATATGAGCTGATAACCAGGACGGACTATTGCAAGGGCAGGGAGGGATAATGACAAGGGACCTAGAACACATTTTAAAGTAGCCTGGCAGGTATTTGGAGAGCCATTGTGTGAAATTAATTTTATCTAAATCGTAAGTAATGTAAATAAACCAAAAAAATCGAAATATTCAATATTTTTAACATTGCTTAAATAAACTATATGAACCAAGGAAAGAGCTCAAATTAAACTCGATTTCATAATATAGATGTTCTAGTTATCAAAGTTCGACTGCATTAATTTAATTTTAATAATAAACTAATTATCCTTATTTCAATATTATTATATAAATATTTATGACGCTTAGGAATTAATTCCGAGTATTATCTCTTCAAATTTATCTATTAGAAGCTGTGAAGAAAACCCATACGACCTACGAGGTATAGCTTATATATAAAATATCAGCCTAAATTAGTACACAATATAGTAAACTTTATTAAAAACAAATTTGAATGAAAATGTGAATAGATTCGACTCCATAAGAAAATATTTTATTATTGATAACCATATATCTAAGTGATTCAAGTTGCTTAATTATATAGAGATTATATTACTATAAACCAAATTATAATTTACAAACGAACATTAGAGATCTACGATGAATCTGAAGCTTCTTTTGCTGTTTTCTTGTAACAATTAAGAGTAATAATATTTGTTGGAAATATATTGCAAGGCTTATAGATAGTCGCTTACAGTGGTAGAGGGCCTAGCGGGTGAATTGCATTAAAAATCTATTAATTGAGGTGATAAAATACTCTGAAACTTTACTCGGAAAACATTCTTTGATGAAATGACTAATAAAAGAAACATTTGAAATAAGTTTCCTAAAAAAATAGCCATAAGTGTGTCAATTATCTTGCTCCAAAATGGAGGATGTGTTTAAAGAGACTAATTATGAGATTTCGTAAATAAGGTGTCTAGTGAAGGAAATAATAAAGTTATCGAAAGTAGGTTTGGGATTTCTTGCTTTATTCTACAGCGTAGTGCGTTGTATTTGGCCGAAGCCTCGTAAGGAACATCAGTTAGAAGTCCTTAATTACTGCCTTAGTGAGGGTTCCCTTTTGGATCAAGAGGTTCTAACCCTTAAATGAAAATCCCTCCCAACGTAGTTCTCTAACGAACTGCGCTGGATACTTCACAGAAAAAGGCTTTACCATTGAACAACTCCACCGATAGTAACTTATCCCAAATTTACTATAGCAAAAGTTTCACTGAAAGCAGTTTTAAGCCATTGAAACTAAATCTTTATGCTTAAATTTTTATGCCAATATGATTATCAATATATGATTTATAGCCTGGATTGTTGCTTATACTATATAATTCAATTTTATAAATCTCATTAATTATCCAAACCAAAATTTTAACAAGAAAATTCAAGATTTAGGTAGGTATTTATTTTTAGCTTGTTTTATAAAACAAATGTTATATATCCTTAGAAAAATTGAAAGCATATTTACATTGCCGTCAAATTAAATTGAAATAGAACGGCACATCTTAAAGTCAATATAAGCGCATTTTTATACCATATGCCTCCTTAGTAAGTGAAATTATAGTACATTTAGACTCAAATATTAGCAATGAAGGCGATGAGTAAACTTTGATAAACTTCTTTTCTAACATTCATCCTGTTCAAATGATATCCTCCACTATAAAGCGGCTTTAACATACAAACTCGCTGCCTAAAATAATTTTGAAATTATTTAAAGCAAAGAGATGATCGTACAGATTATGCAATTGTTTAATTCTTAAGGAATAAAGTATTGATATTTTGAACCTTAAAATCATTGAATTGTATTCTTTTTAGCCAGAAAATCACAATACATGATTTTTAAACTTTCAAATCGATCACATATTAACAAATGCTTCGAAATTTCATGGCATTAGATCCACTGGATCCTCGGCCATTAACTTCCCTTCAATTTAAAGTGTTGTCTCTCCCAATCGATCATCGGAAAATATCTGGCAAACATGCATCTACTGCCCGCTTATGACAAATGACATGATGTACGCATAAATCTAAGGCCTGTTTGTATAATTCCTATGGTTAAATTAGCTCTGGGATTAGCGGAAAGGGAGAAAATCGACAATTTCTCCTTCGTGTCTGATTATTTTATGTTTGTGCGGGTGTGACAAACACTTCAGAGCTCTCTGTCTAAGCAAAATATTAACCTCATTAAAATTAAAGTGAACGGTTGTATTTGCTTCCCTTTAATTCTTTAAGCGATTAACTCCGTTTGCGAATGTAAAAGAACGTTTAACAAAATAACAATACCCTTAAAAACATTTCTTTCTGAAGCAATAATGTTTTACGAAGAATAGATATGTTCGATGATGTCAGATTTATTTGACGTTATATTCTTACATGCAATATACTTGTTGTCTTACTTAAGTCACCGATAAATGATAACTTTCCCCTTGACTTTCTTCTTTCCCCGATTATTAATAACTGCTAGTTTCCCAGGTTACCACTGCTCATTTACCTGTGAGTCACTTGCATTTCTGATAAAGGTTTTATATGTTACCATTAACAATTAACCTGTGCGCAAGACGCACAGTATAACCAGGTTAGTATAACTTAACTTTTCATGTAAACTATCTATTCTATATAACGAATTAGGTACATCGCAATAATTCTTTGTCACTAAATAGAGATAGCTTATAGAAAGGTAGATAAATTTTCCCAGCGACATAAAATTGCCCGTTAAAAATTTTTGTTAAGGATAAAATTTTGCATTTCATATTTTGCTTTTTAAAAGCTTGAGCTAAGATTTATTTTTAAACCGAAAATCTTATCGCGGGGTGAAAGTAAAATTATTGCATTTTACTTACCAATGGACAAACACGTGACGATCTGCATTATTGTCAGTAGGCAGACCCTCTTCATTGTTGCTCTATCAGATGTTTAAGTGCATCTCTCTTCCCATTTCGACTATACCCTCGATCTGAAACAAGAGAAATTCCAGTCAGATAAGGACTACAGCAGGGTCACTTAGCCCCAAAAAAGCTCTTGCTTCTGCATAGTTTCAAATCCATTTCAGTACCAGCTATTAAGCTGGGAGCAAACCCCAATTCTCAATTATAATTTCATATTCTTATTTTCCATATTTCTTTACGAATACTTCAAAGTCTGGTGACAGGAAAGGGATCCGGCCGTAAGAATCAACGTGAAAACATATTTCGTCTTCAAAATCTCCATTCATAGAAATCATCAATCAACAGCACAGGTGATGAAAATAATGATAATATTTAAAAAGTAAGAATAAGGGTAACAAATTCATTTCATTGTATTTTAAATGCAGGTAATGATATAGAACAACAGTACATAGTACAGTCAACTGAAAAACTTTTAAATTTATATTCTAGAATTGGGAAGGGAATGAAGGTTTTCATTGAACATACATATAGGCCTGAATAGTTACTTAAGAGATGCTTGAGACAGATTACTTTATTAAAATGAAATGCAAATGAGAGATATGAAGTATTTTGATGAAAAATATATCAATGTCATTTTATTTCTTATCACTACTGTTCAATTAAGGAATCACGCATGGTAATTAAAGGAAGAACCGAAAATTTTTCAACTGTTAACATGCTACTCAATCCTTAGTCACATATATATGCAGTTCATAGTAATGATATATTCATAATGATTCTTGACTGACGTTTATACCAGCTGGCTAAATCTAACTTTGAATAAAATGCGCAAGCAAGGCGAAACGAAATGAATTTTTGAAGCATAAAGTTTCTTGGGAAATCGCGTAAAAATGCATCTTTTTATCCTTGAAAATCAAACGAAGCTTCCCAATACATTCCTAGCTGAGAATTGCGGCTCTGGCGATATCAGCAGGTGCTACGTGACCTATATGAATTTTTCATTCTGACGAATACAAGGAACCTACTAGGTGTATCGCATAATATTTTCAATAGTAATTACGCTCACGTGTGTTAGTACTTCGTGGCACACTATTCCAAGAAGGAAAACGTAGAGCAATTGCCGTTTTGTTTAGATTTAGCATTATGCTTTCCGTGCACGTTAAAATTTCATTCAAACATCCACGCTCCCTTCCACAAGCAGGTCTCCGTTACGAATTTCCTCCTCGAAGAATGAAAATTCCGCAACCGAAGAAAGGCCTGTGCGAGATGTAATTTTCGCCTCCTTTTTTTACCGACGATTCCAAAATTCTTAACGTAATGGAGGAAACAAGTTCTTCACCGAGTTGTGCGGAACGCCTCGCTTCATATTCCAGTTCCTGAACGAAGAGCAAAAGCTTGTAGCGAAGAGTTTTTTCCCTTTCCTGCGGAGGTTATCGCGTGCGCCTCGTCGCGGCACGTACGGTAATCCATTAGTTTTCCTTTTCTTCGCTCCATTATTTCGACTCACTTTTGAAAGGATGTCCAGGGGATTCTGGGTGGATTTCCTGCGAGAGATGCCCGGCGGATGCTAAAGGAGTAAAGAGAACCAAACCCTCCATCTTCCCTAAGCATCCCTCAGTTTATTCATGCCCATAAACGGTTTGTTCCTCATCCAATTCCAACCCGCCCCCTCCATCCTGAATCTCTTTCTTTCTACGCTCCCTGAATAATTTGTCCTTGTTTCTTTACAGCTTCATTTCCTTCTCCGTCTTTGAAGCGTATCTCAACTTCCTTTTCGGCACCCAATGAGTCTGAATCTCTTTTTTCCTTCGCCTCGGTAGTTCAATTGCTTTGAACTAATTCTCAGATCGACAATTATTCGTGATGTTCTAATATTGACATCCATGGTAATTCAGTTACAGCACAGGTGTAATGCACTACGCAATATGCACTGCCTACGTCATTCGATGAATACAAAGAGTTTGATCAGTATTGTTGACTGAGATTGTGTTCTCAGCCCCATCTCAATTTCGATAATGCAGGGACACTTGAGTAAGCGGTACTTGGATACAAGTATTCTCCTACGTGGTCCATACGGAGCAAACATAGTGATGGGAACTGAAGTGCTTTGATATATCCATCGTGCTCCAAAAGGAATGGCTTAATAAATTCTATCTATAGATACAAGGTTCTCTATTTAACTTAATCTTACTTTATCGGTTTAATTGTTACAATTGGATAAAAATTTTATCATTTAAAATAATTCTTACATCATAATGTTTTGCCTTTCCAATTAGGTGAGGATTTTGATATAATCACGAGGTAATGCTGATATTGGTGCACCATAAAGTATGTAAGTTTTTATGATATCAATATATTTTTCGTGGAATTAACATTTACACCGTTGAAATTACAAACAATTTTTGAACTAGTTTTGACTTTGTTTTAATTTTACGCTAATTAATATGCTCGTTACAGCAGATATTCCTATATATGAAGGTTTTGCTATTAAAAATATCAAATTCCTTAAGAAACGTTTGCAACCACAAAATAAATATTGTTTAAATAGCATACGGTCGATGAAGACGGAAATGGCGTAGAACTTGTGACACGCAGAAATTCTCAGCAGATAAAATTCTTATGGGTATAAACATTTAAATCCCTACACCAGTTGTGTTCATACGTTACGATTCGTTAGTAGAGACAATTGGTCGCTGAGAAAAGGTTTCATCCTTAGAATTCTCCATCAAAGCACTGTTGAGCTCGTTCCCTTCAAATGTACTTTTGCTGTCAAACTTCTCTATTTATTCCTTCCTTGGTGATTAATCGTATTTCAATGATATTTTGTCATTCTTTTGTCAGTAAAAATGCCTGAATAGGAAAAGAATGAGAGAATAAACTGTTTTAAAAATGACCCTATCCACGCCGATCACTCATGTTATTTCTGCCCTCTTCCAAGTGTTAAAAACTATATAATGGTTTTAACACGACAAGGAAATATTTCAACTAAAATTACTACACGGGGCCCACTATATAAGAATGCTCAGTTATTTTGCTTATGAATTTGATTCCAACACTTGATTTGCCTTAAACTGATAACATGAAACCCAATCTAGCTTGCAAGTCTAGCGGTATCTTAAACCTTGTGGGTGTTTCAAAGCAAGTTTATTTATAAGTTAGATACAGTAGTATTTATCGAGTAGATATAAAAGAGTAGATATTCACTGCTGGGTGTAAAAATTCTTCAAAATAAGAGAAAGGCGAAGAGATGAAATGATAACTTTTAACAAAATTGCAAAAACCAAGTATATTTCCTTAACTCGTCCTTTTTCACGTCATCCAAATAAGTCTCAGACCTCATTGGATCAAGACCAAGTATTTGGCAGTCAACCACTCAGTCACGTCTATTTCCATCCGAATCCTATATTCTTGCAAATATAGTTTTTATTAGGTTTGGCATAAGTTTCCACTCTTATTGGATTAAAATTAGCTCTGTATTGAACTTAATGTTTATTCAAATTGTGCCCCATTGGCATACGTAACCGTTTCCCATATTTACGGCAATAAAAGGATTCCCCCAACGAGTACATCTGGCAGTTTAGAGGCGATCTATTCGGAAAGCCAATTCAGAATTATTTCATAAGAAGTGAATAGCTCTCTAAAAACGACCGACGGAATGGACTAGAACAAAACGAAATCAAATATGGTAGTGTCTTATGAAAAGAACGGATGGGATAGAGTTTTCAAGCCCTTTCGAAGTATTTCTTGGCAGGTACTGCACCGCGTCTCCTTGAGCTTCTGTTCAGCAGAATCAGCTTATCATCTGTCCATTTTTGAAGATTTTAAATAAATAGTTCAAACGTAATAATTATTAGCAATAACGATAACCACTAAGTTTCAGACAGTTTAAACAACTCATTATATTCAAAATAATTTATCTCATAGTAAATGAAAGTCATAATCTTTATTGTTCGAGCATTTATGCACTTGGTTCATCTATCAATGTTTAATAACCTTTAGGGCACTTGTAATAGCAACATTTTTCATTCTCATTCCCATCAATTACAATTCCAATAATAATTAAATGCGAAAATATCTTTTATCTTTTGCTGCTCAGTAACATCTCGCAATTGAACGGAGATCTTTTGATATCTTTCGTTTACCACCTTTATAGGACTTAATTCCCTTCTTTCGTAACTAATCTAATTTCATGCCCATGTTTTCCAATAGATCAACTATTAACGAAATAGTTAATTCTTCAGGAGATCGACGTGGATCTTCATCAAGAAATGTTCGCATACTCGTAACTCATTTTTTCAGTTCTTTGTCGCTCACGTCGAAAGCACCATTTTTAAATCTAAAAATACACGTTGTCAAGAGTGAGCAATTATCCAACGGTAATCGATGCAAAATTGCAAGATATCGATCTTCAAAACCCCTCTGAAATAACTTAATGTAACGTAATCATCTCAAGAAGTTGTTTCATTGGAATGGAATTTTAATTACTCAATGGAAAAAATGGATGATCTTTACATTCAAATGCGTACCTTTTAATGTGTTTTAAATCTTAAAGATATAGCCTTTGAATAAATCCTCACCGTTTTATAGTAAACACGAGCAGCACTGCTTTTTCTACTACTAAAGAAAGGGAGATAACATATTCAAATACCTATATCCTCTCCTGTATTTGGTGCAAGTGTAACCAATTAGGAAGTTGAATAGGGAGCACGCGTTAGTAAGGGAATGATTCATGAGGATTTAACAAGATTGCTGCTTATACAGTCACCACAGCGTTAGGAAGTGTTAAATGCTTCACCATTACCGAAATATTGCATTGTAAAATCGACTCATATTAATGCACTATTTTATTCAGCACAGTGGGTATGTTAGATAATACACAGAGGATAAATAACGTAAGAGGAGAATTCTAGAAAAACGAAAATAGAAGGAAGTATATTTTGGTCACCTATTCATTACTTTGACCTTCATTAACAGCTCCTGTCATTTGATCGATCGGTGCTGACCTCTATATGTATTACTCGGGAGAAGAGACGTTTGTATGAGAGTGTTGCGTAAACGCTTTAAAACTGAAGAAGAATAGAGAACTCTGGAGCATATATCTGTTTAATTGCATCCAAGGCTTAGTGAAACTAAATGCTGTGCAGTGGAAGAATGCGCGAATGTCGTTGTCATTCTCGTTTCTTTAGTATGTATGTTAAAAGCTTAAGTTTCCTGGCAGGAACTATGTCTCAAATTTTTCATTCACCTAACAAATCTTACAAATACCTAGAAAATATTAGTTTTTTTTAAGGATAGCCTGCATTATGTAACAAATACTTACTTTTTACTGCAAGATGTTAACAACATTCGCTTCAAAATGTCATACAATAAGTAATCTTAGCAATGGACACGTCTTTAAAGGTCACTTACTTTTTAGCATACTCCGTTTTACGAGATTAAAAACTTTATTCCCTTCGTCTTGGTATCATCCGTATTTACAATATTATATTATATTATAATCATCTATCCTCAATTCCATCTGCACATTCATTTATCTCATATTTATTTCTATCTTCTATGTTTTTCTTCCTGATTATGCAGTATATTGATTCTTCTTGTGGGTTTTTATATTTATTTATCTCTTAGGATATCCATTGTAAAGCTCATGTGTTTTATTTTGGATTTATTTAAGTAAAGCAATAATTTTTATAGTTCGATTTTAATTAGTAATTACTAACGGTTGATTTTCGGAGTCGTTGCATTTCTAGAATGAAAGAAATCAATGTAGTTTTGTTTTCTTAAAAAACAGAGAATTGGTGGAAGAAAAATAAAAGGTAGAAATACAATTTTGGCTGGGTATACAATTGAAAAGGAAACAGACTTTAGCAATACGAGAAAGGAGTAGTTCTGGTTCTGGCCAGATAATATTTCCCTTCGAGAAGAATAACTCTTCATCTCCCTCTTTTGCTACGTCACCTACACTTCCCTCTAAACATCTCTCTCTCTCTCAGCCGCACATCATCTTCCCTTCCTTCTTCCACGGTCCCTGTTTTTGAATCCACCCACACCTTCTTTATCCTCGTGATTTCTGTCTTTATTATTCTATTTCTCCCTCGGGGGAGAGCAGGCTCTCGGGTCCGCTCGTTCAATTGTTTGCCTACACGTTTCCTTGGCTTTTGAGTGGCGGCCGATGCAGTCGGGGAATAAAATTCGGCGACGATGACGAGGGAAACCGAAATTTATGGGGAAAGGGATGAAGGAGACGGGGGAAATGTTACGGAGAGATAGAATGGGTCGGAGGAAAGAACTTCTGAGGTCTTTAATGGAATTTGGTGCGGAACGACTTCGGTTGTCCGCTCGCTCTTAATCTCGCTTCAGATGGAATAACCAAGGAGAGCTTTAAGGATAAAGATTTCCAATGACAGCGGAGCTCAGGAAACGAACAGTGTTTCCTTTACGCGTTTCCTAAACCTTTTTTTATGAGATCCATTAATGGCGCCATCTTGTTCTGGTTTAATACGACGTTTGTTCGCGTTTCCGAACTTACAATTGAGGTGTTCACGGCGTACTTTGTCACCATCAGAAATCCTTGATATCACCACCTTACGCTTCTAAAAGTTGAGTGCCTCTTAAATTCCGGGTTATGCGGCGGATAAGTGTCCGTGTGCTTCATTCATTGCGCGAGGACTGGAAAGCAAACTTAACCTTTGAGGAAATGCTGTTTGCACAAGCCATGTCAAGAGAAAAAATGGGAACCGTGAGGAATAAATATCGCTGTTTTTCCACCAAATAGCATTGCAATAATAATAATAGAGTTATGACTTCACACTGTATTGGCGTTGATAGCAAACATTCCTTTTGAGATAATAACTAAGATTAACAAATATCAATATTACGGCCAAATTACGACTGTACTCCTTCAGTTCCGAATTTTATTTAAGTGAAGCTCAACTTGTAGACTTAGCAACAATAATATGCTTTTAAACTATCATTCAAATAATTTATTATGCTATGAATATTTAAATAAAGGATACTATCTCACTATCATTGTCTATAGTTTCTTCAAATTTAGCATTTGGCCTTCAAGGAAGCTAATATTTTATTATGGCCTTTATTAAAATAAATTTTACCCTTATCATTCTTCACAAATACCAGGTTCCTGACGTTTAGGTCTAATTTATCCTTTTAAAGAGATGATGGCTAGAAAAAGTAGTATGTGGCTTTACGTGCCCTACTGACCCCTGAATGCACACGGTATTTAGAGGCGAATGACCCACTTCCATAACTTATCATCTTCTCTTCTCCATAGCCGATCTCGGCCATTCACTTACTTCTGCTCACATTTACCATTCCAATTCTTAAAAACGTGGAATAATTAACTCATATGCGGGGAGTTTCATAAGTCAACTTCCAAAAACTTATTTAATTGCATTATAACTTAACTGTTCCCTTTTTTCTCAATAAACGTTTTCCACTAGACCAATTATTTAACTTATTAAGGAGCTCCAAAAATACGATCTTCTAGCTCTGCAAAACATGCGTATCTTTTAACCCTGTTCTCTTCGTGATTTTGAATTCGATTTGAATTTCTATTCATCAGGTCATTTATTCAAAGGTATGAATAGAAAGTAATCGCAATGGGCCAAATGTGGATAATGGCGGATGAGGGAGCGGTATCTACAGCAATTCAGCAATGTTGGTCATTGCAAGTGTAGTCTTATGAATGATTACATTTTCGTAATGAAGAAGAATCTCTTTTTGCCAAATACGATCCTTGTTTCAGTAATTCCTTTCTTATGTACGTGCAGAATATTTAATACCTCTGCAAGCGAGGTTTTTAAATGCCCCTTGTACATACCAAATGCATTTATCTCTGAATTATGTAGACAATGTAATCAAACTTCCATCATATGGCAGTTAAAGAGAGGCATCTTAGATTATTTTACTCATCCCATATTTATGGCAAGTTTCTCGCAGGAAATCAAATTAAAAGTGAATCAAAGACGAAAATTGTCTGTGGAATGCAATACATTTTACTTCAAACGAAATCAATTGAAGTCAATCGATTGTGGTGAATCCTTAAAAGTCGGAAAACCGTGTAGGATGAAATTAAATTAATCTCGTAGAACCCGTAAAAAATCATATTCTAATTTTTATAAATGGAGTTTAACCTACCCTCATCACTGGAAATCTGATGATGCGCTATACTTGAAAGTGATCGGTATTAAACGTTTGTTAAGAAATCTACTTATTGATTCCATCACAACTAATTTTAATTAGTTAATTCTCTCCTTAACGGTTTAAATGAAAGCAATGTATATTAAAAATATCGTACACATCTAAAAATCTCTTCCTCGGGTAGAGGATAAAATAGTGACCACGTACTACTACCTACTCCGATCTTTTCGAAATTCACCAAGCTTTTACTGACCGAAGTAGTCTCAAACTTCCGCAACCCAGTTGGGACTCTCCCATCGCCTGTTAGTCCTTGCGCTCGGGAGGCTGTTGCTACGGACGCTCATTTGTGGGATGTTATTGGATCCAAGAACTACTAACTAAAGCAGACTACGAACCCCGCCTCTCCCGTTAACGTCAAGCAATCCGCCAAAGGCTACAAAACTTGTAATGCGATCAGTCTACTTGGAGTTTGCTCCTAGGTGCTAAATCGGTGGTAAAGTGGTGTCCTCATTACCCAACCGTAATTTGGGGCCCCAAAATAAGTTCGCCTAAAAGGTTTAACAGCCGCTAAATCTTTAGCAGGGAAGGTGTTCCGACGATGCAGATTTCGGAAAAATTTGATTCGGGAATTTTGCATTTTTCGATGGAGGAATTCTACAACCGATTTAGAAATAGTTTTCCATTCACCTAATTTACTTTAAGACTAATAATCGGATTCAATGTGGAGAAGGAATTAACTCAGAGATTTGAAAATTAAATACGAGTGTCTTGATATAAGTTCTCTGAGTCGGCAGAAAGCGATCAATTATTTGGTAGTATATTTGAAATTCCCTAAACATTTCTGCCCTTATTTATTTACTTTAATATTTATCATTTACATCCATAATTTGGTTTAATGACTACATTTATAAAATTGATGCCATGATGTATGCTAATTTCAAGAACTTCGGTTCGAGCTGTCATCACTATTTATTTAATGCCAAATTAAAAAAGCGATAGTAAAGAAAAATTTTTTCCTACAGTAAAACGAATGCATTTGAAACCTCTTTTAGAGTTGAGACTAACATGGGAAGAGAAATAGGTTCTAAATTTACTCAGTTACAAAAGGTACTAAGGTAAATAATACACAACTTCAGTTAGTATTGAAGAGATGAGAAAATAAAGTAATTTAATTTCGCTGATGGACAAATATTGAAATCTAGGTTAAGGACCATGCCTTTAATAATATGTCTGAGAGACTGAGAAAGAAATCATAGGTGTTTGTAATAAAAACACGAAAATTAAAAATCATAGATGCAAATTCAGAAATACTATTCAAATAGGAATTATGATCTCTGGGCCCCCGTAAATGTACAGCTAATATAAATATTTACAAGGAGCCAAGACCTACGATTGGTTTGGCAAATACTGGAATTGAAATTACAGAAAAAGGAGCCGTAATTGACGACAGTGAACCGTCTATCGGTTTTTCCTCAGATCAAACTAATTCAGATGAGCCCTCGCTTCGTGGAAGCTGAGCTGTATGAAAATAATAAAGCGGAACAACCAGAGCGAATATAATGCCCATTATTTCCGGATTTGATCATGAAAATCGATTTCCAACCCAATCTTACGCATGTTCCTTCCCATTTCAATATTTTATGCAGCTTTAGGGATTTAAATGATATGTTAAATTTTGCGGCGTCTCTAAATAATTAGATATATGTATTTGATAATTTCCATTATAACACTCGGTAATACCTAATTTTACTTTAGTACAATCCTTAGATAGGTGGCTTCAGTCCTACTTTTCAATTTTTTTTTAGCGGTAGTCATTATCTAGAAAGTCAACGAAAATGGTAACGTTGAAAGAAGTGTCACAAAGTCGAAAACGTTACTCGTTTAAGGTTATATTTACTAAATAAATCATCCTGTAACAGCTCGAGACCGAATGACATACGCAGCGTTCCCATCAACACCGACGCGCATCTAACAACCACATTAAGACATAGGGTTGGCTTAATACATAACGAACGTATTATCCCGTGAGATGATTAACTACCAGATTGAGCCTCTCATTCGCTTTCGACGCCTTCTCACTCAATCCTCATATGGAACTGCTCAATAGTTGGTCGCAGAATATCTCAAAGAGATTGTTCGCTGAGACTCGGAGACTTAATGACGCAGCCCATTGTCGATTGAATGGTCTAGTTGGAGACCAATTCATTACGGAGTTGGGAAGTCAAAGGCCATTGAAAACGAGACTACATCACCCCGGGAATTAACCACTTCCATCTCGGGGCTAAGTTATTGTCATTTTGAATAGTTTCAACATGTATAGTCAGACAGAATGATTTTCTATGGAATCTCATTCGAGAAGGTCGTTCATTTTTTACGTTCTTCATATTCTTATTGCAAGAAAGGTTTAGTTGCTATGGAAATAACGAGGCTCGTATTACGTGCATACGTAATCGTGAGATTTTACGAATGAATCTTGAGGTAACTCAAAATATTTGCAAATTGTAGAATTGCAGCCACTACAGTTAGTACAGAATCAGACAAAATAAATGTAACTTTGAAATGAGATCATTTCCATTTTTGAGGTATTTGAATATTTTATTTGATATTTTATAAAGAATTTAGACTAGACTTATATACATTTTGTACAAGGAATACCACGGCAGTGTAAAAGTTAGTAATTTCTATTTATATAGGAGTACGCTGGTTATAAAATCATATATGAATTCTAGAGAATTGAGCCTAAAAAATTAAATAGCAACTCTCACATTTATTCTTTAGAGAAAAATGAGATTGTTACAAAAATAAGTGAAAGGACTCTATTAGTGCTTGACTCTACTCCAATTTAGGGTTATTGTTCATAATAATAGGAAGATTTTAAATCCATGCAAACATTTTCAAAACTGTGGGGATGTAAAAATTATCGTACTAGATATGATAGTTTTTAAAGTTTCTCGTACATTAAAGTATATTTTACAATAAACCGTATTATTTTAATTGGTATAATATAAAAAAGTACGGAACTATACAAAATTATTTCTAATGGAGACTGCCGTAAAATAATTTTAAATCTTTGGTTTAGAGTAATGGAGGAAAATGAGAGCTTTAATATGAAATGTAATATCCAAAGTGAGGAAAATGGAACTTAAAAATACAAAGCTGTTTTAAAGAAAAGAGAAAAAGGAGGTACAAATTCTATTATAAAATGAATATTCCTTAATCGGAAATCTCTTAAATTAATATTGACTATATGATGGACGGATTTATATTTTATTCTTTAATAGCAAAAGTAATTGTATCCTACATAAATGCTGAATTATGAAGCGTTCTTCTTTAGGTATTTAGATTAAAGAGATTGATAGAAAAATATCGTATCAAATTGATGTAAAAAACACCAGAAGACTGAATCAAACTAAGTAATGGTAAACAGTTTCAATATTCTCATGTATATAAACTGGATCAAAATAGTGGAAATCGTTAAAGCTTTATCATAGTTTTGATATCCATCATAGATGGCACTTGATGAACTAGATATCTACAGAAAACGAACATTCATGGGGGTAAGATGATTTTGCTAGAATCCAGTTTATAACTCAAATTCTATTTTATATATTCTCGTGTTTACTCAAACTCGCAGTATTATTTTATTAATTCATCCTCATCTACTTTGCGAGAGGCTTTTGTTTTCATCCAGAATCGCCCATTCCCAGCATCCAGTTTTAGGAATTTACCCTATCCTTCAAAAGCGAGAGGCTGTCATCTCCGCCCTTATCTTCATACCTTTTGCTGCTAATCTCGCATTCCACAGAAATACTCGCAATTCTTGGCCAGCGGCAAAATTCCACGGAATAGTCACACGCGACACGCCATACACGCTTGACTTTCATCCGTCTGCATACATTTCCTCATTAATTGACGGATCAAAGTACAAATATGCATTAATTCCATCTCAAATCTCGTTGTATCTCGTTTCAGTTGAAGCAGAGATAATTTTTTTAAATGGGATGGTGGAATTCGTGAAATTCATACGTTCGTGTTATCCTGTGTCTAGTACGAGCATATGCAATAAATACAATTTGCTCTTATATTTTGCGTAGTTCGTGTGCGAGCTCCTATTGTTTTCGCAGGGCTAACCTAAAATAAGAGCTTGGTCAATGAATAGGCTGCCTAAAATATACTCTTTAACACAGAGATATAGGTCGAAATTGATGATGTACATGTGTTTTTCGAATGTATGCCTTATATACATATAGAAGCGAATAAATACGAATGTTTAATCCGAGATTCAACAAAAAAGAGAAATTTCGTTGGAGGCATATTCGTCAGAGAATATATAGAAACCTTTTAGTGTACTAGTGTTCAGAATTTACTAATTTGTGAACATATGTATAATATAAACTTGTATTTGTTTGAAAGTTTGGATATCCTAAATGAATTATAATTATAAAACTTACCTAGTAATTAAACTGTAGTAGAGTAATTATGGCTGGGTAATGAAGTTAACAGTTCATATTTATTTTACTCATCAAGAAAGTTTTAGATAAAAAGGGAGGGGAGACGATGACGAGTAAATGAGAAAGAGCACTTTGAATGGACATCATCCGTATCTATATTCCAAAACATAGTGATTTTAAGTCAATATTCCAAAGGATAGCAAGCAAAGGCAGAGTTATCTCGATAGTAATTTGCATGGAAGAGAATAAAAGAATGTTAGTTTTCAATGGCTTTTTCTGCTGTATCTATATTTCGAAAATATTCGGCTTTCCAATGGAAATGAATTCTGTTTTCACGGACTCGGATTCGAAATCGCAGTCAATCGTCCAAATAGGGACTGGTTGCACCACGTCGAAATGCCATGTTATCGCTCTGCGTCGTTACCTTATTAAATGTGTTGTGCTCCTCATTTGCAGAGATTTCAACTTCTTTAAAGCTGATTTCTCGTAGTTAACCTACTTTCCGATATCAACGAGATTTTGTTACGCCACCATTCCAAGGACCTCGTCATCGCAAACAACGTGCCCAGAAATGAGGCTAGTGTGTAAACATTAGACCTTGAACTAAGAATGGGCCACGTTGACACACGCGCTGAAGTGTGACTTGCGTGAGTCGGTATGAGAACAGCAACATATCTCCCTCGTCTCCGTTGCTCATCTCCCAGCATTCCTCTGATCCATTGCATCGGTGACGCGGCCCCTTCTCCTGAAAGCGGGAATGCTAAACCCTAGAATATAAACGTCGCTCAGAAGCCATCCCTCGCAGCTCCAAATATTTCAGCAGCCGAATAAAATTTTAAAAAGCTGCCTCTACACCCTGCGCCATGCTCAATCCGTGGGGCGTTTATTTCGCCCTTAACAATCGTGGCAGAAATATTTGCGAAAGTCGTACGTTATTTTTCCATTAATTGGCGAAAATTGCGGCTGGAGGTCGGCCTCGAGTATCTTCTTGCGAGATGATTGTTTTTATTACTTTTTTGCGACCAGGCGCACTACTAGGATGACTGATAATTTATTTTTATAATTAGGGATGCGAAATTCGCATCCCGCTGCACCGCTGCCTGTTTTAAAGCTTTGCCCAAGCGCACCAGGGTCTGCTGGAAGAGTAGGAGAAATACGTCGCGCAGTTTCTCTCGTTCCCCGGAAGGATCATGCATCTTCCATTGCCCACTTGAAAATGCAAAATTCTGCGTCCTCGGAATTACTGAGGTCCATTGCAGCCAGAGTAAATTCGACAAGGAATATAGTCCGGCTTTAAATGCGATTTTTTCTCCCGCATTGGTTTGTATAAAATTGATTATTTAAAGGTAGACTGGACCACATATTGACCAGATAGTTTAGGAAAGTGAATATTCAACACATTCCCGTGGATAATTCCTCCAGCTTAAGAATAAACGTATTCAAATCGTATAACAAAACTAAAAATGATTTAGCATCATGCAAGCAATTCCCTGTTAAAACAACCGATGCGAGGAATAAGCATCATCGTAATATATGTTAATGCAATGCGCATTTCGAAAGCAGGATTTCCTTAGCAATGGCATTTATCTTCCCGCAAAAAGACGCTCATGCTTATGGAAACACTGAGTTGCTTCACATCCCAGATTACAGAGGCCCACTGTTTAATGAACTGAATCCATGTAACGCATGAATTTGAGGTCGGGTTTCTTTTTAATTTGTTTCGGAATTTCTGTAGCGTCACTTATGCAAAGTTATACAAGGAGTTAGCTCGGTTCAAAGTTAAATTCGTGTCCCTTCGGAAGAAACGTTAAATCACCAATTTTATTTCAAAATAATAGGATAAGAGGGTGAAAATACTTCTACGGGAGCAAACTAACGCATACAATTATTCTGGCTGGACATAGAACCAAAAGCAAAATATCCTCCAAAGCTTTTATTAAATCAATACAAGAAAACTGGAAAATGTATCTTTTTCTTCACTGCATTTAAATATTTACATGACTTCACTGAACCATTATTGCTAAAATTCATAGTTAATAGAAAATTATGATCAATACATAAAGAAGCTTAGTAGAATGCAGGTTACCTTAATATTATTATTATAGGATTTTCACTTTAATTGGGTGATCACCCGGAGGCAGGGTTTACAATTTTAATATATCAATACGATGTTCAAGCAATAATAGCATAAATTGAGGGGAACATTCGTAATCTGTCTGAAATTAACCCTGGAAGGAAGAAAATCAAGCGGAAAACCTCTCTTAGGCAGCAGTTACTGTACTAATTCCGTAAATGATGGGAATCTATACAAAACAACACAATACACTATATAGTTACAAAAAACACTAAGTATAAGAATAAGTATATAAGAATTTTTATGTTACACACACATAGAAACACACACTCACTATTCTAGCAGTAGTAGTGGGACAAAGAAGTCATTAAATCACAATTGGTCTTTTAACATAAAATATGTTAAAGCTATCCGAAATCACTTTGTTATCACAATTTCACAATAACCCTCAAATTTTCCCTAATAAAAATTTTCACTTTTATAAATCATAGTATATACTCTGTTTAATGAGTTATAAATGCATAAAATTGAACATTATCTGCACAAATAATTAATAATTGAAATATTTATGAATAAACTAGGAGTATGAAAACATTAGGTCTTTCGGAAGAACGAGGAAATATTAAGTTTTGTTATTCTCTGTTGATAGAAAATCTACCAGTTGTGGTGTAGACGTATGGCATATCGTAGACAATGGATTGCAATGTCTATATGGAGGTCATATCGATGATTGATTACGCCGTTTATTCCGCTTCGTTAGAGCAGTACGTGCTTCTCTGACACCTCGCCTAAGCATTAATTGCGCATTATTAATCTATCTCTGTTACCAGCCATTTCTCTCTTGAGAAGCATACTCACCTACATATACGTATTCCAACATAACACGGTCTAATTTCAGTAGTTATACACTCTGAAACAGACTCTGAGACATTTACATTGCATCCAAATGCTTTTTAATACATTTTAATGAAAGCGACTACCTCGGCCTTCTCTGACACCTCGCTTACACCTTCAGCATAAATACTACATTATATATCCATCCATATTACGCTCTGTTACTTGTTATTTTTCTTTTGCTATCTTTGTACACACCGAAACAATCTGAGATATTCTATTCATTAAAATTTTTAGTATACCTCAATATTAAAATATTTCTCTATTTAATAAAACCCGCATGATTCAGATAATATCTACAATGACTACTTCTATAGTTACAGTAATACTGTGATTTTGTTGCTGCCAATGAATATCGTATAAAATATTATCGCATTTAAAGTTTCAATAAAACCTGCTTCCATAGTAAGCTTAAACCTTTCCACATGAATCGGAGTCATTCTAATACAATTATTTTCGCATTCATGTTTAAAGGTAAATTAAAAAGACTAGAGTATTCAAAATGCAAAGGGAAGAACAAAACAAATTATCAGATTTTGCTAAATAGAAGAGAGAAAGATAAAACGTACAAGTGAAAATCAAATACCTATAACATTTTCTTAGTGGAAAAATAATTACCATTAATTTATTTAAATTGTATTCTAGTTAAATAGAGGTAATGGAGCTGAAAATACATACGGGAAATTTCAATTAAACACTAATTTTATAATCGTTTGTATAATTAAATAAATGAATTGTTTACTAATACATTTACTATTACTACTATTACTATTATTTACTAATACATTTTACTTACATTATAAGTTGCGATTAAGAGCTGCGGTCGAAAAAATGACTTAAATTTAGAAAAATTCTATTTATAATTTCAAAAAATTATAATTAAAACACATTCAATGAAGTATTTCATGGTAGTCGTATAAAATATTTAGAACTGTTCTCGTTCTCGTAAGACATAGTGGAGCACAATTTTCAGTAAAAGAGTTCTAAGGATACCTAGCGAAATATTATTGAAATAAAATCAATTTTTTATTTCTTTATTTATGCCACTCTACACAAATATACTAAGTCAATTAACTGGATACATTACATTTTTATTTTCAACAGAATATTTCAGCCTGTACTCTAACAAAAGAGAATTTAGAAAAATTTGTGTACACACAAAAACTGCAGATAAATAGATAATAATAAAGAATTTACTGTTAGATTTAAGCAGTTCAGGAACTAGCGGCAAGATTATAGTTTTTATGAGATCACTAGTGACTCGATTTTATTGTTGAATAGCTGTCAGGGTAGTACTTAGTTGGCAAGACTTTACTACTGTCATCGTAGAATTCGTCCGATTTTTCAAACAGAAGTTCGGTCATAGGGAATGTACGAATCGGGTGACTCATTAATTGAGGAACAAATAAGCACATTTTTTACGAGATAAATTTGTGTGTATTCCAAACTCAGCATCCATTTTTACTTATGGGGAACGTAAAACTGATCCGGGCTCAAACTGATTCGAGAATGGCAGGAGAAAGGGAAGTATTCCGAGCGTGTCCTTCCAGGCGATTGCATCTTTCTCTTCTAATTGCGAAAACCAAGAAAGAGATCACTCCGTTCTAATTAATTTCCCGCCCTTCCTCTGCACTTCTATCGGCCATTTCCTTTACTTGCCGCATTGCGGTGTTGTTGTTTTGACCCTTTCGTCTGTAATGCGACCTCATTCTTCGTGTTCTTCTTCATTGACCAACCGAAGACTCTCTGCCACCGACAGGTTAAGTGCCTCTTCCCAATTTCGCCAATGTCTTGGCAAAGTATCTTCGCCATTTATCCAACAGTTACCGTTTTAATTGTTCCAAGCTGTGCCGGGGTAATTTTGGAGGCCGTTCTTTGAGGAAATCTCGTAAGCGTAAATAAGAAAGAGTGCTCATTTCCGCAGCCGAAGATTGCTTACAATTTAGAATTGCCCACGAATTCAATGAGAAACCAAATCCTTGCATTCACATTGCACTAGCCTCATACAGGAAAAAATAAATATATACATCCCTTATTATAAAGATTAAGTAACTTGCGTAAACTAATATGGCCAACACATGTTTAATTAACGAACTATACGGATAGAATATTTATATATTTAACTATATAGTGCAATAGAAAACTACAGAAAAACTGACAATGAAAATATTTGGACTTTATAAATTGTCCCTAAGATTCTCTATTATGAAACATATTTCATTAATTGAATTTAGAGACGATTATACCCATCCAATGAGATAATTAGCTACCAAGAGAACGATATAATTTGTGTATGCAAAAAACTCCGATAACCATCAAGAATGAGAACTATTTTGCAATAAGCATCATATTCAAAGGGCATCAGTCTACGACAGTCAAAGATCGACTGCGGTTTAACTTTAACGTAATAATTGATTACGTACATGTTACCCCAAGTTTCTTATTGCAAAAATGTACCTTAAACTTTCCCTGGCGTCTAGGATCTTTATGTAAAAAAATCACAATATATATATATATATATATATATATATATATATATATATATATATATATATATATATATATATATATATATATATATATATATATATATATATATATATATATATATATATATATATATATATATATATATATATATATATATACGAAGCAATTCCTGACAATCTCTATATGCTATACAATGGCTGTTATAGACGGCATTTTCCTTGGCATTCCCATATCGATTGGTAATTAAAATGATGTGCAAAAGATATCTCAGATTCCTACACTCTCGTAAGAGGGCAATGCTGAAAGCTGATTCGTTGAAGTAAACCAACGATATTGTGTATACGAACTGGCTATGTACACCGAGTTACTAATTAAATATTATAGCATTTATATTGAGTATCAGGAAAATACGCATCAATGGAAACCAATCGTATAAGATTTCTCCGCGATCCATTTTCATGTATACCAATATTATAATAAACACAATTTGTGAAATTTATATACTTTACAATTGAACTTTATGGACACATAATGAATAAATTTTAAACAAATAGTCTTGTAATATTTCAGACTATATATCAGATCAATTTTCTTTACGCTGAATGTATTGAAAATGAGGATTCTTCCATGTATAGAAGGAATTTCGTCGTCCTCACTACATGATACATAAGTGAAACCAAAATGTATGAACAAGAATTATATAATCACACTAAAAATACATCTTTTACAGGGAATAATTGTCAGTGATTATTTTGAAGATGGTTTTATAATGACCCAGCGTTGTGGGAAAAGAGAATATCCTTCAAATGATTGCACTGCGAACAACGATGGAATTCAAGGAGGTGATCATACATTTTTTTTAGATCTAATGGCAATAGAATAGAAAAGAATAAGGGCAGTCCGGTTTCAATCTTGCTCTCGAGTATACCTCGCGTCCGATGGGTATTTCGCGTGCAATCGCACTCTTATGATCCCCAGGAAATAACCCCGTTATCTCTTCCTATTGGTTCTTTCCTCAACTTCCTCCTTTGGCCAATTTTCCCGCTCTCTCTGCTTCCCATGGCAACTAGATGTTCTCGGCCAATAACAATCTCCTTGCAAGAAATTCTATCAAGAATTGGCCCTGTTATTATTTGACTGCCCCATAAGGATGCTGTTGGCATCATAAGCATTCGCTGCTAAAATGGACCATTACGGCATAATCGATTTTTTCTTTTCCTGATTGCCTCCTACTGTCGAAATGCTCTTATTTATGAGGAACTCCTTTTAGTGTTCGGAAAATGAGACTGGAAAGCTAAGGAGGCCTTCGTTACAACTGTTAGCACCACCCACGCCCGATTTAATAAAGGAAATGACAGATGTAACTTTGGCATCGGTGATCGTTTCATTTCCACCTTTTAACGCTTAGAGTAACCGAATGTGATCGAGTATGGAATTGGAACACTCTGACAATCAATGGATGAATCCACGCCTATTCATGGTACGCTGCTGGTATAAAAGGGCGAAAAGATTAACCGGTGCAAAAGGGAAATGAATGCAACACAGCAATAATTTGTCATTTGGGAAATTTTTACTTATTTTTTATTACTGACTGTAATAGGTAATAATTATGAATAATAGGTTATTTAAAAATTAATGAACGAATTTTGAAAATATTTTTGCATATTGACAAATTCACTGGTACAAAAAGGCATATTTACAGGAAAATGTACTCATTCTTCCACGATTCTCAAGTAAGACCCTCTTACTTCGTTAAATTCAACCAATGTAATTACGTAAATAAGAAATTCAGGTTATTGGCTAACTTTTAAATGGATGGATAGTGTGAATTGTAAATTTGGAGAGTAAATTCAACTTCTATAAACGAACCACTTTGAACTTAAATAATAATTCTTGAACTTAAATAATAATAAGTCTTAAATAATTCGTATTTAAGCCAATAAATTATATCTAAACTAGATAAATTTAACAGCCAGCCACTGGTTAATAAAATAACTCAGGAGTTAGAGGGTTCTATTAATGTCCTGCAAAAAAAATTATAGATGGCTGATATTCTAATCTGTAGCCTAAATATCTCTTTCATTAGGAGATTCAGATAAAAGTGGACACAGATTAGAGCCAAACACTTGATTAGTTTGATAATATATTGGTATAGGGATTACAGTCACTCATAAAAGTGATGAACAGGCTGCGAAGGAGAAATTTCATACCCGCATGATGGAAGATTTTGCGGAATGGTGGAGTGAGTACCTACTCGAAGGAATGCATTTAAAGTCAGTTGACGATTTTTTAAAACTGTTTTGCGTAAATTGCTTTTTTTATTTTCAGTGATTACTGTTTATAGCCAGGGACACCGTTGTTTATAGCTCTAGTAGCAGGAATCATTAACAGGGGCTGTCTTTCATCTGCATGAGTGGAGAGAGAGGTACAATATAACTTCATACACAGGTTTGATGGAAGTGGAGACTTTTTAGTCTCAATCTCGCCTGTAACAAAGACCCCTAATAATAATAATAATTACTATTTTATAGTACATTATAAATTTTGACTAAAAACGTAAATTATTTGCCTTGCGAATTAATTTATTAATATTTTATAAAGTGAATACAATGTTAAAAAGCTTTAACAGTTCACAGTTATTCTTATAAAAACTTAGTAGCATACTGGATTCACAGCTTCTCAAGAAGGTCGAGTGTTAACATAAAAATTAAATTATCAGAAATGAGATATTTATGAATTAAAATTTACGTAGTATAATTTTCATTTTTAAATATAAAATCGAAAGCTACTCTCTTTAAGCTCCGTCTTTAGTTTCAAAGAATAAAAGATATTTAAGAAATTTGTATACATATTCGATTTTTTATAAACGCAATCATAACCAGATTATTCTGTTTTATATCAAGGCAATTTTCAAAGAGCTTAAACATTCATTCTACTACGAAGTTTTTCCCCATTGTGTTTTGGAAAATACCAAGTGTTTCGTTCCCTTTCATATTGAATGTGACCTTTTTGTGCCGGAAGAAAATGTTACGATACCGAAAAATACAGATTTTCGAATCACGTACAATAACGTCGGTAAACAAATTTTCGAGTTAGATTAGCGATTATCCGAATGAAACGACTCAAAACAAACTCTCTGCTATCAGCCGTAGAAAAGGCACAATAAATGAATTATTTCTTTTTCTGCTGGAGTAAAATGTTATTTTCATTCTGATGGAGAGGATATATAAACCAGAAAGTCTCTTTAGATGCGATAGAGGACGGAATTAAATTCAAATTTTCCCTTTGACGTCTACGGCCCACGCATCACTCAGCGGGAGAAAGCCCGCTCTCTATTTTTTCTCTCTCCACTTGTCTCATCCCCACTTAACTTTCCTCTCTCTCCAAATCACCGCCTTTTCTTTTATTTTTTTCCCGCGAAAAAGAAGACTTCTCCTCAACTTTCCATAACTTTTACCATCCATTCTATATATCTTTTCTCAAGTCTACCGCGATTACGATACTTAATCAAGCTGTATCTCTACACATAATCTCTTAATAATATCGCAGAACACCTAGAATTTCTATATCAGAGAGCGATCATTATAGTGGATTTATAAATAATTTTGGTGGATGCTCAGTAGATTGAATAACAGAAAAAAGAATAAATGAACATTATTCGAAAGTAATGCCTCGATTAAACTCATAACGTTAATAAAATACTCGTATTTTATTGAGCAAATCTTTGGTATATATGTATTTGTACACAAAAACTAACTTAAATAGTTCAATCAATATTTATTTTCGAAATAAGGAGACAATCATCTAAATTTATATTATAATGGCTGTAAGAAGTCTGACATATGCAAGGGATATGAATGCAGAACGTTCGAATAACTTATTGAACGATCTAAACCGTTATATAGAAATAGGTGGAATTCTTCAATTGATATTGCTCGGTGTAATCGCCAGCGATTGAAATAAGTGAAGGGAAAATATGAAAATTTTTATAATGTAACAGAGAAAGAGTAAGATTGAGATAGCTGGATTACGTCATACAAGACTTAAAAGCAATTAAGGTAAAATGATTATAAGGGAAAATATAATATGGAAAAGGATGGAGGTCGATTGTCAAGGGGGTAAGTCTCAAGGCTGTAGTGAATGGGAGACGGGAAGTGATGGGGAATCTCATTTTCATACCTTTCCTACAAACTTTACCGTCGATAAATGTATTTTGTCCCCATTTAAGTAATCTTTGGTAATTTTAATTAAAGCTGATAGAATCCCAGAAAGAATATTTTCGAAGTCAGCTCTAAATGAAATAGTTCCCAATGCTGTAAATTTTGGTAGACAATTATAGAGACATTGATTCACGTTTATAACTTTAATGGTACTGTAACAGTTATTAGTTATAAGCGGGAAGCATAAAAATTGTCTGAAAAGAGTAAAAAATTATGATAAAATGACTGGATGTAAAGTATTGCTTTGTTTGGATTTTAGCGAAATAAGAAATGCAAGCGCTGAAGGAAAATTAATGTATTTAATTAACAAGCAGTTCCAAGGGTAATACTTCATCCTAAAGTTTCGATTAAATCGGAAAGAACTTTAAGAGCAATATTTTTTAAATTTTCTAAAAGAATTACTGTACCACTAATTAATGTATATTTAAACTTTGCAATATTATTTCAGTTTGTTGTTCACAAAACTAATAGAGGGCATTTAATATATCAAGAAATTATTTACATAAATCTGTTTACATACTATTATTTTTACAAAAGATAAAGTACAAAAATATTTTTTAGGCAGATTTCTTCCTATGCATAAGTTGAAGTTTTCACTTCGTTGAAGGACGATATGATGGAAATTAAAAAAAAAACTTTGTAACTTCCATTCCCTATTGAAAAATCAAAATTTATCTAAATCCAAAAATCAAAATATGTTGGAGAATAGCGAGCATAAAGTCTACAAAGAGCAGCAGACTTTCCTGTCGTCACAAATTTCCGAGATTTGGCTTGAAATGCCCCAGAATTGCTACAATCCAAAAAGAAATAACAGAAATTTGATGGCTAATATCTCTTAGCGGTTGTGGTCTGATACCATTATATCAAATACATCGTAGTTTTTGGGCTATTAATCAGGAATCTAATTCCAGAGATTTGATGGAATAGGATGTTACTGGGATTGAATTCGGAGACCGAAATGAATTATGGCTCTATTTCTTATATTAAGAGAGCACAAACGGAGCTCAACGGAAAGGAAAAAGCATTCACGCAGAAGTTATGATTGGAGGAGGAGCGATCAACGTGAAATTCTCCGAAAAACCGATTGAAATGTTTCCGAGAAAGGATGACATTGATTCCATTTCAAAATGCGAAAGATTAAGATTAAATATATTTATTTAGGTGTCAAATGAAATTTTCGAAGAAATTCTATTAATAACCAAACAATGCGTGATATGTTTTCTTTTTTCCGGTCAAATTCACTTAAATTCTACTTTTCATCCATCTACAACTCAATTCGTTCATCTTACTGTATATTTAAATTATGATAAACCTTTAGGCAGTCACACGTTTATCCTTGAAATAGGATAGAAATAAATCCTCAAGCCCTGAGTAACTAGAGATTTTTTGTAGTATTTTATAATATTGGTTCTATCCAACAAATATAAATTTACTCGATCTAAGAACTGAAAAAAATACAATCAATTTCTCTTCTGATAAATTACTTTCACATAGGCATCAAGATTGTTTTTCCAAGTCAGTCAAGTACAAAATTATTGTGACGTTGATTATGATGGTGTTTCTGCTAAAACCTTATGTATTATGTCAATAGATGCTTAAGTAACATGTTAAGCACATCCAAGTAAGTTATTAATACGAAAAAGATTGCCCAATTATCAGAGTCTCGGAATTGCTATATATTAAGATTAATATATAGTAAAATTATCCTTAAGATTTTTTTACTTATTACACTTTGCAAGTAATTTTGGCATGTTGATGATTATCGGTAAATTATTGATAAGAAACTATCGATTTTAAAGGGGATTTCGACTTATAATTCCTTGTATGTTTGGATATCGTATATTATGAAAACTCTTGCCCACTGTCACTGGTCTTAAATTTCGAAGATGAATGGTATTCCTACTCCTTTTCATTATTAATTATGAATCAGAAGATTAATGCTAGAATTATTCATCGCAAAATTAGATATCACTTTGACATATAAGTTGATTTCCTCATGACTTTATTATAGCAGAATGTTTTTTAAGAAAAGAAAACAATCTGAAGTTATGAGGAAAGGAGTACTTCAAAGTAAAATTATCAGAATTATGATAAACTATATTATATTATATTATTTATAAATTAATTCAAATAATTTGTGAAATTGGTGTTTTAAAATTTTAAACGATACATTCAGAAAAATGTTATGGTTATGTTGCATATTTATAAATGATTATTACTTGTTTACATATTGCATGGTTCAAATGAAGGTTAAAGATTTTCCAGACACAGGCATAAACTCGTATTATGATCCATCGAGGGTTGTTGGAAATCAATTACAAAGTTAATTTATGAAAAATATACACTAATTAATTTTTCATGAGCACCTCCAATGCAGAAAGTAGAGAAAGCGTAAAATGCATTTCCTTTTCACGGTAAATTTATAAAAATCACGACAAATAAAAAATTCAAAAGCTATAACTAGAATAATTACCGTTTTATGACTGCGCTGGGATTACGAAACCTAATTTTTAAGTTTGAAATTCTTCTATGAAATAACATCGAGTATCAAATGCACATATCTGCTCGTTGGAAATATTTATAAATGATAAAAAATTATAAAATAAACATGATGTAATTAAAAAAAATTCTTTCCTTTGACTTACTCTATCTTGTCTACTCATTTTTTGACGACAATACCCTTTCTTTTCAATTGTCTTCTCGTAATTTTATTAATTTATTTTTAATTTTTTATATTTCATAATAGATTGGCCAATACAAATTTATAAAAATTATATTCATGTCGGCCTCTTTTTACGCCATTTTTTTCCAGAATCAGTTCCCCGAAGCAAGAAATTTTCGAAACAATGAACCGAACAAACACCATATCGTTTCTGGTTTACGGCATCTCATTCAGTTCTCATTTTCTTGATATATGATGTTTGTTTCACCTCCATCGTATACAAACGCTCAGTTTACTCAGTAAAGGTGGATAATCGCCGCCTATCTTCGAGGTCGTAAACAACTTGGTGGATATAAGTGATTCACTTTTAAGGTAACGATTAATCAAAGTCCCCTGCGAAATTGCACCGCTGAAATATACGGTGTGGGCCGACGCTGTACAGGCGTTGGATAGGAGCGTTTAACGCTAATCCGGCAAAGGCCAAAGGTGACAGAATTGCGACTTTGGAAACATTAAATTACACCTACCACAACACGCACGCGGTGGGTCATTGCAGAAATACTCCATCCTTATATTCTATCGTTTCACCAATGTAACTATAGGATTAGGTTTGCTATTGGAAGCACTCTTAATGATGTATGTATATATATACGTGCATATTGAGTCTGGCAGTTGAAAATGTGTAATATGAGATATCTTTAACGTGTTTTAGGATATTTCTTCCCAACATTTCTAGCCTTACTACTCTTCTTGAAAATACCGAGTCCCACCAATATGCAAACAGATTTTTTTACTATTTTATGCAACTAAACATTTCACATAATATTTATTTTGTCGGTGAATGTTAATAAAAATATCTGCGGAATTATTTGCAATCAATTAAAATATTAGAAAAAGATATAGAGGAATTAAATAAAAGTTCCGAGTCCCACCATACTTGTTAAGAAGTCCCGCTTGGTGGTAGCGTCTCGCCGGTTGAGAAAGACTTTTTCATGTGATAACATTAATAGATGTATTCATTTCTGAACACAATTACTATTAGCATTTTGCAGTAGTTATAACGGTGAATTTGAGGGAGTTTTCTTAAGAAAAATTGGTTATGTTAAAACTATTGGTAAATATTGCTAATTGTGATGGCTTACATTTTGACAAGGGACCAAATATTTCTCTAGATCATTAATCTCTGCTTTGATTACTTGTTAATGCAACTGAAAATGACAGTAGGAAACTTTCTTTTTCATTTGAAAAATTGCAGTTCTTGGAAGTTCAAGAAAAACTTATTTCAGATACCTGTAAGTATTATCTAAAGAAAACATTCGATTATTAATTTCGTAGTTAAACTTAGATATGTATCTAATTAAATACTTTTAAACATTCAATTGTTGCATATAACCTGTTAAATCACGATCACTTCATTAGTATGAATAAAACACTTCCCAAGAGTGATTTATGAATAACGATATAACGTTTTTATTTCCCTGAGATTGAGATTAAATGTCTCTTCTTCCATCAAACCCTTCGAGATGAAATTAAAGAGGTAGTATGAGAAAAAAGTGAGAAGAATTATGGATGTAAAAAACATAAGAGATTCTTAGAAATAGGATTAAAGCCAAAGCAGGATAACGCCCAAAAATAGAGAGTGTGAAAACCCGGCGCAAATCTCGTGATAGTATTTACTACAAGATGGTTAGAAACGTGACAAAATGTATAAAATACACAATCAATGAAAATAAAACGGATGGAATAAAAGTTTCTGATGATTAAATCGTTGAAAATATTTACTATTAATAAAAACGTTTATAATTTCAAAAGTTTTTCACTGCTTTTTCTTAATGTTTGTGAATCTTTCGTTACTGAATGCTAGAAGAGCAGATTCTACAGAATTTTGAAGAACAACTCCCCGCGTCGCTGATGCAGCCATTAATCAAACGTGTATGCGTCCGTTTGCTATCGAAACAAGAAGTTGGAGTTATGCAAGAGATACTACGCGGTTTGTATTGATCTAAATATCGGCATCATCAACCCAATTTTCGCTGGAAACGGTCCAGGGGTTGAAAAGTTCAAAGGTGACACGCTCACATGGCTTCGCCCACGCGTACGTGCTCATTCTCTGGTGTTCCAGGAAGAAAAGAGACCGTCCGTTAAGTTCTGGAATATCGAGGGAATGCAATTTCATTATCGGAGTACATTCCCCCATTTATCGGAGGAAGTTTCTCTTCTTTTTACCTCCGTGTAATTGGGATCCCTCCGACCCATTCCTCTCCAAACATCTCAAAACCTATTTTCTCCTTTAAACCCTCGAAACAACTCCATTTCCCAATTCCACTTCCTACGCCCCCTCCTTCATATCTCCACAGACTTTTTCGGTAATCTTTTCCTTTCACCCACCCCTTCCTCCCTCATTAATCATTCCGTTCTTTTTGCTTCCTTTCCAATACCTTTCTCCTGTTTATCCTTCCCTTTCCATCTTTAAAATTCATTTTATTCCGTCTCCATTTACGAGTCTTTTGATATTCCACTATCTTTTGCATACTTCCTCGATGACCCACAACACGTGACCTGAATATCGCAATTCGGCACCCCGTTGGGTCGATCTAACTTCGCCCTCCATCTTTCACCTTACAGAAAAGGGTTTCTTTACTCTGATGACGCGTCCTTCCTCCTCTTTTCTTTCACTCCGCCTTTACATTTTAACTTCCCCCATCCCCGCCCACTTACCCTTTTCCTATATCCATACAGGCCTGCCAACTCCAAATACTCAATTACCGGGGGATTTTTATTTTCTCCCCTCTTAATACACTCCGGAACTCTCGCAGGTGGAACACGGTGATTTATTTTCCAGATGTTTTTCCAGTTCACCTATCGATGTTAAAAGAGAAGACGATGAGCGCTGACCGTCCGAATGGTTCAATACACACATAAATTATAATTACGTATAAATTAATTCAAAAAATAACTTCGTGACCATTTTTAACCTAGAAATACAGTAATTTGTACACTATTTTCATATATTTTCTGTGTCTTCTAATTCTCATCCATTCAGTGTGATTCCTTTAAATGTATCTTAATATATAAATTGATTTCTTTAACGTGCACTGGATGTCTAGGATCGCTAATCGAGGAGCTGGGACCGGTGAACAATTCTTTAATCGAGTACATCGGCCCATGGCAATTTAGCCCATACCATGAGGGCCGATACATTGGTATTCGGGAAACGGGTTAAAATAATTTTAAGAGGAAATACAGCAATTATTTTATATCAGGCGGAATCTGCCTTAAGCGCAAGTATATTCACTTTAGAATGGTTTCGAAACTGCTTGTAAAACTTTGAATAAACAATTAAAAATAAAGGAATTATTTAATCTACTAAGGACCCTTACTTCTCCTTGAGATAAAATAGGCAGATTTAATAAGATAGACGCGCATAGAAGAACATTTTTCGAATATCTGAATAAAATGTATAAATAGTCAAGCCGTATTTCACTGATATGGAAATTCTATTTTTTTATTTGTAAAACTTCCTCTTTTGAAACTTCAGAAATTATCTTTTACAGGATATTTAATTAATCTTTAGCTTAAGCAGAATCTCCGTCAAATTCCTCACTCAATTTCTTTTTCAGCAGTTTTACTCTCTCATAGAGTTTCACACATATAAGCCCAAAAAAATCAATTTTATCCCACTTATAGTCATCCTTAATGGAACAATATTTTCTTGAAACAATATTGTAGGTTCTTGAGAAACAGTCAGATATTAACATCAGAAAATATACATAAAGCTAGCATATCGAAAGCAATATTCATTATCAATAGTTGATTATTAATGTAAAAAGCAATGAACTTAGATAATTTTATTTTATAGCATGCCAATTGTTCACATTATAGGAAAAATCTTTATTTTTCACTATTCTTAGTAATATCAGTGAGATCATCTTCCATGATCAATTGAGATGTTTTCCCACAAACAAAATTTTTTAAATGTTGTTCTTCCAATAGGTTTACATATATATTGACAATAGAGGTCCGGTAGAAGTTAAGGCAATTTATGCCAAACCTCGTCTGAATAAAGAGTTAATTCATTCATTCATTCTTCAATTGAAAATAAGACTAGCTGTTCTGGATTGAGAATGAAAGTGATTCTGAGGGCCGCTGATAATTTCGTTTCATAGTATAAGAAATTAAATTTTAGTTAATAGGCGTATGTATTTCGTCTAAACACATTCATCGAAATTTGAATGTTGGCACCCCTGCATCCTTCCCTGGGGGCCTCATTTCTTCATTCCGCCGCCCACTTCCCGCTTCGCCCGCACGTTACGGTGAGGGAAACAGGCGCGCACAGACAGTTCTTTCCGCCACTCTCTTTTTCTTCCCTCACATAAACTCCGCTGTGTGCCAGTGATTGGTTCCAAAAGGTGCACATCAGACGCTGCACAAGGATTTCGTTAACGTCCTTTTTTCCATCAAAGCCTAATGGTCAACTTTATACTTCAAGGGAGCAGAGACCCAGAAATGAGTTAATAACACAAAGCTTTCCAAGTGATCGATCTTTGAACATTCACTACATAGCGTTTCTGATGTTAACGTGTTAAATTACAAAAATTTGTCTTCGTTGTCTCATTTCTAAATCCTTTGATATATTGAAGCAATGTCTGATGTGCTATCCCCGATAAAAATAAAACTGTTAAGGTATTATTCAATTCCATCTTTCGGTAATTTATTTTATGATAATGAATCACAAATACTAGTACAATTATCAATGAATGACATCCCGTCCAATTTTAACCAATCACATTCGGAAATAGCTCAATATTCTTTCGGTGTTCCGAAAACGTGACATAGAGGACTTAATTTCGGAAAGCTTATTGCATCTCCATCACGAGTGAGAAAAAGTAAATAATCATGCACGAAGAGAAATTACCAGCCCATTAATTTCGGTTGATTAAAAAACCAAAGTCAATTTACGAGTTGGCTACCTCTTGAATTTCAATTAACGGTTTCTGAAACGTGGTACTGTAGGCAAAGTCGTAATATTAGGATGAATGACAAATAAGGGCATAAAAAAATACAAAACAGCGTTATTGCATAATTTAGGAGCGAGGATGTTTTGATTCTGGAGAACCACAACTGGAAGAGTTTTCAAACAAAGTTCTCTTGGCTTGTGTAAATAAGAGCCGGTTCTTTTATGAGGGACCTCTAGCTTTAGGCAGCTATTTTTTTTGAAAGGGGTCGTCTTTATGTTTAAGGAGCAAATGACGTATATTTGGGTCAGCTTCTGTAAATGTCAGGGACTATTTATTGTTTTGTTATAGATATGATGTGTCTGAAGATAAGAAAATATTTATTCATAGTACGTGGAGAACATTTTACTGGTTATGTCTTCTATATCTTTTGACATTCCTTCGTTACACCGCGAGCATATTCCGACTTTATTGGCCGACTGCCCAAGGGTGAAGAATAACAATGTATTTTGATCTTTGAGTTTTGAACTAGTAAACGTTCATGGAAAGAAATTCCAGCCTTAAATTCTGACGCATTTTTTCACTAGTTACAACGAGAGAATATTTGCCTTCTTATGAACTGATTTTGTCCTTTTGTCTTCTTTCTGTATATCGTTTTATGTATCTTACATAATGGACAATTATTAAATCTAAGTCTATGTATTTCAGTAATCAGGAATTTAACATTCTATACCTATGGCGATATACAAAACAAAGTCTGCTTCGTAACAGAAAGGATTCAATTTACTCCAATACTCCTTATTAAATATCCCAAAGGTTTTGTGAAATTTTAGCGAGCAATGAGTCAAATTTTCGGTTGTATTTTAGTCTTATAAGTTTTGCTATCTTTTTGGGGTATCACCTGAATTGCCTTGTCAGTAACTTGAACGATAATTAAAATGAACTCTCAAACTGCTACATTATGTTTCAACATTTAACAAACATTCTTTCTTTTAGACCTGTCCAGACCATCGGCGGGGAACCTGCGCCTTCCTTGAACATTCAGTGCTGCTGAATGTTCACCTTCTTAACAATTATAATCAAAAATATTATATCAATCTCGCTAGTACCGCCAAATGAAATGGTAAAAAGTTCTCTTTATGCTGGCATAGAGAATACATTCCTTCATATAGTAAAAACGTTTATTACAATTATTTGTATGAAGACCATGCATAACTTAATTTACGCCCTTCTTATTCTAAAACGGCTATATGTTCCATATATAATGATATATTTTTTCCCGTTCCTGATCCATCCTGTCACACGTCCTCATTTTAGATTTTCAATTAATATTACGATCCATAGCAATCATTTTTAAGTACTTACACACCAAGAATATCCACATTTTCCCTTGTTTTCGCTCAATAATGTCCACGTATTTTACTGCGTATGACTGCCCTGGATATTCTTCTTTTACCACGTAAAAATGAGACATTCCCCAGAAGATCGCGGTCTCATCTATAAAATGTTTCATTGCTCATAAACGTGTCAGTTTGCACTGTAGGACATCCGCGGCCATAACGAGAAAGAAACATTGTTACGCTACGAGAAACAGGAATCAAGGAAGCCTTTCTCGATTATCCAGCAAAAAGCGTGCAATTAACGGAGACGTGAAATGTGTGACGTAAACCGGGATTCCTAATTTTTTACGACCGTTCCGAAAAAAAAGTGGTTCGCATCGCGTAAGAAAAGTCTGAATCGTAAGTCTCGTTACATGTCTGGAAAAAGTCCTTTTTATGAAGACGTTCCTCCGAATAGCAAAAACTTTAGCGAAAAGGAACTTATCATAAGGGAAGGAGACGGTCTTAATTAAGGGAAGGGAGCAAAAGGCACGCAGTTGCGTAGATGTGCGGTGTCCGTGATAACAACAGAGCTGTAGAAAATAAAATGAATCGAGTGTAGCATGAAGTGAGAAGGAACCCTAGAGACAGTAAATTCTGCAAAGAAACGCACCGAGATAAATATAAAAAGGTGGGTTTTATAGGGAGAGTGTAAAAAAGAATAGAACAGTCTGAACTGCGAACGGGGAGGTAGAAAAGGCAAATATTTGTAATACGTAATCAACAATGAAACTTCAGATATGAATAATGAGCTAACATCCATGGAAGCGTTCAACATCCATTCATACTAGTGCCATTAGTAATGGATGACCCACAAGCATTCATTCTCAAGCATTGCTCCAGTGCAGTACATCCATGTTTCAGTTCGAATCCAAGCGATCCTTATCGCCTAAATAGCCCAGCACCTCAACTCCAAAATTCACCGACGTTATCAGGCAGAGCGAACTGCCAAGAGATGTTAACGTGCGAAACTTGTGGTTGGAGTATCGACTCCAGTTCCCTGCATCAATGGATCCTCAGCCGAGATCGTTTTAATTCCTAAGCTTCCTCAATTCATCTCAAAACCTTGTAAACATAACCAGGGCTTCCTCCAGCAATCCGAGACCACATTCTGCTACTCGTGTATCCCAACCATTCTGTTAGTTGGGAGAGTTACCTGATAATCCGAAGGCTGAAATCCGAAAGGATTGGATTAAAATCCGCGGCTGTGGTTCTGTATTCTATGCTCCAAATGCTAGAATAAATTCTAATAGTGACAACTGTTTGATAATATTCTTATTAAAAATCGGGTCCGTCTGCATAAACATAGTTCTTTATTACTACAAATGTAAACAGCCTCAATTTTGTAGTGATTGAGGAGATTTGAACCACTAAATATACTTTTCTATTCACAGGCAGTAGCACATTCTTTTCTAAAAACATATTTTCATTTGAACGAATCCAACTTATATTTTCCAACCTTTTTCTCATTATTTGCATTGATTAAGCAACGGGAGGAATTTAAATGACATCTACGCTTTCCAAGAAGCCATTATCTTTTTTTGTGTAAGTTTACATGGGATTTGATTCCTACTTTAGAAATAACCAAATTATGTCAAAAATCATATTAGAAGGATCACCCATTCCTCAAAGCAATTTTAAGAATATCAACGGCATTTCGGAGTATTTATTTACATTACTAGAATTGTCTGGGATGAAATAAAGTTAGTAGAAATTTGAATACGTAAATTATTGCTTGATATAAGCAACTGATTTACCAATTCAGGATATTTTACTACATTAATATTAATGTTATTTAAGCAGTATATATTTTTTGAGCAATGAATAAAGTTTATTTAATTTTGTATCTATTATATATAGACGCTTCTCCGGATTCATTCAAGGATATACATAGATAAGATACTTATTCACAGGCTAAACCACAAGTGTTATTGACTTGAAATTTTTACGACGCATTAGCCATAATGTGTAACCGAGAATGAAAATTGCGTTTTTGCACCTCAGTGCCATGGGTTCGATTCCAGAGGGCCCCAAAGTCCCGAATTTTCCCTTTTAAATCATTGCTTTGATTTTCGGGAATTTAAAGGAAAAACTTTCCGGATAGGTAGAGAATCAAAACTCAGGGACCTTATATATATGGTCATTATTTATGGAAAACATAAATTACTTTTACGGAAAAAATCCTGGGATCGATGCTAGGACGATGCAAAAATCTGCCCTTTAAAATACATGGAGGTTGTTTTTCATTATTTTTTTTGATTCACTTATTGAAACGATAGGAAATTCTTGCTTTTATGGAAGATGTATAGTGTAACTAAGGTTTAGAAAAAAAATTAGATTAGACCGTACTGTTCCTGGGTTCGATGCCAGAGCACATTACAATTTCTCACATTAGGAATATATGGGAAAAGTAGGACGTCGTTTGAGGCAGTTGCAGCCAATATTTCTGCCTGAATTTTCACGCATAGTTAGAGACGGTGATTTTCTAATTTACTGTATAGGATGTGTAACCAGAAAGACCCGGGTTCGATGCCAGGCGGTAAATATATCTCCCATATAAAACATATGTGTAGGGGTATTTTTCATTCACTTATCGAAATGATAGGAAGTTCTCCCTCCGCCAGAAGATGTATATTAGGGCTCCGTGTAAGAAAAAAATTATATAAGACCATGCTGTTCCTGGGTTCGATGCCAGACCTCATTACAATTTCTCACATAAGGAATATAAGAGAAAAGTAGGACGTCGTTTGAGGCAAATATTTCTGCTTGAATTTTCATACATAGTTAGAGATGGTGATCTCCTATTGGATGGCATCGTAAGTATGACCAGGAAGGGGTTCGATGCCGGACGAATAAATTGCAGCGAATTTTAAGAATATTTTCAATCTTTTTTTTTCTTTTGAGGACCCTCTCGATATGATGTCGACTTTAAATTTGTGTTATCAACATGATTGCAATATGCAAGCTACATTTTTACTCATAAATATTAAATAAGTGAAGTAATACGAATTCGGCCAAAAAAATAAGTGCTTTCTATTCCAATATCGAAACTCATGCGTCTAGAAAGTTCTTTTATCAAGCTCCTTTATAGACAAAGGTTGAGCACCGCTGTTCTGCTTTTTCAAATCTCCGCACCATCTAATATATCTCAGGCGTTACATGCAGGAGACACATTTTCGGGATTCCGCGAAGTCACGGGCGTCACAAGGCTTCTTTGCCTCGTCGAATTGATTTACTGCAGGAGAGAGCAGTTTATTCAAAGCGCCTCCGAGAAAAGGCACTCTATGCTCAAAATATATTCCCTAGGTCTATCCTAAATGTGCATTTATAATTCCGTATTTTATCTCGTCGGGTATAAAATATATTCGATGGAAGATTCGACTGAAGATTCGACGTCCCTATACTTCCGAGATGAAATTCCGTGAATCTATTCCGATGTAAGCTGATTACGCGCGATAAATTTTTTACTATGTTGCCTCGTTCCGTAACTGCTGAGTGAACATTGTGACTTTGAATCGCGAACAGGATTACTACTTCACGCTAAACTATTTTATGCGACTTGTTTTATGGGTTTTGATTTTTCGAATGCGGTGTTTCTTGGTAGAGAATACTTTGAACTGCATTTTGATGGGCCTACTGGCGCTGAAGTAATACCACGTGTGATAAACTTTTTCTACAATTGACGAATACTGGGCATCCATAAAAACAAGATCATTTTCTAATTTTTTTGATAGAATTTTATAACATGCAGAAAAAGTACATGCATTTTATGGTGTATGCCTAAATGGATTTAGCCTTAGATGAAAACGAGCTTAATTGAATTGTCTACTTAAATATCCGGAAACAACCAGTTTTCAAAATTAAATCATTTTTTTTCTTTAACTTCCAGTAGATAAATTGTGCAATTGTTTCCATCGGTATAATGTTTAAGTATAGTACTTAACATGCATTTTTTATTTAACATATTGATATTTCGATTTTCCTTTAAATCCTAGATCTAAAATCGGTAATGTTAACTCGTCCTGCAGCTGTGAGTTGCATGAACTGTAGATTCAACCATCTAAGTTAGCATTTTATTCAAAGGGTCGACACAGAAGATTCTGAAGAATTACAAATATGTATGTGAAAGTTTCCATGTCAATAAAATATACTGGAATAATTGTAAATTTCTCGAAATCCTTGAATTTAATCACAAAATACGAGATCATTATAAACGTTATCGTTAAAAACCATTATTTTATGCAGCCTTCATCAATTCCATAGTCAAGATGAATTCATGTCATCATTTCTCTAGATGAATCAATTCGCTTGGAATACTTTCATGAGCCAAGGTCAAATTTAAACCTTGCCACTTTCTCCATTCACCTTAGCTTTGGCATCCCAAAATTGTTTCACTGACTTGGCTGTAAATATTTTTGTGCGGTATAAAGTAGAGAGCTGTATCCATAACCTTAGCTAGAAAGAATTTGATGTAAGACTAAGGAGGGCACCGCCGGCTAATGACATGGTTTGTTGGGGAAGCGTTTAGATTCGACAGCAGTTTGTAATTGATGATACAGCCCGCCAAATGGATATCTTTTCAGGCAAGAGGAGGAAAATATTTCGACATAACGATCCAAATTTACATTAGGGAAGCTTCCGAAACTTGGATGCTGCCTCATGCAGCGGAATTTCAGTGCATGATTGATCGAATGAGCTTCTTAGTAATAGTTTCAGCATGTTAGGGGCTATTATATAATTACTGGCAACGTTTCGTCGATAGAACACGAAGCGCATTACTTTAGAGGCACAGCTTCTTAAAGTGAATATTTTCGAACAATATTAGAGGGATCATAGGTAGTTACTCTGGTTAAATTTGGTTAAATTAAAACTCGAGTTACTAGTTGGTCATAAAATTGGCGTGAGTGGAGACCAATGATTTTTATTTTTAGGAATACAAATATTACAGATAGAAAACATATATAATAGTAATAAACTGCTAAAGAATATGTGGACTTAAGTAATAGTTTTTTATCTCATGAATTTTAGAATAAGTTTGTGAAGGCAGAAATGATTAAATTTATAAAAGATAGTAGTTTGAAAAAAACAGGTGAGAATTTGGAAACCCTACATGTATTTATATTAGACATCGAACGATTCGAAAAGCCTTTGCAAGTTTTTCATGCCCTCTTAATTATGGGTGTTTTTCTGCGGGTTTTTCACTTTTTCCTCTTGTGCAGACTAAGAGTTTTTTACACACCCACAAAATACTTTGGTCTTCTAGCTATTTCGTTTGTCCATGATCTGGAAAGCATGTTTCCAAAAATCATTAATAGCAAAGGGTTAGATGTAAGAAGAAACTGATAAATATCAATACCACCCTTTACCCACCCTGATTTGTAACCGTTTTATCATTATTATTACTACTATAAATTTCTACTAATATTGAAACCCATATTTAAGGCTATTCAGTTCTGACATTTTCTACTGACAAAATATTAACAGCATTTTAATTCCTAAAATTGACGATTATTTATTTTAAATATTACTGATCAAACACTATTTTGAAGTTAGAAATAAGGCCACATTAAAGATTCGCACGATCAATTTATTTCATAAGAATTTACAAAAAATGCCAACAAATTCCATCGGCCGTTATAAGATATTTAGATGCAATAATTTCCTGTTTAGAGAATACAATTGTCTCTTGTAAAGTTCTGCCGTTATCCAGAAGCTCAATGCGCTGTTTTACGGAGCGACTGTGAGCATCATCGGAATATTAGCCCACTAGCAGAGGCGATTATCTCGTCGTAAGGGTACAGGTGCTCGGAATGGCGATCGATGGGAGAGATTGGCACGGTATGCAAGGAGTGAGAAGGTGTGAATTTTTGCAAAAGGCACGTGAGATCGCGAAGGGAAGAAAGGGCTGCGAAGTGAAAAGATTGGCTCCATTCGCTGGGAAAAGAAGAGTGAGGGCGCGCATTTGGTGCCCTTAAGAAAAGAAAAACGCCCTCCGACTTTCTCCGCGCGTGAGCGATAGGGAAAGTATTGTCAAGTGGGAAGAATTTCGATTTCCATATTTCAAAGGGAAAAGTGCCCTTTAAATCATGTTCGGTCTATCTTTTGCTTTCAATTCATCTGACCCTGAGGAAAAATTGTGATTGGCGTTACCTGAGAGGCATAATTTAACTTCGGTATGAGTTTTCCAAACAATTTTCCAATGTATACACGTTTAGTTAAGAATGTAAATACAGGAGGGAACTCAGGATATTAAAGAACCAAATTGAGAAAGTTTACAAATATTTTCAGCAACAATATCCTTAAGCAAAACGAGGCGGAAATTTGAATAAAAAATTGTTGGAAAATAAAATAACTTAGCTTAAAGAAAAAAAGGTTATATAAGTAAAGGAAGACGATTTTTATGCATACAAATTTGAACTGAAACAAATCATAATATAATACATACGCAAATCAGGATATTAAAACCGAAAGATGGGATGTTTTCTAAAATTTCCCGACAATTACTCTTAGTTTGACGGCGATTCTTCACATCATTTGCTATTATTGTTATATACCTATTATTTGTATATACTTGAAATTCATTATGAGTATAAGTTAAAATTTGCTAATTGATTCTTCATTTCAGTTTGAAAATGAGTAGTTTGGATCAATTACTTACCTTGATGCTACCAAAATAATACCTATGAGAGTCATAGAGCTGACCATAACTTGTAAAAATTGTTTAATTATATCGATAAGTACCTATCCATACTTAAAATAAATCTAGAAGCCAAAGGTTAACTCTATTTAGGCACAATTTTGTGACATTCGTGATAGTAACATACATGTGAAAATATAATTTACACTCCAGGAGAATTTAATAAATCCTAGGCATTTCATCTCTCATGCAGAGATATCCACGCGAGGAATTTGATCATCAGTAACTTACGGCTGTCTTGTTTGACATGCGAAACCTCTCTCAGTTGCGACTCTCAAAATCGTAGATTAACTCTGGAAGATCCATAACTACGCATATGGTTTCACCCAAAGCTGCGAAAGCAAGCGTAAACCAAACGTAACCTTCGATAATTAAAATTCAAAATCCATGCGCTTCTCTTATTTACTAATAAGGAACTGTTCTATTACCAAAATAGATTCAGTTGATTTTCATTTTGGCGAAGTGCCTTAAATAATCTGCAATAATTGAGCACGTTTCTTCATAGAATTGTGTTTTGCAGATTGAAACACCTTTTTAAATCTCTAAGGTGATGACAAACTATATTTTATCATTAAAAATATAATGAAGATCTGTAAAACTAACAATGTTTTGCATGAGTTTGTTCAATTTCCAATCAATAGAATGATAAGAATAATATTAGAAATGCTCTTTTTCTTACTTGTAATATTAGTAACCACAAAGAAAATTTTAAATTTTATTCTTACCATTCTATTGATATGGATTTCTAATCCATAAAGACTACCACGATCGATTTCTTTTAATTACGTAAATAAAATAAATAAGCATCACACACCCATACATAATGTAAAAGTAAACCTTCGGTGGTGAAATAAAATTTATTCTTAATATAATCTCAAAGTAAATATGTCTCAATTTCAATTATGAATCAAAGAATAAGGTTCGAAAAATACTAATTAATATGAATAATAAACCAAAGCAATATCAAAATTTTTAAATTAAAAATGAAATATTTTTATGTTGAAGAAATTAATTTTAGGAAAATGGAGAGTCAAAGGTTTTCCTTACTTTAACAGTCACTTTACACTTGGAAAAAGACGAAAAAATCGATTATCTGAAAGAGATTTTATAATGATCGATTTTATGAGGATATAATTCAAAACATTTCCTTATATTTCCTACTATAATTCTTTATGAAACAATGCAACTGGTAATAATTACAGTTATAAGCAGAAATGTTTAAAATCTCCTCGCTGATGCCATTTTCTGAGGTAAAACTAGAAAGCCCATTAGAGAAAAGCTGATCCGTAATGAGGGTCGGAAACGTAGTACGTGCCCTGGGCGCAATCTCGCCCAAAGACGTAGGATTGGAAATATAAAAAATGTCTTAGAGATCTCAGGTAGTAGAAAGAGCATCGCAGCAATCTCTCCAGAGATTGGAGAAAGGAATCTTCTATCCAAAAATTCCTTCGTAATACCAATCAGGCAATAAGTAGGAAAGGAAAGAGGAAATCCTCCGGCAATCTTTCAAATTGTCAAACTAGTTTTTTGTGCATTACCGAAATTTGAAGGGAAGTAAGTTGCAAAAAATATAAGCGATGGAAGTAGCTGCTTGGTGAGAACGTTTAATTTTTTTCAAGAAGAAGTTCTGTAATTTTCTATCGGTTAATTTCATCCCTCTATTCCCCTATCTGTATCCTTGGGAGGTGCCTGTATTTAACAGAAATTTTTCGAAAGGGTCTGCGAAGCTATTCTGGCCCAAGGAGTATTTGGGAGTGTTCCCGTGGAATTGAAATAAGAGCTGGAAATAACTGGTCACTGCGAAATTGGTTCAGACGAAGTGGTCGACTAGAACTCCCAAATTAAATCCTATTTTAGTATCTTCTGCCAAATAGTTCTACTATAGCGATAAAGACTCCACTGCTACTAAAAACAAGTCTCTTCAAGACGTTTTTGAAAGATTTTAATAACAATATATATTTTTCATATAATTTGTAATAAAATTATTTCAGATGATCCGTATTTTCTGATATTAGTTTTATATGTATTAGAATTGTATAACAGATATATTAAATGTTTCCGTTAGTTATTAATGGTGTAAACATCAGAATTAATTTTATTTGCATTCTATGTTTGAAATACGTAGAGTAGTAACTCATTTACAAGTAATTCTACAACCCTGGAGACGTAAAACTCCTTGTTTTTTGCTTCCTTAACTTTAATTGTGAGTTCTATTATTGAAGTGAAGTGTCACTTATATAAGAATTATGGATTTCATGCCAAGAAAATATTGTAGTGATATATTTTGAAACCCTAATTGACCTTCAAGTAAGATTCAAGGTTCTACAAGATTCAAATACAAGGTCAATTTGTGAGAGCAGAAAATTGGATCATGACGATAGAAAGTAAATTAGAAGATAAAATAGTTAGAAGTACGAAAAGTTATCAATATTTTTAGCTCTGATTAATTAATAGAGATATATTAATACAAGTTAGATCGATTTGTAGATGATAGAAGACATAAAGGTATCACAAAATTATGATGCTATTTGCACAAAAAAGATCTTAAAATCGCAATAAAATGGTATAACGAATGTAGCAGCTTGTGCCGATGGAACCTTTTAATTTACCAAATGAATGGACCATAATGCAGCAAGGATATCTCAGAAAAAAATTTAACCTTGTTAACATCTGTGAAGTTTCCTCAGATTACCTTGACTGTACAGACATTTCCTCTTTTATTTCCATTAATGCTTTCAAACACTTCCAAAGTTATTTGTTGGTTGTAACTGTTCGAATTGTGAAATCGTTCGGAAATGATGAATATTTGGCGGAACTCCAGCATTCGTTTGGACGCGACGAACAACGTGTCCCGGAAAATCATTCACTCCGCCCAATTATAAGTCATTCAGAGTAAAAAATTAGCATCTCGAATCGGGAAAACAAACAAGAAAACTACGCAAGATTTATTTCAGGAAAGTCTCTCGTTTTGTTTCCCATAGTACCTATATTGCGATGGAAAACATAACTATTCGTAAATGAGCGGAAATTTGGACCATTTCAACATAATTGCAAATGCCTCTCTATCCAGTTGAAAATTGAAAGTGAAAAAAGTGTCCAAAATAAACAGTGTGCTTCCATGGTTTTAGTGAGAATACAATAAATGAATGTATGCTGGTGTCATTTGATAGAAAACAATTCTTTAATCAATGAATGTATACTTTTGGTGTATCAAAGAGGTTTATACTTCCTTCACTAATTATATTTTTAGTTTGTCATAATGTATTATGACAAACTCTCAACAATGAGAGTTGTTTGCTGGAAGTAATAAAACTATGTGATCACATTTAAAGTTATATGTTCAGTTTATAACCATTAATGAATAGAGAAAATAATAATTATTTTTCATCGGAAAAGTCTAAAAACGCAAAAGTAGCTTAGTAATGTAATCTTACAAAGAGCATTGTATCTTCAAGTCTTACAGATTTTTGCATACGATAATTTCTTCATTTATTTATTTTATAGAACAAAGTATTTGTATACTCTTATATGTCAATATATTATTCACAGAACATATTTATGTCGATTTAGTTTTTTTTGCATACCGAGGTAACTACAAATAAAATAGATAACATTTCAAGTAAATTGAGTTTTATAATGCATCTCTTTTCATTCCTGCTGTGGCATGAATAATGTACCCGCGAAGTGACTCTATCATGATCCCAAAATGGGAATGCCTTTACACTCCCTTGACTTCCTTCTATACGAAGGCTCTATCCGAGTAATATGACTTTCTTCCCGCCCTAGACAATTTATGATAGAATGTCATAAATATTCTGATCTCCGGCAAAATTCCTCCCACATTGAGATATTAAGGAAAATCCTGGAGAACGGCTTGGCTGAGATGTATAATGCTGTGCCTTTATTCTAGATGGATTAATCCACTAGCATTATATATGAAATGAAAGGTATCTCTGACGTAGAAGGAGTTTTAGTATAATTGATTTGCGATTTTAAAAATATTTGTGACCACGCCCTCGGACTTACTACTTCGTAAGGTTGCCTTGCTATATCTATAAAGCACACCTACATTATTTATGAAGTGATTATCCAGCATAGTAAGATATAAATAAAAAACATTCAAAAATTCTTTTAAATTCAGAATTGAGATTTGAATCAAATTTTATAATCGCATTGAACTGATACCATCGGTAGATGACTTCAAAAAAAATAATTAATTATTTATCAAGTAAAACCCTCATAATTATTAGAAAGTTCTCAATTTTATTCTATATTTCAACCATATTTATTTAAAAGAAGCCTTTTTAATTAATCTATAAATATATACGCTATATGTTTTTCAGTAGGAGTTTTAATGATTTTATAATATAATGAGGATAGTGAAATTACCCGTTTATTTATAACCTTCAATATGAAGGTTAAAAATATCGATTTCCCAGTGAATTTTCATTAATGTTCTCAGCTTTCACCTAATTTCATCTCCATTAGATTTACAAGTTAAAGAGCTGCTACTATTAGCGAGACACGGTTATATAAATTAAAAAGTGAAAACCCGTTTAGGACAAAGCAGGGCTGGAGATGCTTTCAGAGCTACATCATTTAACATTTCGAACAGCTGCTTTCAGAATCTGCATAAACACACTTCCATATATTATCCCACGTAGGGAAATAGCGCGTATAGTCACGCTCTTCTTACTTTAAAAACGATTTCGCATGGGGAACGTCGCTAGATAAATGGCGCTCTCCGTCATTGGCCATCTTGCAGGGAGATTAATGGAAAGCCGCAAGTCAGTGACCGTTGCATACACCGAATCCTATTGGAAGTTAAGGATTGATGGCATTGCGGGACAAACGCAGGGAAGGGCCCCTCTGACGGACGGCAAAAATACAGCCGCTTGCTCATCATAACTCCATCCGCGCAATTTAATAATTTAAAAAACGCTCAACGATTCCTGCTAATTCCCTTCGCCACCCTTCTTTCCAAATCTCCCGCAGAAGGATAATTTGGGCGTCCGACGTTACAATACGCTTCTGAAAATTGTATACGGAGAACGTACCAATTGACTGTGTGACGAGGGGGGTGTTAAAATACGCCCAATAATATGCACCCGTGCTAAGATGGATGCTAAAAGAAGACTAAGGGGCGAAGAGAGGATGCATGACCTCAGCAATTCATAATTAGTGTTGATAGCTCGTGGATTTTCATGAGTTATCAGCTGTTTATTTTTAAAATTGCAATCAAAAATACCTGTCAGATAATTCACTTTTCTTTTTTCCTAGCTTGCATTCCTTAATTTAGATATTCTCAATGTGCCACTCGTCAAATTAACGATAAATTGAATTTTAGAAGAAAAACTTTTTACTTTTCAAAAGGTATTTTAATTTGCTACCGGTTTCGTAAGCGTACTTATATCTCCACGCAACTTACATCTACTGCAATGTCGTTACACGAAGTTACACCTTGTAATATCGATATCATAATTAGATTATATTCATTTTCATTTATTCCGAAAGCCCTTTTACGGTTTCTAATGTTATAAACGACTACAGAATATGAAATTTATATTTTCCATCATGAATTCGAGCAAAATCTCCTACGTAAATATGATAGTCAGGTAATTTCTACTGCAAGACCTCTCTTGAAAAATTAAAATTAATCCTGTTGATTTTTCTAACCAGGACATTCAAAACAAAAAAAACGTTGATTGTATCATAAAGAGATGAAAATTTTGAGAGAAGCAAGTTACGCTAATCAGATAATTCTTGAAATTAAAATCATTGTGAAATACTTTCGTAATTACATGATATTAATTGTACACCTTCAAATGTTCAAGTAACTAGATGTAACTAGTAACTGAGAAAAGGTTCTTTTAGAATGGATTTTAATATCTGATGCTCAAGTTCCAAAAGTAGCTGGCGAAATTATTACCCGTTTCATGTTCAACAAGAATGAAATTTACTTAATTACCACGAAAACATCTCACTAATATACTCGTAAGCCTTGGAGCTCATTCGCGAGTTGATTCCTTCATTAAAGTCTGCCTATTAAGAAAACACTCAAATCTTAAGCCATAAATAAAGATGCCCTTGAGCTAAAAATTAGATATGATCGATATTTCTTTGAACCTCATCGCTGCATTTCGGTGAAATACATGTTATATTTTCTAGACTATTATTTTTAAATTATTTTCAACTTTGAAGAAGTTTAAAAAAATTAGTTTACAATTTGATGTCTGATGGAATTATTCTTTGAAGCGTTGTGATGTTTTAAAATTTTGATTATATTCACGAATATAAAATCCACATTAGAGGCAATTTGCAGATTATAACGCACACGAAAAAGTGGAATCCATGAATAAGCAAGAAGGATAAAGATGATAAGTTTGAACGAAGTTTACTAAAACATTCGCTCCAATTACCGTGGGTTTAATTATATGACGGAATTTTACATCTTCTTATGTATGCGCATGATACAATTTTTCACCGTTTTAGTATTTGTAGTTACATCATTGATGTACGTTATTATACTAATTTGCGTCTACGATGGCTTTTGATAGGTTTAAGAATATATTTATAGTTAATTATAATTTATCTTCAATAAATAAACTTACTTCGTTCATTTTTTTTAATTTATGTTCTGTTTGTGACTAAATTTTATGAGTGAAATTGGAGCTGGTATTAAAGCTGCTTGTATGAAAAGTGATATCTGAGCTATTATGAACTTTCACTGAAAAATATTAGAACCAACAACACGAAAATGAGGAAAATTAAAATTTCAGAAGTTATCTGAGACTAATTTAAGATTAATATAAAATTCCGGAAATTAAATAGAAAAAATTCTGCCTGCAAATCTAGGAGATGAATGTAAGTAGTTAATGAATTATTGGTAAGTTGTTTATATTTACGTATTAACATGTCTAATAATGATCGACTAAACGTACTTCAGTGGCCCTAATTTTCTTTACATATTGAGCCTTAAAGTATATAGTGTGAGATATAAAAATCACTGCCATCATACTTTCAGGGAAACTATTTCGAGTTTTATATAAAGCACAATTATAATTAAGAAGGTACTTTTACTCATTTCATGGAATACTCGAAATCTCGTTCGGCAGATATACTCGGAGTAGGAAAAGATTAAACATAGAATGGAGCTTTCCTTCTTACGAAATACAAGCACCACTCCTGGAGACATGGGTTAGATGTAAGGAGAGACTTTCTAGTCTCAATCTCGCCCGAGTAAAGGCCATTTATTATTATTATTACTAAGACGGGCTTCGGAATTTTCATTCCATGGATGTTTTAAGCCGTATCGTAGCGACAATTACTCTCATGACAACGGTTTCTCGGTGAAGGGGCGGACAGAATTTTCTAGGAGTTATAAGGAATATTTCGTCCGATCGAATGGAGATGTTTGAGAGGATTCGATCCGCAGCGGCAGATGCGTCCTTCGGGAGGTCAGACGAATTCAGAGCACGCAGACGCGACTCTTTGTCACTCTCTCTTCGAAAATCCCTCGCGACTCCCGCTAACTCTTCTGTATTCATCGCCTCACTCCGAAGATTATTCCCAGTCCCCTTTCACACCTATGAAGGATTGCATGTCTTTAAGATCATCCCCTGCCATCAAACACCTCCATTCTTATCTACACGCACTCTGTCAGAATAGAATGAGTCCACTGATTCACTGTTTTAAGTTGCAACTAAACTAAAACGCGCATCTGTGCTACACATTTATTTTTTGCTCCTCTGATTAAAAATTTTAATGAACTCATGAGTATATATAGTTTTTTTAATATGATATGATCCCATAAAGCATTAGTTTGGAGAGGTTAAATATTTTGTAATATGCTTTAAGAGAGAGTCATTAATTAAGAAAACAATACTTTTATTTAGCTTATGACTCCTTACGAGAAACTCAAACATGAAATTCAGAAATAATTAAGTTATTTAAGCGGTTAATGGTAGCTAAGTGGGGTTTTTATGGTTACTTTTTTTTCAGGTAGAAATTTCGAGGGTCGCCATCCTAATCCGGACCCTTAGCTTGGCTTCCCAGCTCGGGAGCGCCCGGCCGCCACAGCAGGGGGAACCATAAAAAACTGACCGCGTGGAATACGATTTAAAATATTATAAACAATTCAAATGAGCAAAAATGTATTATCTTCGTCATATCACTCGTCCTAAGAGATATACAAGCTACTTTTGATCGACGTTCTACGATGAAAATTAAGATTTTTCGTGATTTTGCAAGAAATTACCCGTTTACACACGGCAAAGTTGCCGTTGAGTTGGGAAAGGGGGGAGGGATTTCTATCAAAAATCTAGAAATCTAGAGATCCTCCCCCCAACCCAACCCAATCCTGGTTGAAATATTTAAAACACCCGCCTATCTGACTGAGCAACGTTGCCGTGCGTCAACAGGTAATTTCTAGTAAAATCACGAAAAATCTTAATTTTCATCGTAGAACGTCAATCAATTGACGCTTGTATATCTCTTAGGACGAGTGAGACGACAAAGATAATAAATTGTTGCTCATTTGAATTGTTTATAACTTTTTAAATCGTATTCCACGCGGTCAGTTTTTTTATGGTCCCCCATGCTGTGACGGCCGGGCGCTCCGGAGCTTCAAGCGGAAGTAAGGGATATTTTACATTAGTATGTGTATCTGCGTGAACATGTTCATGGATATTCTCTTTGTTACAAGAGATAACGTCTTTCACTCAAATGATATAAATACTAGGGAAAGACTGTTGAATTTTATTACGGTAAATTCGAATGAATTGCAATTGCTGGGAATATTTATTTATGCAATTTTATTGAGATTACTCACGAAACAAGCTTGTTTAACATACTGACAAGCAAGAAAGTGATTCAGATCAAAATCTTAAATTGGACGACTATTTTAAAAATGACACCTAATATTATTTTATGATACATAATATGTATGATGAAATGTTTGACTGAACAATACATCTAGAAACCCGAGCTCTTACAATTAGCTTTTGGTATTCTAAGAAATAAAAATAGAAAACTGAAACCTCTATAGGGAATGAAGTAATGGTTAATCCTTATATGGGCTTAAGATATGAAATAATTAATTACTTTCTCGAATTATACTATTGAGAGACAAAAGGTACGGATAAACTAATTGGATAGCAAAAACACAAGCAGAAATTGACAGTAGCTTGATTCGAATATTGAATAAAATTAACGATATATAATGCAATTATCTATATGTTACCAACGGAACTATCAACTTTTTTAAAGTAATCTCACTGAGAAAGTAATATGAAAATTATCAAATATATAACAAAAAGGAAAATCGATCCTTTTTAAGAGGTTCTCAGTGGTTGATTATGGACATTAAATAATTTACATGAGCGATAAAGAATTAGTTGGACTCCATTAATAAAACTTTATGTATAGAGCGAATCCAGTTGTATATTTCTTGATTTTTTTCCTTGAAGGTTTTCATCTCAGGAGCTTGAGTGTATACATATAAATCTATTTCAACGCGAGCTGTTTCAAGATCAATCATCCAAAAGGTTGCTCTTCAAAAATGGCTTTAGTCTCGAAGACTTAACGATCGTAGCTTTGAGTTCTTTTGTAATAATATCCACTGATTTCACATTCTCTGGTTATTACGATCGAAGTTGCAAGAGCAAAGTCCGGTTCATGTTCCTGTCCCCTATATTCACGCTCATTTTGATCTTAGCTATTTTACACCCGCCATTGTCCACGACACCCTGTGCCGTGCAATGCAATTTTTCCGACTCATAAATAGTTGACAATGCCATTCGAATATTTCTCCCGGGTTTCATCTCCTTCCGAAATTCCTGCTCATTTCCGAGCGAGGCCTGAGGAATAGCTTTCATTATGGCGTCAACTTCTAGGGTCATATTTCTGAGTGGGACTCATCAAAGGCATTTTTTCGTTGAACGTCTCCGGTCACGATGGGCCTCGCAAAGAGAAGGGGTTGCTTGGGGAATGCATCTCCATTGACAATGATAGTTTCTCGCTTTACGACCAAAGGGGTTCTTTTATAGAAAGGCCACCAAATTCATAACGGAGACTACCATCTGGAGAGTGAATATCACAGGTATATAAAGGGAGTTCGATAAGGCGGTGGTCGCATTTTTTGGTAGACAAGTTATTTTGAAATCCAGTCAAAAGGGCAATCTATCAAATAAGAGATTTCTGATTTTTTAAATGAGGATTTTAATTTGCTTTGAAAGCCAAAACGATACATTCAAAATTTGTTCTTTCCAATATTCCATCTCAATCAAAAACCAAATCTCGAGAGAACATCTGAGAATTTTATAACAGATAAGAAAATACGCAATGTACAAAATAACATTACGCTGATATTAGTCATATTGAAACTGTACAATTTTCCAAATCTCATCTAAATTTTTAATCTCATTTAATGTGTTTTTATTTATTTTTTATGATAAACTCGCAATATCGTCACCAATAATTGGTGACGGTACATTTCCGTTAATTGACGCAGTTAGTATCGTATTAATATTGTTTCGTGGAAAAATAATTTTCGGATTCATTTTAAATAATAATTTTCCTAGTTAACCTCAGCCAATGGAATTTAATTGAGTATCAAATTCACATTTCATTAATGCACTTCCTAATAATATACCTGCCCTTCAGGGAGTGTATGAGTGATGCTACTTTGCGTGAGTTTTGCCCCACTTATAGTGTAATGAAGTACATGGGTTTTTATAGAGTTGCACTGTACTCATAAATTGAGAAAGGCATAGGACTTATCTGCTATGATATATCGGTAGTCCTCCGGATGGCAATGTGGTTAACGCCTTTGTTTTCATCAAAAACCTAGTGGTTCGATTAGACGTGGAAGACATGCTAATCAAGCACAGAATAGCATTGAGTAGCGATTTGATTCAATAGGTTAAAGGTCCATGAGGGCAAGAAAAGCCAAATATGGTGGAGTGGGTGTCGATACGCTGACCCAGTATCACCCACGGCGAATGCCGCCTGACGATGCCATATCCATCAAAGTGATACCACACCGTGGACTTTAAATTGAATCACTATTTCAGTACCAAGATTTTCTTAAGTGAAAATCGTTTGATTAAAGATCATTATAATTCAGCTAAAACTTATTAATGTTCATTTAGAATCGATAAATTCCTGAAAACTGTAATAAAATTCATTCATTCATCCTGATTCAGAGGGTGACTCAGATCATTAGAAAGGTTCAGAGCGATATATGATTAAACCTCATTAAATGAAAATATAATTAAGAGAATTTGAGTACTTTATCAGGGTAACAATAATTGTACTATAACCCAAAAGATTCGAATAAAGTCTACGCATTTAATGTTAAAATCAACACTAACTTATTAAATTAATGTTAAAATTAACTCTTTTTTAGTAATTTTATATGTTAGTATGTAAGGTGATAACTGATTTTTAAAAAGATATTAGTGTAACATTTTCAGATAAAGTATGATTCGAAGGACTTTATCATTTGGAATGCTGAAATGTAGAACGCTGTAAATTAAAGAAATACAAGGCACTGCAAATTTCTCACTTTTAACTTAAATATTTATTTTCATAAGGGATATATATTTAAATAAAAAAATGGCTTAATTTCCTTTACCTTAGATAGGATAGGTAGGATAGGATTCATCAGATTAGCAGTGAAAAGTGTTTTTTTACAAAACATCTACTTTTCTATTTCGAAGTTTTGAAACGAGTTCTCAAGCTAATGCACCTGTGTACCTCATCGGATTTCTTTATCTATCTTTGAAATTGTGGAACCCTATTCTGTGTTGAAACCACAAAAGAGATTACACTTTGGAAGAATAATAGCTAATACGGAAACTGTCCAATGGAAATTAATGGGTTCACCACAATGGGTGTTTTCACGAATTATTCCAAAAAAGTAATTTAAGAAGATTAATTTAGAATGGAAAAAGGTGCTTATAAAAAAATTAATAAAATAAAAATCTCTATAACAAGGAGATACATCGGGACAGAGTAATGAAAATGTAAGCAGTAAACTTTCAAGGAATGCAACTTTTACTGCATATCGTTCCATAATGCATCGTAATACCTGGGTAAATAACTTCTTGGGAGTTTGCAATTTATGCCTCCGTATTTATTCTTGCGGTGCAACTTCGCAACGGCAGTAAATTATCAGTGCCCACGTAATCCCCGGTGCATTACGAGAAGAGATTTTACGCCTCGCGAAAAAAAAGTTCGGTTAATTGCGAGAATCTAAAAACTTCGAAATAACCGAAACGGCACCGGCCCAAACTTTATCATCGTCCATCAGACATTAAAGGATTCGCTTTACTTCTTTATGTCTCCATCACTCGATACATCCGAAGTTGAGACATTTTTCCTTCAGGTAAGATGAACTTCCATACGCGACTGTCCTCGGCGAATAACCCTTTGGAGCATCTCCCCTTTATCTTATCGCCTTTCTACCTTTCTTTCTCCCCTCTACCTTTACTCTTATCCTCTTTCACCCTTTCTCCAACCCTTTTCCACTCTAGCATTTTCATTGCTGTCGTAAAAGGCCCTGGAAGACGACACACCCTCGAAATCAGCGCTGTCGAAGGATGCCTCGCCGCTTAAGCCAGCTACAAAACCGGCGGAATAAGTCGGTGCTGCCACCTGAGAGGCGACGGAGATAAGAAGAACCAAATTTCGCGAAAAAAGAAACATGGGGAAGAAACACGACGACAAGGCATAGCTCGGTCTCTCCGATATAGCGCCGTGGGTTGAGAGGCGAGATGGAACCTCAGGGTCGCAATATATCGTCCCAGAAGGAGAACGTGTGCTGTGGAAAATCCGGATTATAGTGTCTCCCCGAAGTCGTATGGGAGACGGGTGTATTGCGAAGGGGCGGTCCAATCTCACAGAGAATCTACGCGGGACCCGGAGAGAGGAAAGAAAAATCGACCAACCCTTTCTTCCTAACGCACTTCAGTTGTCCCGTTCAATATCCGGGGGGAAATTTTTGAGGAGGGATGACCCATCGGGGGGTGGAACTCATCGGACCCGTAATAGCACCTTCGTCGTGGGGTCATGCTAGATTTTGAACACGCTCCGTGAACTTTCAAAAAGATAAAGAAGAGACGCCCTTGCATTCTGCCTCTTCATTCTCTCCCCACGCGTTTTTATCTCCAGGCGAGAGACTTTGGAAATTTCAATTTACGGTGTATAGGGAGTAGCTATTGACAGGTACCCCTCTACAGATGCTCGAAAGCTATAGAAGGAAGAAAGGGTAGGGATAATAATATTGAAGGCGAGGGTGTGTTCCTATGGCATATATTGTGCCCCGAAGCGCGAGCGAATCTTGGGATTCCGCCAAGATACGTATCCGAGGCAACAAAGAATAATCTGAGAAAATATTGGGGGACTTAGATTAGATTTGTCAACTGTGACATTCCTATTGATAACTCAAGCCAGTTTATTGCAGATTTACCTTGCGATCTTAGATGTGGGTCACGGTGTTTCATGGATCATTGTGGAATTTAATCTGGGAGATAGGCGAGCATTCAGTCCCTCCATTGCCGAAGACAAAGCTCGATGCTTTAAAAACAAAACCAATTTAAAAATGCAATCGCAGGTCACCGATTAACATATTGAATCGGGATTTATGAAATGGAATATCGTTACCAAAATTAAATTGGGAGGTTAAGAACATTATGAAGATGTATTTATGGAGAACGTAAGATGTTAAATACCTTACAACCTATGAATTTCTATATCTATTCCTAAAAATAAAGAATCTCCACTCAAGTGGAAAGAACTGTTTGCTAAATGTTTTAGAATAATAATTGGATTGGCGTTAAAACTAATACGTGAGCAAAGCAAGTATAAAAAACTACGAAAAGTTGTTTCCGATCCATAAAAATAGCAATTTTTGATAAAGATTCATTTAACACGTTGGAATAAGTATGATACTACCCACTAGTCATGATTATACTATTTTTCCTAAAACATAAAAATAATGCGTAAGTATGTGGATAATATGTTATATTTAGCTTGAGAATGCGTACGCCACGAAGCCCAAAGATAAACATAAGTGAATAATATATCGTTTTGTGAGTTAGGTGCCTCGAGTAGGACCCCGCGGTAGTTGGTGCCAATACGTGGGGCGGAACTTAACTTGCTAACAAAGCTCACCTTTATCAAATGTGTTATTTACACGAAATGGTTGTTTATTAGATAGAATACCAGCTTTGAAGGTGGAAGACCTAACTTAAAATCCCAGTCATTTCGATGTATTCCAATTCCACTTCCTAAACTACATGTAGATCTACATAAATATCTAAATGGGTTAAATTTTGATGGTTTCCATAGTAAAATGGAAAGACAGTGGCTACCAGCAGCGTAATAACGAAAAATTAATTGTTCGCAACAGTTTTTAAATAAATAATCAATATAAAATGTATTTGTGCCTAATTATTATTATTAGTGATGATAATTTAGCCTATTTTTTTACCAAAAACAGCCACAGATGTTTTAAGGATTAATATTGTGAGAAAAAAATTGGGCACATAAAGCATCATTATGCCTCATACTAAAACGTTAGAATAAACTCAATCAATATAAAGAAAATTAACTAACATTAAGGTCGTGACGGCATTTAAGAAATTTCGCATAAAGATTCATCAATAAGTAGAAAAATTAAGAATGTTATACCTCAAAAAGTATTCATATGCTTTCTGATGCTTCAAAAGTGTATCTACCAAATAAACTCATATCGAAATTGGCTTATATGGCAACATTCATCGTTGATAATTATTTAGAAGGTAAATTTAAACTACGCAAAACTAAGTATTATCTGCATAAATAATTTTATAATATAAACATAAGGCCATGCATATAAAACCATAACTACATAAATATTATGATTTCGGAATACCCTTAAAATATATGAAAACTCTAAAGCGGCAAGGCAGTATGATATATTGGGTCTAATGTAATTTTATTACTTTCTTAGAAAGATAAGATATAGGAACTTTTAGGCTTGTAAGAAAACTTGCCATAATTATATAACTTGCCGGTTATAATATGCGCAAGTAACAGGGATTTCATGCTAAATTTACGTACTACGGTTTCAGAATGCAGAAGACGTGCAAGTAATTTGATATCGACTGTTCTCAAAAGCGGATCCATGAACTTGTTTGAAGGAAAAGGGATACCTTCTGTAATCAGATCTTCTATTCAATTCGTACATCTCCCATTTGAGATTATCTCTGATACACTGCTGTCTCTCTTGACCACCCCGCGCCCTGTGTACACTTTCTAAATCAAGATTAATCCGACGTCATAAGGATTTCAAAACCGCGGTTTCTGTGTTACGGTCGAACAAGCGAATAAAACGCCCCTTCGTTAGCATTCGACGGACTCTCAGAAGTTTGTTCATTAGACTTTCAGTTTATCCGATGCTCCAATTGCATTTCAGATATACTCTTTGAGGGATAAATTACCGCTAAAAGCCGCATTTACCTTAAAACCCACGTTCCGCTTTTACGGGAGCTAAAGAAGATCCCCCAGAAATTATCGAATGAAGTTGTTGGTGATTAGCTAATTTGGGGCGCTCCTTCTTTTTACGAAACGGTTAATAAAATTTCGTGTCTTCTTAAAATCGAAATCGGCCTCAGTTAAGTAAAAAGTAAGCATGTCGAAAGCAGAAGAAGATTTAGATCCGATGTATAGTTTAAGCCTGATACGGTATCCTGATGAGTATATCACCCAACGGGCAAAAAACAATTGCGGATTGCATAAAGCAGAAAGGTCTAGGGGCGCCTAATTAGATGAACAGAAATTATTCAAACGGTGATGGTAAGTTATTTGCAAATAATATTCACAAATGTTACAAAAAGAATTACAGGGGAATATAATGATAAATTCATATCTCGAGCCGAATTTAATAAAACTTGCAGTCTAATTGAAAAATACATATATTAACCCATATAAGACTTTGTAGAGCTGATGAACAGTATTTATCAACGATAATAATATATGACTTTATTTGAGGGCAAGATTTAAATATATAATTCTAATCTAGCATCTATTCTATTTTACTAAATATTTGAAGGAATTGCTTTCGGGGATATAACAAGTGAAAAGGCACAAAGGAGAAAATAATTTGCTAAAAAAACCTGAGGGACTTATAATTCTTATTCAATGACTTTGGAAAAATGTAAATAAAAAACGTGGCAATAAATAATAAGCAGTGAACACATAAGTGAATTACGGCCGACAATTACATTATATTACGTTTGAGAAATTGTTAGGAGGCAAACGGATTAATACAACTGTAAATAATAACCGTTAAAGACCAACTACCACTATTGAAAATATTATTTGTCCTTATTTTAAAGTATGGAATAGTTTAAGCTTGGACTTTTTTTGCAAAAAAGTCTAATTTGCCGAATGATGTAATTCAAATAATCGGATTGTTTACATTCTGACTTACTTAAACAAAATAGAAAGCATATTCTTATAACTATATGAATTTTACCTTGAATAGGCATTTTAAACTTATAAGAGCAAGAGATTAATGCCTTACCTATTCAGGTCAACCAATTGAATAGGGATCATCCGCGATATAGCTTCTTTAACCCTTCCTTTACTGTGCCCTGAAAACTTCCAAAAACAGATGTGCGGGGTGCTCCGACCCCAATGCTTTTTTCGCAAATATTACGTTGTTTTTCTGTTTTTCTTTTACTTAACCTTTAATTACGTTTAGAAATACATTATTCATTATTTTGATGAGATTATATTTAATTTCTTTGGAGGTAGCATTAGAGTTTTGACCATTATATGGGATAATATAGTACAACTAAATTTGAATAGCATTATTTTTTTTAATATATTTACTGTTATAATTACTGTAATTCAATAAATAATGAATCAATTGAAAAATGTATAACAATGGGTGACTGAATTACCGCAATCGCACGACATGGCATTGTGTATAGCAATCCAAGCAAATATGGTGGTGCGGGGTACTTTGGTACCCCATTCAAAATCTAAAGATATTTTGGAAATAAGTGTGTAAAACAAATTTCTTTCAATAACATACTATAAAAAAACATTGATGCACGAATACATGGAATAAGAAACATGTGGTTAAAAATAAAACTTCTAAAAAATCTATTGAATTTAGCTGTTTTGGGGTCCTCCAGTACCCCGTACCGTCAAGGAAGGGTTAAATCCTTATCTTTGCAAGACAATCAAAACATTAGGGCCTCATAGGCCATCAAACCTCGCCAATTGATTTCAAGATTATCGAGACGACAGATATTCCGATAGAAATTGGTTCGTTTCCTACTTGAATTTTAATTCTGAACTAAACTTACTAATAAAGATCTAGTTTATAAGGAAATACAAGAAGCGCCTATAAAATGAGGAACTTGACGTACATTTTTATTTTATGAATTTATTAGTGGTAATAAAGAATATTCTTGACTAATAATTCATGAAGCACCAATTAAAATCCTTCTTTTCAAACAGTGAAATGACACCGGAAATTCTGCTCAGATTTCTCCATCCATTTTTACTGCAGCTCTAAATTTCATACCACAAAATTATCCCTAAAAATATCGATACGAATCGTGTGAGATAGATTACATCCAGAATTTTTTTTATCGTTAACCAAAAAAAGGGGATGTTCGTGTTTAAATAAAGCCCTCCTTACGCGGTATCGTTCAAACTGTTACATTTATTCATCAGGGTAGCGATTGTGAACTGCAGAGTATCGTTTAAGAGTTATGAAATTCAAATATTCTTTGAGCTCTTCGCGTGATCTACAAAAGTCGAAACGACTTCACAATTCTCCCTTTTATATTACTTCCGTTGCTACCCCTTCAAACTGTATGTATAAGTACCTTTCATGATAAAATTCGCGTATTCGTAACGAATTTGGTGATAAACTGTCATTCGTAGGATATTCAAAGAACTAATGAAGAGCTTTAAATTTATTTTGGAGATTAGAGTAACAATTCAAACATCCTTCTGAAAAGTATGCACTGACAGATAAAAATTATTGGAAGCAAATCGTAAGTCTTATATTACCATAGATATCACAATCACAGAATAACCCATGAAATCTAAACATACTTCAAAGAGCTTGGTGATGACAGCATTCGATCATCACGAATATAGATTAGTTATTGAAATGTGTACTCTCCTAAGAAGGCCAGTAACTTCAGCCAATCCATCGTTTTAGATAGCGGCTGTACAGAGCCCTGTCAAAAGCGCCTTTTAGATATTTATTAAAACTCATATTCATCAACAGCTTAGCTGCATCTAACCGTGTAGCCCTCTTTGGTAATAAATATCTTATATTGATAGTATACGAGTTATTTCCTAGTTCCTCTCTATATATAAGTCTAACTGGACGAAGTTTTTAAGTGATGGCCTTAAAAGTTTATAATAAATTGCCTGTCGCTATCAAAGACAATAAAAATGTACAATTCGGTAAACCATTAAAACATTCTCCTAACATAAACTTACTTCAGCGTAAATGAATTTGTAAATGAGGGAATCCTCAATATGTCATATGTTAAAGAGAAGAAATTTGTTCTTAAGAATAAATATATGCTGTATTTTAATTCAAAGTAATGTGTTTCTAATGTAAATTCAACTGTATTGGGTCGTTGTGATTATTGATGACTTAACCTATACATGCATATGTATGTCCTTGGATGAATAAAAATTATTATTATTAATTGAGAATTGCAGTTGAAATATTACACATATTGATAAATCAACCGCCTTGTCTGCTGATTTAAACCCTCAAACATCAATCGGTTGCATCTCTTTTGAAAAGTATGTGATGGTATGATAAAAATTTCGAAGAATGATTTTCATCAAAGCAGAATTGGTTGACGAACTTCGTTTGTCTACATGATGAAGTTGTAAGAGAGCGTCCGAGAGTGACTCTGCACATTGGGATAGAGAATGTATTGTAAGCTTTGAATTCGATAGGGACCCGAGTCTTCTCAGCCCCACATATCCCAAACAGAGTCGCATTTATCCGAGTCGGACGCAATTAGTTCGAAGGAGAGAGGTCAGTTGGCCGAATGGAGATACGTCACAGCTGCACCACGTCACAGACTGCGAATCCGACCCGCACAATCGCTCGACTGTAAGGAACCCCTTTCAGAACATTTCTTTTTATTCCCTCGCATACTCTTTCCTTGCCATGGTAATTTATGGAAACCATCGGATTTTCATACCCTACGTGAATACATGCATGGGATATTTCACTGGATTTACCTCATGAAACTTTCTCTTCTCTTTTTTTTCAACTCCTTTTACACGACTGTGTAAGTTCTGCGCCCGTTATATGAGTGGGATATGTTTATTTTCCTAACGGTGTTGGCAATGCTTTGCTGCAAATTTACATACCATCTTACGTCAGATCTTATTTCATGAATTTTCTTCTCTTTCTTTCTGCTCACTGCTTCAAAAAGCATAAAATTAATGTTATTCAGATTAATATGCACCATGGAGATTTTGAAACTATGATACAACTGCTTTTTTAGAACTCTTAGAGGATATCTGATATTGCATCATACTTCTGGATAAATATACAAAATTATAATTCTAGTTATTTTTCTTATTCTTATTATCTCTTATTAAAACCCTTTCTATAGAAATTATTTAACGTATCCTGAGTCTCTAATCTCAATTATGTACTATTGAAGTAATTGGAGCAAGAAAGGATAAAATGAAAACTCGCGATAATTCTTCTATTAGGAACGTAGTATCTAAGCCACTTAAAAGTTCCGCAGGCCCAAACAGCAGCTATTATTTGTTTTTTCTTTGCCAATTTTTTCTCAATTGGATTGACACTGTCATTAAATTTGCTATGTGTTTGATACTAATAGATTCACTTTACGTGACTCACTTTGTTTGAATTTACATGATAGAAATGTTATCTTTATTGTAAATTTTATTTTATTTCTTGTGTTACCCTAGAGCCTGGATGGTTCTCCATCAACTTCTTATGGCGTATATTTTCCACTCAAGATGCTTTCTGCTTCGCTTTATTTTACTCATTATTCTCCGGCTTAACTCAACGTAGGTAAATTAGGTGGAAGAGTCTTCCCTTCCAGACTAATCTCACAAATAAAGTGTCCAATCAATCTCCTCCTCTTCTGCCTGCCTTTCTTTTCCCCGCTGCAGTTAATTATGCTCGTTTTCAAGACGTCATATCAAACCTCACTGACATAAATTAACAGAGAGAGAACCTTATGCTTAAATTTTTATTGCATACATAATGATTATCTCATATTAATTACTTTCCTTAAAATAACTCCTCTTAATTTCTCTTTATTTAATACAGTAATCTTATTTATATTTTCAGTGGAAAGAATTATGAACCCCCAACATTTTTATTCTCTTCTGCAGAATTAGAAATTATGTACCCTTACCTTCGCTTTTAGTAAAGGTCTACATGTCCTCATGTTTTTAGCTCGTGTATGACATGAAGTAATCTCAACTGCTTTTTATAATTGTGTGATGGATGAAATCGGTTCAATCCTTATAAGCAAGAGCCTTCTTTCTAACTAAAGAATCGTTTTGATACAGCTTGTAAACTCTTCATAAAAATATGCATCAAAAAGTTTAAAATAATTGATATATCACTAGGTATATGGCTGATAAAAAATTCACTAATTACATTAAAACCATAGATACATATTCTGAAAACCTTGAAATTAGGTAGAGAGTAAATATTACTAATTACAAAAAATTAAGATAAAGATCTATCAAGTAACACTCGAGTTGATTTCTTTAAAACATATTTTAATCAGTTACCTAGTACTTCTCGGTTATTTATGACGAGGAAGTATATTTCATTGGCAACTTATTTTTTGATGAAACGTTTTCACAAATTCTCTTTAACTATTGATTTTTACTATATAATTTACCAAATTAGTTTAAACAGTTTTATAAAAAATATTTAAAACCGTAACTGTCAGTGTTTTTCCGCAATAATTCTAAAATCTCAATTCCAATAGTCGCGAACTCAACTTCTATATTTGTAATGAAAAAGAAATGAAAAAATAGATTTCTCAGAACCTGTATGCACACTGATCCATATCTGCATTGCATAATGCACTAAGAAACGTATGGCTGAGTAATGGAAAAACCTCATGAGTATACATAATGAAACGTCTTTCAAAGGTTAAGACAGGTGACTAGACGAAGGAGCATATGCCTGGAATTTAATTAGTGTACAACAGAGAGAGTTCGTTGAAGAGACCCTCTCTATAAAGCAGGCAGGAGGAATTTTGACAGGTGATACCATATCTTAGATGCAAGGAACGCGGTGTAGGAAGGAAGGAAACAGTTGCTTAGAGCTATAACGATCATTAATGACTAAACAAAGAACTCTGATGTCTAAGGAAGAGCAAGAGTGAGAAAGAGAACGGAGAGAAGGGATGGGGTTTTTGGATAATGATGGAGAAAATGAGATGACGTAGAGCAAAATGTTTTAATTGCTGAATATTAACGGGGGAATCTTTAGAATAGAAATGAGGGAATATATTCCTCAAAGTAGATCAAACGAAAATGTGGAACAAGATGATTCATTTATCCAATAATTATTGGAAAAGAAAAGTAGTATCTGAATTGAGCATGAATTTTACATGTATTTTGGGATGATGAATGTTTGCTGCTTTTTAATTAGAAACAACAGGAAACATATTTAAAAATTTTATATCATTAAATATTTGCATTTGAATGTGATGGATACTCATTTAGATAATTCTCATGTACTGACTACAGTATCATAAATGCTCATATGTCGTTAACTTACTTCCTCTTCCTCCCTATAACCCTCATTTCTCTATAGTAAACTGATCCTTTTTCAACTCCTTGTAACCTATTTGAACCGACACCCACCATTGCTCTGATTGGTTTTTGACTCTTGACCTCCACTATATATATATGTGCTTTTTGTGGTCTTGTGCCAGATGATGAACGCTTACATTTGGAACAGGTCGCAGTAATAAAACCTTAAGGTGGAATTTTTGCTCAGTTATTCCCACCCTAAACTAAATATATTGTCTGAAAAAATACGATCTAACCATAATATTACATGGTGGATACAATAGTGGTTAGTAATATAACAGCTTGATGATAGTATTAATGGAGGAATTGTTAATGATATTAGAAATCATCGTATGTGTACCGATTGTATGTTTGAATCCACTGCAATTTCGTGTTAAGTCTCTATTATTATTATTATTATTGTTATGATCAGGAACAAAGAAAAAGTATCACTTTCACCAACCACAATATAATTTAATCTGAAACGACAATGATTTCGACTCATAGTCGTTTCAGAAACAATTATATTATTGTTTGTATACTTTTTCTTTCTCCCTGAATGCATGTTTATTATTAGCTTACTTTACAAATGTATGTTTGTTGTTAGATTATTTTACTAAGCACAGCTTTACGTCAAACCGATTAGAGCACTATCTTGCAATGTTGATATTACTAAGCCCAGGCTAAATACCTATTACAAAAGTGACCTTTCCATATTTGATAGAGTATTTCGTGCGATGAATCATTTCATCGCCGACTGAATCCTTCAATATACTTTTTTTACGTAGATTTCGTTCCAATTCATGCCCTGGTGACGATGGCTTCTATCAGCGGCGATTTCCCCCGAACGAGTTCGGCGCGGGCGTTAAAAACGACATTACACCAAATTAACTTGTTCCATCGCTTAATAGAGACGCCGTCGACGCAAACTGCCTAACAACAGCGCAGTGCGACTTTCCGCCCCAGTCTCCGCTTTGGGAAGAGTTGTTCGGCAACTTGGAGCGGAATGTGATCGGCTGGACCGTGAACTCCCCTCAGGGAAAAGGACGCTTGCCCTTCCGAGGTGTGAATTAAATTACGAATTTCAACCGAAATATTCTGACCCCTCGTTATTTTGATCTGCAAGAAAAGTTTCCCACCGTTTCTCCGTGTTTTCCGGGGTCGTTTCCGGGTGAGTCCGTGCGTTAATTTGACAGAGACGGTCGTTATTAGTTCCGGTTGCCTCGTGGCCGCCTCACGTGCGTGCCTCCCAAAGGCGGAGGAGTGTACTTGGCCACTGCGTCGGATAGTTTCCCTTCCGCACAACTTTCTCCCTCAAGCGTGCGCCTCTTGTCATTGGGAAAGTTTGGGTGTTGCCACGGACGACGGGGACAATCAAGGGAACCGTCAGCAATGACAAAAGTGTAGAAGAAAACAATTAATAACATTAATATACACACGGAAATATAGTTCACTTCTTTTCTTCTTTAGAGAAGCTCACTATGAAGAAGGACTTAAAATCTCATTACTAACTTTACGCTTGAAACACAATATTTCTTTGTAAGATACTATTTTTTAAATTAGTATAATGAGATTGGTGAACTATTTCTATTCACATCCCATTATTTCCTTACTTTTTCTATTACTTAAATAATTGTTTCAGCAGTATGATAAAATAGACGTAATGCCTAAATCACCACCGCTTTCGCGGGACTGCATAGGCGTTAAATCTGAAACAAAAACTTACTGCGGCTCCCTTCCTATTATGGGATTGTTTACGATTTTACTTCCACTAGACCACCTTGTCTCCTTAAGGAGAAAAGATGGCGAGGAGACCTTGTGCATCGGTGACTAAGATTCTTTGAGTCAACGATAATTGAAAATTTTTTAATACATCGCTAATCCTCAAAAAGATAAGTATACATTAGTAGTTTTTTCCCGGTGAGTTGCTTGAAGGAAGTATTCTCGGGTTTCCAACCGGGCAGCGTCTCTCCATTCTGTCAACGTTTCGGCTACGCACACTGCAGCCATCTTCAGGACTCTAGTCCTGAAGTCCTGAAGTCCTGAAGATGGCTGCAGTGTGCGTAGCCGAAACGCTGACAGAATGGAGAGACGCTGCCCGGTTGGAAACCCGAGAATACTTCCTTTAAGTATACATTCTTTATTTAAGTAATATTTACGATTGATGTATTATTTTCTCTTGAATAGATTCACTTAACATTTTATTTTTGTGTCATATTTCTTTAAAATTCGTTGATACAATTCAACGCTTAATGTCAGGATTTAAGAAAAAAAATATTTCACGAAACCTAAAGGATGAAATGTTGTGTGGATATTTATTATAGATTTCATTATTATTATTATGATTATTTGGAATATTAGTACCTCACCGATGAAATCCAGCCCATGCATAATGTAGACCCATAGGAGAAACAGTAAACTCAATTCTAACTAACACTAAGTACACTTTTAGAGAATTCCAATAACATTGAATGAGTTGAACTTAACTTGATTTTTTTTTAATTAACGAATTATAAGTATTTTCAAAAAATCAGAAGGATCCTCTAAAGATGCAATTTAGCGAACAGAAATATCTTTTGAGGACTAAACAAAATGTAATTAATTTCAAATTATAAATAAAACTATTGCGTATTCTCATCGTAAATACATGAGAACATATCGTTCGAAAATAAAATACCGTAATTCTGAAATTTATTTCAATTCGGCAGGAATCTAAGAACTCGGTTTCAACTCATCGCAAGGACCCTTTTAGCATCCCCACAATTCCTTCTACAGTATGCAGAAGGAAGAGCTTACGCATGAATGTCAAGAAAAAGCCTACAATACACCAGATGCGGAGAGTATACCTGCCCCTGAGAGCTAACTCAGACACAGATGATGACAAACTGCTCGTTTGCGGTTCCTTACTGGTTAGTGGAAGAAGTGTGCGCTATTGGAGTGGTCGTGTTGCATAGGATATTTACTCCACGAACGCTTTTCTTGCAAGAGATACCAATTTTGGTAAGGAATGGACTGAGAGTCTTCTCAGCATAAAAGCACGTGGGGAGGGGGGGGGGGGGGGGGGAACTAAAATATGAGCGGAAGTTCACATCGATTTTTTCGCATTAGTAATCCAACTCGAGGGATCGCTTTGCATAGCACGGGCCTCAGATGTTAATGCGTAAGAGATAAGGTCTGATCAGAGGAGGAGTTGAGATAGGGGAATGTTACCATATGCGATACGTTTTTTATTTCCTGGAATATAGTCGTAAAGCTGCTCCTTTTCAAGGTGCAGAGTCGTAAATCAGTCCAACAACGATCCCTTATCTCCATCACTTCTCCCAATGAACGGGCGTTGAAACCACTCCGTGGATATTAAACACACCGCATATATTAGGGTCCGGCCGAAAGTAAGGAATTTCCAGTTATTGAACCAATACATCACGAAAACTAACCATATGATCTTATTCCAAATTCGAATTACATGCGGTACTGCATTAGAATTTCATATTGCATCATGAATACTTCTTGTGCTCCATTGCATAATGTGTTTCAATAATTTTGTGTGAGTTTTCATTTCTACTGCGTTTTTATTGACCACTGCATTACTGTAAAATAGAATCTCCCAAGGAATGATGTATTAAACGCTCTCTTGAGATGAAACAAATGGGACTAAGTGAGAACTATATTGAGAAAATACTATGATGAAGTAATCAATTAGTTGCCTTAATCCGTTGTGACTGTGTTTCCTTAAATGAACACTGAAAATAAAAACTTCTCCTTTAATTTCCTTCCAAGGTTTACATTGAAATCGGCGATATATATACAACATGCTTTCTATCTTTCTCTCAGCTTCCCTATTTGCGCTTTCTATTTTCTGCAGGAAAAATAGTCCTACACGAGAAAACCAAACACCTTTTATCCTTTCTTATGACTCTCTGAAATGGTGGGAAAAAGATGGTGAATAAAATATATGGGTGGCACATGTCTGCCTCCATTTTAAGTGTATCGGTATCCTTCCAAACATAAAAGTAGTGGGCAACCTCCTTAGATTGCATTGCTCTATTCGCTGTTACCTTCCGATTTTTTTAGATAATAAACGAAGGTAAACCTATAAATAAAAATATAAATATTTACGACAAATTGTTTTTTTTTAATCCACGAAGGAAAAGTAGTTGTTTAGTGTAACCATAGAGTAAGGATATAGAGGGCTAACCTTATGGGAGAAAGTGTCCCAACCTTTTTTTCTTTCGCCTAACCGCCACAAGATGTCTTAGGCGGCGTTTTTCGTCCTAAGGATCAAGAACAAGCTTGTCGTTTACCCTCGTTCACGCTGGTTGCCTCCCCTCCGCTCGCTCCCCTCTTTTGGAGGGGAAAGGGAAGGAAGGTTTCGCGGAATTAAATATAACTTGATAGTTATTATATTAGTTTGCTGAAGTTATTTTAAAGTAAGCATTCGAGATTCTGTTATCTTTGCGGGAACAACGGTACAACTCTGATTTCAATGACGTCGTTATCTCCGAAGTTAGCGATAGTTTACAAAATTGCGTATAACTATAGCAAATTTGGTGAAAAATAAATTATTTTCACTTAAATATACTTCCAATATTATTATCTTCTTTGCATCCAAAATTCAATTTGTAATAACGAAAAGTAACTTAGTGACAATCGGAGAAAGTTGAGCAACAGAAATTTACGCGCCAAGATTGAGTGCTTTTCTCAAACAAATTGCAGTAAAAAACCAGTAACGGCGATTAGAAATTTGAAATTTACGTTATTTAACGTAGAAATAAATATTCTATGAAATTAAAATCACATGGTGAAAATCCATCTACTCTACTTGAAGTTGTTGCGTCTCAAACTAGAGAGACTGGACATTTTTGCAGACTACATCTGGTTACATAGCGGGTGTATAGGCGAAATATAGCTAGTTCTAGCGATGAAGAGCTCGTAATTCTTGGTAGTTCTATTAACAAGTGTTTTCTATTGAAACAAATAAGTGAAAGCGAGTGTCTTGTACATCCTGTCTTAAAATTAAAGTTTTCGCGTTTTGAGAGATATACTGGTAACTTTTTTCTTGATGTCATCAATTCCGGAAAAAGATTAGTGAATCAATAGTTCATAACAAATATTAATTTTTTACCTCAGTCCTTAAGTAACTGCTAAAAAATCCTTGCCACGAATGTTAATTTTATAAAGATAGCAGTTTGACGAATGATTACGATATATATTTTTTTTACAATCAAGGTGAATGTCATGGAAGTTATCATTGGAAAAAACAAGCCTTAAAATTATGTACAATACAAAAACATATATAGGACGGAAGTAAACTACTTATCTTGAACTTCAGCCAAACATTTGACAGTGGTAGGGGGAGGAGGGAGATGCGGATGCAACACAGAACATAGTGGCTCTCAATTTTCTCCCTTCATCCCTGCAGTTGATGTTGTGCCGATATTTACGCGGAAGTTTGATCTTTCTCCGAAATCCACGAACAGATATTATTATTTCTGTTTATTTTTAATTATATTAACTTATTCCTCATTAATTTGAAGAATTACTATCTGTTGCTTTGATGATTATTAATTATTAATTAATTATTATTAAACTACTGAACGATAAATCTAAAATAAAATTAATGTGGACTTCACATTCGTCAAGGTTGACAGGATAAGTGATGAGATTCATTGGATTCTTTTACCAGAGAAAATATTGGCTGCATCGAAAAGGAAGCTGAAGAATTTAAGTCATAGTTTATCAAATTTATTTCAAGTCATCAAGTAACAGTTCCGATAAATATGAGCGTAACTTACGCGCACAATAACTTTCAGCTGACTGATTTGCTTCCAAAATACTATATTATTAATAATTCCCAAGGAAAAACGGACTTGAAAAAAGTCTGACAGGGCCGGGAATTTTCCTGGGTGCACGCCCTTATGTGCAAAGTCACCTTAACCCTTTCCTTATATTATTAATAATATCATCGCAAATTGATATTTACTAATATCTTGTATTGCTCCAATACTTTTTCAAATTTCTACGGAAATTTTATTATCGAATAATTTTTGTAAATACACATCAAATTCACAGTCAATCATAAAATAAATATCAGTATATTTTCTATCTTCCCGAGTAATGAAGAGTCTACTGTACAGTCTTTTAATCATCCAGAATGCTTAATAACGAACAAGTAACTTTGCAAATGTCGCTAAACTCATCTTGAGGTGTGCCCTCCGATAACAGCCCTAAAATAAGACAATCCTAACGTATGCATCTAATTATGGTTATTTCAAACTAAACCGTATAGCCATTAACATACGTTTTTTCCGATGGCGGCTTCGAGCTATTAGCGATCTGTGAAAAGAATTTTCGGATGTTCATCTGTACCTTATGAAATCCTAACTAAACTCTCCTTCGAACTGTTGTGAATTTCTCAAAAGCACTACTCACAAGCCAAGCTTTGCATTCACGCCCTTTAAACACTCGCATGCAAAATATCTGAGCGTTTTATCAATCTGTTTGTCTCTCAAACGTAATCTTAATCTCTGTTTTCAGGGTGTAAGTTTCGAATTATTTCTCGAATGTTCCATTGTATTTTTTCGAGGAGTAAACAAATCAGCACTTTCGAAATTTTCTCATGGTAATCTTATCTTTTGGTGTGAGTCATCCAACTAAAGGATAAGCTTAAGAAGTGCACGCGTTGAACATTGTGTGCGGAACCCTCGTATCATAGCGTCCCATTGATATCGATGTCGGCTCTGCTACCGAAAACATCACTATAGCTGTCATCGGAGCCATATTTACGGGTATGCGAAGCTATCGCTGAATTTATCAAGCGAACACTAGCAATGTATCTATAAGACTTGCGTGATTATTGGAGTTTTGTACTCTTCAGCAGAAAAATACGGCGCCCCCTTCTGAGAGGGACCTGAGGTGGTGGCCTTGCCACCTCACCCATTGGCACCTGCAATCAACCACCAATTTGGCTCACGCCCGCGTTGTATGTCGTCAAATCATATATACTAATCGTCAAATAACGGGATTTTTTTATTTTTTTTAATAAAGAATTTCGAATCGATTATAATGTATTTAAACTCTGGGTTAGACGTTGTTTTTTTATAAATCAAAATATACTTCAATTATTAGGAATTGAAGGAAATCCAGGAAAATACTGTTGTACCCTATGATGAAAATTATCTATAAGAGTTAACATTTTGGTTTACATGTATGTTCAAGATGGGTTTTATCAAAGTATTCACAAAAATAAATTATGATACGTAATGAATACACATTACTTGCCATTACTGAAGCCCAACGTATCTCAAACGGCCCCATGTTCATAGGAGAGATTGATGCCCGTAATAGAAATATACGCGTTGAAAGAGAAAGTTAGCCAAATTTAATGCCCCCTGTAATGAGGGGACTCATCGGTACGAAGAAGATGCGCGAGGGCTGTCCAACGCCCATAGCCTGCGGCCCCGAGCATCCAGCTCACGGCCCCTTCCTTATGCGTCGTTGCATCCAGCAAGCGGATGCAACGGATGCAACGGACGCACAGCGACATCTGCGCGCTGGGTCCGGAACTACGCAAAAAAGTTGGGACACTTGGATACATGGAGGCGAGCCCTCTATATCCTTACTCTATGGTGTAACCTACATCTGAATTATATAATATACCTTGTGGATAGGTTATAATACTATAAATATTTATTCAAATTAATTTTTTAAAAATTCTGAAAGCAATACTTGATTCTGAATGAATTCATGGTTATCACTCTTCACAATTATAAATCAAACTAACTATTCTTTTCTAATTTATTAATTATTAAATTTACTTCACATGAAAATAATTAATTTAATTTGAATAATTGTATATTAGGATTCAAATATTGAGAATCAATTTCTAATGTGTTTATTCTTATGAAGGTGGAATAAATTTGTTGAAACATTTCCAATGAATGAATTGTTTATAAAAATCCAATTTATCAAATTCAGTCATAATTACGAAAAATATATGATTTAAACGGATGTATAACCGCTTGAAATAGGAAACCTAGGTTTGAATACATTGTCGATATATTTCTTTCACATTTAATTTCTCTTAATTAGCCTTGATAAATAAAATTCGACAGGAGATTATAGTTTTCTTTGGAATGGAGTTATACAACGGATAATAAAATATACCGATTCTTTTCATACGGTAATTTACAAATATAAATCATCCTTGGGGAATGTTTTACAGATTACATCAACAAATTTTGTTTTCACAGAACACATTATTTCAGTTAAAAATTTCAGAAATTAATCCTCATTTTTAGTGACCTTAATTAATCTTTAGGTTTACCTAGAATTTCTGGGAAAATTTAATTTTTTTAAAGATTCTAACAGAAATTAAAGTTCACTACCCTATCGCTGCAGTATGGAGATCGATATCCAGGATGATATTATGTACCTATGGGAAACATTTAACTCCGCCTCAGAAAGCAGGTCATAATAAATAACTGCCATTAATATTTGATGCTTCTAAATTGGTTTTCATGAGTTTGTCATTCTCCATTAACGATTATTTCTTTTGGTATCACGTGCCTTCCGGGAAACTCTTTATATGACCCTAATGGTATTCCGCAGTATGTTTTCAGCAGCTGTTAAATATTGATGAATAATTTATATTTCAAAGAGGGAGAAGGATGGCGGATTAAATGGCTAATAGATGGAATACATCCAAAGAATGATGCCTGGCTCACGCTTAAATATAATAGTTACAGTGCTGGATATTACTTCTACAATTAGTAAAATAAATAAATTGTTTAAATAATTGAGAATTGAATTAAATAATCGCAAGGAAAATTCCCACGGAACATGAGTTCAAATCTTGCGCTATTCTGTTAGAAGTTTGAAAAATTCAATTCTTAAAGACTAGAGATGGGACAATCGATTGAAAAAAACAATCGAATAGTCATTCGATTGTTTTGGCTGGCTGCCGGGATATCGGATCAGTTATACATACTCACACGTATATATGATATCTATATTCATTTTTCATCAGTATCACATATCTCTACCATACTTCCACTAAATGGGATCACGTTACGAGCCACTTCTATCCTCTTCAACGCGTATCAAGTAAATGAGTGAAAAATCGAATGAATCTAGTGAATTTATTCGATTGTTTTTAGCGAGTGAAAAAAAATCGAATATATCTATTCGATTTTTCACTCACTTCCTCTGAACGAGTGAATCACTCGCTTGGAACAATCGAATAGATTTATTCGATTTTTTTCACTCACTAAAAACAATCGAATAGATTTATTCGATTTTTTTTCACTCACTAAAAACAATCGAATAGATTTATTCGATTTTTTTCCACTCACTAAAAACAATCGAATAAATTCACTCGGTTAGGATCGAGTGAAAAATCGAAACGCTTTATTCGAATAATTCGATTGAAGCAAACAATCGAATTATTCGATTGTTTTCAATCGATTGTGCCCACCTCTATTAAAGACTTCGTAGGCAGGTGTTGGATTGTTTAGGTAAATTAGCTCAATTGGCTAACTCAAACAGAGAATAATCCTCGAGTTCCGATTCCAAATGTTTCTCTTTTGGTTCGTTCTAGGTGCAGACCATTAGTCAACTACACTTCTCCATACATTTAAAGGGTCTTTAAAATATTTTCATATCCGGAATGCAGTAGTTGTAATTCGCTCAGTTCATAATACAAAAGCGGAATGCAAATATGATATACTGTGATTTCAGATTTCAGACATTCCAGGGCCAGATAAATTAATAATGAAAGCCAAGACATATGCCGGTATATAAGGTTAGAATAGAAAGTTGCATATAAATAATAACTCTCATTGTTTAAAATTACGTCGATACGTAACACCGTGTTTTAATGCGACGGAATTTTGTAATAAATAAATAAATACATTATGCGAACAAAACATGAATCTTCTGATGCAAAAATACAGATTAGGATTATTAATTAAGAATGAAAAGTATGTAAATTTATAAAATCACTCTGTTATATACATGTAAATACACTTTTATTTCAAATTTAAGTATTTTCTAGAAATTTAGAGGTTGATTTTAAATGTCTTTATGTCAAGTACGTGAATATATATTTATGATGGGAATACAAATAAGAGAACTAAATATATTTTATATATTATCATTGTTTTTAAGGAAAGCATTATGATAACTCTTCAGCACGAATCGAAATCTCTCCAGAAATTCGGAAGGATAAGAGGAAAACTTTCCCCGCTCATTCGAATCGGTGTTGCTCGTCGAGAGGGAAGTAATTCGGGCAGAACGCGAAAAGGAGAGAAAGTGCTTTGGAAAGTCATAAGCGAAGGTCAAACGTTGATGTAATCGCCTTTTGCTACGAGTTTACCGGGGGCTTGGATAATGTAAAAGACATGAAATCTTGCGAACATGTTTTTTCAGGAATGGAATTCATAATAGAGCGGGGAACGGCCGCGACTTAGGAAATTTCTTTCCTTATTTATTTAAATGGAATTCTCGGGAATTGGTCCCCAGGGGCACGTAGATAGCTTGAAAGTCTCAAATCATAGACTACAAGTACAATTTTTATTCATAGAATTTCCAATTAAAATAAATGAAATTTACTCAACGTCCTTGCTAGTCACCGCACATTTAGGAGAAAGTACCACGGAGGTTTATAAGAGAAAAATGCATGTATATTACGAATAGTAATTAAAAAAGCATTCAATGCCTTTAATTTCCATGAAAATAAATTCCTTGCGTCACAATTCCAGAATGTGACAATGGAAACAGATTTCTTTAGCTACCTAGAGACTCGTTGTAATAAGCAATTTGTTTAAGAAATTTAAAATTTTACGTTTGTGACCTATTTGACTCTTAATGAACAAAAAAATGGGGTGTTAGTGGTTTCATGAAATCGCTGGAGTGAAAGGGAGCACGAGGTAATTGGGATGACCACCTATTCATCACATGTACATTAAGTTCAAAGTTTCATTCCTTTATTACTGCGTTATTTCGAAATTTAATTTAATATTTTATTGAAACATTGCTAAAGTAATCTTATTATCTCAAAATTGAAATTTGCAGATAACTTTTGGAGTCCTATACAAAATTGGTGTGAATCGTAGATCTAACGAAAGGAAGAAGCCTAAGGTTTTGTGACCTTCGAGATTTGAGTGTGGCGTAGAATGGAAAAATTAAATCCAGTTAATAAGTAAACAAACCCAGAGTTGCTGAAAATGGTTAGTGAAGAGTATGGTTTCATTTGAGTTATATATCACCGACCAAAGAAATGGTTGGATTAAATTTTGAAAGTAAAGCGGCTGTAAAAGGAAGGAATTGAAGGTAAAATGCAAGGGGAAAATAGAGTGTAAGACAACTGAAGTAGATGTTAGATGAAATAAACTCAGAGGATATTAAGGCCTATGTGCATACCAAAGGGTGGATCATACATGCACGTAGATAAGCTTAATAAAATATGATAATATATCACTTTCTCTTCTTCCCCATATTGTAGTACCATTTAATAAGGCTTTAAATTACTTCACCCAATTTTCGTTGCCAAATTAACATTGGCAAGACTTTCTACGATTTCCTTACATACATCCTAAGGTTTCAATCTTTTCTTTGATGTCATCTTTCAATTTCTTCCTTGGAACATTTTGCTAAGATAACCTCATCTCTTTCTAATATAATCTTAATCCAAAGTCAATTCTTTCCTTATAATAATTAGTTCCAAGTGTAATCTCTACTACATCGGTCTATAAAAATTCCTCTTTTATATCATCTTCTATCCATGTTTCAAATTGTGTCTTTTACTTCTTAGCCTAATCAAACCTTTCACAAATCCCCTTTTTCTTGTTTAGTTACGTTAAATAATTTCAATTTATAAATAAACAATGTAACTACGCTAGTTTAACCTCACCTTGAGTATGCATGCAGTGTATGGAAGCCTTCTGAAAAGTTCTATATCCGCGAATTAGAAAAGATACATGTAAAATAAGTTCCGAAAAGAATTGGTATGACAAAGCAGTGGGCCTTCTTCAGGATGCAGGATGGAAATCCTCCGAAAGTATAAGATTTAAACAAAAACTTACTTTATCTTATAAATTCAGCAAGGGTAGTTTTTCAGACGATATGTCGCATTACATGATGTGCCTTTCAAGTTATATACTTTCGTTGTTTTGACATTGCGAAGAAGTTCAGGCAAAACGTAAAAAAACAAGTCGCTTCAAGAATTAATTTTTTGCCCGCAAAATACGCAAAGGTGATCAATCAGGGAAGATGAACCATGGTGCATGCATCTCATCCCGTTCTCCAAATGGACCTTTTTTTAAGTACACTCCTGGCCAAAATTAACGCAGCACCGGCCGTAAGGATCGCTAGGGAGGTGCTGCGTTAATTTTGGCCAGGATTGTACATATAAGAATATAGATTTTCTTCCATCTATCTAGATACGCTTATCTGGTACTGAATTGTCGATATGTGATTTCTCCAATATTTTTTGGAAATTTTTAGTACACCATACAAAGTTTATTACTTTAAATATCAGTTACATTGCTGTATACAATAGTACAATACTGTATTAGTATTGAAATTTTCAAGGAACATTTGCAAAACTTTTGGAAGGTTTTGACGGTAAACATCCAGAAAAAAATTCTCGATAACTGACGTATTACGATTGATTTTGGGTTTATATTATCGTTACTCTCTAGTGGTACTACACTCGTTAAATGCGTGAATGACATCGCAATTTTCTGTTTGCGCGTGCCATCGAAATAGCTTGTCCTCCTAATGTATGTTTGCGTGTCGTGTATCGTTAGGAAAACTCCAATTTGTCTTGATTACCGCCTGTGTGCTTCAAGAGAATCCTGGCTACGATATGAAAGCTGTTTGCTACGTGAAATTGCAGCTATTTGTCGATTTTTAGGAAGAAAGATACTTGTAAAAAGAAAGCGACATCTAAAGACGGTATCGGTAGTAGGAGATGATTAATGACGAGAAGTACAGATGAAAACATCAGGAACGAGTAATTGAAAAAACTCCACGTCACGGTACTCTTTATTACAAACTAACTGGAGCTGTAAAACGAGGAACTTTGGAGGAGCTGTGGCATATAAAAAATTGAGGAAATAGAAGACGATCTAAAAGCTACAGGTAATAAAAATAAATAAAACAACATGAAAAGATTCCATAAATAATCGTAGGACATCTGAAGTGCAATAAGACAAAAAAATAAATAATGGCGTTTGAAGGAGATTTTACACACTCTAAGATGAATAAAAATAAAAAAGTTTTATTTGTTGTGTCGTTAAAAAATTGCTTTAGGAAACGTATCTTGAAAATAGCGACGAAAACAATATGACCTACTTAAATATAGATAGAAATGTTTCTTATGACTTGCGATTCAATTATAAATTTACGAAACTACCCTAGACTTCCTTTTAAAACATCAAAATAATTTTCACGTACCTTTGCTGAACATTTTAAAGCGTTTCATTTCTTCGATAGACTTTAACGAGACCATTGAAAATAATAATAACAATAATAATAAAACCTTCAGATACGTTTTCTTTTCTTGTTCTTTAATAACTGCTTGCGAATGCTTCGACTCTTCTTATATAAGCAAAGGTGAAAAATAAAAACTCCCCTGGTGCTATAAAGAATAGGATAGCCCAATGCAATTTCTTTAGTCGCAACGCTTCTAACCGGCATTGTGGCCTTTGCCTTTAGAAAGTTCAAATAAAATGGTATGCTACAATTTTTTACGTAAAAAAAGACCTAGTTAAACATCTATGGAAATTATAAGTATCAAGATTAAAATAGAAGACATTTAAATAAAAAGGAGCATTCAAGTGGCAACTGCAATACGCTATAAAACAGAGGCACAAAGCTTGGTCGGAAAAGAGATAAATATTTTCTTAAATATCAAAGCCTGCAGTTTAAAATAATTCCATCAAAGCACTCTGGGAGAAAATTCATGTTTTATAATGATTATATTTAAACTCAGAAGTTAATTTGAACAACCCTTTAGTGACAAATTAGCCAAAATTATCTCGTGCTCTTCAGTCGAAGCTTATCCTTATCAAGTTAGTTTATGGTATTATGGTAAAATATTCCTCTTGAACATAGTAATAAAAGTTCATAGCCACAAAAAGGATGTAGGTGATCTTCAAATCAGCCACATCTTGTAATTAAATTCTCTCCAGCTAAAAGCAACTAAATATTCTTTAGTGTATATCAAAGAACTACGGGAGAAGGTGTCATTTTTACTCTTTGCTCATCCTAGACCTCAAATTCGTCATTTATTTTAGAAAAAGGCCTACTATTAGTGAGGAATGAACAATCAGGTCTTTTTTTGGAAATGCATTTATAATTATTTTTAAGCGACTGTAAGTACGTTAGGTTGTAGTGGCAAATTGAGACCAAACTAACACGAAATTCAATAATGATGAGCTGTTAAAGGAATAGATATGTTGGTATGGTGAGTAAGGATGTTTTTAAGTTCTGTTTAATGAAACTTTCTTATATTCTTCAAACTTGTATACATCATTCTTTCATCACGTATTGGAATCGTAAGTTTAACGACAATGACATCTACTTCCTTACATGGAAAATCGTTTCTCTAGCAATTGAATAATTTAACTCCCATTTATCTCAGGATTAAATGAATTATTGTGTGTGTAGTTCCGAGAATTGAAACATTTTCGCTCGCTGATATGTATTTAATAATTCGCTTTCCGCCTTCACATTTTCCAAACATCGGTTAACTAGCAGACTCATTACAACGTGGTATCCTATATATTAGTTTGAGCATAGAATACGCTACTGCTCGGTAATTGGCCAATTACATCTATATCACTCATTAGAAAACTTATCTGAAAGGCATATCTTTCGGAAAATACGGAGTGAAAGTGCGATATTCGGAAAAAAAGAGAAATCTCATTTGTTCTACAAAAGAAAGATTTCTGTGGCGCAATTAATTAAAATCCCTCGTCGTAAGTTATTCAGTGGCGGCGATAAGGAAGGGATTTTAATCAGTGTCGTTGCATCGCGGATTCCAGATTAGGCTTCATTACGTATACAAAAATCCAGGTAACGAAGCAGCGCACAGTCACGCCACCTCAATTAATGTGGATTCGAAATTGGAAAGGGAGACGATGGGCGGTAAATCACAGAAAAATGAAAATTTCATTCTCGCCAAACACCGGGATATTATTCTTCGGGTCCATTTTAATATTCAAATATAGGCGAATTGCAGGTTGCCCTCGAAATATATCTGACCGAATTGAATTAAAGCGCCGTTAAGCGAGTAGCATTTGAATATAACCACATATTTCTCCCTCGACAGGGAAAAAGGCAATAAAACCAATCCAAAAAACAAAGGGAATTACAAAAGGTGGGTTAAACCAATAATTTTCTTAAGAAAAAGTGGAATATTTGAGGAAATAAAGGAAATGTTAATTGTGGAAATTTCTAAAGCTGAATCAATCTCCCCATATCGCGCTTTATGATGCATAATCATTTTCATTCTATGTGATCTTCGGCCTTGTGGATGGTGGGACCAGAAACCGTAACTTTACACATAAACCTCTGCAGTGGAAATAGGGGACTACGGAAGATGAGGAGTGAGTTGATTCTTGGTTTACAACCTGATCTATGACCTAGTATACGGTGATTATTCCCATAAGTTCAACACAATGACCCTATTCATAACGTTTTCCATAGAACTCAATTAGGAGTGTCTAAAATGAATGACAGCACTCAGTATCACACCCAAGGCTTCAATAGTATGCCATTATCAGTCTGTGGCAATGATAAACAAAGGGGCCCCCGGATAGCCTTGTGGGCAACGAGTTCGGCTTTGTTGAAAGCAGTCCCGAGTTCGATTACTGATTGGAGAACACGAGCGAAATACTTAATACGATTACAATCCTCAGAACTATTTATAATAAAGATATTTCAGATTTTAATTAACTTACGAAGACAATGATTAAGCCGATTCCAAGCTAATCAACAAAGAATAATCAATCTATTTAAGGCTAACTCGCTAAAGGATACAAACCCATTCTTAGACATTTCTCTACGGCATTGTTGTACCTTCAATATTGGAATGAGTCAATTTCTCGATAAAAAATTATGGTAATATTCTATCCACATCAAAAGATATATACTTTTCTCTTTGACAATGGGGATGATTAACTTGGTAATTTTCAGCAATCACTTGCATTTCAAGAACTAAACGAAGTTGATTATTTCATTGATGCATTTATTGCTGTATTGACCTGAATCCTGAGTATTTTTCAGTGACTCTGTAACCTTGAAAACTTCTTTGCAACTCTGAAAAACACTCAGAAATACTTCTTATCGATTTCTTATAATTGGTTCATTCTTTATCCGGATATAGAGGAAGATGGCTTACAATAGATACCTAACGAAATCCCAGATTTCTTACTCCTAAGTAACTCATAAAAGAATACCCCTGAGGTTAAACCATAAAAAAGATTAAGGCGAGTCCATGAAGGGCTTATCTACGTTAAAAATTTCAAATAGAGAAGGTTAATAGCGATGGAATTCATGAGCTATACATGGAAGAAGAATGACGGTCAACCTTTCTTTCCATGAGTACATATTTTATCAAGTAAGATTATTATAATCACAAATACCTATATTGGTATTAACTGCAAGGTAGCACATAGAGTGAATAACATATTACGATCAGTACAATCTATCACATATTGTAGTGTTAAATTTAAAAAAACCATTGGTGCCATGATATTTACAGCGTTCACGATGATTATAATAAGAAAAGGAATACAATATTAAAGAGAGTAAAGCGTAAAAAATTGTATTAAATGAATATCAAATTTACTTGTATTTAAATATAATTATTAAAGAATCTATTAACTTGTCCTTGAAATTGCAGCAGCATTCTTTTTTGAAGGCAAATAGAAAAAACGTCTAACTTTATCGCAGAATTTTAATGTATATTCTCAGTTTTAATAGTCTATTTACGTGATAATGACCCAAGGAGTTAAAACTGTGTTCGTTTAATAAAATACTGTGATTAAATTAGAATCGTTTTCCTATTTTAATTATTAACGTTCGTATGTTACTCTTTTTAATTTGAATTTTGCATTTCTTCTATGCATCATCTCATTCAGCCGTTTCCACGTAAGCTGCATGAAATGTGATAACAATTTTGGCAGACATTCCAGCGAAGTGCAAGTAATTCGGAAGCAAGTTTATACCTACTTCGGCTCCCCTGCTAACATACCCCTTTCTTAGGAAGATAGTATCCAGCTTCTTAATTATTTGAGAGTTATCATAGGGAAAGTGAAAGGAAGCACCGTAGAAATACGGATTTCCCTGAAAGATAGCTTATCTTCTCCGAAAAGGAGCCCGAGGCTGTGTGGAGAAACTTATTCTACGAGGGAGTCGCAAAATATCAGAAAGATCTTGGAGGAAGCATGCGAAGAAATACCGCCTTTCGAATAAGTACTAAATCGTTACATAAAATAATTTTATGGATCCAAAGCTCGTTGACTAGCAACATCCTGCTTGATTAAAATCTTCATTCTTGGAAATTTATGGCGAAAATGCAGTTCCACGCATTGAAGTATAATTTATTAGTTGCGCCGAATGTTTTTAGTTACGTTTTCAAAATGGTGTTCATGATTTATGAAAGTTATTTAATCACATTACGTAATTGCTGCACGGGAAATTTATCATCGCTTTTGAAAATGTGTAGTTAGATTTATACGCTTAATTTACAGCATTATCGTCGTAGGTGGTTTATGAGGTTTAGTATTTGCATTGAGATTACGCTACTTATTCGTTTGAAAACAATTGCTTACACACAGTCATCTCCATTTGGCGAGGGATTAATTTTATAATGCTTACTGTTTAATGACTAATTGAGATGTTGCATCTGCATTATCCTTAAAATAAAACACAGCATTTTACTGGAACTAAAAATACTCGTTGATTTTCTAAGAGCCCGCGTTCATTTGGAAGGAAAACGTATGTTTTAACGGGTAGAGCTTAATCTAAAAATGAACAATATTTTTTAGATTTTATCACAACTATACTTAACATAGTATATTTCTGTAGAATACCTGCCCGGGAAGTGGGAGACCTGGGTAAGAGTCCCAGTCAAGTCACTAATTTTAATTTCCATATTATGTTGGGTTAAGTCGCACACTATTAAGTGTCAAGTTTAAACACACTTTCTATCCTTGTACAATTATACTTATCTGGTGTATGTGATGGTTCAGAATTAAAAAAGGGTAAATTCATAAAACTTTAAGCTAATATCATATATAATAATGTATCTTATTTATAATGTATCTAAAATATGTTTATAATAACTGATATTTACTAATATTAAGTTAAAGATAAAGTTTATGCGAAAATATAAAAATATTTGTAATTGTTTGTTAACCTCTGGTAGACTGTCATGGAGAAAATAATTGAAAATATACTATATCATTTTCTGCTCTCACAGCAGAAAAATAGGGAGGGGCAACACCAAAGTAAACGAACTTCATTGTAATTGTGAAGAGTAATCAATAACGGCAAGAAACCATTATAACTGAATAAATATTTTTTAATAAATACGCGTTTTTTAAATTCCAAATCGACTTCCAATTAAAACATTGAAGAAATATAGTAAGCATGTTGAATATAACATTATTATAAAATGGTAAAAATAAAAAAGAGATTTTAACGTAAATTAGTATTATCACAACAACCAGAAAATTGGTTAATTCTGATATGACTCCTAAACGGTGGTTGATATCGATTTTTTTCAAATAAAACTTATAGGGACATAAATTTTTTGTAACTTCTGTAGATAACTGTATACACCTAAGTAACAGAATAATGGAGGAATTTTGCAAAAACGGAAACGAGCTTCGAAAAGTAAAGCTCGACTTCCGATGAACCGATTTACTCCAAAAACTAATCTACTGTAACGACACCAACAAAAGTGCTATATTTGAAATTTAGTGTTGATATGACAAATAGTTTTCATGTCAGAGCGCCCAAAAAGTACATAATCAGCAACTTCCGGTTTATCAGTATTTCACGAAAAACTCCTAAACAATCAGTAATACAAAATATGTTTCAAACAAAAGTTATAGTAATTTAAATTTTCTAAAACTTTTATTGAATAATAGTATGTACCTCAATATCATATTTATGGATATATTTTGCAAAAACAGAAATTTATTCGAAGAATAAAGTTTGGTGTTGATACGACTAATAGTTTTCACGTTAGAGCGCCCACTATCACACACACACACACACACACACACACACATACACACAGACATCATTCCGAAAATGGTCAAAACGTGTTCTACGGACTCCAAAACATGTATTTCCATTGAAATCTCGAAGTCGATTTGTTTCATGAAAACAATACTTTCTCTATACTACGTATATGGAGAAAGTAAAAATTGAAAAGCTCAAATACATTAGATTCTATTCATCCCTTTTTTTAAAATATCCAGTCTAAAATCGAAGGAAAACTCGAAAAATATATCTTATTAAATAAAATGGTACATTTTTTATACTAACAAATCAAACTATCAGATATTGATGAATCTATATGATGACTAAATTACTTACTTATTTACATATCCTTTCCTCAGACCAGATTTCCATCAAGCCTTTCAATTTGAGGCGATGTCTCCTTTGGATTGTCTCTTACTAAGAGACTTCCGCCGAAGGAATCCATGCTCTATAAAACATTTAAGTTCAATGTGGCGCGAAAATAAAGCGTACCCTATTATGGAAGACGAGCAGTTATTTCCAGAATAAAAATAGGGACTAAGTGAGTCGTTTGAAAGGGTGATTACACCTCAGCGAGGGCTGCAGCGAAAGTGGCATTAGGGGTAGAGTGGTGCCTTTATCTAGTGCGATAGAGGCGCATTAAGAACAAATTCACTCTATTATGGAAAACAGGAATAGCTTCACTACGTCTCTCCTTACAGATTACGTCTGGTCTTCCCCTATCAAATCACATTTCTTTCCACAGTTCTTGGCTCGTGAAGAAGATGGCTCGAAAGCGATTAGTTTGCAGTATTATTACTGGTTACATCAGCACAACTTTGATAGCATTTTTTACTATGCACGTTCCAATGAATGCACACAGTAAGAATGAGAATTAGAGAATGGCTTTCTTTCCATTGAGCACATGGATAAATGTCGCCACCGTGATTTTTGAACCTCATGATTTCTAAACCTCTCAATTTATAAACAAAGGCTGACGGTATATATTCCGTAAAACCCTTTTGAGTCATAAAAACCCAAAATATGGGTCATGAATCTTGTTTATTTTAATGAACAGCACCAACACAGTGTAGAATGCGTTAATGACGAAAATTATTCGGAAATCCAATACTTGATTAAGTTAATTCAAGGTCTACCATACACCAAAATTAATGTAATAGCATAAGGATCATCTCATTTCATATTATTTTCTACTTTGATATTTTATAATTTAATTGAAATTTCAAAATTTTAAGCGTATATTTAACAAATGGGCATGTTATTAATCTCTAACATTCCAAATTTTCCCGTTTTTTACTTTCTCCATATACGAAGTATAGAGAAAGTATTGTTTTCATGAAAAAAATCGACTTCGAGATTTCAACGGAAATACATGTTTTGGGGTCCCTAGAACACGTTTTGACTATTTTCGGAATGATGTCTGTGTGTATGTGTGTGTGTGTGTGTGTGTGTGTGTGTGTGTGTGTGTGTGTGTGACAGTGGGCGCTCTAACGTAAAAACTATAAGTCGTATCAATACCAAAATTCATATTTAGTACTGTAGTTTGTGCTGTCAGAGTTGATTAGTTTTTCAAGTAAATCGGTAAACCGGAAGTCGAGCTTCATTCATCAAAGCTCATTTCCGGTTTTCAAAATATCTCCATAAATATGATATATAGGTATATTGTGTACCAAATAAAAGTTTTAGAAAATGTGTTTTACTATAACTTTTGTATTTAACATATTTTTGTATCACCGGTTGATTAGGAATTATTCGTGAAATACTGATCAAACGGAAGTAGCTGATTATGTACTTTGTGGGCGCTCTAACATAAAAAGTATTTGTTGGATCAACATCAAATCTCTTGTATAATATTTTGGTTTGTGTCTTTAGAGTTGATTAGATTTTGGAGAAAATCGGTGAACCGGAAGTCGAGCTTCATTCTTCAAAGCTCATTTCCGGTTTTTAAAATATCTCCATAAATATGATATTTAGGTATATACAATTATTTATAAAAGTTTTAGAAAATATAATTTACTATAACTTTTGTAAAAACATATTTTTGTATCACTGATTGTATAGGAGTAATTTGTGAAATACTGATAAACCGGAAGTTGCTGATTATGTACGTTGTGGGCGCTCTGGGCGCTGGGGCGAAAGGCCAATTTCATCATTTTTCATCGAACATGTCCCGAAAAACATTATTTATAATGTTTGTGACGTCAAAGATAATAATATCTAAATTAATCACTCATCTTCAAAGTTTAGATGGAATATAGAGTTCGAAATTACTGTCGTAGATAAATATTTACATCTAAAATATGGAGAAAGTCATGTGCTGGCCACATCAGATTTTTATTTTTGTTGAAAGAATTCTATTACTATATATTAATAAAACAATTTTTTAATGAAATCTGAAGTAATCTTTAAGTTTAGATGAAATGATAATGTTTCTCATTTAAGCCGCGAATATTTTATTCGACGACTGAAATTTCGTACAGCTATGGTTTTAAAATCAAATAACATCATCTATTTATCTCCAAAACCCGCATAACGCACATAATATATCTTCCTTGCCATTCACTACTCTTAATTTATATTGGCATTTGTTAAATCCAGCATTGGTACACAGTATTTGCCCAAAGGAATTCCTCGGAGTTCATACACGTGAAGCAGCGAATTCGTACTCGGAAGCAGGGCATTATTGAATTTACGGGAATATCATTTGCCAGCATTAAATTAGGTTGTGCAAATATTGAGGTATACTCAGAATCTGGACGCTTTCCGATAATTAGAAGCGAACTACAAAGGGAATAGCGAGTATGAGTTCAAAGTTAGCGATCGCTTCTCTCAGCTCAAAGGATTTGATGTTTGTTTAGAAAAACGTACTCTTTGCATCTTTTGAATCCGAGATTCTCATAAAATGTGTATCAATCGCGCGAGGTCAGAGCACATCATTGGTGGTGCTGAGATATCGAGGAAAAACTGCTCAGGTCAGCGATGAGGAATAAAGAAACAATCCCTGAGTTCGAGGGTTTGTGATTAATTAACTCAAGGCAGACGTAATATACTTAACCAGCAAAACTGAGCGTTAAGAGCCAAAGAGATTCAACGTGGATCATGGAGATATTTGCCCATCACATGAGTTACGAAATGACGATCCGCCTGAATTGCCCAGAATTCTACTGGAAACGAGAGACACAGAAATCGTGGCATAAGGAGGAGAATTCACGAAAGAAATTTTCCTGTATTCTTATAAAATTTCTAAAAATACCTTCTAAAATTTCCATGTTCAATTACTTTTCAAATTATGAATAATGAGGTTGTTAAAGTCGCAATCCATCAACTTATTACAATTAACAGTATTCTCAGATTCTAATATATTTTAAAGATGCCAGCATATTTTATAATATTATCGTATATAATTGAAGATTAAAAGGAAAATTTGTAAATGAAAAATCTAATAAAATGCAATTGAGAACCGTCGTAGAGATTTCCGAGTATGTAAAAGAAAAATAATGAGCATGGTTCGATTCACGAAAATATTTCTTGAGATCTAATTCTGTTTATAAAGTTCTGAACTTAGTACTTTGCTTATTAAATGTTATTTATATTTTTAACAATCAAACATGACTCAATACATAGTTTATGCATGGAGTACGTTACTCAAAGTATGTTACTCAATATAAACAATCTCTACTGCCAAATCCAGCATCTAAAATGTTAGCTTTATTTTATATGATACAAGGTCTGGAAATACTCAAATAACAGAAACATCAATTTAGATGCTTATTTTGCCAGAAAATTCATATATATAGTTGAAATACTTAGATAGAAATATCCTTTCTTTGTTGACCTATAAATTTCTATATTATTTTCCTGTTTGTTCACTACTGCTGGCCGTGAGAATATTTCCGCATGATATACGATGAAAAGTCTTGAAAATACGGCGTTCCCTAGGCATAATATAAAATTATTCTCCTAAGAAAACGTTTACCCTGCGAAACAATCTATTTACCTATAAATAGGAAACCCTGACGTTCTGAGTTACTTCGTTGAAGATTAATTCTAGCATAAATATTACATAATCATAATAAAACTGAGAAAAGATAGCAATATGGGTCTGTATCATCATTGAAGTGTATTCATAAATACTATTATCATAATTATCTTTACTAGAACACAGTAAAAGGAATAATTTTTGCTATGCGATTATTAAGCCAATAAACACTATCATACTTTTAAGGGACTGAATAGTAATTTTCGAAGTTTCAAAAATAAAACAATTCATAGTAGTATGATTTACTATCACAAGATAATGATACACAAAGTTTTTTTTGTCACTTCGAAATGAAACTTTCTCTGGATCAAGATGTAATTTCCCTTTGTAGAATTTGTGGTTTAATTCATAGAAAAATAAAAATGACATCTGAATATAAAGCATATATTTACTGTGCCAAATCTTATAGAAATCCTTTTATGTGAGTAAATTTTATTTTTAGTATAAATTAAGAAAAAATGCCCTCTATCTTTCATTCGATTTATTCAAACAACTCGAGGAATTTTAAAAATATTACAGAAGTGAGCTGTAGGAACAATGAGAAAGGAAGACCAATGAGGTTGGTCGTGTATCGTCCCGAATACCAGTAACATCTCATGGGATATTTATGTGTTCTCCTACACAGAGCAGCAAACGTACATCCTAAGTTCCTTCCACACGCACGTCCTAACTTCGATATCAGCGATAGCATGCAGCTGTGCTAAATCACGTGGTATAAAAGCACGATCCATGATGTGACCCATTAGGTCAAACGACTTCGGATGGAAGAAGAGGAGAATCATTATGAGGACGTCGGAAGGATCAGTGACGGTGGAGTGAAAGTGTGGCGACGGAGAGAAATGTCCTCCTTGGTATCATCTTGTAACTGCATTACTCACAGACGTTCGACGGAGAATTTATACGGCCTTCAGATGTGTTACTCTATTCTTTATAAAAAAACAACGTAATATATTAAATTCTGCATAAATCCTACTAGTTATTTTAATAATTCATGTGATAAAACGTGACCAGGGAATTAACACTACGTATATTCCACCAAAAGCTTATTTATACTCAAAATGTAAAAATATACTAAAAAACATTCTTAATAATTTCCATGGAATATTTATTTTTAAAGACAACCAGTTTTTTCCACAAATAGAAACCTTTATAACTATGACAAAACTAGTCGTCTTACAAAATACTCTATGGAAATTACCAAGTGTGTTTCTTCTTTATCATGAATCCCTTCCATAAAATCGAGCTTAGACGCAAAATATTTAATACTAAAAGTAAACCTTTGTAGAAATAAACAAAGTGTTCATTCTCTGAAAATATTAATACATATCACTCAGCTATGATGCATTATACAAAAAGATCTGCGTATAAAATAAAAGATATTGTATCTTCCAACCTTCAAAGATTTACATTTTTATGAAAGCGTGTGATTTTCTGTATTGAAATCTAATTCATTATTAGAATATAAATGAGGAATTCGAGAATTTTAGTTATAATTAATAATGGGCTTCTCTCTTAGTTTCACGATTACTGCGAGCGTAATGTTTATCATAGAATATAATGTGGAGTAAAAGAAACGCATTAGTATTTTTTATGAAATATGGGTATGAAGATGCTAATAGGTCTTCCTCTATAAAATGTGATGAAACCAAAAATACTAGGGACTTCATTGGCTTTTAATAGTTTTAAGATTCTTAAATATTAGTTTTATTAATTTTCAAGGACTAAGCATGGTAAATGCTATCCAGTTCTACTTATCATTTTCTCTTAGAGCCCTCAAATAAAATTAACACTGAGATATTCTTTTATGGACACAAAGGTCAGCAGATGTGGTCCAGAAAAAAGAATGGCGTACGCTGATGATTAAAGCAGTGAATAAGAGGGAATAGAAGAGTCGGAGAGCGTTAGTAAATAGCCGAGTGGACACCAGGCAAAGGTGAATTGCTTTGTAACGGAAAAATCAGTCCTTTGCACAGTTAAAGAGGCACGCACACTTGTGGGCAGCTTAGCACACTAATGAGACTGTATTTGCATTTTTCGAAAGGTACGCGGAACAATGCAAATTAGCTCGAGTTTGCTCTGCATTGCTCGTATGATTTCTATTCAGGTCAACCAAAACTCATAACAAAGGGGAAGAATAAGGAAATATCAAAGGTCAAATCATTCGTATGGTGCTTTTACAATAATGCAAATGGAGATGCTCAAAGTTTTCCATCTCAGCCTATTTGGATGGAATCTCTCATATAACTACGGGTGAGTCCATCATTTTCATTCTTTTAACTAGCAAATATTTAGTTGCAAAATAAAAAGGAACTTAAGTATATTTTAAGTAATCTGACGAATTGGATCCATAAAGCGAGGATTTTCAGAAGTTCCGTTAGACACGATGTGCGACTTACAAATTAAAAATTTTAGACTTTATGACCCTAATTATAAAGCCAAAGTTCGGAAGTAAGGGACCCCTCTTGGTCTGCTGATTTATTTACAACTGGAATTTGGTTCCAAGGCCAATACTATGCCAATGGAATCGTAAGTTTAGTAAGTATACCTATGAGCAAGCTAGTAGCTACAAGAAGGTAACCTCTCTAAGGAAGAGCTTGGTGATGTAGTAGTAATGTAGTTCCTGTTTTATTTATTACATGATTTATTTCAAACCCTAACTTTATTTACTAGATTACCAAATATTTTGATATTCAAGCTTAATATTTTCTATGTTGGCAAGACTAGCCTTCTATAGATTGTTTCTCTAACTATACTGCATGATGCGTACTTTAGTTACCCTGGTTTAGCATAAATTATTTTTAAAACATAACTGTTAAGATAATAGATTAGATTAATTTCGGACATTTTATTTCCTTGGGTGATAAATATTGTTTTTACTTATTCGTTGACTTAGAATATATCTTTGTACCACTTCCTCCGCAGCTCATTCCATAACTTATTTGAATGCGGCTAAAAATGAGCTGTAAATCGTATGTGAAAGCACGTGTGCATCCTTTAAATAAAGAGCTTTCATTAAATGAGGTATGGCGTGAGTGACTATTCCAATATTATGCATTTGGCTCACTTTCGTGGTATATAAGGCATGCTCACGATATCGAGTTGTTTTCATTAGCTAAGCGCTGCCGTCCACGCATTAATTAACCTTAATCAACAAAGATCCGCCTGCGGACCAAATGAGTGACACAGGGTCACGCTTTCCCCCAGGATCCACGCATTTGTTGCACGTCACACCCATTTTTCCGCTTTCAGAATACCGCACGTACTTCCCGCCCCTTCCCGCCACCTTCCCGCCCCCTTCTTTGCCCCCGGTGCCATCCCTTTCATCTCTGCCCCCCTCCGCCCCCTACCAGCGCCTGGAATTCTCGCCACGCTTCCACCGCACGTCTGCCAACTTATCGCCGCTCCCCCTAAATCATCTTGGACAGATTATACTGGTTCGTGCTCTGCTGTTACTCTCCAAGGCGATTCCCTCCACCCCGTTGTCGAAATTTATGCAAGATCACCCCGCGCACATTTTTAATTTCTGATTATTCTCTAAAAGGGAAACATTCATGGCCTTTGTAATAGAAGAGTATCTGATGAGGTCAACATTAAAGAGTACGCTTCCAATCATTCGATTCAGTACTTTTGTAAATCTTCTGCCTTAACATGAATGCCATATTCAACCCTCTTTTTTAGTTGTTTTCACGGAGAAAAATTTTAAATTCATTTAACCTTTTCATTTCTGTTATTCCCTCGCTTATGGGATCTGATGAAGAATATGACAATGATGATCAATGAAGAAGACGAATTTGATTTTTGTCTCGTACTTAGGGTTGGATTGAGTCCCTGCCACCGACCATTGTATTTACTCAGGTATTGATCATTTACCTTTCCATACCCATCAATACCTTTTTACACAATTAAATTTTAAGCTGTTCACCATTTAATTCAGAAATAAAAATCACACATTTCAGATTCATTTCTATTCATTACTAAGGATTAACTTTCATAACTCTTAGACTTAATCCACGAATATTATAAAATTTTTCGATAAACCAATATATAATAATCTCAGCAAACAAAAAAATTATACATAAATGCATGTGTTCATTTATATATTTCATAAGCATTCATCGTCTATTATTTTCATCATGTTAACATGATTGATCATCATTTAGGTTTGTTTTAGAAATGTGTATATATATATTTTAATTTATATGCAGAATTTCTGTATATTTTCGTAAATTTAACGTTTTATTGTGATTTATACTCTTCGATTAATTAAAGGCTGTTAATGTGTTGAAGTTATATTTTGATAAGTTAAGTAATCTATCATAATTATGGAAATGAAGATAAATGAATGGTATTACTCTGCACTTGATGCAAAGTTAATTAGCAGTTGTAATAATGCAATCATAATGAATATATGCCTCAGAAACAGCAAACAAATGTTTTAATAATTACGTTGCTTAAATTAGTTTCTTACGAGAACATGGGTGCACAAAACTTTTCCGATCTCAGTGTTGGAATTGCTTAGTGCAATATCTCCCTTAGACTGAGGTCCCGAGTTCGACTTCCACCGAACTGGATTTTGAGAGCTAGGACATAGAAGTTTGTGCTCATGTTTATTTCTGTGATCGTTAAAGATATTACACCGAATGTAACTGAGGATGTCTGTTTATATAAAATAATTTAAATTATATAAATATTTTGTACAAAACTCTTTCGTGGTTGAAAGAAAGATTTGATATTGTCCTTAAAACTAGTTTTTATGGCTCGTGAGAGAGAAAAGTATATCTAAGTATTGTAGAGTTAGGTCTCCTATTCCTTTCAAGAAATAGATATGTATATACTTTCCGGGAGTATAAATATATGCCAATTTCGTTCAGAAGAGGAATGTTGGTGGTATTTAATAGTAATGGTTGTCAGTTATCTTTATTCTAAATACAAATATTTATATATTTGATTTGCGCCATTGAATTCGTGCTCAGAGAAGTTAAGCTATTAAATTTACACATTTTATAAGCACCCCGAAAAATTCCTTTGGTGGGCCAAAATAAATATGTTCGAGCTCTATAATTGCTTTTGCTAATGTCACTGATACGACAGGTAAATCTAAAACAGAAGTATTTACGCTTTAAATGCCATTTGGGATACCGACTCGCGGAATTCAATTAAGGTTCCAACTTGATTGACCACTGAAAAGGACTTGTCTATTACGCAGGTTTTTCATGGTGACCGAAATTTAGTCGGAGCGGTGGTTACTGCCTAATTATAAAGAGTCCGTTAATTGCCAGTTAATTGCCGATATAACCATCAACGTCGACGACCGCTTGATGGAGTTTTCAACATCAATTTACAAAAATAATTCGTCGATCGTTCCATTTCCTGAGGATAAAGAGCCTAATATTGTCATTACAGCATGAAATTCAATAAAGATGTAAATTTCGAATCGCTTATCCGTGTATTTAAACGGAGAAGAACTGCAATATGACTGTAATGGAGGTATGGAGATCCAAACCGAGGGTAAATTAAACGTTTTAGTTGTTTTCAATCTAATAGCCGTGTGGTAATTATTGAAATTTAAGTTCTCGCATTATAAAATGAAGTTAATTTATTATCACGTATTTATGCATATTTTCTACCTGATAGATTGTTATACTTTCATGTTTTTAGAAATTCGCAGATATTCTGAAATATAAAATGAAAATGATATAGAGTTTTTGTTTCTAAGAAAATAACTTAAAATAATCCCTTTGCTCCATGATTGTGATCCTTGATTGATTGAAAGTGGTTTGCGGCTTCCTAATGTTTGAATAAATAGATATATCACGCTTCTATTAATTCATAATCTAAATCTAATTTTAATAAAAAAATAATAATTTTGGTAAAGCACATCTTTATAATTTTATCAATGTTTGATTGAAATTGGTATTTAGATTATACCCTAAGCTTCTCCTGAGCATTTCATATTATTAACAACACAAATTTAAATATGGTATTCTTCGAAAATTTTGAGTTAACCCTTATTTGGGGTTGCTGAAGGTGATCAAGAATTATTTTCACAATATCATTCATTTATTTCCCGTTAATAATATGCTTGAATTATTTCTTTATCTTTCATTCAAGTGATGTTTGTATTCGATAAGACCATAATAATAGAATAATGCCTCTACATGAGAAACCATGAGGATTAACAACATTATTATAACATGTTGGCAAAAAGCAAGAAAGAATTGAATTCAAGATGTATACGCAAAGTTAACATAATAAATAGTGAAATAACCTCGGCGCGAAGAAACATACATATTCTTGAAAGATAACTCAGATAATGTTCGAGGTATTTGAAGGTATAAATAGGATTGGAATGGGCTTCTTGAGAAATATGGGAAGCAAAAACAGTAGGGACGGAGTCAGGGATGTATGCGTGATAAATGAGGAGGGGTTAGAAAAAAACACTGTAAGGGGTCAGTATGAAAAGGGTATGCTGTGATGGTTTGGATATGTGGAAAAATGAGGGAGAATTTGGTGACTAAATTGATATATGATGGCGGTGGTCTCAAAGAAAGAAGAATGCGGGCTTTGGTCGAATGGGGCGGATGAGAGAAAATAGAGATCAGAGGCTTCGGAAGGTGAAGGCGATGTATGGGGCGATACATGGATGAGTAAGAAAATGGATACATGTTCGGGATGGGAGATTCTTGGGAGAAAGGAAGAATGTGATGGAAAATCCGCGCTCAAGAGAGCAGCTGGCGGACCGTTAATTTTAGGTAGGCAGAAATGAATAGATCATAATTATGAATTCTTGAAACAAAGCGGCAGCGAGTTTCCAGATTCTGAATTTAAGTAATATTTTGGAAACCTTCAGAATGCATTTAATTCCTGGGCTGTCCCAAACTATCTTATACATTTCCATACATTTTAAATAATAAAAATAAATCGCCGTGATAGCTCTCAAAGTAATTCCTTTTTTTTCGCAAGAGGAAACTTCAGTCGGGTCTCCGCTTTTAACTTTCTAAAAAGCTGTTCTAATTTCTAGGTAGAAATATTTATACCTTTGGTACCATTTTAAGATATTGGGGTACAATGATTTATCATCTATTAATTATGTGTAATGCATTTTATTATAGAATACCTTTACCTATCCTTAATGTAGTAGGTAATCATAATAATCTACTTTACAATAACGTTGAAATATGTATTCTTTCTTATAGTTTATATTTTCAAATATGGAGAATGTTTACTATGATAAATGAATATTTTTTATTATTTCCTTTTTTCAGGATATATTCATGTTTATGTATGTATGTCAACCTTAATTATTGCTGATCAATTCCTTCGAAAATAAATTTTCCACAAATTCGATACTGTTATCACTTAGGTTTTTCACTAGATAAGTATCTTAAATTTAAATTACTTATCCTTTCTCTAAGACCATTTACCCAAATTCCTTAAAATCAGCTCTATTTTTATATTTTTTCCCATTTCATTCACTATCGAATTGATCATTTATCTCTCCGTGCGTCAGTCTGTCTCGCTTCGGTACCACCCGAGATCTTCCTTTCTTTTATTCAGTTGTTTGGGTCCGCGGTTTTTTCCCTCCACTGGTTATCCTATTAAATCTACGTGAACCCCTTTAATGGATCTTCTCCTTGATGCTCTTCATCCCATTTTCTCCCCACGCATCTTCCCTCTATACATCTTGTTTGGGAAGTGGTTTTCCCATTTTCAATGGCCCTTATCTAATGTCGCAAAGCGTCTACACATAATCCTCTATCTTCCAATCATTGCTCACAGCAGATGTTTCTTTTCCTGGCATTCAGTCGTGGGCAAATGGGTGGGAGAATTAGGGGATATTACGAGACCGAGAGAAAAATGTACCAAAAATGAAGCAAATATGGAGCAAACATAAATCTTCTGCAATAGCCGTTGTACGCAGTGCAAAAAATGTCACGGTAATTTTGCCTAGAATAATAAATTCGCGATAATATGACGAACCTTGAAATATTGTAGTTCTAAATTACTCGGGGCATTACGAACTCTAATTACACATATATAAATAATTAAACAACTATATTAGTGGTACGTTTTCCTAAATATAGCATGAGCAATATTCTAATGGTTTCCTGAAATGTTCAAAACCTTGATATAATCTATCAAAGCAGTCTTAAGACTCGGAAAATATTCAATCATTATATGTAGATTCGGAAATGAAAAAGTATGATAGTAATAAAAAAATATATTACTGTTTTCGCTTGATGAATCGTATTAAATTCTATCACGGTTAACGTTTCATAAATTAGTATTAAAAATAATGAAGCATTGTTAATGCTTACGCCTGAGTAGATAATATAGGTATTACAATAAAGAGAAATATAATTTATAATTTCCTGTTTTTTCCACTTACGTACTTTCTGATGCTCACTATTTTGTGCTTTTCGAGATAATATATGCCCACCATGAACAGGCAATTCACCTTAATGGAAAACCTTAATTATGTGTTAAAAAGTTGGATATAAGTTGGTTCTTTAGGAATTTTGTATTAATGGAATGTGATACAAAAAGTAACTCCAAAATATCATTATAAATGAAGTGATTACCTTCTGGCACTTCCATTAAGAATTCCTTGCTCAAGGCTAAATCCTATTTCTGTTTTCCAGGAACTGAATTATCTTTAACTTCTGTATCGATTTCTTCTTTTCATTCTCTTTCCTTGCCAACACGTGTAAATATGAAACCCACGGAACACTAAAAAATAATATTTTAGGATATCGTATGAGAATAGAAGAATAAAATTTCTAAAATAAAAACTTTATTTTTGCATGGATAATCCTTTGTATCCTATGTTCATATTTGTATCCGCAGCTATGTGAAGCAAATTTTAGTAAAATTATTGACATTAAATTTACAATTCAATGGATGCTTGCATATTAGCTAAGTCATATTTTTCATTGCAATTTTTTGATTTTGAGATAAAATATTCAATGCTTTGAAGATTTCCTGATTTATTTTCAATTCAAAATACAAATGTCTGTATAAAGTCTACCATTGATTTGAATGTATCTATAATAATTTCTACCAAATTATAGATTTACGAAAGGGATAAATGGTCGACAGAATGACTATGAAAATCATTTTCATGAGTTGAATGAAAACTTGTACTTCATCGAGCAATGATGTTTGAATAAAAACATTCCTAGATTTTGATGAATTCATAGAGCGTATTCGCTAAAGGTTGAAAAATAACATTTCGACATAACTAGCAAGTCGTCAGTGTTTAAAAATGCAATAATCCGCTTGAACTATTATCAAAAGGGAGTGGCTGTAATTTAAATAGTTTTTCATAACTTCTTAAGGCCAACAATTTAAGTTCACCATATTTACATTACCGCAGAGGTTTCTTTCTGAGATGAAACTATGTGCAAAGTAAGGCAAAATGTCCGTCGGTTCGTAAATCACTTAATTTACTAAACATGTTTTATAAATAATCTTCATTTCGCGGACGTCTACGCGGAGCCCAAGAGTTACACCTTTCCTCCTTCCAAATTCATCCCGTTTCATATTTCATCACATTCTTCTTCCCTAATTCCTTATTTCCCCCCAAATTACCTTCGCTCTCATTTCACGCTCCGCTTCGCCCTCTACATTACTGCGCCGTGTTTTCCTTCTCTTTTACCCTCATTTGCTTCGCTCCTCATCTTTCCGAATGCATATCCGCTGCTATTTTGTTTAGCGGGAGACCGCAGAAAAGAAGTAGAATTGACCATTCCACGTAACGCAATTAAAACATTATCAGTAGGAAATTGACGATGTTTACTGAATATTCATAATGTTGCATCCATCCTCTAGTAAAATTATGCTCTTTATTTTGCAGATAATTCAGATTGAAAGAGATGAGCGATTGTATGGAGAATTACATTTTAGAACATCATTGGAATGGTGTCATTGTAGCATAAACCGGGATTTAAATTGATCGTCGTATTGTATAATTATATGGAAGAATTAACATAGTTATGTTAGCAACATTAAATTATACTTCTCATAGATATTTTATGAAGGAAATTTATGTAAATATTTAAGATCTTATATAATGACTGTGTCATTAGGGAAATCCTTGTACTTTTTTCAGTTTCTAAGCATAACTGGTGTATTATTACGCTGCACACCATACATATGAAGTTTTTTTTCAATCCAATTTAAAGCAAAATCACTGAACTAGATATATGAATTATGAAGTCCGTATTACCGTGGTAGGATTTAATGCTTTCAAAACAAAGCTGAAGCAGCGGACACTATCTAACCTTGGCCTGACCTTTTGACCTAGCTGCAAACTCCAGCAAAATTACGTCTTACGCTCCAATTTTAAAATGGTTAAATTGAATAAGTACGAATTTGTTCACGTGAAAGGGAACAAAGAAGAGAAAACAAAGACCAATGAATAATTTAAATAATGATTATAATACTATTGGTGGTTAAGAGAACTTTTGGGTCATGGACGAACAATGATATTATATTTTCGAGCCATTTCGAGCCGTAAACCATTTCGAGCTTAAATCGCTTTCGCCAATAAATCTATTATACCTTTATTATTTAAAATGAGGATGAAAAAGCGTTTATACTCAATTTACATAGTTATTTTCCTTTTTTTACAATTCTACTCACTCGATTGTACAAGCAGATTTACTATATTTTGAAAACAATACAATTCCCTGCTAATCTAGGAATATTTTGATACATGACTGGACATTTCGTAGCGAGAAAATTCATTTAATTTAAATATAAACTATCAAAATTTATTTTATTCTGCGATCTTTAATTATGAATTTAAAATTTAAGTGAAGTTTTTTTTACATAACATACTTCTACATACATAGTCAAAACATAATAGAAAGTCTTTATGAAATTTGGAAGAATTACGATGGGTGAAAGGGCCAGCAAAAATCGTATCGCTTTGTCAAGTAAAATTATTGGAAATAAATACGCAGAAGAATTAACTGGCACATGAAATACCAACCACCTTCTCCACGAATTAGTCCACTTGTATCAATTAGGTGAAGCAAAAAAAGAAAAAGGACGCTGTGATCGAAACAATCCGATTCACTGAACGTGAGAAAATTTTCAATGAAGAGGAAGTTAATGAGAATGTCGTATCCAGGTGTATATCGCAATGGTGCGACATGGGCCTTGCGGTGGCCCCTCGCAGTGTTGGCACCAAACACGTCTTTCGTTGAGACTCGGGGGAGACCGCTACGGCTCTTGAGGGTGTCCAAGGCCTCTAGTCCGACCACATTAAGCCGTGGCCGAATGGTTTGGCGGACCTGAACCGTGGATTTAGGGAATTCGGTTATGATAATGGAAGGAACAGTGTCTACCCCTTGATCACTGAGACTCGAAGCCTCTTCGAACTCAATTAGAGCAAAGAAGCTTCGTAGAGTATGACTTGCATAACTTTAGAGCTCTCTTTACTTTGGTCAATAAGTCCTGGCGTATAGTTTGTAATCAAAACAGAAGAATCAATGTTTCTTGAGGCTGATACGTGAGTATTTGGAATCAATTCGGTGATATATACTCGTAGATGGATGAACAGCTAGTCAAGAAACCTATAATAACTTAAGTTTATTCATTTTTTTCATTTCAAAGGTTTTTAATAGTTCTAAGATCTCATTGGATATTGAAATGTCTAGTAACATTGAGTGTCATCCTCAATGAAAAGTAGGTTGTTTGTTAAAATGAAATGTATAATTAGATGCGTTTAATTTGGCTCAAAATGAATTTTATTGAGTGTTATTTGGGAATTATTAGCGTATTTTAAAATGTAGTACAGTTTTGCGGGGAATTCTCGCGGAATAACTTTGAAGTAAATTAAACCACCCTGTTCGGTACTAGATAATATTTAATATACTACAACACTAAGCATGATAAAATTTTCTAGTAAAGTTAAGAATCTTAGGTGACTTGGGGAATAACACAACGGTTTATCACTCCGAAAACTATAAACTATGTATACTACCTGTAAATAAGTAGCCCAAAAATATTGAGATAAATGTATTGAATACTGAAATTGTTTTTTACCAGTATGGTGCTTATCTTGCATCAGTTAATATGCGTATTTTCAGTTTAAACCATATGAATTCTCGTATTTCAGATGAGAAATGTGGCCCGGACCGAAATACACTCCTTTCAGTAGCACAATCAATGACACTAATTACTGACGATGGTAATACGATCTGTATTATCATATATATTCAATTACCACCAAATCACTTAATGCTGTCATAGCCTTAGACTGGATTTCCAATTGGATATGTGGTTGTTTGTTCATAGGGGAGTATTCAGGGTAAGATTGCGAGCGTCTCTTACGTGCTGCGAGGTCCACTTGATCAAGACAGTGCATACCGTCGCCTGAGAACAAATGAAGTCCTTTTGCCTCCCTTTTTCATCCGTCCGTTTCTATTTTATCTCCTCGAGCTTCCTACAATTACTCACTTGTTCCTTCCTCAACGCAAAAACACCGTCGCGCCCTCTCACGACACACCATCGAGTCACGCGAACGGAACGCATGTGATGCTGGAAGATTAATGCGACTCGGATTGAAAGAGAAGAATTCTGGGAAAGCCTAATGCAGATGTCACTTCAGCGGCTAAACGAGGTTAACAGCCACAGAAGATTAATGAAAGGGGCGTTAATAAACTATTTCCGAGGAAGCCTTTGTCAAACGTGAGATATCAAGGGAATAAAATGAGCGCTCTTTCTACTGGAAAAGATACGTCTTTCTTCAGGCGTGAGTATAGCTTTCGCGTGGATTTATAAATTTTCATTTGCTTAAAATACATTGAAAGTCATGGGAGCTGTTACACCAGTCTTAATAGGAAAATTTTAAGTCGAAAAAATTTCATCCGTAATCCGAAGAAAGGATGTTACGGAAGTATTACTAAAATATCGTGGATACATTACCTAGCCTATCCTGTTAAAGTTTCTAACCTTCAGCAAATTCGAATATTTCAAAATTGGTATTTCATTTTGTTTATTGAGTAGGATACAAGGCACGAGGTGCTGATATTGCCATAGAGTAAGGAACTGTCTATCATAGAAAGGTATCCTTATTATATTACTATCATATATGCTCTAATATACAATTATGGCCTAGAAATATACAATTGATAAATATGCAATGCATTTGTATCTTTTACTTGAAGATGAGCGGCTAGCTCGAAACTGGTCGCGCATTTAAAGTTTTTTTTTATGGTATTTGGAATATTTTGTAAATTTGATCTCATTTTACGGAGTTCCACCAAGTTAAGACTTCTTCGATTAAAGGGATTGATTTTTAGAAATCAACGATGAAATCCATCAAACACTCTCATTAAAATAGAAGTTTGAATGTTATAATATAACTACATCTACCGTATATTTCACTGTCAAAACACATGTATGTACTCAAAGATCACTAATAAAATACACCCACGTACTACGGAGGAATAAAAAAGGCAATTTTCTTATAACTTATTCTTTTTTTCCGTGCACATAAAGAACAATTATTCAATTGTTTGTTCCAAGTGTTTCCTTAGGTTAATGTCAATATTTTTCTCCATATTTGGAATGTTTATTATTAAAAAAATGTAATGCTACAAAAAATATATTTTTTCCTTTTGATGATATAGGATCAAACAACATCTTTCAGAAAAAAAAAACAGAAATATTATTCTGTACTCCTACAAACATAATGGAGGGAAAATTGCTAAAATATTGACTATCTGTGTAAACACACAAGAGGAAACAATCACACGAAACTCTTAAGTGTTAATATAATAAATCATGGTCTCAACTGCGCAAAATCTCAGCAAAAAGTACCAGGTAAGTATTACACAAATATTATACGATCAGTCAAAATCCTTCAATCCATTTGAAAAACGATAGCAAACAATTACTTTAAAGAAATCTTTATTGGAATTTTCAATATTACGTCAAAATACTGAGATAGCTTGACAAAGTTGAATACAGAGACTATAACATAACATTCTACAGAAATAATAGATACAAAGAAGAAATGCCAACTTTTACGACGTAGCCATGTGAAATTCACTTGCGATGAGAAAGAAATATATAATATCTTTGAAATGACGGTCAGCAACAAACAATTTCCTTATAGTTATGCATATGGTGAAAAGCAGATCAAGCGTTATAATAAATATGACCTTTAAGGCTCAGAAAGATACTTCAACGTCTAAATCCTAAATGGAATTGACAGGTCAATAAAGATAATAAAATAGTTATTCATTCTTACCTTCACCGAGTAACGCTGGGACGTCTGTAATAAAGAAAAAAATCCTTTATATACCAAGTAAAACAAATATTTAAACATTGTCAACAATTCTGTATAATATAATAGTTCAATAGCTAACCATAAAGTCAGAGGGTTGGGTTTCTTATACGAAGAATTGGGTTAATAAAGATGTCTTCATAAAAAAACGAGGTCACCATTGGCAGTTTTTATCACATAGTTCCGTAGTTTATCTTTCCAGTATGCAAATAAGCCAAGATAGCAAGAGTGTGTTGCCGCATAGCAAACTGCACAAATTATCCGCGACAGGAAAGGTGGCTTGATGGAGCTCTGGCCTCCAAACTCACGGATTCTAAACAGTTGGTGATCGGCCTCTTTGTGTAAGGGACTCAAGGCGCCTATATAAACTGAGAGACCGAGGAAATTTCGCGGTTGGTCCACCATTGCTCTTTGCCTACGTCCATGTCATGAAATACCTGCCTAGGAGAGTCCATTGTTTATCTACGGGTGAATAAATTTTGTGACGAAAATTTCAGCACCGCAAAGTTTACGGAGCTGTCCTAAAAACTGTTCCCGTTTTAATTATGTGTCGTCTTTGTTATGATAACGCTTCGTTAACCTTTGAAGGGGGTCGTAATAAAATAAGTTAATCTAGCAGCAGAATAGTATATTTAAGAGTCGGTATCATCAGGAAAGGAAGTTTTTGAGAAAATTGAAATCATACCTGATGTCTCTAATTAGAGTATTGAAATGGGTATGTTAGTAAGTAGGTGATCGATGCATAATCGATTAATCTGTTAAAACCATTTCAAGGGCTACAAAACACATTCAGACAAGAGGTTTTTAATATAATATGATCTAGTCACAAGTTATAGCTAACAAATGTAGTATCGTGATTTAAATTCTTAACTGCAGAAAAATAAGATGAATATGACCAATAGATCCTTTGTTGCCTAACCTCAACCTCTGATGATTAGTAAGGATAAAATAAAAAAGAACGTTAGATCCTTCTTAGCTTCCTTAATCTATGTATTCCTTTTTAATAAAAAAGCCATTTCAATTTATGTTTTTACATTTTTTTCAACAGTTTAATTGTTCGAGTACCATTTCATAGTTATTATACCAAATCTAGCAGCTCAATTCCTCGAATTTTCCACAATAGAATTTTACATTTCTCATAAGGAAATTATTGTCAGTGCACTTGTAGCTACTCGTAAATTATAGCCAAAAAAATCGAAATCTTAATAAGAAATACGTATTAGGCGATTGCTGATAATAATCTAACTGGAGGTAAAAACTATTTCCCACCCATCTCGAGAGAGCGTCTTCATAGGATATCAATATAGCCTCCTAAGAAGAAGATGATTGACTTCAGTAATTCAATTTAGAATGTCACCCAAATGGCCAAGGGAATATCTAACTTCTAACAAGGAGAATCACCAAGTCTGAGCTTTCAAAGGGTCTCTGGCTGCACCAGATAAGCCGCTCAGTCAGGCGAAGTTAAAGCAATTCCGTCGTCTTAGAGGGAGACACTGTTTCTACAACACTCAGACTGGAGGTACGATTACTTCTACAGAAGGTGGGGTGTGATCTAATTATAGACAGAGTCAAATAAAAAAGTAGGAACGCTGCCCACCTACGGAAACTTCTCGAGTTCTTGTACTTCAAGTCAACCGAAGCGAGTGTATGGGTCTGGGAGGGGTAGAAGTTGATCTCAACTGATGTTTTTGACAATCGTAATCTACAGGATCGTCTGAAATATTCGTGATTAATTACTCCTTTTATTAAGAGTGTTTATGTGGAGGCCTCTCAAACACAAACGATTTAAACCTCCTTGCTCTTATTACGTATTTATTACTTTCTTTCAGCACTAAAATTCAAATACCTATGCTCTGGAAGTTTATGCGTTATTTGTAGTCATTTGTGTGATTCGGCTATCCCATATTCACCAGAAAAATTTGCGATTTTTACCAGCAAAACTGCATTATAGTAAGTTTCAATGAAAATGAGTATATCAGTCCAAAAAGAAGAGAAGTCATAAGCTCTATTTCAGGTTCAAATCCTATATTCTATTTAGGCTGCATTACGCAATTTGATATAGTAAATTCCAGCAATGCTGATATTTACAAATAACCCCGATAATATAATGTTGATCCGAAAAAACGTAGGTATGAAAAACTTTTTTTACCTATTAATGGTAAAATCATCACAAATAACCTATGATTGTGAAGCGTTATATAGTGGTATGCTTTTAAGTTATTACCGAGTGATTAGAAGGTGGACCAGATAAAAATGTTACTATATAATCATCATTCTTTATCTAATTATATATTTTTAGTTTATTTATTTACCCTTATTTCCTTTTTTCCCGTGATATTCGAACATAACGGAACGCTCTTTGAAGAACGACAATGGCTCCGCCAAAGCAGGTGAGAAGTGAAGTGCAGTTCTCCGCCACAATTATTCTGGACCTCATCAAACAAAGGTTCAAACTTCAAGGACTTGGCATGCATTCACTTTGTTGCAGGATAGGGAATACTGTTAGTCTTCATAGGTTAATGATATGCCACTTTCATTGACTAACTTTATAATGAACTATGGTTTAAGGTCATAGGTCAAGCAATCGGAACCAATTTAAAAAGAGGAGTTCTTGTGTCATATTAATTAAGTACACAGCCACATCCTTTGAGAAGCAATTCGAATTCATACTTATAAATTTGTCTTTTTCTGAGGTTTTTGGTTTATATAAACAGTAAACCAAAAAACAATGACTACCTTAAAGAACACGAAATAAAAACATAAAATAAACATATTAATTCAACATTAACGAATATTTAAAATGACTAACATATACCCAAATAAAATTAAAATAGGTAAAAGGTGAGACATTGAGATGAAACGAATTAATCCGATGAATGGACCAAAAGTAGATACTCGCGGAATATTAAAATTATTAATAATTATTAAATAATAAGAAAGTATAATTAAAATAAGTCTGGTGGCGAATGATAGATCATTAATTGACGGATAAATTTATTTATTTATTTAAGATGTCACCTTCTGGCCAGGTGGGAAAGTTTAAGGGGAACATAAAAATGAATGGAATGAAAAGCCTGGCATTTGCCCAAAGACGGGAGGGAAAACCTCAAAAAACCTCCCGTAGGCTGTAAAATTAAATTACACTATACGTATTATAGGTACATACATAAGATATAATATATATAATACTAAGAATATACATATCATTTAACTAAAATAATTCATTACATATTCCTGCTATCATACTCTGATGAATGGAATATTTTCATTTGTCATGTGGTACAGGATAGAGAAAAATTGTATCTTTCATTTTCTCTTGTCCCCGTCTTGATCATGGCTGTGATGAAATGAAAGCTACTGAGGTATGAGTGAATATCTGCATTGATTTTCGTCTCTCCTTATCGAATACCAAGAAAAGTGTTACTCATAGATTCATTGTGCTTCACTTGCGTAGACATTTCCCGCATATAGCATTCAGGCTTAATGAGGAAAGCAAGGGCAAACTACCTCACTCCTCATTCTGCCTAGTGAACCTCATTCCTCTCTGAAAGCTCTTATGTAAGTAGCTTATGCCGGAGGGAGTGAGGAACCAACCGGCCTTCGGGCTGAATACTTTACAATGCATTACATGGTAAAGTATCAACATAGTCAAATACATCTGAAAATATTGAATTAATTTAACAAATACAACTATAGAAAGGTTGAAAATAGAGAGTTAATTAAAATCAATCATTTCAAGTGTTAATTTGTTGAATGATGTGATTCAAGTAGGCGAATTGAAATGGAAAATCGTTGATTCAAGATTTGTCCTGGACAAAAACTGGAAACAGATAGTAAGAATCTACTGAAGAGCTTAGTCTTTTCAATTACTTACGTACTTAGAATTTAATTCTGAATTAATTAAATTCTTGAACCTGAGAGCAATTTTTATGCCAAAATGACACTAAATTGCATAAACCAATGCTATTAATTTCATTTTTATTGAGGAATTCCTAGGGAAAAGACAGCGAAGTTAAGCTAATAGTCAGTCTCCGTCGTATTATTGCGGATAACGTATCCAGAAGCGGCGCCGAGGTGAATCGTGGGCAGCATCTCACCTTGAGCCATTAATTGTCTCGTGATGGCGTTACCCCTCTCGGAGTACTGATGACACAAGTAAACCAAAGTAACGACTCCTTTCAGTCTCGGAAGGCCCATTGTGTCCACGTTTTTGGCCTCCACTCCGATACGGAACAATCATCAAATCAAGGAACGGATGGATTCAAATTTTCGACCCTAATTTCAAAAATGGCCCACGTCTGCAGGGCCCCGCTCCCCCATTGTCATCCAATTGAGGCCATTACCGCGAAGAGATCGACGTTTTAGGGGGGGAAGATGAAGTGTGTGCTGGAGAGGGCTTGTTTAGCACACGGGGCATGTATTTCTGCGTGGTGCGGGGTGATGCAATCTCGCTGAGGCGTCGCGACGCCCTATAGAGTCGTCGGAACGAAGCGATTCGCTTGCCAAGTGAAATGGGGACGCAATCGTTACGGGGATTACGTATTACGGTCATCGCCTCTCTGTGCGCAGCAAAGCTAAATATGGGGGAGCGTTATAAAACGGGACGGCGGAATCGCAGCCGTTTCTGGCCGCGATTTTATTTTTATTTCGCTCCCCTTTCCAGCTGCGATAAGTAGACGTCTGATTTGGGAATTTTTGGCGCGACGACGTTAAAAAAATGCGAAGGGAAGAGGCCAGCCATAAATATCCGAATGGAAGGAGAGAGGATGTCCTGGGGTTGGCGGCAAAAGTCTATCAGATGATTTTAATTGAATGCTCCCCACGCGGAGGTACGGAGTTTTTTCGGATTTTTAACTGATACAGAAATTCGGAAATGTTGCGCGGAGGGACTACGCGGCGTGTCGGTACTTTTTCCGGAAATTACGTATCGGATTTTAATTAATGTCAATGCTACTTTACCTCTAGCGGTGAACTCTATCACGGCAGAATAGTTTTCGAAAAGAGAATCAATTTTGGAAATGAACGAATTGAAAATAATTCTTAGCGGAAGTAATTTTTTCTTCGTATATACTGGACGAGGAAATTAAAATTCATTTAGAAAAAGCAATGTCTCTACAATTTTGTTCCATGGGTGAATCTCTAGAAAATGAAGGATATGATTTTGATTATTAGTAAAGTAGCACTGTTTATTGGAAACTCTCTTCGTTACTATCCTTTCAATCTTTCCTATCAGTAACAGATTCAGTTATCAACTTTTCTATTGAGGCAGCAATAGTATTTTTAATAGAAAATTATAAGGAGATTAAGCTTATGAAATGAGAAAAAATGTTTCAAAAGCAAATTTGGTAATACATAACTTACTAGAAAAGATTTAAAACATATAAAAGGCAATTTTTGTGAATTTAATGAATTTAAAATTTCTAGATATATGTATTTATTACAGCATTATTCTCTCCAGATGACTGTAGCTCCATCAATGTAAATGGAATTATTGCTGCCTTAAAAAAAATTCATAGCCTTGTATGGCCCCGAGAGACACCAAATTATCGTAAATTAACATCGTTGTTAAACTTAATTAAGGTGTAACAACTTAATATTTATGAATATTAGACTCAGGAAATATTGCCGCTAGAGTTCCAAAAATCGAAAGCTAAGTATCCAAGTACATTTTCGCTGCATATTTACGTATTTATTATATCTATTACCTCTATTTTGAATATCGAAATTTCTCAGTAATGATGGAGTATTTCAGCGATACAAATTTCAAAAGAGCTTGTTCTAAGTCCATGAATCACAATAATCACCGTCATCTTTTAAATTATCAGCCTAATCAATCAGTACTTCTACAGAGGAATCCAACATCGATATTTCTCATGATCGCATTTGCTTTCAGTTCGAGGCTATGTGTAATGAAAAACAGTTTCTATAGTTTTCGTCTCCACCCAATTTGTTTTGGATATCATAGAGGAGCTTAATTGGACCTACAGTAAATACCATTTTCCTATCAGATCCGCATATACGTGTGTACGATATTTATTTTTAGAAATTAGAAGGAATATGTGTAGAGTAAAAAGTCTGAATAATTCGTATTGTGGAAACAGACATGGGCAGTAGAGGTCTGCATGGGCCGGGCTAGGGCCGGGTAAGCAGGCAGTCTATCGGGCTCGGGCCGGGCTTGGGCCCACGGAAAATTCGGGAAGGATAGAACTATTCGTTCTTACAGAGCTTTAGTTTCGTGTATAGCGGCAATAGCCTCTTAAAGTTGTAACGCAGTGCTTAAAAAAATGCTCGGTCTTCGTGAAGGGTTAAAAAAATGTATTTGTCAAAATTCACAATAATTTATTACAGGGCGATTTATGTAAAGTTCGGGCTCAGGTCGGGCTTGAGAACGAAAATAAGTTTCAACGTTTTGGTCGGGTCGGGCTCAACGACGAACGGGCCGGGCTTGGGCTGAAATTTTCGGCCCATGCAGACCTCCAATGGGCAGGTATCAGTGACAGGACTCCATCGTAATACGGCAGAAGGAACCATAAATTGAACCCCTACCACAGAGGACTGACTTAGACAAATTTTCGTTTTGTAGTTACACTTTTGAGCAGTGGAACGCTTTACCTATTACCTATTTACCTGTTAATATATTTTAACCATTTCCTACTCATGAACATACATTTAAGGCAAAGCCGAAGAAAATTTGTGAGAAAATTACTAACAGCGTATTTAGAATCATTTTAGACGAAATTCAGTGCTTGTTGGATATTATTTGGAATATTATGATTGTTGTTTATTATTTAGAATGCAATGTTTATTGGATGTTATTTATAATAGAATGATTGTTGATTATTATTGTAGACAAAATGTAATGACTGATATAATGACGTATTGAGTGGTATTGGTGTTGCCACATGACCTTTTTCCAAATATTACGTATGTATGTACCTAATATTAACAATATGGCTCGCCTATGTATCTATGGGATTCATTTATACTTTACGTATACGCGAGTTTTGCTGAAACGTTGAATTCGCCGATTTGAGAGTGCGGATGCAAAAAGTTCTCGCTAAATAGTCGAAAACCACACGCGGGAGCTCGGCCGATGTCCGGCAATGGAGCACATGACAATGTGAGGGAGATGTTACTCTCATATGGAGAGATGAAAGGATAAAAGATAGGAGATATCGATTGAAAGTGACGTCACTTCGGAGCGGTGACCACATCCGCCGATCCGTGAACGGGGAAAATAAAAATGAGATGAATGTAGAGAAGGGGAAATCGGAATGAGGGATGCCGTTTAATGGTACAAAGATCACGAGAAGAGAGAAAAGAGCGTAATGATTGGAAAAAAGTAGCGGAGATATTTAATGAGTTATCAGGAGACAATATAAAGAGAGATAAATTAAATAACATATTCATAGCTACCATTTACTTGTCGTGGTTTAGGATAATATACAGTTGTTTCCAATTTATTCTTCTCAGATAGACTTTGATATTGACTTGTAAGCCATGATAGACTTAAAAAAATAAAATTAAGTACCGTATAAACTCAAGTGTAAGCCGATTGGCATAGAAGCCATGGCACTTAGTTGTTTTCCTAAAGAAGCTGGGAAAACTAATTTAGTCGATGATATCCTAAGGTGGGAAATGCAGTAGCTTCTGGTTACTTTAAACATCAAAATACAGTAATTGAGACACCAGAAGGTTAGCAAGAGAAAATTCACAGAGAATTGTTAATGGAACAAGCGAAGAATATACAAGCTGATTTCCGACCAAGGAATTTGCTTTCCACCGAAGAACAAATATATGAAACACTCACTCGAGTATAAGCCAAGGAGAGGCTTTTTCAGTATTAAAAAAATTGCTGAAAAACTTGGCTCATACACGAGTACACATTGTAAGTTATAATTGGATTCTTCATAAAGTTAAGTAATTGAATGGCTCCAAAGTCCTTCGACAGTTGTTAATCACCCTGACAACTGCTCTAGTAACTTGATCATCAACGATAACTTGCAATATACATACGGCGTGGAAAGCTAGGGTGTGTAGATAAAACATCATTCTTTCGTGTGGGTAATTCTCATTATATGCAATAAGTAATTGTTGAATTAAAAAATGTGGTGCATTAATTTCTGGGCAACCTTCGTATATGAGATAACTGAGGCACCTTAAATGTGGCAATCAAAAGCTCACAAACTAGTTTTGTTTAAATGTGCATTTATGTTAAATATTTAGCTGAACATAATATTGAAGAAGTGTAAAGAAATGTTAATGATGAAGTAGCCTGGAAGACAAGCGTACGTCTATAAAAGATATAGGAGTGGAAAAATAAACGATTAATAAAGAGATCTAAGATGGAGAAGAAAATACGCTGAATGGTATTTCTACCTCTTTTAAAGCAGTGGGATGAAATGCTATACGTGGGTGTAGATAAGTGCTGACGATTACTAAATAACATTAAAAAATTGTAGTCAGGAGTGGTTCACAATTGTATTCATATAAGATTGTTAGATTCATATTTGCACAATATCTGACATATAGTCAGTTGTAGTCAGGAGTGGTTCACAATTGTATTCATATAAGATTGTTAGATTCATATTTGCACAATATCTGACATACAGTCAGCAAGGATAATAAAGAGGAATAGAAAAGAACTTTGCACGAACTCGTGAAGTGAGTGAAACGTTAAGTGAAGCCTCAAGACCGAATTGCTGATAAAATACTTCATAAAATAGAAATGAAAAATTTTACATAGCCTACGGATACTAAAGAGTTGATATAGTTTCCCTCACTAGGTGCAAAAAGACTCAATGGAATATTTTCTCTGCTGTGAAAGACTGAGAAAGCTTTGCTCGGTAAAAAAAACTGCCGAAAAGTTTGGCATGGGAAAGAGGCGAGCAAGAGAGCAAATGTGTTTCTCAAATGGAGATCGTTTCGAGTGCGATTGAAATGCTGACCCTTAACGCGGTCGTGTTTATTCCTCATTTTGGACCCACCGTGTATCAAAGCTAAACATTGGATGCGATTCAGACCTCTCGATCACCAATAGCTTACAAATGCATCGCAGTCTCACCGCTGTGGTTTCATTCGTGAAAACATCGGATGCAATTGATTCCGTAAGTAACAGAAAAATAGCGACTTTGGGACCGTTTTTTGGAGCTAACCCGAGATCGATAATAGACTTCTCTACAAAGGTACTTATGAAGCGCAATACCTGGATAAATAATTATACAGGCCTAAGTTCCCCTAAGATTTTATTCCAACGCCAATCCAAATTACTTCATTAGAATGCAACAATGTTTCTTGCCGTACATGGCATTTAGAGTTGCTAAGTCGTGTTGATAATGCGCTAATACCACGTTAAAAATAGTTTCATGCCCAATCTCTAAAAGTCTTTACGAATATATTTGTCATCTATTCGATTTTAGGAATAAATTTACAGAAGGGAAAAATCAATTGAAACGAGAGGTAAGTTATAATTTTATTACTTCTATGAATATAATTAAAAGCCTTTAAAGCAAATCAAGTGAAAATATTGTTACAAATAATGTTTTCTCGAAAAAATTAGGAAGCATTTGATTTCAAAAACTAATTTCCTGGTTTTAATTTTCGATATAAGATTAATTATTGTATCGGAATCATTTTAATTATTAAATGATAGGTTTTCGAATATTATAAAATTGTAATTTTGAATAATGAAAATATAATAATAATGAAAAAACCGAGACCTAATAAATCGATCTTAGAATAAAATTTATAGTGATAGTAAAAGTAGTTTATTGACATAAAAATTCACATAATACGATGAAAGTGGATAGATGTCTCGTCAGATACTAAGTGACTAAGTGGTTATCAAATTACACATTATGTTCTCATCAAACAAATCAATCAAATTCTTTAAGTTTGGATTAAATTAGTGTTCATTAATGTGGCAGTCATTTTCACCTTGTTTGGAGATACAATTAATAAAGTTTCATTGAGTAAGAGAACGGTTACAGCTAACTACCTTCTTCGTACACGATACAACATGCACCTTGCGCAAAAGGATAACGGTTGCTTAGCGATTTTGAGACAATCTACGGGTTTAATTCCATACGTTTATTACAGCAATGTTAACTATTTGTGGTAACATAAGATAATTCTAGGTGTGCATTGAAATAAATTCTTAAATATACGTTTCTTTTGTGCTTAGCTGCTATTGCCCTTCACCGGTGAAGTCCCCCTACGCTCTACTGAACTTTCCAGGAGGTGCTTCAAGGAGGCAATAGCAACAACGAACACACACGACCATTCCCTGAATTGAAAAAACCCGATAAGCCGGGATTCGAACCCGGGAACTTAGGGTAAGAGCGAAAGCTTAGATACGCTCTAAAGTATATTTTTTAAACTCCGACACCTAATTTTATGCGTGCACGGAATCAAAATGCATTTCATTCCTAAAAACATGGATCACGTTTAATAAATCACATTTAGAAGTGTCAAACACACTTCCAAGGAAGTTTAATTTGGAAGGTACAGCTCGAGGCGGTCGTCGACCCGTCTCGCCGAATGGATTGCGGAAGATAAGAGAATTCGAAGATAATTATCTTTTCCGAAAGTCACGATCAGCAGAAGGCATTATTAAGAAGATTTCGTTCTCAGAGTTGGGTCCAGAGATATGTCCTCTTTTTGTCGATAGGAAAGCCAGGCAAAGATATTTTCCAGTCGTTGTAATATTTCAAATTTCGAAGAATTATGAGATAGAATGCTTTTCCATTTCGTAGCAGGAAAAGGGCTTCCGAATAGTGTGTAGCTCATTTGTCTTTGGTGAAAGCAGTCCCCGGTTTAGTTCCTGGTAGAGGCACTTACGTTATAATAGACTACTATAGGAGCACCTAAAATGATACTATTTAATTATAAATGGCAAATCTGGAATTCCAAAGTCAAATCACCAAAATGCCTGTAAAATTCATAGATTTGTATAAATAGAGTACGAAACATCGGGGAAATTATTAATATGAAATGCTCATATAGTTATTTAAGGAAAGTTGATTGAGACATAAGAAACAAAGGAAGAAAAATTGACTTGTATTGATTTTGATAACGACATATTTGTATTTTCTCCATCGAAATATACGACTTTAACTCGAATGCATTATTGCAAACAACTAATTAACATTTATTATATTTTTATTTATTGATCTAAACAGCTTAGATTTTACTTGTGAAATACGAGGAGTGTACATGAGAGTTATTTGTGGAAAATTTTGAATTACAGATAAATCTATACTTGTTGTCTCCATAGAATTCTCAGGTATCTATTTATATACTCGAAATTTTCATTGAATTTTGCACAAAGAGAGGAGAAACTATTAAATAAACTATTTGATAAAAATTCATTTTAGAAGAAAAGAGAAAGCCAAAATTAAAGGGAAAACGTGTTAAAATGTGATTTCATTAAAAACAAGAATGCAAAATCCCAGTTAACTGTATTCACCTTCCACTACAGTTCAAAGCGAAATAATTTCGTCGGTTTTCCTCTTGAGAAATATTATGCCCTTTCTTCCTTCCTTGACCTTTACGAGATAGCTTTATTTAAAGGAGTACGGACTATGGACAGCAAAGTTTAATTCATGAAGACTGCACTTCACAGAAGTAAGGTAAATATTATTGAAACACTCCACTACGAATCTTCACGAAAAATACATGACCTTTTTTATTTCATTCTCTCTAAAATTTGAATTCTTCGAAGCAAAGCCTAAAACCCAGATACAAAGATAAGTTAGTTAAATTTATATAATGTCTGTGTTTTTAGAACAGCTCTTACCTATATATATATATCCTACTCGAGAGAGAAAATAACAGGCACAATAATGGAAGATACTTTTAAAAAGTTTTGACTTTTAGTTTTTTTAACTTTTAAAAGGTTAGAAAATGTACACATCTTTTATAAACACTAATAACTCAACGTAGTTCCCATGCTGTATTCTTAATTATGGAATGTGTCTTTAGCAACGTTGAGGAAATATGTAAGTCAAAGTTGACAAAAAAACTTTTCTTTTTCCTTCTTTATTACCGCTATTCTATCTTTCCAACTCGTCTTTGAAAACTAGTTGCAATCCAATTTTCTTGATTTTCAGCTACTTCCTTTCATCAATGAGATCTCTTTACTCTTTTCAAGCTCATCTAATCGCTACAAATTTTCCTCACCGTTTGCTTTCTCGCATCTTCTTGCGTATTTAAATGCTAAATCTGATTTTTCTGTATTTGATGTGGATTGAACTGAATAATAATAATAATTCGTCTTTATTGTTGGGCGTATTTCAGTCAACGATGACCGTTCTTACAATAAACCCCATTTTTCATACACCAACAACCATATCCCAACCAGGAATCGAACCAGGGACCTCAGCGTTGCAAGACCTAGTTAGAACTGACTTCTTAGTCGCTCATTTAGAACTGTAAACGAATTTTTCTTCTTCTGAATTCTGAACGAATTACCTGAAGTTATTCTTAATTCCTTCTGATATAAATATATAAGTTTTTGACGAAGGATAGAGGGACTGCTATAACACGAATATTACTGCAGTTAAGTATTTAATAATTTTTTATTTCTTATATGCTGTGTGGTGTTTCCTATAAATGCGTGTGGTGTGTTACCTATATGTTTATGCATTTTAACTGTAATGAACTAGTCAGCAGGCTTTTAGCCTATCTATAATAATGAATACTCATAAATAATCCATTACATTCGCCCTTTTTAGATTATAGCTCATTGTTTGACATGTTGAGGATAAGAAATGAGGAGGAATGGAAATGTAGAGATAAAGATAGCGAGGAAGAAACTTAACATGGAGGGGATGAAGGAATTGTGGTCGCCGAGAAAGATTCTGAACTCGGCGCCTCTGAGCGTCTCGTTTGAAGAAGCCTTCCAAAGCTAACTTAGCAAACAGTTCCACTCGACTCTATTCCACGCCGCCCAATTGCTAAGCTTCATCTCATCTAGGATGCGTTCCATTCGCTCAGAAACTCATCTCGCGCGTACTGTATCTTTACTTATCGTTTTACGGCGAAAAATAAATTACAGCCATCGCGCATCTGATAAGCCTCTCGAAAAAGTGAGGCAAAGTGGCTGATATACATCGCTCCGCTGTTTTCTAATCCTGCAAAGCTCTCCTTCAAAGGCAGTGTATGTCTTCATCATCTCCTTCGTCGCTGTTACGGATTATTTTACGGGCAATACCTCATTTTGACCCGTAATAAAATGAATTTTTCATCGCGCTTTTCGTTGAACATTAGACTTATCTGCTAGAGCGCTGAAATGATCGCATGAATGTTCGGGGCTTGATATCTTGAAGATTCCGAGAAATGCAAATGGCATACTGCTCTTCCAAAACTCAATTTTCTCCCGCCGCTCTGCTCCCTGTACGGTATTTTAGGGGAACTATAGAAGCTAATGGGTGAGGGACTCGCAAAAACCACATTCTCGCTAAGAAGGTTTTTATTTGACGATGGAAATGTTTCTCTTATCTACGGAGCTAAAATCTGGTGCTACATTTTAACCAATGAACGATCTTCCTGAAATGAAACTCTTCCCGCTTCCTTATTGTCACTACTATGTGAAATACGACGGAATCATTAATAAATGCTAGGAATAGATGAATCCGTAGAAATAACATGCAGTGTTATATTGTAAGGCAAACATGTGTTTCAGCAGGCTGAATCAACGCTTTAGTGAGTGCAAATTCTCACCTTATGGAATAGATTTCCATGATTGACTATTGAAATCAGATGTTTTTACAGAGGTCTCTTTTGCATGTTCAAGTACGAGTACATTTATTTGAAATCTTAAATTAGAGATTTATGATATCAAATACGTGCAATGAGTCTAAAAGTGAAAGCATATTATTATCCCCATCCTAAATCGTTTAAATTATTCAAAAATTTTCCTTCTGCATACTGATTTTTACAAAATGGAAAGAAGAATTAACGTGGATACAACATTGGCCTCCTTACTGAGCCCTTCATCACAGACTAGTTCACATTATCAATGAAATAAATTCTCAAAAATCCGTCCAACAGGCATATCATAGTAAATGACATTTTAGTTGATAAGTAAATTTACAGGATATCTAATAAAAATTGTCCGAATGTCTTCCAGTTTTCGTTCCAAAAACATGATCAGCACATTTTGAATGCGATACGAGAGATAGCAAATATTGATTTCCTGAGGCCATTTTTTGGAAATTAATTCTATAGAATATAATTACGCTCAGTAAATTTGCATAACTCAACAGTTTTTCACGATGAAGCTCCCTCTTCCGAAGAATTGAGGATTCCGAATCGAAAAAGTGCTTACAGCGAGAGTCCCTTTAAAATTTTAATTCGCTTCGTTAAAGCAAATCTAATCTTTCTGAAACCGATTTTTGGACACTATTTAATGAAGCACCGCCGGCCCACTCCAGATTAAATTAAACTTTCCGAGCACATCCAACATTTTTTGCTCTCTTCAAATATAAAACGTAGAATAGGTAATGCGTCACTGAAAAATCGTTCGGAATTACATCGAATACTCATATTCTTGGGTCGTAAAAACGCCAAAGAATCGAGTTTTACTATATGATATCCTGTAGTTTCAATCATTAACGCAATTTAAATTGTAAAATGATATTGAAACAAATTTTAATGGCAGCGAGTTCTTATTAGACTACGCAAAATGACGATTATATCTATTGATTTACAAAAATGTTGGTTGAAATGTCAGACCTCATTTGGATTGTATAGCATGGTGAGTAAACAAAAGGCTCTGTGCAGCCAATTAATTTTTTCCTTTGAATGTCACTTATTTTAAGACACAATAACATATTTGATCAGCTTCACCTAGCAATTCCTTACCCCCAATAAGAATGCGCTCAGCAATCCGAGCGATTCAATCTATAAACAATATTACTTCTCGTTGTAAAATATTATTTTTTCTTTTGTTAAATTATATATACCATATAAAATTTATAACGATAACCTTAAATAACTAGATCATTTTAAAATCATTCAAACGACTACTTCTTTCGCCGTGGAATGAATGATAATGACATTGGCATCAATTTACATTTATTTATAGACTGTAAAGATTATTTAACCCCATTTAATTCTCATAGTATGAACTTCAAAGAATAAGCGACAACAAGTGTAGATGATCTAATCTGTTGTAATTATCCGAGAGTAGAATGATCAAAGTCAGGTATAAAGCACCTCTTTGAGCACAAGTGCTCGCCTAAATGTGCACATCTGATAGGTAAACCTTCCGGAAAATTCGTCAGTAGATCCGTTCGAATATAGCGTAACAAAGATAGGAGATAAACGGACTGTAATTTCACGTATAACAGCCATCAAGGTGAGCGTTCTTGTTTAAACGAAGGGGTATCTTGGTATTCAAGCATTTAATTACTGTCGTAGAAGCATATTTTACGGCTTTATTTGACATGTTCACCTCAAATTACCTTCCAATTAAATATTTTCGAGATTATTACATTGGTCTGGCAATATTTATTCGATGTTTATGTGTGATTATGCTCAAATTATACGAACTATTTTTCAAAATGAAATTTTCTATATTTCCTAGCATCATTATTCACCATTAGAAGCTACTCCATTAAAATGGTTGTCACTCATTTTTTCCTCTTGGAGCTAATTTTTTCCAGAGATGAGACGGAATTCTCCACACAAACGATTAACAGTAAGAAAGCCACACTAAGTCCACGGTAAACGAGGTAATAGTCTGGAGAGAGTGAACTAGTACATTTTTACAGGAATACTCTGTCTAGTCCACATGTTTAGCTCATAATTCGGCAGGGTATTCGGGGCGTGTCTAGCAAATTGGATATAGGCAGAGCGCTTGTTCTGGGCCCCGAATCCTTTTGTTTGCAGAGGTCAGAGGATTGATGGATCTCTGTTTGCCCTTTTCTCTGTTTGTCTTTGGCGGACTCTATCGCTAAATAAGGGACCATTAGGAGATGCCTCGTTGCCCACGTCTTATTTTAGGGAGAAATTTCGTTTTCATTGTCTGGCCCGCCATCAATCCTGCTTCCATTCTTTCCCTCAGTTTCATACCCCTTTTTTCCCGGAGACTCAAAATGTGTCCTCCGTTAGCTGCTTTAATATCGCTCCGCCGCCTAAGCCCTCTGTCCATCACGCACGGGCCATTTTCTTACTATCCCTTCACGATCTATCACGCTACTTAAATGGGAGCGTTTAAAAAATAGGAGGAATTTAAAATGCCGGGCATGACGAGAATTCGAATCGGGTCACTCTGTTTGTTGGGCGGATACCGCCCCATTACGATTCCTTGATCTCCCATCTATTCATGTTAAGGTTTTGTTGTGTCTGTGTCCTATAGAGTTCCGCCATTGTTGCCATAGGATATTTTCCTTGGAGTCATTTCGTAGATGGGGTATCTGACAAAGAACGAGCCTACGTTTTTTTTAATCGGAATTCCGCGCGTCAACAAAAGCCCTACCTGCTCATGAAAGTTTTTCGGAGGCTGGATTAATTCTTCTATTCATAAATAGATGAGCGGAAAACGCGCTTGACGTAACTTGCGTCTAATGGAAGTTTTTGCGCGTGGTTGATATTTTGCCGTGAATTTAAATCGAAATTTGATCCATGCCATAGCTGTTGCTTAATCCTGTATCTTTTATCCTTGTGACCCACAAAGTATGAAGAAACTTGGAAATGGGGGTATGAAACGGTGAATAGCTAAGTTAAATTAAATTTAGGTGACTTGACGGACCTCTTGTGTAAAATTTGAATTCAGAAGTTTAAATTAATTATCTATAGTATATAAGTGCATTTATTTCAGAATATTAGGTTTGGATTATTAGCTACGAAATGGTAAAAATTGACTTTAATTGTAAAACTATAAATCAAGTGAAGGATTAATAAAAAGTAAGAAATTTCTTTTTCGATGTTTGACAAGACGTTTCCATTCATTTTTCCCTATGTTTTTTTTCAATAGAATCTCTCTACATATAACATTAGAATTATTATACACTATATAGTTGAACGCATTCATAAAAGGAATATGCCGACTCCGATGATTTTATCGTAAAAAGAATTTCTATTAGGCTTTGAGTGAATTTCTCATCATAATAGGTTATCACCATACAAAAAACTTCCGTTGATACTGAAATAATAGTCATAAAAAACTTCTTGAAAAATTAAGACTAAGGAAAGGAAGATTTTTGATTAAAAATACAAGGAATTATAATTGTTTGCGGGTAGTTTGTTTAAGGTATTTCCGTAAATATTCCTGAGTAGTAGAATGTAAATAGGGATCAATTACTAAAGAATATTTTCAATTGAAATTGTTTATTGATGGAAGCAGAAACTATATCTGCTGAGAGAAAAGCGATTAAAAGTTTATTTATTTATGATAATGTCAAGTTTTCCAGTCAAGGTAACCTTGAGAAAATATTCTGGATTACTATCCACTGTAGTCAGAAATATAAGAGAAGCCTCCTAATATCTAAATAATTTAGTGTTTACAATGGAAATGAAAAGGAAAGCTTGGATTTATCTTCTGGAGTGAGAGGGGAAAAAGGAAATTTTATTTCCGGATGATGGAATACTGTTTGCAGGACGAAGGTCCTCGGAGAAAACCTCTTCGATGGTGATGCATTACCTCTTAAAATAGAATACATAATTTGACTTTCCGAATATTTCCTTTTAGGCTATTCGTGAGTCTAGGTTTCGGAGTTTATCCTATCGTAGCCTCGGATCAATTGCTTTTTCTTTTCCGATATCGATGACGATTTTCCAAATTAAGAACTGCAAAATATATTATTTTCTTTCATATTTAACGTTACCGCGCCTTTTGATTCAAAGTTTGCAATTTACGTTTGTTGGTAGTTGGATGTTGTGACCCATTCATCGTCCTTAGATGTGTTGATCAATGAAGAGAGTTAAGACATAAGGGATGCTTCCGGTATCGTGCATTTCTCTCCCGCAATATCAAAAAGGATCTTAACCTTGTGCTTTCGAAATGCAGAGGCCACTGGTGTAGCATCTTGTTTCTCTTCTTAATCGTGTTTTTCCGTCCGACGTGAAGCGAACACGCGGTGCGTGGATTTAGGAGATGGACCTTAACGTCAGAGCTCATCAGGAGGAAAGTGACAGCATTGAGCGGAGGTTCCTCCTCTGGGGATGGCCTATGGAACTAACGAGAGAGGAAGTGAGAAGGGTAAGGGAAAAAGACCAAGATAAAACAGAGTGGGAGGGCGTAACAGCCTATATAAACTTCTGCTTCAAGCTGATCACGAACAATGGAAGAGTAACCCTTGAACTTATCGGCTGATTCACAACAAATTGCGATGTTCTTGGAGATTTTAGCTATCTATCCGTCCATTTTAAAAATAAAGTATAATTTCCAGTAATTCGATTGAAGCTTTATAAAATATTCGGAAAAATCAAATTCCTCTGTTTGATGAAGACATTCGACACAATATCACTCGAAGTTAACCAAATTAATATCACATATTATTTACAGGAATTTCTAAAATTGAAAACTTTGAAATACTGGAAACAGATCTATTTTATCCTGAAAATTTCAAATTTTCAAGCTTCGTAGAACACCAAAGAAATAAATTAAATATTTTATAATCTTATATTTAAATAATCAGTAAAACATTTTATGTTAGTATTTATCTCCATTTACAAAGTGATGACTTTAATTTCAATTGAATTTAGTTTGAATTTCATTATATTGTGGTCGGTATAAAATCATGTTGATCGTATTTAGATTATGCTAATTTATATACCGTTTTTTACATAACACTGAAGTATACCATATAAATATTGATGGATATAATTGTTCGTCACCGTTTATTCCACCCCGAACTCAAGTATAAAGCCTTATCTATATACCCCATTCAATGGTTTTCTGATTTTTTTAATGCTCGATCTGAATGATTTAGGATTATTTCAGCCAGAGAATTACTCATTCCCTTATAACCATTTTCAAATTCAAAGCAAGACCAAAACATAAAGTATTTTAATTAACCTGGAAAGAAGAATTATTCCGTAGCTCTCCATCCAAACGGCAATTTGCTCCATACTGCGTCCGTAAGTTACAAAATACACTGCTCATTTTCCCCTCTTTGTGAGCTAATCTATTTAAATTTTATCACAAATCGTAAACAGATGCGACAGTCTGTTTTTGCGTACTATTAAAAGGCGATAATGGAAGGCCAACGTTCTATGGGAGTAGCAATTTAGTTCTGGAAAAATATACTACTGCTCCGTTTTAGCTGAAAGATCGCGCGAATTAGAATTTGAGTTAAAATCTATGATATTTGTATGGTGCAACGAACTTAGTGAACGGAAAATTTGAGCCATAATTAAATACGATGTCATAGTTAACATGGAAAAGTACTGCTAGTACTAGAAAAAAATACTATAAACTAGATTTTACCTCAAAATTTTCAAAGCATATCCCAGATTTTAATGACAAATAATGCGAAGATATAGCAATTTGTCAGTCAGTATGAGTTCCAGTTCCTACGAAATTCCCGTAGCGTTTAAGGCTTGGATATGGTTGCAGGGTTTATTACAGATATTTTATGTGTTCAAATAGGACAGGAAACTCCGGTAACCGATGTAGGGATTTCCATTTTTGGCAGCGCAGTTGGAGATCACAGAAAGAGAGTGCAGCCAAATGTTACGAAAGTCCTTACCCAGTTTCCGAGGACAATTAGTTACGTCCAAATGTCTGGTTATGTAACAATATAATGCCTTCTTTGGCAAATGAATTACCCTTGATAAAGACATTAAACCTCCCGACATGGCATACATACAATGAGGAACGATTCAATGTAAACGTATCTCGATCGATTTTTGGCACGCTTGTGTGGAGCTCTAGATGCAGCAAAAAGTAAGACAAGGGCAGTATATTACATAGGTGTTTTATTACTATTGAAAGCGTTTTCTTACACTTCACCATGCATCTTTGTGTAACCATCAATACCAAGATTAATGTAAAATAGATACAACGTACATTAGTTACAACGTAACAACAACGATAGACACAAAGTACATAATAAGCAACCTCCGGTTTACCAGTATTTCACGAATAACTCCTAAACAATCAGTGATACAAAAATGTTTCATATAAAAGTTATAGTAAAGTACATTTTCTAAAACTTTTCTAAATAATATTATGTGCCTAAATATCATATTTATTGAAATATTTTGCAAAAACGGAAATTTGCTTCAAAGAATAAAGCTTGAATTTCGGTCAACCGATTTACTCGAAAAACTAAACAACTCCAGCTTCCACTGCAGTGCTATACGTATATGAAGTTTGGTATTGATGCGACTTATAGTTTTTACGTTTGAGAGCCCACAATCACACACACACACACACACACACAGACATCATTCCGAAAATGGTCAAAACGTGTTCTGGGGACCCCAAAACATGTATTTCCGTTGAAATCACTAAGTCGATTTTTTTTCAAGAAAACGATACTTTCTCTATACTACGTGTATATATACCGGCCGTAGTGTCGGAGTGGTTAACGTGCTAGCGCGTTAACACTCCAACCTCACGGTCCAGGGTTCGAATCCCGGCTAATCGGATTTTTCCAGTTAGGGAACGGTTGTCTGAGTATGTTGGGTGTGTGTGTGTGATATTAATAAATATAAAATGCATAAAAGGAATAAAATTAAGAAAAGGAATAGCCTCCCTAGGCAAAAATTCGCTCAAAAAATAAAGACGGCATTATTATTATATGGAGAAAGAACAAATATGCCGAACAAAATATAAATGAAATGGCAATTATTTGAAGTGTCAACTTTTTAATCGGTAAAAACAAGTCAGGTGAAGAATAGATTATTATGAACATTAAATTCATACTGTGAATACATGAAGCGTGTATGATAATAAATTAGCCATTTTTGATGCTGCCTACTCAATCGGGTACACTAAAAATTCAGTGGTTCGGAGTGACGATAGGAAACAAGTGAATTTTATTTAACCTTTCGTCATAAAAATATTGCATGATTCTCGTGGATTTCCAAACGTAAGTTTGACGACGCCATTAAAAAAATTCCAAGAAGTTAAATGTTGGAGTCTTTCCTGTTCCAAATATCGATTAAGCCCCAGCCATTGCGTTCTTCCTTTCTGTATCCTTACATCAGAGCTACGACATCGTACCTACTTGATCCGATAGTTTGCTCGTCTTAGTCGGGTGGCTTAGGACTCGAACGGTGTCCCTCTAATTCCACTTCTCCCAAACTTTGTGATTACAAGGACTCCTTTCACCTTTCCGAATTACTTTCACCATTAGGGCTGACCCTAACTGCGGATCACCAGAAATGTACGAGCTCCCTACGAATCCCAGTCTTAAGTTTACAAGGCTTTCCTTCGTTAGGATTTCCGAGAAAGGTGACCCTTAAGATTAATACTGTTAAAGTCCTAGAACAAATTTCGTGAATATTTGTTTTCTAAAGAATTTAATATATTAAACAACGTTTAGACTGATTTTTCCAGTTTTTAATGATCTACAAGTATGTTTTGGTTGATTTTATTTTTCAGCAAATTAATATTCAAATAGTCAAAGTCTTATGAGTATAAATAGATAGTACTTAAATATAAGTACAATGTAATAGCTGTTAATACTAATCTAAAATTACTAATCTCTGCTTGATTTTGTCGAATTACTTCAGAGAAAACAATATGGCAAAAATATGAATAAATAATAATGAGGGTGAATAAAAACTGTAGCCTAAATAATAACTATATTATTCTGGAGTAATTGAAGTGCATATGATTATCTAATTTCTGTGATTAAGTTGAAGATAAATTGCACAGCAATATTTTTGGAATAGATAGTGCTACGAAAATGCGGAGAGTTGCGTTCCGGACATCAACGTGTCTAGAGGACTTCATTTCCTCGGTTTAAACGGTAAAATAAAAGATAACTCTGAAGTAGCAGACTGAATAGAGGTGTGAATAGGATTCTCTCCTCCCAACCCAATCTGACCTGAGTTTTCCATTAGCCAGGCTGAAATGTCTCCGCTTGTAACCTACATGTTCATATTAATTTAGAAATATATCTAATGGATCTGTTAAATTAGAAGGATGCATTGTCTCCTTGTTACCATTTACGTGGATTCGATCATGCTGTAACTATATGAATAAAAATGAATTCGTTACGGAATCATCCAATTTTTAATCTGAATTCCGCAAAGAAAGGACACTTCGTACATTAAAATTTATTTAAAAAAGATTGTTTCAATGTTAAAAGAGTAAAAGATGGCAAAAAGTAGCATTGAAGGAGAAAGAGTCTGCATTAGCATTGAAGGAGAAAATGCGCATCGTTTCTCTTGAAAATGTTTCCTTTTCAAAGAAATTATATAGAAATGTGTGGAAGAAATCGGAATCCCCTGCCGCTTGGTATTTAGTTGAGGTGCCATTTCCAGTCTCTGAGGAAAAATAACGAAGGAGGTAAGCTAAAGAGATTTTTATCTTAGGATGACATTGATATCTGGTAGCACTACTTTCGCTATAACAAGACAAGAAGAATGATGATGAAGAGTGAATGAAAGGAAAAAAGAACATCCTTAATTCACTCCCAATGATCATATTATCAATTCAGGTTCAATCCAAATTAAATCATGATCATGTTTTTAATGACCTAATAAGTCCATTTCCTATATTCACTCACGAGAGCTGAATGAATTGCGCAGATATCTACGTTTTTATATCAGTAACTTTCTGTGCACTTATCCAGGATATTTAGAAGGCAAACTGAATAGATATCAGAGGATGTTAAGAATAAAGATTTTTACAAATACTTTTTTTCACAAGTTTATTTGAAACAAGACCGGTTTCGGCACAGATCGGCCATCTTCAGGTGAGGAAAATTTCCTCTTCAGGTGAGGCGATCTGTGCCGAAACCGGTCGTGTTTCAAATAAACTTGTGAAAAAAATTATTTGTAAAAATGTTTATTTTTAACATCCTCTGTTATGGATTTCCACTCGGTAAAGCCTGCCACAGTCGATTTTATTTTATGAATAGATATCATTTCAAATAAAAAATAGATAATACTCAATGTTTGTACAATAATGATAAATCAGCAACAAACTTTGAAACGAAAGAAAAGTCACGATCTTTTTCTTTGAGTTTATTTGTGACAACCTGGGCAACATAAACTCTTTTCCGACATTTAAATATCAGAGCTATCATACTGATTTCAGGCAAAATGCATGTCTGTCTCCATTAGACTAAATCGATAGCAGTATTTTTAAGAAACTGAAGAGAATCAAATAGTTCAAATATGTTTTACGCCAAGCAAATATTTGTGAAGTGGACTCAAAACAAAATATTTGCCAGTTTTAGAAAACAAAACTAAAACATATATTCTTAACATCCAAATATGAGATGTTACCAAACGTTTTCGGTAAAGAAAGCTGCTTTTAATTTTAAATGTAAAAACTTCTCTTATAACCTTTTTAAATGTTCCAATGATGAATTCACTTCGACTAAAATAAGCCCGAAGGGAAATTGTCAAAATCGTCACAAAGAAAGATCAATTCTGAGAAACTTGAAAAAACATACAGTTAAGGATATTTTACACTTTTGGAAATATTTTATAAGAATATTGTTGACGATCATTTTTGTGATTATTATGTGTTTTCAGTATGATGAAACATTCTATAAGAATATATGTAGCTATGTTAAAATTACGAGTCACATTTAACCTAATTTTATAACTTTACGCACATGTTCCGAGCCTAATGAGAGGCAATAATTAAATTCGGTAAGAAAAGAGGTCTCCAAAGGCCACAATGCATTCAAATTACGGGAATGTACAGTAGGAATTGAGCCCATTGATTTTGTTTTCACACTGTAAACTGCGACCGCGAGCTTTGTTCGTTCCAGGGAAACCTCATACCAAGTTGAAAGGAAAAACAGTCAACGCTGACCGTTACACTCACCCTAAACATGCATCACTGCTCTGCACACGTACAAACTTGCGGCTACTTTTGCCGACTGATTATCAGTCTTGGTTTTCCTTGTTTTTGGAAGAAACTCTGATGAGCATTTTTTAACCTCAAAACGTTTCAATTCATGCATTTAACGAATAAAAATCCAAAACAATTATTTGAATGAATACGTCCCACGAATATCTTATTAGGAATCTTATCATCGAATGTTTTATTGAATTACCGATGAACCTAATAAGATTGCTCATTCATTATTATGAGTTTTCTGATTAAATAGTTTTTGAGATACATTCTCAAATTTAATTAAATCTGCTGTGAATGTCCTTTATAGCAACTACATTAAAAAAATTAAAGGAATGTGGACTAATAGTGATACTTTTATCGGAGATAAATTAAAAATTAGTTTCCATACGTTGAAATGGGCAATGAACAAAATGTAGGTTAAAAAATAAATATACTAAATATATTATAATATCCTTGCTCAGTAAAGTTTTCAAAATTGAACTATGTTTTATTTTTATAATGAGCATTTTAGCATTGGTAATTATGAACCATCAGTAAGCTATTTAGTTTGTATGAAGATTTGTTTCATATTTTTATTCTTTGTACTTGTACCCCTACAGACTGAAATTTTAATGCAATGACGCCTATATTAAGGTAAAGGCTCAAAAATGCACTGACCGCATTCAATTTTTTTGCACCTTCGCAGTTCGAATCTCAAATATAAAGGTGATTCTTTCAAAACTTATCACCAAAAGTACTTTTCTGATTGAAATATACGTAAATCTGTTGAGATGACCATCATATTTTAGTACTGCAGTTTTGTAACATTTCTCTTTTTATTTCTTCATCACAAGGTTATCTCATTCATCTATAACTGCAGATACCGTAAATACTTATTCATATATACCCAATTATTTCGGTTAACATCAGCGATTATTTCTAAGGAGATATTCAGAATTTAAACATGTGATACTAAATATTCAATCTATACATCATTTTTATGTGAAACCGAGAATTTGATGGTTTCCGAAAATGAAAAAATTACTCTAATGTAAACTTTCAATCCGAGGTTGAAATATATGTTGTTTTTCACTGATTTTTAATTGATTTCAATCAATTTTGTGACGGTATTTGTTCTCATCGCCAGTATTTTAGGTTTTTTACATCCACAATTCTTCTCATTTTTTCTACTTCTTATTTCATAATTAATGACAATGGGTTAGATGGAAGAAGAGACTTTTAAGTCTGAATCTCGCCCAAATAAAGACGATTTATTATTATTATTATTATTATCTAACATGACTCAAATGATTATTTTATACCTTTTACATATTTAGCAGTAGATATAATATAACCTTGAAGAAAGTAATGGCGCACTTTCCAGAGTGAGAGATAAACATTGATTTTACTCTAAAATAAATAATAATAACTATCTCTTCATGCCATAAGGAACAAAAAGAATACGGAATAAATGAAATACAGAGTGGTTTAGAGATAGTAAAAAAAGTGTTATTCTATCCAATTATCTCACTAAGAATTACACTTTTCTTAAAACCTTCCCTCTCCGCAACACTCCCAAAGAATCTTCAATACGTAAATATCCTCTCCTGTTCTTGTTTACCTGAAGATAGTCGTTGAAATGTGTGAATCAAGTTCTTTGCGGTAGGAAAGAAAAGGTTTTATCTCCGTCCCTTATGTGGGAGTATTTGCTTGTAATCCTGGTGGCATCTCCAACTTGTTCCCTGGCGACGTAATGCACACGTTTTCAAAGGGAAACAGAATTCGCTCGAACGGTCAATCCTCGAAATGCAAACTGAGGGACACCTCCGAAAGAGGTCACTCGGTCTCGAGCCTCAATATCAGGGTTTCATGATTCACTGCCGGTTTAGACTACGCGATACCCAGCCTCTGCTGTGAATACTAAATATCCAAATTGGCATCACTTTGATTTACTCTGTGTTTCTATAAGATAGCATACAATATTTTTTCACAGAGAATGCCGTATAGAATGCACGGCGAGCAAATCCCTTTGAGTGAATTCGACGTAGCCGAGAACTTCTATTTGTAAATTCATGCCTCTGAAAAGTGCAAAAGTTCACGTACTGATTTCATCACCCTGACCTTTGTTAGATTGATATATCCATGCCCATGTCCATTATCGCAACTGCAGTATATGTTTCGATATTCTACTTTTTTCGCTGACTCATTAAGACATATTTTAAGTTAATTGATCATCAATACGATCGAATCTTAACCGTGGGTATTAACTTTCAAAGATAAAGAGAGCAGATTAGTAGCTCAAAAGTCTTAGAAAGCAAATTAGTAAGGAAAATATTAAAAGTAAAATATGAGCGAAGAGGGAATCAAAGATAATGAGCTGAATATTGTTATCAATAACAAAGGCTTTGAGTCCGATACAGGATCGTGAGGGTCTTAGACTTCTGCTGGCAACAGTTATTGGCTTCATATAATTATAACAAAGCACAATGATTTATTAGATGCTCAGATTTCTTCAAACAGAGATATAATGTATTAGATGTGATGGGTCATACTTGGTAGAACGCCATTTTATATATGAGAAAGACTAAATTAGGTTTGAAATTTCATTATTCTAGTTTAAGACTAATTGGTTTTAAGTAAATTAATATATTTTTCAAAAAGTTCAATCTGATTCATGGCGTCATTAAATTCTTTTAAAGAAAAAATACCCTTCCTGGAAACCTTTTTAGGTCTGTAAGCAAAATGCGAGTAAATCCATTTGAAACTGATTGCGATACGAGATTATGGATTGAAGTCCTTTGTGAAAAGGTTCAGGAAAACCGACTGCGGGGTCATAAATGCCTTTCTTCTGCTCTCAGAGACCCATTAGATACCACAGGACGAAATGCTTAGTTAATTATAATACCGTAATATTGAAGGCTTTAGTCGCAGCTCGTAACTTTATTCCTAATCGTATTATTTAACAATAATAAATTTCCATGTAATCAAGTATAATAGTCAACGCCTTCTGGATCTTAGTATTAATTTGATGCAAGTAACACTCCATGAGTAGTGCTTACATTAAACATAATAAAATAAATTTCATATCACTACATTACATTAGGTATTCCTTATTCGAGAATAGACAACTCGGAAATATTCCCATAAGAAACGCATTCAGAGTCGTTTACAGTACTTTGCCGAATTTTTTCCAATTTGCGAAGATTCCGTTACCGAAATAAACTATTACTATGGGTTCTACAAGATTGAAAAAAATACCAAACGAAGGTATTTTGAGTTAAAGTTCTTATTTTGGCCATGAAAAATTGTTTTAGATTCGAATTTGGGAGAGATTAATTTGAATATACGAATATTCTGGGAAACTTCGTGACATGCGTCTGTGAGAACCGGTGCCATTATTGCGTTTGAATTACTCAGGAATTTTCCTGTTAGGCTACACTATTAATGATGTCCAGGGTAAAAGTAATTGCGAGCGGATCATTTTCATTCATAAGAGGAGGCATTTCTTCTCGTTGTCAGAATTCGCAATTTTGAGAAACAAAACGCATAAATAAAATTACGGCAATCTAGAAGTGTTCCTTTTTTTGCAGAATGTTCCAGAAGAGAGTAATACATTGCTTTGTCACAACTAAAAGGATCAGGTTATATTAAGAGATAGATTTATTTATTTAATATAGCAGGACCAATAAGGAAAACAATGTGGCATTTTGACATTGAGAATGTTGAGCTAAAATGAGGCGCACATTGTAATTGAATGACCTGTATAGAGACAGATCAAATTTAAAAGTTATCTCCAGTAAAGTTCAATTCTTTCTCGATTTAAATGTTATTATGTTTGATATTTATAAGTTAACAATTAGAATTAGTGGTGAAAAAGTAGAACAGCTGAGTAAATTCTCTTGGGAAGTACTCTTTTAAGGACGAAAATGCAAAGATGAGGTTTGAAAAAGAATAGCCTTAGTCAAGAAAGTCTACATAATGCGAAGGGAATGGATGACCAGAGGTTTCTGTTAAGAAATCGGGAAACGATTGCTAAAATCACGGGCATGCATGACTTTGCTGTATGTGCTCAAATTAGATTTTAAAGAAGGAAGAAGCCAAATCATTGGAGGCCTTCGAGATGTGGGAGTAGCATTTAAGGGAAAAGTAATTTGGATTAGAAAAACAAATACTGACGCGGTGAAGATGATTGTGAGGGAGAGTTCTTTGATTGAATTTGATTAATTTATAATCAGTTAAATAATAGTTTCATTAATCGCAGTTCAATTCATGAGGAACTTGCGATTACTCCAATAGAAATAAGGTTAAAAAAAATATTTTTGCCAACCCAAACCAAGGAAAATGAATTTATTTTTATTCATATTTTTACTTCCCTACCATAGTATAAACGTATTAGAACTTAAGCGGCCAACAAAGGTGATGCCTCCGAATACAACTTATCGCGCAACCCACCGAAAAAAAAGTTTACCTAATCTTAAGATACTATTCGCACTCAAAATTGAAAAAAAAAAAGTTTGATCATGTCTCAAAAAATGACTTACACTCAAATAGAAATTGAAAATACAATAAAATTATAACTACTGATCTTCGCTACGTGCAGAGGCAATCATTATCACGAAATCTGTTTGTAATTGGTTCCGTGCTTCCGTTTCACTCGGTCGTTAACGTCGTGATCGCTCTCGGTGAGGCTGCTTATATCTGATATTTAGGATACCTTTGCAGCACCTCACGTGACCACCATTTAGAGTGGGCAAAGGCGACAGTGCCTTCCTCGCAAACGTGCTCGTGACTGACCTCGTCCGTGCCCAGAGCGGCCGTGACTAATTCCTCCGAGTCACGACAGGGCCCCATTCGACAGCAAACAGTCACGCTCGCACGGAAGGGGCGATCCCCTTGGAATGGCACGACTTGTAAACAATACGGGACATCCCAGGACACGCACCGGCAGATGTTTGACTCTACTCGAGTAAGCATAACAGTTTTATCAGCAAATGGATTGCCGAGCTAATTTCTGTCCACGTGAATTGGTTTGGCAAATTCGCTCTTGTCTCAAACGAAAAGGGAACACTGCGCCTAATCATCCGTCACCGATCTCAAGTGTCCTTACTTGTAGCTGTCCCGCCATAGGTCGTCCCTTTGAGCAATGGCATACCTAAACAACTTCATCACACACCTCGTTTCGATTTATGAGCTCGATCTTCGCCAAGATGGTATCCCCTCATACTAAATATCCTGTGATATTATCAATACTTCCTACGAAATTTACAATTCATTGAGTTCATTAAATAATTTATTGTGTCACTTAAATAGTAGTTCAATCTTTAGATATTCTAGAGTTAATTTCGTAACAACACGGTAAAACCAATATTTCTGCTTACCCAAAGCAAGCTAAATGAGTTAATTTTAAATTCGTCATTAATGAACTGATTTATAAATTTATTAGTTTTATTCAGCTAATTATTTGTGCATACTTTATTTCCAAGTACCTTCAAATTAAAATCTTCAAATTGCATTTATAAAATAAAGATTAAATATGATTTCACCATACATCCAAAGAAAATTTAGATTCTGCATCTACTATTTAAAAGCTATGAAAATAATCTCATCGTTGGAGAATTAATTAATATATATTTATAAATGTAAGCTATCCAATTCAACCATTATTCTATATAATAATCTTTAAGCTCGTAAATTGCACTAACAAAACTTTTTAAAATTTACAAAAATTGTTATTTATTTCATCAATATTCTCGCAATTTCGAAACGAAGACAATATTCTATGAACAAAATAATTTACTTTGTTCAATGTCACTCCTTTTGGTAATATCCTCGACATATTAGGACTATTCCTTGCAATTTCACTTTACAAAAGAAAGAATGCCTGCCACCGATAAAATTGATTCTACAGGCATTTCTTATAAGAAAAGTTTTCTCCTGCCTGGGGTCAAACTTGGGACGATTATGTGAATACAAGGATAAGTAAAGATCAGTGGATAGTTATCGGGCCGGAGAAGGCATTTTACCATCTTCATATTTTTAAAGCCGTGCATACAGTGGTTCTTAGCGAATATACAAACTTTCTGCTTTATGCATAAGATATATTAAGACCCTTCGCACTCCCATGAAAATAAATTTCAGTGAATAATCAATCTTTTCCGAATCCGGAATTGGATATTCAAGAGTATCAAGCTCTCTCATGTTATTAAAATGCTTATGTCTGAGGACAAGAGATGAAAAAACATATTATTTAATTAAATTTCTTTCGTGTTTTTCATTTTCATTCTTGTGTATGATTTTGATAGGTTTTTGCATTTATCATTACACATCATCCATTGGTAGCTTCTCCTATCAGGAGGTTATCTCTCATGGATCTCCACTCTTCCCTTCTACTCGCTTTCCTTTTCATTTCCTCATATTTGTTAATTTCAGTCCAGTTCTTTATATTATCCAACCATTCCATCCTTGGTCTCCCTCTTATCTATCGTTACACATGGGTTGAAATTTAATTTTTTATGATATTGCTGTAGAAGAATGCAGAATATTCACGTTAAGAATTGACCTCGATTCTATGGCTAACCTTGCATTAGGCTGCGAAAATTTGATGGTTTAATTGATAACATCATGTTCGTGCTTAAGGAATCAACAACGCTCCGGAAATGAAATGGCGTGAACGCATTTATCAGATAGCGAATCTTTGTGAAAGGACTGTTTTGCAGGTTTTATCTTTTCGGCAGATCTTTTACTAATACCCGACAAGTAAAAAGCAAAAGGCAAGGTGTAACACATTCTGGAAGAGAGGGTGTAGTGGAATGGGAAATGAGGTTTGAAAATCAATCGCATACTACGAGGTACGCAAGGAATGCGCTGCATCCGGTAAGACGTAGAACAAATTATTGATAAGGAAATCAAGTTGGTCAAATAAGAGAAAAGATAAATGCTTGAAGAAAATAGATAGAGTTTTCCATTTACACTAAACTGAAATGCAAGTCACTGTAATAAGAAACATTTTGTAATAGACGTGGTTTTGATTAAAAAAACTATTGTAGTCAATTGCTATAAGAGAACCCGTAATTTATAAGGTATAATCTATTTTTCTTTTGAAATAAATACAGTAAAAAGAGAAAATTAATTCCGAATTGAGAAAATAAGGCGGATATTGTCAACAAAATTCAATTGATAGGCCGAATGAAGCTGGTTGATTCCTAGATTATTACTGAATCCAGAATGTTACAAAATTTGCATTTTATGTGTAATAAAGCAAATTGAAGCAAAATATATTTTTAAAGTGAAGAGTTTATTATTTTAATGTTTATGTCGCATATAGATTTTTTCATAATAATGCTTATTTTAAGCAGTAGTCATTACAGAAAAAGTAAGCCAATGCAGTGATTAAAATAAATAATAAATTGGAAGTAATGAAGGACAGTAAAGTATGCATGAAAAACGAAAATCTCAGATGAAAAATGAATGTCAGTTTCCTTTCAAAATATCATCCAAAGGAGAAAGTGAGACTCTTTAATTGGATTTTGTTTGAACGTTACTTCATTGTATTCATAGGCCCGAATGTCGAGTTAACTTTGCTACACTAATATTCCCTCGTGAAAAAATATTAATAAAGAAAGTTCTTCGTGGCAGAGGAAGTTTCCCTTTTCTTTTTCCGGTTTAACTTCTCGTTAGCGGATTAATAAACTCTTTCCTCCTCGAAAAGATACACAGTGACAGAAAAAGGTCATATGTAGTTTAATTACCTTTCCATTCATGATTATGCTCCTCAACTAACCCTCCGAACTTTTAGACGTGGCAAAACTTCGTAAATTTAAGACGCCAGACCACACCTAGCGTTATGCAGTCAATGTTTTCCTAACGGGACCAAATTCGAGATACTTCATCATGCCCGTATTCTTGTAATTCCGTAATGTAATCGATTGATCAGGATAAAATTTCACCAGCGCATAGTGAGGATATATTGTATTATTAATTGAATTTATCAAAGTGTATAGTTTCAAGGAGTAAATCAAAGATATTAAATATTCCACTCTTATAGCATAACTACTGTTAAATACTATCGATCGAATTTCCTAGCAGACCTCAGGAAATCAATAGAGTATAGTATTTAAAAATACAGTAAGGTCTATAATCTACTGAAAACTCGATAAGAAATCTAAAATTTCAAAGCAGAAATATATTAACATTCCTAAATTTATACATGACTAATAATTAAATAATTGATTTCATTTCTCTAATGACGTTAAGGAACAGAACCCAAATACATTTCACAATTTAATTCACCATGAAGCTTTCAATTAGAGATAATAAATTCAATTTGGTACCACAAATAATATGAAACAAAACATCCTTAAGGAATAGAAAAATTGTACAAAAAACATATCTACGTAAAATATTGCGAGAGTCTAATTACACTGCCTCTCATACTTATTTCATTCAACACTAAAGAAATCTCAGTTCAAAAGCTTTAGGAGAAGGATATGCATAAGTAAATCCTCATAAAAGAAAAATAAATGTGTGTAACTACAATGAAAGACAAATTTTCTTGTAGCACTAGTACCTATTCAAATGCATCGGAGAAAAACATTTATAAGTCTTAATTATAAACGTAAACTAAATATAACTTTGAAGGATTTTGGGGAAACTCAAAATTTATTATTCCCAAAATCAAGCGGTGAACCCTTAAAATCAACAAAACGTTTTTAAAATTATCGGTAAATATTTTTAATTAAACATTCCAAATAAATATTTCTCGTCTAGTAAAAATTTCCGCATATTTTTATGTGAGGTTTGAAGAGAGAAGGGGTTCTTGGTCAAAACTAATAAATTAAATGGTTTTCCACATTGTTTTATCATTTAAATAAAGTACGTTCTCCACCAATGAGATAAGCGGATGCATAAGCGCCTGAAAACATCGATTTTCGAATGTTTCATACCACCAAAATAAATCATCCCTTCTTATTTATTATCTGTCATCCAAACAAGAGATAAAAATGCATTAATCTTGAATCCGGAGTTGTTGCGGAATATTTTTGAATGGACTCTGTTCGCTGAATGCTTTGTCATCCCCTAATGCATCGAATTATGCCGCTGAAAGTTTTTGATTTCCACAGATAATTGATGATTTACGTATCTACTTTATTCAAAGAAAATTTCTCAAGGAAAAACAGAGAAATATAAACCTATGAAATCCCTTTTACAGTAATATTGCAATATTAATCATAAAATACCTGAAATATTGCCCCGTAAGAAACAGCTCGCTCTGCAATTAAACATAACATTGATAGCTGAATAATTTATGAGATGTAGTACTGATATTAAATTTATAAGACATTTTCAAATATCACTCTTTTGAAGGCAAGAATTTAAAAAGAAACCCATATAATTTTTTTATAATTCTATTAGCATTTTATTCCTTAATTATTATACATCACTGAGAAATTAATACCAAAATATGGCTATCATTAGAAAAAAACACGCCGCAATGGAATGAGATATTAATCCTTATTAGAGATAAATATTTTAAGATATTCGGAATGAGCAAAATCTCATTGCTATCTACGGTAACATAAGGCACCTTAAATTAGCCAACTCGATGACTGCAATGGGTTATAGGATTTTGTTGACGGTTGCAGTTTATCAGAGTCTGATATAAAAATTAACCTTGAAGAACACACTAAGATGAAAATTATTAGCATTTATACCCCAGCTTATATTATAATTAATGCATGCTCACACTCCACAATCGGTTACCATTTCCAAAATTCATAAAACAAGGATTATACATTATAATTGTTCGAATTATACTCCCTTTTGCTTCTTCTTATTCACAAACTCGTTAAAAAGGGAAGTTATACAATCTCAATTCAATTGTTCAACAACAAAAAATGTACAACTTGGCAGCAGTTAATTATCGCTTTGAATTTATTCCCTTTTAAGGCATATAAAAGCATTTTTAAGAGAATATGATTCTGCGTATAACATTCTATATAATATTTAAATCAATGGAAGACAAACTGAATGTTGAACATGGACAAAAGCCACTAGTGCAGCCTTTTTTTCCACTCATCCACAATTTCTACTGAAATATCTCAGAATTAACTCCGATACACATCGCTCTATAGTTAATCAGGTATCATTACACTACATTTTGTGTAAGCCTATTGCATTATCGCGTAAGTCCACAGGAGCTATAACTCGTGATTTGGGCCATAGAAATACGAATTAAAAAAAACGACTCGTAATTTATTGTTGTTCAACGGAATTAGTCATATGTTCCTGGGCATGAAAGAATTTATCCGAGCATAAAGCATACGAGTATTCACAGCATGTTTTAAATTTCCACGCGTAATAACTCCAACGACCCACATTTCCGTCCGCAGAAAATCCCAATCCCGCAAATGGACAATTCCACCGGGATTGAAATCCCTTATTTCTTCTCGGAAAGAGCTACACATCTGCTTCTGCCCCGCGGCTACGTCTCGAGAAAGAAACCCAGCCACCGGAAAGGTTTCTGCTTTCGGGAGAGGAAGGGATCTTTATCCATCAATGATTTACCGATCATTCCCTCAAGAAGTCTGTCGACCAGCATTCGTTCTTATTAGTTGACCCCTGACCCCAAATACTTTCTCTCCTTTTCCCCACGTCTTCCGAATCTGAAGGACTCGCAGGGTATCGACCTCCTCCGACTCTCCTTTTACGCCCGTGCTTTGTTTCGACCGTTAAAAATATGTGGTTCCTGGATATGGTTTTCGGAAATTGTGCCGTATTGGGCCACTTCAGTTAAGGCGTGGGATGAGGGATGGGAGGGGGTCTTAGGGAGTGGTTTAATAGGGGGAGGGGTGAAATGGGGGGTAGGGGAATGAAAGGAAGGATGGAAGCAGACGGGGGGAAGGAAGGAGAAAAAGCCCCAGGAGTGGGATTAGGGAAAGAAATAGAGCGAACGCACTCTGACCGAGTATGAAAAGGCGTTAGCGGAGGAACGCTTTACGTCTAAATTATGACCGTGGAGCCCTCGCAGTGTTATCGGGGCACGAAGAGGATTCCCGTGGAAATAAATAGTTTTCGCGGGATTATTTATCGGTAGCATATTTCCTCTGGAGTATTTTGACCTGGAATAAAGATTTCATTTCGAAAATTAGGTAATCTTGACTGGAGCGCGTTATCGGGGGCTGAGTTATCCCCTTTCCCAAAAGATGCATCCGTTTAAATCACTCGGCTGTTTACTCGCGTAGCTACAGAGGAAAATTAATCCGTTTTTTTTGTGACCGTTGAGATAAGGAACTCGCGGTAATTGGCTGCATCTGAGAAACGAAGCAGAACTTTGTTAATTGCGGCGTCGCTACAAATTGTGTACAAATTCCTCTGTATAATTATTCACCTTGGCGATCATGTTCCCTTATTCACCAGCATTGAGAATAATTGCTTAAGAAAACTATATGAAATTGACTAAGAATATTTCTAACTAAATTTTATTTACCGCCATGATGGTTAGAATAGGATACTTTTTTCAGTTCATGATGTATCTCTTAATTTTATTGAAGCTATGCGGAAGTGTATCTTATTAAATGTTAAATTATTCAATTAGCGAGCAGTGTTATGTGTCACAAATTTTAGAAACAGGAAATTTGATTATATACCCTATATAAAAGAAATAATTCATAGTAATAGAGTATTTACAGGTTTAACCACGATGAAAACAAATGAAAAATCTTCTTTTATTAAAAGAAGAATGAATGCCTCTGTTACCTTTTATGAAAAAATAGGAATATAAAAATTTATATTGCGGTAAATTGTCAGAAGAGTTTTATATGAAGAAAGATAAAGTGAAGTAACTTGGTTATATTATAAAGCATATATATAATGCAGAGTATCAAGTAATTTGTAGATAAACGTAGATTGGATTAAAGTTTGAAATATTCTCTATGCATTTTCAGTTTTATTAAAAAGAAAGTAAACAGCTAGCGTATACTTTGTATATTGTTAGCACTACCATAAGTTAGTTTTCCGTATTGTTTATGGTACCGAGTATCCTGCTAATACTAATTTCTGAGCTGATAATACGACAAAGTAAACATTAAAAAACATAATGAAATACATGTGAAATTAATTTTCAAAATTTTGGAGCGTACTGATCATGGAAACAATGTTCCTTTGTAATCTAGGGAACGCTTTTTCGATCTTCATTAAAATAAATTAATTTAGCCTCTAAACGAGCAAATCTGCGTTTGAAATATTGTGGCAAATAAAAAAAAAAACAATCTAAACTTCTAGAAAAGTCAGGAATATTACGTATGAGAAATATCCTTTTCGAGCGTTTTCCAAGTGTAGTAATCATTTTCGCACTTGGAAAGCGACCTTTCAATTCCATAGAGGGGAAGATTGCTTTGCGATTCAATGTTGAATTTCTAAAAAAAAACTCAAAAGATATATCGTTTCAGATAGACCGAATGTTAGGTATCTAACTTTGATGAGCTGCCTGTGAGGAATTTCATTCAGTAAACTCGGAGTAATCTTATTTCAAAGATACCGGACGGGCACGAATGCACCCGAAACAAAGTTACTCTTGCTGCCTGAGAGCTCCGCCACAAATGCACTACATGCGAATGAACCCTTCGTCAACATCCAGACTCGCACCATAATTTCCAAAACTCCATTATGCATGAATGTTTCTCTTACGCCAAATTTTTGCCAAGATTAGATCCTTACGTAGTTTAACGCTTTTACCCTGGTTAAACTAGTTACGTTTCCTCTTACTCCCCACCAACGAAAACTACGGAACAAATAAAGACAATTTGTCATTATCTGCAGAAATTTTCCGTTTTGAAATACACAGGTTGTGAATTAATACATACGCCCCCGATATTTTTATTCCGCTTGATTACGGGCGATTTTCCCCCAAAACGGTCTTCGCCAAAAAAGCATACGGCAGCTTTAATCGGTTATTCAGTGAAGCCTCGGCTTTATGTTTTTCCCCTTTTTACGAGAGCGCTCTTATCCTCGCCGAATGACGCGAAATTATGAAATTTTACGATGTTTTTTTGTTCCCCCGAATTTACGCTCCCCTCCAATTCACGCCTTTTATGTCTTCCCCCGACGGGAAACATTTCAGGCTCGGCCCAAATTGATTCGTCCCATATAATTAAACGCGTTTTGAAGGAACGGTGCTCTACATGACGAAACAGCTGCACGAATGGAAGCGTACAGAGTCACGGATGAATCACGGCCTAGAACAGTGACGGGTTGGCCATGTAACCTCGGCAATATCTTCGGCTAAAGTGAAAGAGGCACTAACAGAGCGAACGGAGCGATGTTTTATGGGATAATAAATCCGGTGCTGTTGCCAGAAACAATGCATGATGGAAAAGATTCCACTGCTGCCTCCCACGCCGCCCGAAAAACCTCATCCCTTTAATTCGAGATCCTTTTTTTTCCTTCGGAGAGGGAATTTTTTTCCTTCTAAGTCACATTGCAACGGATTTGCCGCTTTAGCAGCTTTTTGAGACTAAGCCACCGGAATCCCAGATTTTGGGGGAAAATCCTAATAATTAACATATTTAATTCCGCTAGATATATACTTATTCACACTTGGAGAAATGTGAAAATTCTATGCATTGGAAAGATCGTCTTAATATTCATAATCGAAATATTTATTTTGATGGGGGCTACATAAAAGTAGGCGGAATTCCTATGTATTCCAAGGTACCCCCTAGAGAGTATGAACCATTGTGGGATGTATTGTTGATTTAATAATCCGATTAAGTTTTTAGGTATTTTTCAACTAAAATTGCTCGCAAAAGAATATTTTTTCTCTTTTTGGGTTTTACATCCTTCTACTACACTAAATATTGAAGACAATTTAGTGTTTTTATTCATGAATCCATTCTCTTAGATAAAATATAAATTCACAAGTACACATTTCAACAACCACCAGATACAAATGATAGATATATGATAATCGTCTTTGCAATTAATAAAAATAAACAATTAATAAAAATACTAAAGCAATTTAATGCTAATTTGAATGGATTTAACTAAATAGACCGATACTGGCTATAAAGAAGTATTAAAATGCTGATGGATGAATACGAGTCACTTGCATTGCTTGAAATAATTATGACTTGAGTCCCGGGAAGCCAAATTGGTAGTGCGTTATTCGTTGGTGAGAGCGGTCCCACTTCTCCTGTAAGAAGCACGTTTATGCTTAATGGTGTTAACTGTTGAATATTTTAGAAAACATTTTAAAATATTGATTAGTATAGCTGTAATTAATGCAACGCAAAAGCACTTTTAATATAAGACGTTCGGTTTTATTAACTCCGTAAAATTTATATGATAATTAACCCTAAATATCATTGGAATATATTCTTGCTCTGACATTGTTTTGTTTAAAATTATGAGTTAAAAAAGCTCCAAATAGCTGTTTTTTGCGTAAAAACCCTCGTACGGATGTACCCAAACTATTGAGGTTAAGGTTAACCGTGACTGAGATATTGTAAGCAGTATTAATCTCGATAGGTATTTCGGAAGCTGTGCTTCCATCTTCTGAAGAAAAAGAGAACTATCTTATATAACTATATATGCCACGTTGAGGTTTCAGGTGTTTCCTCAAATATATGGAGTCGAGTATCTCTACATTATTCTTCGCAATCAGAAGTGATGATTTTATTTCAGAGCAAAGACTATATCATTGTCATATTGTTATATTAAAATCTAACATTCTTACTCACTCCTCATCTATGCTATTTAACTTCCTCTCGATTACTATTAATGTACTATTACGGCAGAGGATTTCATTGTGTTAACGACTGCATAGATATAAGAGGATCCCACCCATAAGCAACATATGATGGCAAAATTAGGAGAAAACTTATCATTGTTTACATATGCATGCTGATTTTCAACTGCAAATGATATTTTAGATTATCTTCGAAGAGAATAAATTAACAAATATGATATTTTAGGCACTTGGAAAAATAACTATAGCTAATACGTGACGGGGAAAAGGGACGTTATCGAGTTGCAGTATCGTAAAGCATAAGTAAAGTAAAGCTAAAGGTTAGTAAAGTAAAATATTGCATCTTATGTAGATGTAAATTCAACTTTGATATTTTACAGGACACTCAGGGCAGCAAACTTGATCTTGAACTGCAAATTGATCAATTAATAAGTAATGACAAATACAATCTTATGGTAATGAATATGAAGACTCTTTGCGGCAGTTGCATATCAAAAAAACGGAGCTAGGAACGATAAATTGAGGAATTGTACAGTTTTTTATCGTTTTTATTTTTAAAATTGTGGAAATATAATTTATTTTGTGAAAACTACGAATAATAAATGTAAAAATATAATTATTTTGACCATGGAAATGCACTACAACTAGTCAAGCCAGAACTTATTGAGTTAATAGATAAAGGAGAGGTTATCTTAATAAAGTCAGTATTTTGATTGTAGTAAAATAGCAGCTCCATACAATCGAAACAAACAGAATCATTAAGAATTTAAAATGGAGATCAGGAATGGCTGTTTTCTGAATTGGCACCCTCAACGGCAAGGGCATTGAATGGTAGTCGTGGAATGAAAATCAACTTTTTTTAGGCGGTGAATCAGCACATATTAGCTCTTTATTGAAGGAGGGCATGAAAGTGGATGTCGGAGAAGTTTTCAAGAGACGTAAAAAGCCTTCTTTGGACTTCGCTCAAATGAAAGTACGTCGGGTAGTGCACTTCTGAACGCGAGGGTGTGTAAAATTTCCTTTGGCGCCAATATCGATGGGGAACATGAAGGCGATGTGAAAAGTGAAAGTCTGGATATTGAAATTATGTATTCAATCGGTAACTATGTTTGTAAAAGTAGATTGTGATACTCAATGATGTCCGCCCATTGATCAAGCATTCACATATTAATCATATTACTAGGTATTTTCGGAATGATAATCTCTATACCTTAGAAAAGAGTTGAAGAAGCTTTTACCACCAGCGTACCGCAAATGATATACTTCGCTGAATTAAAAAAATGATATTTCCGGGAATATCGCTTAAATAGTTCCATTATTGAAACTGTATTAAAATGAGAACATTTTTCAACTTTTACGGTTTAACTCCGATAGAGATTCTCTTTTAAACTTCTACCACAAAGCTTTTAGAGCCTTAATTTTATGGAACTCACAGGGATAAATAGCACACTGGACCAAACGGAATCGGTATTAAGGATATAATAGCCACGTGCTCGGACAATTTTCACTCAAATAACGGTTTTCCAATAGAAATTTATAAATTATAGTCTTTAAAAGTGTCATGTGATATAAGAATGATCAATTTTCACATTCAAACTATGAAACTAATTAATCTACAACTGAATAGTCATCCTTAATTTGGAAAATTTAACCTTTCAAGGGTTCCTATATTTAAACTTGTGGAAGGAAATTATGTGATAAATGAATTATGTTTGTACATCTATATTGTGTACATCAGAATTAACGGGACTCTTCATTCAATTTTGGTAAATGAGACTTAAAAATGTTTGTGAGGTGAAAATAAAAGATTCACTGGATATTTAAACATAACGTTAGTATAACGCCATTTTTATTGGCACAGTTCTAAGACAGTAGTTCTAAGTAATACTTTACCCATAGCCATGAAAATTGTAGTATACGCAATGTTTTCGATATCCCACAATATCCATTACAATATGATGTCAATCGTTTACATGTACGTAATTTATTATAAAAATTAAACAATGGAATGTATCAAATTAATATACAGTTAGACTTGTGTTTATCTGGTTTTTCTTTTACTACTTCTGCCCAGAGAATTTCTCAAAATTTTAGTATTTATTACATTAAAACTATCTTAGGAAGATTTTGAAAGCGAGGTTTTCACAATATAAGGAAGACCATGAAAGGGAAGTCACTAATCAAGAGAAATAACGTTGGAGCTACATTTATCATCAACCGAGAATTGGGGGAGGCGTTAATCAACTGTGAGGATCTCTTAAAAATAAACTTCTGCCTCAGCGAAGTTAGTGTTAAAGGTCAATCCCATTACGTCGTTCAAAAATGACTTCAGAAGGTTCTTCCTGTCGTCTGAAGGAACGGGAAGGTTGTATTTTCTTTCTATTATATCTCCTTCTTGAGAGGAAATAGTCGGTTTTCGCCTTCTCTTGTTTTCGCGAATGAAATGTTGATCTAAGGCGAGTTCTAAGGAGACCACTTTACACTGTCTTTTTGTCCTTTAAGCGTGACAAAGATACAAAGAGTTAGGCTTTTCCGCGAGAGAGAAAGGAAGTTGATCGTAAACAACTTGCGCGCTGCGAGAACAAACCATTCCAGTGAAATAGTACATATTGCTTCGCACTTACAACTCCGATGCTTCACGAGAGATTCTTCTTAAGTTTAAGTGCCGCATACAGAGCTGCCACCTTAAATTCCCCGCTGACCCTGGTTTTTTTGTATACTGACCTGAAAGAATAAAAAATAAGCATTTAGTCACATGTAATTTTAATACTTTAATATTACAATTAATTATGAACTATACATTTCCCTCTGAATATACGGTTTTTTGAAAACAACAGTAAAAATGGAAGAATCCACAAAATACAAACTTTTATCTTGAAAGAAGAAAATATTTTAAAGTTCAAAAAATAATTCAAATTACAACCGGTTTCGCCAACGAGTTGACATCTTTAGGATGTTTGTTCTCTAATTGAACCGGTTGTCAAGAAAATTTTTGTAGACCTTACAAAGATATTCTTGCTCAAGATTTTTTGCTTTCTATTAAGAAAAGATTAAGCATATTAATTTTATTATAAAATGAATTATTAATTTTCATATAAAATATTAAGCATCATCTAAATCTATTTACCCTAGATGTTTTCATTATTATGTAAGACACAACAGAGGGTTCTTTGATTTGATAAAGTATTATCTTCGCATAGATTAAATAGTCTGTAACAATTATTATATCATTTTCAGATCTGTAGATTCTAGTGAATTAAATGTTACACAATGCCATACAATGATCTACAATATTATCATGTCCGTACTACCGTAAATTTTGTGATTATATTTCATATTTAATACATTTCTTCATTTTTATATGCAAACAATATACAAAGTGTTTAGGAAACATTAGCTAACACAATTGGAAAAACATATAAAGAGGTAGTTTCAGCTGATTTATAAAAACCTTCATCGAACTACCTCTGTGATTACCTTTACCTTCGAAATTTCATAATCAAACTTTAAAGATGTGAGCCTAATATCTACTTAGTTTTCAAGTCGTAATGAAATGATTCATTGATTTTAGTATCACCATGTAAAATCATCGAAATAAGAACATTTTATTAAATGGGTTTGCGATGGGAAATATTACACCATTAGAGAATGTATGAACCTAATCTGCTCACTAATGTCTATTGATAGCTTTCAATTCATGTACTTAAATGGTATGGGAGCTATTCAATCGATAATCCGGAAGAAAATTTTGGATAAAAGTAGAGCTATATTGGAGACAAAGCATCTTCCGTGAGACAAGTGTTCAGCTTAACACTCTCAATCAAATTGACTAATTGATCGACTCATTCATGATTTGCCATATTATCACCCAAATTGCAGCTCTACCCTCTGTTAGGTGGTGAGTAATTAGCACAGGAGAAGCGTGTCATACCCTGAACTGATTCTCATGACATAAGTTATCATTGCTTAAAACGTTTATTCATTGAGTATGTTCGTAAATGAAAATACAGCTAACTCCAAAGTAATAGTTAAAATTTTCGGGAAGGAATTTAATTGAAAAAGTTACCATTTGATGGATATAAAATTGTTTTTAAATGTAAAACTGTTTAGAATGACAGAACTACAGAAGTTACAGAACTATCCCGAGTGAAATAAATTTGTAATACGATAAAGAAAATAAAACTAGGATTTGCAAAGTATTAATTTTTCACTTATTTTAGAGACGAATTACTCGAGTAAAATAAAAAATAGTTGTTGTTTAATAGAAAACGAATATACTATCCACAGAAAATACTAATACTTCGCGATTCATTTCATTAACTCTTAAAATCAGATAATCTTCGAAGAAACGAGACTCAAAATGAAATCTTGTATTAAAAAGCAGCTAAAATTCAATTTACATTAAATAGCATTTGATAGAGCTACTAATTGAGTGTATAAATGATCCTCGGTGAAAAACGCATTTCTCAGTTTCTCGGGAGATGTTATAATTAAAGATTTATATAGCCTAAGGTGACCTTTCGCAAAGAAAATGAAGCATCTAAAAATGAAACAAAATGATTTCCAATATTGAACTCACTCAAGAATTCCCCAGGAATAGAACGAAATAAACAGTGCAGTCGAGCAACAAATATTTGTGGATCAAATGGGGAATAAACACGCCAGTCTCCAACACAGTTTAATCCACCATAATTTCTTTCGATTTCTTTTCTTACGGCTATAAAGTATACGTTACAATATTTGCCAACTCCTTATTATCTTCCCCTTAGACTAAATTTATGCTGACCCTACTTCGACATTGGGAAGGAATACTATTATCTCTACCGCCTCTGGAGAAAATCTTAGGTGTAAATAAGGGCTACCGAATGACCACCTATTTACCTGAGTTTCAGATGGGAAGAGAGATGCAGGGGGGTAGTCATATCCGCTGCTTTGGTGGAGGTAAGCCATGTTTCCCCGACGAAGTACCAGCCCTTCTTATTATTAACATTTCCCGGGAGCAGGCTGCGTACCCATTGATCCGAAACTGATCGGTACAAGAGGCGAAATGCGTGTTCCCCGCGATACGAATTCTTCCATCGATGGAATCCCTTCCTCTTTCCTACCACTTTATCTTCCGATCCTTTTCCTCTTTCCTTCATCGTACCCTTTTTCGCCTTCCTATCTTCTGGAAAAGGATCCGTATGAAATGGTCATGCGGGGTTCTGTTTCCTACTTCTCTTCCCATCAAATTGAAACTCGCTGGACCGTTATTTAAGATGTATTAGGGTTTGTGGTATGTTTTCCGGCACGTCTTATCTATTGGACGAGATGGAACCAGTTTTAGCCAAACTGGACGGCGCAAGAGCCAAAGTGGAATGTCAGATACAGGAAAGATTTGATGCATCTCTTTCAGAATGTATAATAAACATTGAGAGTGAATTTGGAGAGTGTCAAATAAATTAGTCGATTATATATGCCACGAGTTACAAAAACTGACCTTAAATAAATTAAGTAAATACCAACGAAGGGAAATTTAATGCTATAACATAATCTTGTGCAAATAGGATAAATTGGAACCCGGTTGTTAGTGAATTTAAAGCTTCGAAATCTTCAATATCCGTCTTTGTCAGTTGTCTGTTCTGAAAACCGTCAGCAGCGGGGTGTGGATCTCTTACAAATATGGCTATTTGAGATTTTTAAACCGTATAAACATTATTTTCCTAATTTCAGAGCTGTGCAAATGCCAAATCAACGAAAAGTTATCTCCTACCAATATAATTATTATTTCATGGAAAAGGCAATGAAGTGATACCTTAGCAAATAACGTATTAGAATTTTGAAACAGGAAGAAAATTAAGGTTTATTATTTATTTATTATTTGGAACGGTAAAAATGTAGTTCTCATATTTGTTCAACTTAAGAAATTCATTCGGTCGTCATCGGTCATCGTTGTAACAATAATGTTATGAATAATGAATAGTTTCATTTTTCGATTCTCAAAATAAATACATTTTGATTGATTAATAGCATTTAAACTCGCAAAAGCTGATGGAAAATATGAACTTCAATTATGGATCAACACATTCCCTTTACTACTGAATGTGAATTATTATTTTTTTAATATCAGCATTGAAAATCAAGAATAAACGATGATTACTCGTACAACAATAAATTGAAATGTCTAGAAGCAGTAAATTGCTTTGTAACAGTTCGAGTATCAGAATAAAACTTATTACATGTTTACTTTACATATTTTCCTTGTTTAATAAGCGTTAATCTCTATGTTTCTTTCTCAGATAAAAAATCATACAAACGTGCATGCTTACTCTCAGAGATTCTAGAATTGATGGAACTGTTATTACAATATTATCTAATCTTAAAGAATCACTTATTCACATATCTTTGGGATAAATTTCTCAAACCTGGTAGTCAAAAGTAAATTTCCATCGATTTTAATTGTGGATACACTCACATGAATGTGCGTTTAAATATCATTTGCGTGTAAAAAAATTCCCTGCTTAAATTGAATTATACCGCCTAAAGTTGCAATTGAGTTGATGTAGAAAGCAGACAAACTTAGTGCACAGCCCGTCCATTTTAACATGTCCCTTTGCCATTCGTTTTCTTCACTTTCCTCCACTTAATTATTCCCTTTTTTATCACCCTTTCCTTTTTCCTCCGCTACCCTTTTCCACGCCACTCTCCTCTTTGGGCAATTTCCACTCCATGGCCGCAGAGGGCCGTATACGACCCTGCAATATACGCTCGTTCGGTTACTGCAATATCAGAGAGACGTAAATCGTATTCCTTAGGGTTCCGTGCACCTCAAAGTGGGAAGCGTGAGCCTCTTTTATGACCACTCAAAATCCTCGTTACTTTCATACCTTTCTCCGAGAGTAAACGTTTCGTCAAAGAGTCTCCTCTAATTTCCATTCTTTGAGTATTTCGAATGCCACAAAAGGGTAAACTACCTGCAGAAATTCGGTGGGAATGACGAGTCGAAAAGTTTCGCGTCTACTGAAAAAGGTATCAAAGAATTCCCGAGGACTTGAGTCCTCTGCACTTTATGATAATTCATTCATGTACTTTCAAACGTTGATGAAGCAAATATAAAGTTGGCCATTCGTAATGTATGCTTTCGCATGGCTGTAATGCATAATAGTATTGTGTGTACGTATTTCGTGATTTACATTTTGTTTACATGTCATAATAATAATAATAATAATAAATCGTCTTTATTTGGGCGATATTGAGACTTAAAAGTCTCTTCTTCCATCTAACCCATCGTCATTAATTATGAAATTAGAAGAATTGTGGATGTAAAAAACCTAAGAGATTCTTAGGAAAAAAATCCACTGCAGGAAAACACCCACAAGGAAGGGGGGTGTGAAAAACCTGCGCAAACCTACCGATAGTAATAGCTAAAAGATAAGAGAAGAGAAAAACATTCAAAAATAAATAAATACACTACCAATAAGTACTTACATGCGATGCATAAATAAGAATTAGTTAACATTTAAACAGAGATAGCAATATACAAAGTAACATAAAAAACAAAATAGAAAAACAAGGAAAACGTACATTATCATACTGTAGTCACTGGATTAAATGACATGAATACTTAACAAAAATATCCTCTCAAGATTTCAGTGTTGGTGTACATTTCTCTCGTTACTATTATAACACGTTCTTTTTATCCTAAAAATGCTTATAAAATATGGCTTTCCGATGATTTTACGTTTTCCAGATATCTCAAGAATATTCTAAGAATATGGTTGCACATATCTGTGGGTTCAAATGTCACTCAGACTGTCAGAAGAAGATAGAGATGTGAAATCTTTCAATTCCCTTGGCCTTGGCTGTTCAGCTTAGCTGGCACTAGTACTTTATAGATATTGGACGAGGCTTAAGAAGTAGTATTAAGTTTCTCGGACTTTTCCGATGCTTCAACTTTATTGAAACATGGCCAAATCCATCACGAGTTGTATAGAGGAGGTTTATGTGGATCCGTAAGAGATATTACTTTTCAGACATCAAAAGGACTCTTCAACAACAAGCCCATGTTAATCTATAAGACATCACGCCCCCTGTCTCGGGGTCTCCTTTTCATACAAGAAGATAACAGCAAGAATGCTTTTTGAGATATTTAATTTGAACATCCGCATGAAAAGTGGAGGAGTCAACTTTGAGTTCTTGTCCATTTTCATCTGTTTATCCTTGAACTAAAATTATTTGGAAAATTGTTGTACATCGCCAGTCATTTTGTCGTATCAACATTTTCACGACGACTCCTACGTGCAAAAACAAATAGAGATTATTCTTCTTCACATAATAATCCAATCGCTTAGGCAAAATTTCAAGAACGAATCACTAATTTTTAGCTTATCTCAACGAAGGTAATCTTCAAAATACAATCTCAAGAGACACTTGCTGATTTACTTAATTTCTAATTGTCCGACTTCATCGGAGAACAATCCTGATGCCATTGAAATAATTTTTTGTAAAACTATAACAATAGATTTGGGCACCTGGATAGCCACTTGCACAAGGCTTTTTGCTTTGATGAAAGTGGTGTTCTCTTCTAATCTGAGAAATGACCTGATCTGTCGATGTACTTTTAACAATACTACTAAATATAGCAATAACGAAAGTTCTTGTTGCATTACATGTTTATGGCTAATCACAAAATCTAAACCTATACTTTGGATAGCTATCTAGGATCAAACGTATTGAATTATTTATTACAAATGTTATCAATCCCGTCTGTACAGATTTTATTGAACTTCCTGCATCGAATTTCCTCGTTTTTCTTCAAAACCTTTCCTAAAACCATCTACAAACTTCGTACTTGCTTACTATTTTAATCTTATCTCGTAAGACTACCCAGAGTATTTCGAAGCTCATCAGCATTCCTCTACGTTGAATCAGTGTCGCTATTTGCTTTGGAATGATGACACTGAAGTATAAATCTGGCAATAACCTCCTCAAATACTGTATAAAGGTCAAGGAGATCGGCCGTAATTTTCTGGGTCATAATATTCGCCACAGTCCCACTCCTTAATTTCCATTCTAATGAGAGTACGCCCTCCGAGAGGGATTTCGCGACATTTATTTCGAAGGTAAGAGGAATTTCGTCCTCCGCCTATTTCATAACACTAGCAAGGATTTCTTCAAGACAGGTACTATATTGGATTTAATATCTTTTAACTGAGCCCCTATACTGAACAACTCCATTTTCTCTGTCCGTATTACTACCCTTGGTGAATGATTCTCTTCTAGGTGCCTATTATCTGAACGCTCTCCGAAATTGGAAATTTAATGGGCTCGTCTTCTCAGCCCCATCGTGAGTAACTATTCAATCATCCATATGCAAAGGTGCTACTGATAGACCCTTATCTTCTGCACTAACTTTACGTGAAACAAAAACGATGTTTGGATTTTCCTCTGAATTCCATGAAAGATAATCGCTTCTAAAAGATTTAGATATGATTCGTATGCATCATACGCAAAACGGAGAATGCAATATTCATAAACGTTTATACGGCTTATGAATACTAAATTACTCGTTTTCGTTCCTGAGTAATAAACACTAATTTGTCGTTTTTATAAGCCAGTATTTAATAAGTGAGATGTATTATTTTAATAATTGAGGGAGTTATCATCTGTAATCTGCAGTTTTTCCATTATGCAGTGAAAGTACCCGCTGTCAGTATAATGTTAGGTAAGAAAAGGGAATTCCTATCCATCATATGAAAGCGAGATTTGATTGTATATCTGAGTAAGATAATTAATTTGAAGCATCAAAAAAAAGAAATATACTTATAGGAGGTACAAAAAAATATTCAAACTTTAACGGTTGATAAACTATATGAATGGTGTCAATTAATCAGACATTGTAATGAAATTGTGTTTATAGACTTCAAATTAAGATTGACAGATTTATAAAAATGCAATATTTTTAACGAAGTAAAGGAAGTCTCAAGCAGACTCAAGCTTATTTTCTTGTTGGTTTTTAAATACAACGATATTTTATTTGCATAATGAATACTCTACTGCCAAACATTCATTATTTCTGCGAACTATAGGTACACTCTTGGCCAAAATTAACGCAGCACCTCCCTAGCGATCCTTACGGCCGGTGCTGCGTTAATTTTGGCCAGGACTGTACATGACAATAAAAATTGAGAAGTAGTTGAGAGTACTTGTGTCAGGTGGCCCTGCCACACGCCGGGGTTTTGGTATAAATGAAGATGTAGATGAAAACAAAAAATTGTCATCTCTACACTGTATAAATCGATCCCCGACGGTCAGGAATCGATAGTTAATGTACGGTGTAAGTGTTAAAAGGAAACTGATTTTGTTATATATTTATATTTATAAATGTACCTAAGGTTAATTATGTGCCAAGAATTGTTTATTTCTCGTACTAAACGAGTAAATCAATGTTCCATCAAGGGTGATATTTCCTAAAACACCATTTTTTAATCAAAAGAAAAGATGCGTACATCCATGAAAATATTCGTCTCTCTAATACCATATAATTTCAAAACGGAATTCCTATTTAACTTCTAAAATATCGAAATAAGATGTGACGAATCCTTCCATTCCAGAAGATTCATCCGAAAACAAATTATTCTTTATGGTAATTCTGATCATTATTATCACATAATGCTGGAATTAATCTTGGATTAAAATATTCAGCGGAAGAAGTTTTGGGAGGAAGTTTTGAAATTTGTAATCAACTCGCTTCCTCCGTTTGCATATAAATATTCTTACTTTTCCCCACTTCTTAAGGCGGCGGTTATAAATAAAAACTCCTTGCGGGATTGGATACCGTCGAGAGAGGAGCTAAATAAAAAATCTCTGAATGAGAATGAGCAAAAAATAATGCTTCGAAAACTTACGACCCTTTTGGTCATTTCTTATGCTGCAGCCGTCTTCGGAAAAGAGATCGATTCCTTATGCGAAGAAAGTATGAAAGAAATCGGAAAAGGGCGGAGAACAACGATGGAATGATAAGACGAGAAACAGGGAACGATGATAAATTGCAGGAAGCATGGATGTAACACTTCAAAACGCTTCCTGCAAAAGTATAAAATTCAAACTAGGAAAACATGTAATATGCAGTTTGTTTTGTATAGAATATACATTAATCGTTTTATAATCCGCTTTTAAGGGTGGTAGAAATAATCGAAAATCGTACGTTTTAGTTAGCAAGGGCAAAATATACTAAAATTAACCAAAATTGAGAAACCTAGTTGTAACCCACATTCCTTCATCGCAAATTAAAATCATTTCTACAAAAAACCGACCTAGTAACTCCTAAAGTATCAACACTTAGGTTTTGCTGTCATTTAGTTTTATTTAGAAATGCTGTCGTTAAATCATTTACTTATTTTATTCATCATAATTATTTTCAAACTATATCACAAATATTCTTCTAAGTACTAAATTGTGTTACAATGCAGCCTCTAAAAACAACATAACACAGGAAATATCCTCACCACATAATGAATATCGGAAGCCAACTAATGCATTTCTATCATTTCGTATTACAGCGAGAATTGGTGCTTCCATGAGAAGACTTGAAATGTTTTTAAAGCCTTTGAACCGTGCATAGATTACTAGATTAAGCGTTGATGATGTTTCTTCTTGCACAAACGCCTCAATCTCCAAGTAAATTACGCGACGACCGTCAAAAAGAGAAATCGAGGAATCTTCTTTTGAAGATGACAACCGAAGGTTTTCATGCTTTGAAGACAGAAACGATTTTTTTTTAAATACATCCACACAGACCTATCAATCCGAAACTATGGAGAGTAGCTTTTAGAATACCCAAATAGTATTTGTATGCAGTTTTGGATGGAGCTATTTAAATAAGTAAAAGTTGCTTTCAGAAATTAATATGTATCAGGTCGTATTGTGTTCATGATAAATATTTTAATCAAAAACTTTCTCTGCATTTAGGAGCTGAAGCTTTCCTAAAGTATAATATAAGGAAAATGTGAACCTTTTAGTTATCATTTATGTATCGTAATACATTATCACTGAAAAATACTTTTATAGCTGTCATTTATTGATACTATATATGTTATACATTATAACTTGATTATATTATAATATTGATAGTAATAACAATAATTTTTAGTACGTTTATTAGAATTAATAACTTATTGTATATTGGTGTTATTTATGGTGTCAATATCTCGTTCAGAAAAGTTTCCGTGCACTGATGCGGAAATTTTGCAATATAATAAGATTCTGATTTTTTTGTTCCTTCCTCTTGAAAACAATGTACATAGGCTCGTTATTAACTATTATAATGAGAAAACGAAATAAAAAGATGGCTCAGTTCATCAAAGAGGACTGTAATCAGTCATCCGGTTAATTAATCATCCCAGAGCTCCTAAAACGTTCGCAACCATCATAAATCAATCTAGGCACAAATAACTCGCGGTTTCTGTGCTCACTATTCTTAAATGAAACCCATTCAGGCGGATTTTGAAGCGGCGGCGCTCTCTTTTTATAAACATTCAGCTCCCGCAACATGATGAAATGCAGCCATAAGAGAACTTCCAAACATAACCGTTTCCGGTAATTTGCACAATCATTCACGACCCATTACCCGAGACAATTAATGCGGAAAGCTAGGCCACTTTTGCTCATAAATTCTTTTCCTTTCAATTTCGCCGTTTGCGCCATGTTTGCCCAATTTTTTATTCAAACTGAAGATGCGAGCGAACTATTTACCAGATGGTAGGACGACGCGAAAAAAACTTGGAAAAGGACTACAGAAAACGCGGGCGAGAGTATGAAAGGAAGCAAAGAGAAAGCGAATCGGAATGAAGGAGAGGAAGAGAAGTGGACAAAGGGAAGACATGGATAACAGATGGCGTCAGAATAGAGAGAGAGATGGAGAGAGAGTGTGAGGGAGAAAAAAGATATATCGAGGGGAAGAAAGAGAATCCATGGCAACGAATAGAATGGAAGGAAATAAAAACGGCTTTTCCTCGCAGGGAAACGGGATCTTTTGAGTGGTCGAGATGATGTAAAAAAGCGCTGCCAACAGCAGAAGTATTCCGCACAAACCTTGCTATCCTGGCATCGGGGAAAGAAGAACAACCACGCTCTCTTTTTTTCGCAAACAACTGAAACTCTTAGGGCGTTTCTTTCCCTATCTAACCCCTGATACCCTTTCCGCTCGATCATCAGGGATCCGCCAGAGCCGCTCCAAATCTTTTAGCAGCGGCTCCCGGACCAGGCCACACAAAACTCCCTTTCATCCCTTCCCAAGTTCCTCGCATTCCATTGCCGACACCTAACCCCATCTCCCCGTCTCTACCCCATCTCAACCCCACCTCTCCCCCCATCTCTCCCCCCATTTCTCCCCCCATTTCTCCTCCCATCTCTCCCCCATCTACCCCCCATCTCTCCCCCCATCTCTCTCCCCATCTCTCCCTCAATCTCTCCCCCATCTCTCCCCTGTCACTCCTATCTCCCTCCCATATACCCCCATCACACACCCATCTCTCCCTCCATCTCTCCTCTATACCCCCATCTCACCCTCATTTCCCTCCCATCACCCTCCCATCACCCTCCCATCACCCTCCCATCACCCTCCCATCACCCTCCCATCTCCCTCCGATGTCCCACCCATTTTCCCCTATCCCATTCGCATTCATACTATCGACTTCTCCGTCCTTATCCCCCCCGCTCCTTAAGAGCGTGTGCTGTTTTAAAAAAGTATTCTTTGTTTGCCGATCGCGAGGGCCTCTTTGCAGCTGCGGAGGTGTGTGTTAAATTTTCAATGGGGCGTTAGCCGTATTTTTGTATCGCGGCGTTATCGCTGCGAAGAGTGGGGATCATGCTCGGAATTTCCGATTTCAGATGCGGATTAAAAATTGAATAATTGAATGTACCGACCCAGAATGCGGAGATGGCCATTATTGGTGGTTTTGGTGTGAATGCCTTTCATCGCGTTGATTTTTAGGTTCCTACGGTTTTTGGCCTCGTTTTCGAGGCGGGCAACGAATGCGGTATTCCATTCATCCGATAAATCTGAGAGCATAATCATCCATTCTGCTTTATGTTTTTGAGTGCGGTGTCTGAATTTTCCATCAGAGAAATCGGTATTACGCAGTAGTAAGAACTGCTCTTCGAGCTCGTACGGAATCGTCAAAGAAACTTTTCAAAACATAATGTTTATTTAAATAATCAAACAAAACTCCTCGGCTCAAATATGACTTCAGCCTGTACAGAAGAGAAATATGGTAAGTATAATGATTTTTACTGAGGAAAAATAATCATGATATATAATTTGTACACCTTACTTAATGAAGACTTAGAAATTTTAGATAAATAAAGGAAAGAATGGGAAAATCCAAGAATAAAGTGCATTTTTATAACATAGAGAATGAATCAAATTTTTAAAAAGGCTCAATATAACCTCATAGGTTTTGTGACATTGCTGAGAAGAATTAAATTAAAGATTAACTTATTTTCCATAAATTAAGCCATACATCCTCTGCAATATTTTCACGTGCCTCCATTGATGTTTTTTTAATGAAAAGTACATAACTATCAGGAAAATACTCTACTTTCATCTTTTGTTCAGATATGCTAGAACACCCTTTGGAAACCGCGTGAAATTCTCATTCTATCGCTAAAATCCAAATCCAAAATCCTCCAGCATCTGACAAAACCTTTTAAATGATATCGAAATAAATATTTTTTACTGGAATAAATAAACACAATGTATTCAATTCCACAACTTTTTAATTCCACCACCCACACAACCGGTTTCGACTAGCCATAGTCATCATCAGGTCTTGGCGTGGTGTGGTCGACCGGTCGTGTGTGTGGTGGAATTAAAAAGTTGTGGAATTGAATACATTGTGTTTATTTTTCCCAGTAATGGAATTCCACAAAGTGACGACTGCTACCATTGATGTTATATATTTTTTGGTTGTCTCCTTTCATCGAAAACGAGAAATATAAAGGAACCTTCTATTGTTTTAACATCTTATGACATTTTTAAAACCGTGGCAACACATTTTTATACATTGTATCCTTTTTGAAAGATCTGCGCGCACAACCAAACCTTTCGCACAAATGTAAGGTATTTTGGAATTTGACGCCGTTATTAAAGTACAGAGGAAGAATGAATAGTGGCGCATTCAGTCTAAGTCTCCTTTGAAAGGAGATAAATTTAGAGGGGTGAAAACGGTAAAAAGGAAGTGAGAAAGAGAAAATGTGCGAAAGGACGTCGAGGGGAAGCTATTAAGGAATGCGAGTGAGGGTGAATCAGGGCGTAGAATTCAGTCATCAGGATCGTGACTTCAGATAGTCCTTTAGCCCGTTGGCTCTCTGCTTCACTGTGGGAGCGTAAAAGTTAAGCGACACAAAGGGTCAAAAACGTCATAGACCTGTACTTAAAAAAACTACAATAATGAATATGACCTGCTTCGTGGGAATTGTGGTACTCTCTAAATTTGTAAACGAAATTAGTATTCATTAAATACTTAAAAAAGTAGTAAGTTTTCTAAATATACTCATTACTAACATTGCAAAAATATCACATTTGTAGGGAGGAAATAATGAAATAACTTGCACCTGAATAAAACTATGCTAGGCACGTCAAAGGGTATTGAAATTACTTTCAATTAACTTTATACTGACAAAAATGAAACGAGATTTTTACTCGTACCACATAGATTTATTTCTGCGACCGGATTTTGATGCGTAGCGTCATCATTGGGATATCTTTTAATAAATAATGAATCTAAATTAAATTTTCTAAGGTTAAAATTTAATTATTTCTTGATTTAATACACATCATCTTTTCCCAAAATTCCCTGTTTTTGTTCTTATTTCTCGTAATATAATACGTTTGATTCATACTATCCATCTATTGTCTCTTTCAAGCAAAACATTTTTCCTCTATCGTGCTTATTGTTTACATTTTTATTTTGAATTTTTTCATTATAATAATAATAGAATCCAGCTATTTTTGTGACCAATTTGAACTTTTCCTACTCGTTATTCTTTTAAAAACTTCTAATAATTTCTAATAAAATAAAATAAACCGTAATAAAAATGGTTAATCTAAAATTATTTACAATAAAAAGTGGAGAGAATTAACTGATTTCGACAAGACACTGTGTTAGGAAGTTATGACTGACAATTCTGAAACAAGATTTTTACCCGTACCATATAGTTTTATTTTTGCTATTCTTTTATCAATGCAATGCCAATGCCGATAAAGCGTTAGTTTATTGCACTTGAAGGTTTACATTGAGAATTTCAATTGATGGTTTAATTAAGAGAATGAGGGTAAAAAATTCAGAAAAAACAGGTATGGGGTCAGGCATTTAGAATTCCATACTGATAAGTAAAATGAATAAATAATGATCCTATTAGATTTATTAAACAAAACCGGATTCTACTTAATAATATTCATCCTCTGGAAAGTCTATGTATTATCCGTGACATCACGTTTAATAAACGTGAAGGAAAATTTATGTAGTATGTTTAAAGAATATAATTTATAACATTTTATTTCAAGAAATGAAAATGCTACCATCTGCAGGCGAACCCAAATTATATTTCAAAATGTTTGAATGACTTCATTTTCTGTTTTATTTTTTCCGCAGATAAGGACGCCATTTATTCCACTTTTAAGGAGATTTTAAATTCGCGAATCTGTCTCCAGGGTCATTAGCTTTAATTAGCAGGATCCTCCACCATGTTCTCGGCATCAATTTCTCCTCATTTGCCTTTTAAACGCGTAATCACTTTTCACTTGCACATGAGATTTTTCCCATTCGTTCCCATTACAGCTCCCCCTCTTCTTCTCTTTATCTTAATCTCTTCCCCTTCTCGCATTCCATCCCTTCTATCAATCTGCCACTCCATCCTCTTCAGCATTCAACCACTTACGCCCTCTATCTTAAGACTTCTCATCTTCCCCTCCAAATGCCTCTTTACCCTCGCTTCTCTCTTTCCCCCTGCTTTCTTTTGCTATACTCGGCAAATTACTTGCCAATTTCATTACCGAGAAGATGCACAGCAACATCTCTTGGTTTTGTAAGCAGAACCTTCAGTCCTATTCTAATTCTAAGCTATCGCAACAGTTTAACCTCTTTCTTAATGAAAGGATATGTATCCTTCATTCCTCTAAACTCCTAGATGCAGTTTCTTACATTCATATTTTCGCTGATGTTTTTGTTTAAATTTTCATTTACATGCTTGACGATGTACTATTTTTTCTCTCACAAAAGTAATTGATTGTTCAGTCATAACTTGGAGGCATTCCAAATAAAAAAGCAAATAACTCAAGATTTAAATAATTATTGTTTGATATATCTAAAATAGAGGAAACTATTTGTTGTTAATAAAACCCGATAGTAATTTGATTAAAAACCGGTAATAATGCTTTGCAATAAAATCAATTGACAAAGCTGTAACTTTGTGGAACTCCATAACGTAGGAAAGGAAGAGAACACTTTGTCTTGTCTTGTCTGGCAGAAGATGACTCGACCTTAGTCGAAACCGGTCGCACAATAAATTTACTATGGAACTAAGACAAAGTGTTCTCTTCCTTTCCTACGTTAATGCTTTGCAAATTTGAATCTGCAGCACAAACCAAAGTTCTCAGAATATTTCTACTTTCCCCAAACTCCCTCGTTTTTCCTTTCCCTCCTGCATCCTCTTTGTGACTTCAAAACTAATTTTCGGAATTTGTCCTTCATTCCTTCTAATATTCTATTCTCACGTGTCGATATAGTTCCTTCTCGTACCTGATGGTTGCTTTTACGGAATTTCCTCACAATAAATTCAAAAATAGAAATCGAGCACGCCTCTCTTCATTTAATTGTGTAATTATCATTGGATTATACAATTTGTTGGCTTTCGATAGGCCATTTTGCAAGAAGTTTTGTTACTTTTCTAAAGCCTTAGGTTTGAAAAATGTTAATATAGAAAACGTATCGACATATATTTATTCCTAAATATGTACAATGTTGTTAAAATTATTTGCTTAATTCAAATCACTCAAAAAAGATAAACGCCGAAAATATTAAAAATATATATTTGATAATGAAAGTAAAATAAAAATCCAAATTCTTATTAAATGCTTTTCAACCAGTTACGGCTATGTTTATGCACCCAAAAATGCAATAAAAGTATGCTGTTTGCAATAAAAATGAATTATTTCGGTAAATCTTTCCTTTTTTCGAATAAACGAAAATTTAGGATATTTGGAACACAAAAGAGACAAAAGATCTTGAATATTTATGCCATTCTTTCCGAAGTCCACTCCAAACATTTTTTGCCAGATTTCTGTAAATTAATTTCGCGAATCAAGTCCAACCCGCTTTTTAAAAGGTTTTGTCTTTTGAGAGGACTTTCGAAATGGAAATTATCTGTGGCGAAAGCGAATATTTTTGTAATTTACGTCTCCAAAATTAAAAATGGAAGTGGAATATGTGTGCTCTTGTATATTCGGAATACGTCACGTGTTACAGACGTCGCTTTTAATTAAATATATTTTTGACTCTTAATCTGCTTTAATGACGAAGGTTCCCATTCCACCCAGGAAGGGGAAACTTGTTACTCTCAATCTCGCTCTAGTAAAGACGTTATCTACTCTAACCTAATCTCCTCTGTCCCTCCCTCTCATCCCTCTTCTCCCTTGCTTTACGCCCACTTCCATCACTTCCCGTCTCATTTTCCACTCCTACACTTTCCATCATTCTCTTCCTTCTTCTACTACTACTTCCCTAATCCTCTTAGTTTTATCTTTCTCCTTTTGAAATATCTATATATAAATGTATTTGTCAATATGGATTATACGTAAGAATATCAAGTTGAGTTGTTCTTAATATATCGACAAGATTTAAGATATGCTAAGCTGGCCAGAATATGCAAACACTTTGTTGCAATAATTACACTTCAAAGTTAAACCATAAAATTCATTGGAAAAACACAGAGGGAAAACGATGCAGCTAACATGTTCAAACGGAATTCTTAGTGAAATTTAGCCACAGCATGTTTGTCATTGCTACAGATCTTACTAAAAGGGTTTCAAAAATCTCATTCCTTCAGTTCGCAAATATAAAAAATGAATTAAAAACTGAATATTTAAATATGTATATGTAGCATACTAATGTATTAAGAACAAAGAACAGCAGTCAATTTATGGTCCCTAATGGGATATCTTAATCCACGTTTAGCCCTTACTACTAAGTAAATACTATAGCGTGCTTTAAAATTTCGTTCTTTTATTATCAAATACCACAAACCATGTAGATTAATTTGAAATTATTAGATTATAGATTAAACATGCCAACATAAAACCTAACATGCCATTCAAATAAATTATAACTACGCCAGTGAAAAATATATATTGTATTCAGGGAGTGAAAATCCTTTTCTCATAAATTAGTATACCACTGCTTCTCCTGTTTATATCTATCGCTTTATCGTGTTACTTTATTTTTCCACGCTCCTCGGATATTTCCTGCAAGAGAGATTTTTTAATGAAGTCATCAAAATTACAGTCTTATGCCTTCATAATAGGAGCAATTTTAGAGCATAATTCAAACGTCAGGTCTGGACTACCTATTTTCATTTTGTGCTGGGAATAAGCAAAAATAGGACTACTAAGTATTAATTTCAATCTAAATAGACTCTACACGTCCTCGTTGAAAGCCTCTATCTCCCTTATTTCGTCACCGAGATTCTTTCTCTCCATTACCTCTTCCCCAACTTGTCATCCCCTCTATTCTTACTTCATAAGTTCTGTCTCCTCATTTTAATTCTGTTGCCATATAATATACTGCGATTTTAGTATATTTTACGGGCCTCATTTCTGATTTAAATTTAAATGCAATGGCTATGCCTCGTTACTTCTTATAATCGTTGACATATCAGTGTTTTTCTGAAGTAAGCGGGGTTGAGTGTTTGACCTTTTTTTTCATCGTTTGTGAAAGTTTTTTTACCTCAAAAAATGAAATAACAGTCACTCAGGTAACTTTATGGCTTTTCAGTGTGATTCAACCCTAATTATCGGACGATTATACATCTTCACTGTTTGTGTAGATAATAAATTAGAGATCTATCAGCTTTGGGAGAGCTTGTATTTTCTTGGGAGAGATTGGAACTTCTCTCGCGACATAATAATGTGATAATTGACGAAAAAGTTTAATTTCGGATAATAACGATGTCTCTGCTATAAAATAACTGGTTTTTTCCACCTTTGAATCTCATAAATAGATGCTAACCCAAAAAATCTAATCCCAGAAATTAAAGACCTTTTTAGCGGATAGATACATACATACATACATACATACATACATACATACATACATACATACATACACGTCAATCCAAATAAGTTCAGCAGGAAATCATTTCCTAGCCATGTTTAGCTATGCATCTACCGTATATTAAAATCGTACATCACAAAAATGTATCCAATGTTATGGTGAAAATTTATCATCAATCGTAACTACATTGAAAACGATACATCTTGTATCTACTTTCGTTCTCTTACGTAAGCTACAACGGCAATAGAAAAGAACATTCACTCTAATTCCTGTATGGATATGCAATTTTTCCAAACATTATCATCTCTCTGCTGATCATTCGTTTTCCTTCTCCCTCCTCTCCTTTATCCTTCCTCGCATTACCTCTTTCCTTTATTCTTTCAACTTTCTCCCTTCCCCTTCTTTCCACACCAACCCCTCCATTCCTCTCCTCTCTCTCCCCCTCCAAGTGCTTATTTTTGTGACAGATGCCTTCCATTTCCTCAGATCTTCCATTCCCTTCTCCTATTCGCTGTCCCATATCTCCTATTTTAGCTTTTCCCCCTTCTTCCGCCACCCTGTTTCGAATACGGCGAATTTCATCTGCCGCCTGCAACTTTTCGTTTTCGTTTAACAGCGCCGAAGAACGTTCTTGTCTCAGGCAGATTGAATTTAGAGAGGTACCCATATGACCATGAGTTGGCCCCCGCGTTATTATTTTTCGCCTGAAATAGGTAAGAAGAATGATACCCTCCCCGCCTCTTTAAGCATTGAAGGTCCTTAAGTTCGACTCCCCGCGATCTTCAGCTGTTTCTCAATGAGAGTTTTTCGTTCGAAATTACTCTACTCTAATTCCCGCCCTTTGTTTTCATTCTCCCCTTTTGTCTTTTAAGAGAATTACCATCCCTTTCGTATTCAAATATCTCCCACGCCATTTCTTCCTTGAGACTCTTAATGGGAACCGCATACTTCCTTCATTGTTTGGTCGAGTATTTTCACTCATCTCGAGCATCTTCAAGAGGCAGGCCTATGAATGGAAATTGCTTGGCCGATTTGCAACGGAATTCTCGGGATACTCGAAATCGACATAAGTAGCTTCGTCTGCTATACAACGTTGAGAGTAAAATATCCTGGAGAAAGGATCCAAGGAGATGAATTGATTAAAAGATTAGTGTCAGGAGAAACTGAAGAGCGGTGATAAATCATACGTTAATTGTATTTCCTCTAAGAAAATTTGTATTCAAACTCAAAAGACTAACAACTCACTGAATGGTTTAGTTTTTTTGTCAATTTATAACCTATAGCTATTCGATCAGACTCTAAAACAATTTTCATTTCATACATCACTTTATAATTTGTAAATTATGTCAGTTTGTAAGAACTTTATAAATAATTATTGTAATTTAAGAAACCCATATAATCTTGAATTAAGATCCTCACTGATTAAAATTAACTTTATAGAAGAGAATATCTTCACCCATTATACAGATAGAAATATTTAATTTTACTCTTAAATTATTTTTTGATTTTATATCATTACATTAATTAGTTTTTAACCCAATATGATATTGTTAAAAACCGTATTGATAGTTGTCTGCAACTTAAAACAGTTATAACTTAATTAATTACTATATTGATAAAAACTGTATTTTACCGTGCCTGCATCTTTAAAAATTTTAGTTTTAAAATTACAGAAAACTTTAGTTTAAAATTTCACTGGATAATAATTGTCAGCAATACTTTTAGTTTTCTGAATTATACTAATCACCAGTAAATAAGTGAAAATAAACCGCAGACTGTATTTTCCACAAAAATGTATTAATACACGACCGGTTTCGGCCATACAGCCATCATCAGGTACATACCACAGAAAACAGACAGAATTTATAACATAACACCTTCTCACTCTACCTTCAAGACTAGGGGTTATGTTATAAATTCCGTCTGTTTTCTGTGGTATGTACCTGATGATGGCTGTATGGCCGAAATCGGTCGAGAATTAATACATTTTTGGGGAAAATACAAAGTCTGCGGCTTATTTTCATAAATGGCGTTCCACCAAGTAAAGTCAGTTCATATCGATTTTACCAGTAAATAAGTTATACAAAAAGAGAAAAATAGTGACTCGGCTGGGAATCGAACCCAGCCTCCCACCTTCCTGGCAGGTATTCTAACCACTAAACTACTACTAATACACCAAGTTGCACGCTTTCCTGTGCGAAGTCAAACTTCATTTTCTTCACCTGTAATTATTTCTTCTGCTTCCATTACATTTATACATGTATAAATCATTCTGAGTGTTATTTTGTAAATTTCAAAGTTCCATTTGCTTACACCTATTTATAGTTCAATTAGAAAAGGAAGGTATTTATTCTTATATATTATTTTTGTTCTGTGTAATTTTATTATATGAATGTCACTCCAAGGCACCTCCTGACGAGCTAATTTGACTTACAGGGATGGTGAAAATATAGTTTTCTTTAGCTGTGAAATCTATGTATAATTATACTATATATACTATGAATATAATATATATTTGATTTATATGTATCATTTAAAGTAATGTTTTCCAACAAACAAGAGAAACTCCCAGCACAACGGTAATCTTTCTGGATTTCAGGAGTTGAACTCACCCTTTGCTTTTCGACCCTTGGAACCAGGGATAACAGCGACATAAAAAGAGGATTGCGGGAAAAACAATTTCGGGTGAAAATCCTGCTCTATCTACAGTAATTACTCACACAATACAATTACGAGAGGCAATCCAAACTATTTTCGTGCTCTTTCGCTTCCACGGAGGTGGGAATAGATGTTGACCTTCGTTTAGCCATAATTTGAAAGCCCAATGGGAACTTACTCCCGGGTGATGAAATTTTGTTGATACGAAAACCACGAGTAGATGTACATGAGCAGTGGAAACCCGACTGGGCTTTATATTTTAGCCCCGACGTGATATGCGACCCGCGGTACTGATTTTGAATAGCCAATTCCAGCTAATTTTAGGTAAAATAACTTTTTTAAATATGTACAATTGAGTTAGAAATATTATTTGTGATTGAAATATTCCCTTCGTACGTTCTAAAGGTTTAATTTTCGGTTTTCCTTAAAAAATAATTGATAAATGGATATTGATCCTTATGGATGGGGCTATTTTGGTCTCCCTTCTACGTAACCTCGTACATCGATGTATACAGTTATAAATTGAAAAAAATCTGATGTGGCCAGCACATGACTTTCTCCATACATAAGATGTTAATATTTATATACGACAGTATTTTCGTATTCTATATTAAATTTAAACTTGGAAGATGAGTGATTAATTTATATATTATTATCTTTGCCGTCACAAACATTATAAATAATGTTTTTCGGGACATGATCGATGAAAAACGATGAAATTGGCCTTTCGCCCATAGAGCCCAGAGCGCCCACAAAGCACATAATCAGCAACTTCCGGTTTATCAGTATTTCATGAATAACTCCTAAACAATCACTGATAAAAATATGTTTCAAACAAAAATTATATTAAATTAAATTTTATAAAACGTTTATAAATAATTGTATGTACGTAAATATCATATTTATGGAGATATTTTGAAAACCGGAAATGAGCTTTGAAGAATGAAGCTCGATTTACTCCAAAAACTAATCAACTCTAACTACACCAACCAAAGTACTATAATTTAAATTTGGGGTTGATACAACGAATTATTCTCATGTTAGAGCGCCCACAATATACATAACAGCTACTTCCGGTTTATCGGTATTTCACGAATAACTCCTAATCAACCGGTGATACATAAATATGTTAAATACAAAAGTTATAGTAAATTTCATAATCTAAAACTTTTATAAGTAATACAATATACGTATATATCATATTTATGGAGATATTTTGAAAACCGGAAATGAGCTTTGATGAATGAAGTGCTACGATAAAAAAGCAAGCGTTACAAAAATGCTCTCAGACGTAGGTTGGGAATCCTTGAAAGAAAGGAGATTGGAAGCTAGGCTGCGATTGCTTAATAAATCCAGGGAAACTACATTTTCCGAAGATACAATCGGTATCATGCAACCCCCCTGCTACGTCGGTCGATCCGACAATGACCGTAAGTTAAGAGAAATAGATGCTAGGACGAATCGTTTTAGAGATTCATTCTTTCCGCGAACAATACGTGACAATAACCGAATAAGGATGTAATTTAGATTCGACTGGTGTTTACACCCCCTGCCACACGCCGAAAGGCGGCTTGTAGGGTATTAATGTAGATGTAGATGTAGATGAAGCTCGACTTCCGTAAACCGATTTACTCCAAAAACTAATCAACTCTAACGACACCAACCAAAGTACTACATATGAAATTTGGTGTTGATACAACGAATGGTTTTCACGTTAGAGTGCCCACTATCACACACACACATACACACACACACGTACACACAGACATCATTCCGAAAATGGTTAAAACGTGTTCTAGGGGCCCCAAAACATGTATTTCCGTTGAAATCTCGAAGTCGAATTTTTTCATGAAAACAATACTTTCTCTATACTTCGTATATGGAGAAAGTAAAAAGGAAGAGTACAGTGAGGGATTAAACCTTTGCAGCTGAAGATTGCCTAAACAAAATCCCACGTGGTGGGAAACATTGACAGAGAATGGGGTTGAAGAGGACCAGCGAAAGAGATACTTATAAAAGGAATGCAACCTAAAGTATGAATTGAATTTTCATCCAAACATTCAAGTGACAAAAAACCGAAGATAAGTAGATGTAAAATTTTTGGTACAGTCTCACAACCTCATACATAATTAATGATGTAATGTCACACATGTTCAACTTAAAAATAATTAAGTTTTATGCTATCCCAAGGAAAAACGGACTTGAAAAAAGTCTTGCAGGGCCGGTAATCGAACCCGGGATCTTCTTCCAACCGGGAGACTGCCTTAACCATCTAGGCTACCCGACCAGAACATTTTAACAAGCCGTTTTTGGGGACTTCGTGCGCAAGAGCAAGCGCAAGGAGGATCCCGGGTTCGATTCCCGGCAATTCACCTCAACCCTTTCCTTATTTTTATGCTATCACTATTCGCTGTTGCTTAAATATTTTTCTAGGTATGAATCCTAATCACACGACTGATTCATTTCATATAAGAGGATAAAAATAAATTCAAACACTTCAAGCTTCACTTGGTGGAAATCTACCTTAATACACACAAGATAAAAACAAACTGTCTCTATTCCATAATATTTAAAACAACACAAACTGTTTCGAAGTTGCGTCATCTTTATGCGTTTCGTTATACATCGTTTTAAATTCTGCGGAATAAGACAGTTTGTTTTTATCTTGTGTGTGTTAATGGGTAAAATAATAGGAATTCGTATTATTAGAAGATTGCTTAAAATATACAATCGTTTCCTCAATATTTTGTTACATTATTTTATACAATAAACCTTTTTTGTCAGCATGAATTCTTCCCACCTCTTTCTCGGGGTATTAAATCTCAAGATACATCAGAAGAAATCATTTTGAGCGAACTGGGTTTTCATGGATATATATGTGGCAGAAAGAGAGGCGAATCGTATTTTCCCTTGAGGGATTAAGGCAAGAGGAAATTCCAAACCTTACAGAGAAGAAAAAGGAAAACGTTATAATTTCCGGCCGTTATATGGCATTGTATCTCAGTCATGGGCATTTCCGCTGGAAAGTAACCTCGTCCTTCCAACTTCCTTTTGAATTTCTTTTTTTGTCTTTATATCGAGCTATACTGCTGCGGATTTTACCGAACGAGCAGGGACATTGTGGCTTTCCGGTCAGTGAATTCTTCTTCCGAGGTCTTGTTTTTATGAGTGCTTAGTCATCGGCACCATTCTTATTTGCCAGTATGCACATATGGTATTAATTTCTCATCCTGCCTTCTTCAGAAATCTTATGTAGATAACATATACGACTACTCAATACTCTCAGTAAGCTACGGCAGCAGGTAATAGAGTTGAAACGTAGCAGCATTAAATAAAAAATTGCTGTCTAAATATTTTTCTAAGAACCCAATATTCTACTAAAACAATTACGAACCAGACGTATTTCTTTAAGAAAGATACAAATATGTTTACAATTTTCCAGATGCATTGCTTTCAATCATCATTTTAAAGTACCTCGAAATGGTACACTCCTGGCCAAAATTAACGCAGCACCTCCCTAGTGATTCTTACGGCCGGTGGTGCGTTAATTTTGGCCAGGAGTGTACACTTCTTTTTTTCAAAACAAGGCCAATTTTCCTAATAATATTATGTGAGGTCTATTAATAAATTCAAAAACGCAACAAAATCTTCACAGTAAATTCTCAAAATCCAACACCTATATTAACAAACACTTAAACCTCTTATAAATTGAAAAATATAAGGTTGGCACGATGATTCTGAATTCTTGAACTTTCCCACTTATAAACATTCGAGTAAGAAATTATGAAAATGAATACAGAAGTCTTCAATGTGTTATCATTTAACTTGGGCGCATTTACATTATTGACTCAAACATCAACTATAGTTATTTGTGTATGACACAAGTGCAATATTAATTATTTGCAGAACATACTTGATGCATAAATTCACTTTTCTCAATCTTACAAACATCCCTAAACTGGAGCTTTAGAGTAATACTCTTATTAAAACGATGCGAGATGGAGTTGAGGAATTCAGAATACCTCATAGATAATCACGAAATACATTAGTAATATTTTATAATAAGTATCTCAGTTGTGAATGTTAACTCATTGTGAATTGCTCTGTAGTTTTGCGTACTTTTTGTTTCGACGTGAAACTCTAACTCTTGCAAACCTATTTCAAATCAAGATATTTCTCCAAAGCAATGCTTATCAATGATATATTTCGACCTAAAAAGCATTTCCATTGTTGATTTCGTTTCAGAAGCGAGACGTTGACCGTATTTCTCTTGTCTCTTGAGTCTAGAGAGAGAAGAGAGGCGTTTCAATGCCAAAAAGGGAATAGTTTAGAGAAGCGATGAAGCAGGATCTATGGCCGAACAAGTTGAAAGGGCGTTTGGCCTCCGAATGATCTAAGTTGGGCTAACTTTAAGGATGCAGAGGGACGGGTGTTTTGGAGAGAACAATCTGGCGCAGTATCAATCGTATATCGTTAAGAGAGACAATCGGTTGAACCAGACCTCTGTTTAAATCACCAAATAACGAATTTCCCTCTTGGATTATGCGATGACATTGTAACTGTTTTATTCCCCCTCTTTGCGTATTTCCTTGATATAACAGGCATTTCCAAGCATGCAAAGTGCGTATAGAAAAAAGAAAATAAAACAGAAAATCTGTAAGAAATAATAAAAAAGGAGTGGAGAGAAAACAAATGAAGACAAAGATGCGGAGTGATGAAGAGAAATGAGCACCGTTTCAGCTGAATGGGAAGAGAGATAAATATACGGGACGAATAATAGTATGTAGTTGAAGGAAAGCATTAGGATGAGTAGGACAAAGGAAATAAGTAACAGAGCCAGGTTGGATTAAACTTAATGAATGAAAAGGGTGAATTATATATTATTACTTCATTTATAAGCAATAAGATGATTGAAATAAAAATTTCGTAAGTTTAAATTTAAGATATTATAGTTCTAATTAAATGCATAGGGTAATTTTAGTCTGAAGGTTAGCATTAATGATGTTACTATATTGTAATAATGGGTGCTTTCTCATACTTTAAATTAATTGTTAAAACTATAATTTTTATAAAATATTGGAATTATATTCTAGTGGAAATACCATAACTAGATATTTGATTTATAGTTGAATACATTTCAAACAATCACTTGAAAAATGCAAGTGCATGAGGCAGGTGTGACTTCAGTTCTCAAATAGAGCTCACGTGTCTTAACTCCTGTGAGGCATGGAACGAGAAGTGGTTCAATTTCTCGCAAAATTTAGCTGTTGAAATATTCATGCAACTTGTTCACATTCCGAGGTGATGTTTGACGAATCAGTTTTCAGTGAAAATTAACGATGGAAATTTGTTATCATGAACTTCATGTGGCCCTTATCTCTAAAGTGACTCGTAATTAATTTTTATCTTTAAATCTAAAATAAAAAGTCATTAAATATCCTCAGGTAACAATTAGTGTATTTATAAGAAATGCGAATATTCAAATTAAGTATAAACAATCAACTATGAATTTATGTTTAGTATAATTCCACTTCACTCCTTTGGGAGGACCCAACAATTAATGGAGGAAAAATCCCACGGAAAACCGGACTTGAAAAAAGTCTGACTGGGCCGGGAATCGAACCCAGGATCTCCCTCTATCGGTTAAGACAGCCTCCCGGATAGAAGAAGATCCCGGGTTCGATTCCCGGCCACGTCAGACTTTTTTCAAGTCCGTTTTTCCTTGGGATTTTTCCTGGGTGCACGCCCTTATGTGCAAAGTCCCTTTAACCCTTTCCTTATGGAGGAAAATTGAACGCTTGCTCGATCGTGGTAATTACTTACGTGGTGAATTCTATATTCCAATGAAATGTTCATACGTAAGAAACTAGCGTCCAAGTATAACAACTGAAGTATTCACATCTGATTTCATAAATACCGCAAAATTCAAAACATAAACAAGGTTTGCGTATTGATTCTCCATAATAATGTAACATCCAAAGAAATAATAGCATTCGGATCGCAAAAACGGAGAATAATCGGAGGATATTGAAGAAAATGTACCCCTACCTTGCGATAAATATAAAACATGTCAATGAATAAATAGACAATCCGTTAAATGGTTTCTAAATACCACGGCAAAAACTGCGTTCGACGAAAATTAATAACACAATATCATTGGATAGGAAACATATCGCAATGCTGTACTTAAACTAAAAACTTCCAAGCACTCTAATGTTTCACATTTAGTGCATTAAATAATCGTTAAATATACAAAGTATAGTTTGGAGAAATGTTTGCTGTTATCACATTTTCTTTACTATCTCAAGATGTATGCAGGATGATAGAAAAGTACTTGCATCATCTCTTACCTTAAATATCTTTAACTACATCATCATCGTGTTGAATCAAGATATATCTAATCAGAAATATCAGAGGGGAGAATAGATTTATAAGGGCCATGCAATATTACTGATGCTGAAGAAGTACAAAGAGAATAACCCTATGTTGATGTTAAAAAGGCCTATTGAATATAACCCCATCCTGGGCCTACGCGACAAAATACGTTACTCGTAATGGGTTATGGAAGCTGTGGGAAGGATGTGGTAATAAGGTTTCTGAGGGCTTAATGCGTCTGACAGCTCAGCTAACCCTTACAAACCATTTTAACCGCATTCCCATCCTTTCCTACCTTCGGACATTATTTAAGTTGGGCGATTTTCGTCCCGTACGCAAACGATGAAGGCGTTGATTAACCGGAATAGATTTTTTGCGAAGGCTTTGAACCATTGGCAATTGAACAAAATTTCATGGAATGATTAGCAGTTCCTCCTCCTTAGCTTATCTGCAAATTTTATTCCATTCTTTTCTCTTTCGTCGCTCCTGTGCGCTTAGGCAGTATCATTGCATAGAAACGCATGTCTATGTGCTACTTTATATCGAATCAGAATAATGTTGCTTATAGTAATGGGAATAGGATAGAGAGATGTTGTTATCAATTTTTACGAAGATGAAGTCCGAATTAAGAACCTTTCTAATAAATGAGTTTAGCAAAAATAAAGCAGAATTTAAAAATATATAATTATTTTCAAAACCTTACATAAGCAATTTTAAACATACCGATTCGGAAAGTCTTTTCAAAGGAGGCCATTTGAATAATCAACAGAAATGAACTATCTGGAAAGTCAAGATTAGAATTTTATGGGAATTCGTAATATCTAGCAAGAGAAATTGTCATTTAATAATATGACTCAATTACATACACGACATGGTAAGTCATATAAATGAATTTCGTGACTTCAATTGAAGAAATTTGGTGAAAGCATAGATGATAACAAACATAGGTTGAGACAGTCTAGAAGACAGGATAAAGCAGAAGAGACTATCGGTTTTCTATAAGTCATTCGTGGGATCTCTTGCGTTTAAGGAATTAAATGATGAGTATAAGAGGCAGATTACTTCGGTAGGCGCGATCATAAATACAAATTAAGATGTACAAAACGAAAAACAGATAACCGGAAATACTCTTTTCTAAATAGAACTATTAAGTGTGAAATCTAGATGATCAGGTGTTACTTTGCGGAAAGCCATTTTAGATAATGAAGAAAAACAATGTAATTTTCCACACTTTTAGAACTATTAAGGAATGGAACAGTCTACCTGCAGAAGTCTTCGAACCTTTCCCAAAATATATTAAATGTTTTATTAAGGGTATAAGTAAAATTAAAAATTTGACGAGCGGTAGCCGTGAAGGCCTATCAGGAACCCTGAAAAATCTGGCATGACACAAGTAACGCATATGCTGATTAAAGTTATTTAAAATTCATACTGACTTAGCTAATTCACATCGGTGATTTTAAATATGTATAATTCATATATATATATATATATATACAGCATGCTTTTGTAATTATTTATATTTTTTACTTTTTATTTATACGAGGTTATTTTGTATTTAGTTGGGTTTAGAGTACTATGTATGCACATTAATATTTTTTAAATTTTTTTAGAAATTTATCGTAATGTAAGTTAACGTTGCAACCAGTCCTTGCAAATAACTGCAACGATATTTTACAATATCTCACAAAATCGTGCAATATGTCCGAAAATCTTTCGCACTAAAGGTTTCGCAGAAATTTTACTTTTTTGTTTCCATTTCTTCTATCACTCCATCCATTGAAACAGACCAATGTAAAAAGATGAGAAAGAACTCAGTTGTAACAATTTATATCGCAGCGAAGAGGATTCAAAAGAAACCAACAGACAACCAATCATCAGCCGTGTGTGGGATTATGGGAAAAATCAACGTCGATTGGACGAATCATTTCCGAAAGCGAAATAAATGATTGTATAAAAGTTAGAGAGATTTCAAGAGACTGCCATTTTTGGAAATCCAAAAAGGTTGTAGCTAAATAGAATGGAGCGATATATTGAGTAAGATAGAATTTAGAACTATTACAACTATATAACTTAATAACTATTTCAATTGGTAAGGAAAACTAATTATGGAAATAAAACTAAACATTTCAATTTATCCATCCCTGATTGAAAGTGTTTGTAGGTTGGTTTCGCTCAAGGTGCGTAAAAATAACTTACGGAAAAAGGAGAATGAGAAACGTTTTGCTCTATTGCAAAAGTTCAAACCCGTATATTTTTGATGTGCTACATTGATTAAGTAAATGTTTTACTAAAATATAAACGATTTGTTTATGAATAAGGACAACTAACAGTTAAATTTTGTTAAAATATCTCGTCTACTCCTATCTGTAATCAATTATTATGTCTCGTCAAACTAAGTTTAAACATTTGTTGCAAAAACGAATAGCCTCTTTTTAGAGCTTACTTTGGAAACTATAACACCAAACAGAAGAGAGGAGTTTTCTAATATACATTAACAACGAAGGTCAAGAGCATTATAGAGCCTGGGTTTACGAGAAATGAAAATTGTGAAGGTAAATATAATTTAACTTATCACAAAACATTCACCAAAATGTTGGGATCAATATTAAGATATTAATTTTCCATGGGGATAAAGATCGTAAAGATACAAATGGAGCTGCCAAGAGGGATGATGTAGAAATTAATTAGCCATCAGGCGTAAGGGTTTTCTCACTCGGATACGAAGGCTATTTTAACGATAAGAACGAATGCGAATAGGAAAAAAACGACGCCATTGCTATGCATTTGCATTAATAAATATCTTGAAAAATTTTGAGATTGTTGGAAGTGCCTACTGGTAAAATACTGGTGAGAAAATTGATCCTAAGAGATATTTTAATCCCTTCCTTGGAAAACTCGAATTACTTGTTAAAGCATAATATTTTGTTTGGAAATTTAGAGCCCGAGCGCTACATTTGAAGACGTAGAACATGTTATAGAGACAAAATGAAGGAATGAAATTGTTTAACAAAAAGCTGCTTCGATTATTACGCAACGTAGACCTGATTTAAGTTTGAAAACTTATTTTTTTTTCGAATTCTGAACTTTCAGATTTATCTACTTCTCAAATTATCAGATTGCCTACTGAAATGCATTATGACGTCCATCAGTAGATTTCTGGAAAATCGAAGCAATATTTTTCCACCTCATCTCACATTTCTTTACTCACGACATTTTATCTCGAAAATTACTCAATAATTGCTTATCACTATGAAAAATATTTAGTTGAGATAAAAATTAGGCAATAAATACCCTACTTGTACCTGTAACTAATACTAATACTCTTAATAGTATTACGTTTCAATTATCTGTAGTAAGGGCACAAAAATACATGGATAATGTGGATGAACAGACCATTATAATGAGAACATGAATCATAGATAGTTTGATACGCAACATAACCGAGTAATCCCTGAAATTGAGTATGGAAACGGATTATGAAGCAACATCTATATCCATGATCTTAATTGGCATACTTAACCTCTTAAGATGTAACGAACCCTTTAGAAGTTCAGACACTGGCATTAAAGGGAGATGTGTCTTGACCCACCTTTGATATCGACTTCTAGTACGTATAGAAACTGCAGGACATATATTATCCGTACATACAAATTTTATCTATCAAGAGCTGCATGGAAGAAGAAACAGTTGTCGGTTAAATAATACTTAACGAAAATTCATTTTGCTTGATATAGAGTTCACTCTATTTAATTCTCTATTTCATCATTTCGTTTTATTCAGGATTCGGACAATTCGGAAAATTTTCGAATTTTCAGCCTTTCGATTACATCTACCAAATGTTTAGTACGGGCATTTGAGGTAGAACGTTTTCATACAGTAAATTTGTAAAAAAATTGTATTTATCATACTGTTTCATACCTGTTCTAGAACTACTGTTTTGAAACACAAAATCGTACTACAACAAACAATCAGTGAGATAGGGCAGGGAGCATTCAAAATTTCAACGTTGATTAATATAATTTGAGAAGGACTTCTGTCATCTCCACTAAGCCTATCTGGTGGTTCGAGTAATTTAAACCATTTTGCAATATTATCGTAATTCATTATCGATTAAGGTATTATTTATATTATGTTCTCAGACCCGCACATTTTAAATTGGGCAACAAAATTTTCAATGAAGTACATTGTAAATGTTTCATAATGTCAGACAATGTCTCAAAAAGCTTATAGCTATCTGAATTAATTTTACTTACAGTTTTGGTACGAAATTCGAAGAAAGAAAGAATTAAATCTTAGATTATGACAACGACCACCCCTCCTTTTAGACGTTAACCTTTTAAAGCACACGGATGGCAACGGTATTTTCATGATTATTAGACTATAATGACCGGATTGCATTTTGCTTGTAATTAACTCGTATTATCGTGCTATACAAACATTCTCTGCATTGTTTATACTGATTCAAATGTTCCCATAGAACTTTTTCAAGACCAAATGTGTAAAATATATTTCCTAAAACATATATTATTATATATTTAGTAAATAAATTATACTTAAGGCATCAACAAAATCATCTGCATCTGTATGCACACATTAAAACTAACCTAAAATTTCATGCTAATTAACTCTTTAGAAGCTAATTATTTTATTTTAGGAAAATTTTTCATTCTGTATTATATCGCATTTTCATTTTATGATTGAAAATTTTTCGTAATTAATGTAATATATAGTATATTTATGCCATTCCGCTAATTAATCTAGCTGAAAACTAGAGACTAGTAACTTTCCGATTCCGTATATAGATAGATGCATGACTGCAGAGGAGTTTTGGACGAAGTTCAACGCAGAATCAAGTAACGAGGCGTCATACTGTGAGACAGAATCAAATTACCCACACACCGACGAGGAATAAAGTATTTGATGGCCGCGGCAGCCGCCTTCGTTGCGGAACAGTCCTACTGTTTCCGTCATTAATGCGAAGGCTGACTGTGAGTTTTTAAATTAGATGTCGGCCGGAGGAGGGAATATAAGGACGAGGCGGGTGTTTTCAAAGGGTGTGGTTGAGTTTTATGGTTTCGACTGATTTATTTATGATGCCATAATTTCTAGGAAACTTTTCCCAGCATAGCTTGCCTTTCCTTTTATAAATATTGTACCACCAAATGTGACTTACTTAAAAGGGTCAGCTTTCTAGTTTTGCAGTCCTATATTGTCACCGTAAGAATCAGAAAAAAAGCGTCTAAATTTGTGGCAACCAAAGCACACAATTTTCATACACTGATATATTAATATCGTTCGCGGGAAATGGATGAATCATATTGAAAATGAATATATTGATACATAAATATGACGAGAAATTACGAAAATAAAGTGGGCATCAAAATAGATTAATGCTTAATTCTTTTGATGGTGCAAAAGGACACATCGGACCAAGAAGGAAAGAATCGGTACTGAAATAGGAAGATGTAGGTCACGTAAAGTTAGTGAAACCAAAAAGACGTACAAATTTAGCAAAGCTATTGCAACTACTTTTCTAACAATACTTGCACAAATTATTCAGTATCTCTAATAAAAGGTTTAAAATTTTTTTTTGGGAATTTAAGGAAGGTTTAAACTGGGTCATACTTGGTAATACTGGAATGGAGAGGAGATGATTGCAGTCAATGAGATTAAAGAGATCAAGGCCTCGGAAAAAAGTAAAAGATAAGGACCAATGGAAAACTAATTACGATATAACCCAACAATAACTCAAATTATATTCAATAAAACCTCGTTTAATCTAATTTAATTAATACAATTTCAATAGAGCTTTTCCAGTATCTTTTTTGGTAATCAACTAAAAATCCTCACTTTATTTCTTTCATACACGAGTAACGAGTGAACATGGTAATGTAAATTTTCTGATCCATAATTTCTAGTTTCACGATTTTCTGGAAATTTAAGGTATTCTTGACTATGACTTTCAAAATATTTTAATTCATAAAAATTACCATCCAGAAGTCGCAAATATATAAAGTACTGATCCAAAAATGATAACTTGCTATAGAGATGGGTCCTTCTGACTATGCTTTGATAATAAAATATTTTCTGTACATTCTTTTAGATGATTCTCTATTGTAAACTATCTGAAAACCACGTTGGTTATATTATCATTAAACTAATAAAATGCTGGGTTAATTAGACTGATTTTCACACCCAACAGAACATCCAAACTGAAAAATATATTAGCAGGAATTGAAATTGATTTGTTTAATTAATTATGAATGTGTTGAATATTTATTTTATTTATCACTTATTCAATCAGTATTTGTATATTGCATAATTAAGTGATAATTATGGGAAATCCGACTATAATATGAAATCATATTGGTGCACCTGAACTTGTTCAAATTTAAATGTATATAAACGACATTAATGTGTGATAGCTATTTGAACGAGCACGATTTTTAGTGAATTTATATTCCAAATTAAAATACTAAGAAATTAATTGTCACAAAATTCATTAGATTCATTACTACAAAAATTACAGCAATTATTTGAAAGTAATCCACTAGTGATACAACAGTAATTTTTAATTAAATATCCCTTATTATTAACTTCATTATTTTTATGATGGTGTTTTCATTACACAAAATACGTAACGTATGTACCGCTAAGCGCTAAGGGCAAATTTTATTAATTCATGATATAGTTTATAAGGAAATATTGTGAAATCCGTTTGATAACTTTGCCTTGATATTCTTTATCTTTAATAACCAGTCTTAAACTGGTTTTTTAATTTCAGAAACATTTTTTGTGTTTTTTTTTATTTAAAGAACGTCCCTGCTTGTCTACTCCTCAATGTATTCATTGGTCCTTTTTCGTCTTCATACATTACCCTCTCAGTCTTTGTTGAACTCAATCAATCTACTTTCGTTTTATGTATTCAGTCGAACATTTCTAGGATTTATCGAATATTTTCCCTGTCATCCTTTATTTTTTTCCACACGCCATATTTATGTAATAATATCTCAATTTTTTACAATTCCTTCCATAAAATTTTCAGTTACTCTATCAAATACCTCTTGGTGTAGATTTTATCCATATTTCCCAGATCAATTCCAATGCTTTCCGCTATCAGATTCTTCTGTTTCATAAAATCTTCCCTAAAAAATGGGCATAGATCCTAAATTTTTCTCCCTTACCTTCGATATGTGCCTTGCCCTTTCCTTAGTAGCATGGATTTTAAAGCAATGGGACTGTTAGCTTAAAATAATTCTTGTTATATCCATACGGATATTTTATTAAATATTATAGTGTTTAAATTTGCAAAATATTTAACACAATTATTTTCTATTTATAATTTGAGTACCACCCTCTCCTTGCTACCATCTTAACCCTTTGATAGATTAACATTTTAGTAATATTTTCCCTTTATATGTTTAATATATTTAAATGTTAATACACTTTTGCGTTTCATCCAATGAAACCCCAGGCATTGGTAAATTAACTAATCTGCACCCTCAACACATAAAAATTTCATAAATGCAATCAGAAATCTATACAAATGTCACTCGTAAGGAGACACTGAATTTGGCCGAATGGAAATTTTGAGGGGTTTCATGTGAGTGGGAGAAAGCTGTCAGAGGCAATCGTGAAAAGTTTCGATAATCGGATAGAAATACAACAAAAATGATGTAAACTTATGATAAGGTCGTAAGGTATTAAAATAAATGTCGCTTAAATAACAAAGAAGAAACTTAATATCATATCTAGATTTCAGGAATAGAAATAATCTCAAAATTCTTGTTTTTGAGTGAAATTGTTTATAGATACAGATAATAAAGTACATATAGTAATTAAACACAATTTTAGCTATTTTTTAGGGAGTCATTCCAGTTTCATGAAAAACATTTTCACCAAATATACCATTCACAGTTATTTTAAGTTGCGCAGAAATACAATTGCTTCGAAACACAAAACTGCTATGTTAAGTCCAGTCGTCAACGGCGATATCAACATGGACTTTTGAATATTTTTAAATCCAAAATAAAATAATGTAAACAAATAAATCCTTAGAACTTATTACTACTTAGAAGATTATCTACTTTTAGTAAAAGTTGCCTCACATTTACATTAATTGCTTTTAGATGCATTTAAACCTTACGTAACTTTTAAAGATAGCTTTAGTATATATCAATTTCCTTCCCTACATTAGAAAAACATCTTATGGAAGATGAGGGCACCCTAAGAAAAGGCAAAAGTATATTCCAAACAATTTCAAATAGCGTAGCATTTATTTTGTCTATGGTGAATTATTGTGAGGTTTTTCTTATAATTTAATCCTTAAACTATTAAAATTATTGGTATTTAAAACAGTTATCAGAATTTTTATATGTAGAAATATTGATTTCAATCTCTTTTGAACAATAAGATTTGTTTATATGAGTTTTAAAATAAACTTTTCTAAATTTCAGATTTTTTATTATCCAGGCAGCCTTCTTTTTAGCTTTCTATTACTCTACTTATTTGAAAGAACAGGATTGAGACTACGGGGAACTTTCTTCTTCAGAAAATTCAAAGGAAAAGAGTTGTACCAAAATATACAAAACTTGGGAGTTTTCTCCGCATGATACCGATTAATTAAACATCCAACCGCGAAAACTGTTGTGTTGCTCGACGCATAAGTAGGCGTACACGTGTGTATTGACGTCACGTAACCAAGGTGAAGGAGGGATAAGTAGAACGATTGCAGGAGGCCTCCCGGGCAAAGTTTCTGCAAGAATATGAGAGTCGGATGAATATGGAGAAGGCATGAGTGTTTGCTGATGCAAAAACCTCCAACACCGACGGGGATTCCAAGTTAAGTTTCGAGAGCCGAAGCATTCTCTCCTCGGGTAAGATGGAGAGAACGGTAGCGAGGCAATTAGCGGTTGTCTCCAAAGTATTCCTGATGTTCAAGGAGGAAACTGTAGCGTGTCCTTGACCCCTCGTAAATCCCATTGCTGTATCTGGGCAACCCTCCCTCGATGATGAAACGTGAAAGTTTCTGAAGGAAACAGAACTCTCCTTTCACTTCTGGTGTTTATGCCAAAGGAAAATTCGGGAAAAAATTGTGGACGCTTTTAACTTGCGGGAATTGGTTACGTCCGAATTTATTTGTATGGTTTGGATGTCTCCCAATCAATACCTTCATAGGGAAAGTACAAATTATTCGGAAACAAATTCTTTGAAAACGAATTCTTCGAGAATAGGCTCATGAATCTAAGGGTATTCAAAATTTATATTATAAGAACTGATTTGGAGTTGAATTCTATCCAGTAAACTATGAACCTCCTTGCAAGTTTGACTGCGTTGGGTGTTGAGTAAGTGGTTTATTTACGTAGAATCTTTCATTTGAAGAATTCGTTTTCAAAGAGCTCTGAAACAATATGTCGGTAACTTCCTTTGTAATCCATATTTCAGCCTAATTTGCATTTTTAATCATGATGGTTGAATGCTATTATTGTTTCCAGTATATCAGTTCCATGCGTCGGAATTAAGCAGAAATCTACTTCCTACTAAATAGATATTCATACAAGGATTGGATTAAACAATTTGATTTATATGGCGTTCCTAGCAGAGTAAATTTACCCCGTATTCATCGAAATCTCTCAATTAAATCTAGTCTAAAAACTAACTTCAATCAAAGGAACTAGAAGATGTCGATGTTCAGTTTAATTGGGTATTCATATTAAAAGGGATCTTTTTGCTTAAGGTTTTGTGTTTGCCTCATAAATTACTTTTTTATAATTTTTATGAAACTAATACATACTAATATGTGTAATATAAGTATATGTATATGTGTTACCACCGGACGATTAGTCCACTTGTAGCATTTTTTACAATAATCTATATATATAAAGCAGAAATTCTGTGGGTTTGTTTGTTTGTGTGTTTGTGGGTTTGTTTGTCTTGGATTGGAGGCCACACCGTTTGCCCGATTTGTCTCAAACTTTGCATACGTGTCCTCTGACATCAGGAAGGAAGTACTGTCGCATTTTTATTCAAGAATTTTGCTGGGTTCGAACCAAGATCGCTCAGATAGATTTTCATAAGGAATACACGTAAGCTTCACTTTTATCGGTTGCAGGCTTTATTTCTTTTGAAGAATTAAATTAGAAGAAATAGTCGTACAGAGTCGAGACGAACACCGAAAGAATGAAAATTGAATAAAGATTCTTATTTTGGTCGTGGAATCTTACTTTCGATTAGAATTTGCGAGAATATTGGTAAAATATACAAAACTTTCGTGAAAATTCGAGGCTGTAAACAACTCATCCCCCTGACGACCGATCCCATTGTTGAATCCGAGCTCATGCTTTATCCTGTAAAAATACTCGTGGACTTTAGGCCCATAAAGCTGATGATTGAAGAGTACGATATATTACATGGATAACGAGAAATTTTCTATAAGAAGGTAACCAGCAATTGCAGGTACGTAATTACAGTCAGGAGATTGTGTGTCTTCGATTTTAGTACAAACCGTTTGCCAGATTCGCGTCAAATTTTGCGTACGTGTTTTCTGGGACCAGGAAGGACGTACTGTCTCAATTTCATTCGATAATTTTGCTGGTTTCGAACCAAGATCGCTGAGATGGGTTTCCATAAAGAATAAATCTAATCTTCACTTTAATCGGTAGCAGGCTATATTTCTTTTGAAGAATTAAAACAGAAGAATAGTCGTGGGGAGTCGAAACAAGAAGCAAAAGAACGGAAATTAAATGAATGTTCTAATTTTGATCGTGGAATATTGTTTTCAAATCGAAATTTGGAGAATTTTGATAAAATACGCGTGAATTATCCAAAATTGTTGAGATTGTAAACAGCCAATCCTCCTCACGATCAATGCGATTGTTGAGCCGAGCTCATGAATTTTCCTGTACAGTAAGAATAGCTTGGGATTTTAGACTGTATTATAAAGGCAATTTACGCATTGCACGACCGGCAACTTGAATTTAATCTACTTTTATATTCCCCGTTGAGAATCAACGGGCACTTCAGCTAGTAATAATATATAATCTTAGCTTCAACGAAGGCCACCATGCCTGAATTAGAATTTTAATATAAGAGGTAATAAAGACGCTTTGTACAGCAGGGCGTGCAACATCTGTCCGACAATTAGGAAATACAGATTGGAGTCCTGGTATTGTTAGAATTTCTTTACGCCCGTTTTTCGTTACGGATTTTCACGATGAAAATTTTGTTTTAAATTGGTTGCAATATTGCTTTTATGGTAATATGTACAATGGAGGGACCGCTAGTAATCCAAATTTCAGAACATGTCTTTATATAATCAAGGGGAAGTTGAGTAGTTCGAAAAGCAAGTTTTAAAATATGACCTCCAAACATTCTGGGATATCCAATTTCTCTATGCTTAGGAGTTGGAGAGTTTCAGCTCTTCTTATCTTGCTCAAAAATTAATCATTCTTCATCTAGGAGTGAAATAGAATGAACTGGAAAATTAAATTTGTGAGCAATTAAGAAGACTAGTAGAAGATGACTTTGAAATTACTGCGAGAGATTTTCAGTAATGGGATTATGCAAATCCCTTTTACTTTGCCCCCGCGATGAATTAATTCAAGTCGTTAAAATTCTTTGCTTCTTATCCCCGGCATCCGTTTTCTTAATTTGGATGCAGGGAGCCTAAAAGTTAATTCAGCTCAAATATAAGGTGTACAAAGTAACGAATCATTAGTTTTATCAGAAGAATAATTCCTGGAATTACATTTAATAATTTATTCCTTGTACTAAAATAACCTCAGTTATGCATAATCTGCGAGCATTTCCAACCTAAATACTTCTAACACTATACAACCTTAACGAGTGATACACACAGAAGAGATTATTAGATCAGTTTCAATGAAACTGATTGAGAGATGGATCCTTATATTACGTTTCTAAGGAGATATTGAGGTTATATCTATGTAAGGTAAAGAGACCACCGTAAAATAGGAAATATCCATCATTGCAGTCATTGAAATTTTTAGTGTAAACGTAAGCTTCATATTTATTAAGAAATATATTTCTTTTATCGATCTCATCCAAATGTTTCTTGTGATGACATTAGGACTGACCTAATGTAGGAAACTATATCAATTCCCAAAAATTATTGGAACATGATCCAGTATTAAACTGAGTAATAGAATACACAATCACATTTCATTAATACTTAATTTTCTAAGCACTTATAACTTAATAAAATTACTTTTTTATCGTTTAATAGAAAGTTTACCACATGTTCATATCAAATGACGTAGAAAACTAGCATTTCATCAATTCTCATCGCAATAAAAGTTGTTAGTACGCTAATGATTAGAATAAGATTAATTGTTAAAACGATAATTTAGTCGGTCTGAATACTAAAATACAAAATAAAACTCAATATTTTTTTAAAATACGTATTAATGACTTCAATGACTTCAGTAGGAAGGAATTATTAAGGAGTTTTATTTTCCCGCGCTTCTTTTTATTTGATTATTTTTTGGATTAACAATTTCAAAAATAGATGTAGGACAAAAAATGGCGTACACTAAGGGAAAATTATCACATATAAGCTTCGTAAAACTTTTAACTAAAAACTAGTACATGCATTTTAGAAAATTAACGATCTATCCTTCGCCCAATCTCTCTAGTACTTTGCCTGAATACTCCAAGAGAAGAGTAAATCCTGAACGCGATGCATCCATTAATGCAGAATCCTAGCATCCTCTCTCTCCTTAACTCCGACGCTGCGAAAGCACATGAAACCTCCCGGAAGACAAATGGCGGCGAAACGCAGCGCGTGGCTTGCGGTGGTTTAGTCAAACGGGACACACACTCATTTGGCGGCGCCGCGGCCTTGTGTGCGAGCTCGTGTTTGTGTGCACACGTGACGAAGATGCGCGGTAGTCAATTTTTTTGCCGCTCTCTTAGGAGACGAACGACTCATCTCAATCAATGTCTAGGCAACGGAGGGAATCCGGCCTATCTTTCTTGCTCGCCCGCTCGACAAAATGGCGCTTAATTCTACAGAGAGGGAGACGTCTTTTTCTTGCTATCTCCGAGCTATCTGCTCGATATATCCTCCGAGTCACTCTGGAGCAGTTGGCTTTTGTCTTGGGATATACGGGCCTATGGAACCTTTGTCTCCTCCGCGGTCCTCGTAAAACTTAACCCAAGACGTTTTAGTTGCGTTCTCTTTTCGTGAAACGAGGAGATACGGGAACGATACATACTCCACAGAAAGTGTGAAATGCATTACTCTAAACGTGTTGAGATGGGTTTGGAGATACAGTACGAGAGAGATTAATATCTTGGAAATTAAACTTCTCAGTTTATTCGTCTGCTATTTTTAACTAAATACAAAGTAATCCATTCATACTTAATAGGATTGGTATGAATAGCATACGTTGTTCAGAGTAGAGAAATTATATATTATAATAAACATTTATTTTATTTATTGTTTAAATAAGTGGATACTTTTTTAAAAACTTAATTGTTTAATTTATGATTTCTCCGAGAGGTAACTAAAAAATACACCTCTGAATATTTTCTAAAGTTTGGTATAAAAAAGGTACAAATTCATAATAGAATTGTTGAAGCGAACGTGTATGCGTGTAAAATCTCCTCGAGAAGACCTTAGCTACGCAGTTTGTACAGTTATTACGTTTGATGTAAAGCAATATCACCAAATTAATGCTGATTCAGTGGATATTAAGACTAAAGGGAGTTAGGGAAGTTGCAATTTCAACTTATGTCCAGATGCATGGGACAGAAAAATAAATTTAGCGAGGAAATTAATCTGACTTAACATAAATTTGAAATAAATTAAATGTTTTTTGCTTGTACCGGTATTTATAGAATCGCCCTATGCTCATGATCCAAACTTTCAAAAATATATTTAAAATTAAACATGTAAATGACGCTCAGCGGATAAATCTCTGTTTTGCATGTAACATTCCTCGCATTTTCTATCATTAGGAGACGTTATCATACTATAAGTAGACAAAATATTACAAAATACAATGGGGTGGTTATCTTTGTTCCAAAGATTCTTCGGTTGATGAAGTATACTCAACCCTGTCCGAGAAATAATCACTTTCAAATGAAACAGAAAATCAGGATCTTTAAATACAATTTTCAGATTCGCTGTAGTTATAAATGATAATAGAACTTGAAGATTTAATATCGAATTGCAGACAAAGAGTTTAAGTAAGCTATGTTCTGTCATAGTGCACTTGCGTATATTCTTTAAATTCGAAAGCTTTCTTAGAAATGAATGCTGCAACCCCATTAATCAATAAAGGAAGAGTTTAGCAAGGCTTTAGCAATTACAACGGGAATTATTACTCTTCACTAAATCAAATTAAATGGAATGAATAGAGAAAGGATGGATGGATAAGAGTCTAACTGAAACCCTGGATTTATTCGTATCCTTTTACCTTTCATGATGGGGCAGAACTTTTTTAATCCTCTAGAGTCCCATTTTAAAGAAATGGTGCAGGATAGATGTCCAATATACAAAATATATCGAATGGAAATACGAAATTCGTAATCGAACCGTCCGATTTTAACTTTGTCTGTGTTATTATTATCTATTCTTTACTGTGTTATATATGTAGTCATTATCTACAAAATATTTGATTCAATTGTTTACTGTGAATAGTGAGATGAAATTGGAGAGTCATAGTTTTACTTGAAGGATGAAATGATTCTCGTAGGTACTTAAGCGGTATTCCGACGTAAAAAATGGGGATTTAATTTTATTAGCCCATTTACGAGAGGTGGTCTGATTCCCATTCAGCCAATTTTAAGATAATCCAATCAAAATAAGTAGACGGAAATATTACGCTTCGATATCTATGAATGTGGGTTTGGTCGATGTAATGAACCGCCTCGAAATTTTAGTGCCATAAGTACGTACTTTTCCCGCTTGGGAAAAAATCAGTGAATCAATGAAAACAGGATTTACAATGAATCGTCCGCAGATTTTTTATTTTTAATCCTTTTACACTGATTAAAAATACAACTCAAACAAATAAAGCTAAGAAATATTACAATAATCCGCACATTTTATTTGTTAAATCTGAATCAAAACTAAGATTCTTTTCTAATTAGAGGAGATTTACTTGAGGTTACTACTAAATTTACAAGCTTTAGGAGCTTACATTGAGTATCCTAACATGCAGTTAACTATTAATCAACTGCAAATCAATATAACGGTTTCATCGCAATATAATGCGATGTTTTCGAATCCAACGTTAAGACATAAGGATATAATTATTTCTCAATTATGCAATTTTTATAACCGGAATATATAATTATAACTAATATATTTACTTATTTATATACTTAACAGTTATTTATTTTTATGATTATACCTATAATTTCATGTGACTTGGATGTGTAAATTACGAATTGCTTTTAATGGATGTGTAAATTACGAATTGCTTTTAATTCTTCATCATCAATTTTATTTCAAAGTACATTTCAGCCAACGCAGCTTTAAAATCTATGCCCACATTTTAACTGTCATATGCAGCCACTAGAAACACCTCTGGCAATAATCCGTAAAATGAGAAACTGGGCTCCCAAACTGCAATGTGGGAAATTTTGATGAAAGCGGTTCCGGGTTCGAGTCCCTATGGAAGCCCATGTGATAAATGACTAAGCTGTCGAAATACTTTTAACAGAACCACTGAAAATTAGAAACTCGTGGACCAAAGGAAGAATCACAATCTACTGTATCCGCGCTTTTGTGATATCCATATTACTTTACACAACTTAGAGTACATGCGTGTAAATATTGGGAACTCCATCACCATGTGACGATTTAAACTCTATGGCGAACGAGGCTTCGTTAACACCCTCCTTTATAGACCCTGCTTTGCCAGTGAGCGCCAGAACAATTGCAAACAGAGGGATTGGTTACAGGCGACTACAGTGAGAATGCAGGTCGCTTGTTCGTTGCTCTTAAAATGCCTTCGGTTCGCCTCAGGAATCTCGAGCGGAAAGCTATCCAGCAGCGCTTACTCAAGGCCACGAACCGCAACGACTTAACTGCGCTCCGAGGGAAAGCGTCTCTATTTTTAAAGCCGTTTCAGCAGTCGTATCAAAGGGTCGCCATTTTAATCGGTATATCTGCTTAAATATTCCTCAGCCTTTCTCGTGGCTTGCAAATAAAAACAGTACATGAAGGAATCCTTTAAATCGGTCCTAGTACACGCAAATCAAGAATTTTGCCCTCTTGTTTGAAATAGAGTTTTATACGATGATAATGATTCAGTAGAACGTTTGTTGTAGTTGCCGAAAAATGTTTTCAGAGATCATAAACTACATGTTCAAATAAAGAACATAGTTATCCAAATCACAACTTGTGACAATATGCATTAATTCGAATCTGATCCCTTGCAAATTAACATCAGGATTCATAAAATTGAGTTATGCAACTGGTGTGCTGTATATTAACTGCTATATATAAAATAATTATAATACAAAATTAGCAGATAAGAGCAATATAATTACAATTATAGGGTACAATTAAAATAGAAAATATAAAATAGTAATGAAAAAACTTAAACTTACATTTCATTTTAATAAAAAAGCTATTCCTTTAATCTACGAGTCATTTCTTTTTCAGTGTGCGTGAAATAAATATCTTGATAAAACGATAAATGTATAATAACTTAAGGAGGAGGCAATAAGGAAACATTTGTATCTTACAAAGTAATGAAATGAGAGATATACGCAACTTTCTCAAATCTTTTCTCCAAATCGGGGAGGGAAAATATTAAATCTCTCCCATCGTCGAAGTTCGATGAATATGAGCCTTGAGAACAGTAAACTCACGTTTCTTTTGATATCAAATCAAGGGAATCATATATTTATGTGGACTTTATTTCATACCGAGCATAATTATGCGGTTTAATTAATGAAAAAGTATCTTCAGTGGTAACGGAAACTTGTTTTATAAATAAATAACACGTCTCTGATATTTAGTGACTCCAGGAACATAAATTCTGTGAGTCCTCTTAAACAGAGATTATAAGTAAAGAAAAGAGACTGGCGTGGCGGTAGAATAAAATAAATAGCAAAGTCAAACGTAATAAATATTCCTGGAGGATACACTGAGAACCAGGAAGCGCAGTAGCTGCGTCAGGATTAAGCTGGGAGCAGTATCAATATATGGTATGGGATGCGATGATGGTTGCCGTTTATAACAGTGTATACACAACAAAATAATTATTGTATGTCGCATTGGAAATGTGCTGAATTGAGTTGCAATTACAAAAGGAGACACTCGAGATTTCGATGAATCCTTTTGAGGTGATACAGGAAGTGGAGCTATGAAAAAATGTATTGGCGTTCGTGTAAATGGGACTTAGTTTCGTCGCAATAATTAATTTAAATTTGACAATCGTGGTATAGGCAACCCCACATTACACACATGCGCTAGCTAAATCGGTAGGGAACACACCGCTGTTTGCGAGTGATTCTTTAGTCTTACTTCTATTTTATTTGTTACTCACTGTTTGAATGACTTATATTTCCATTCTTTCACCCGATATCCGATCGAATAACCTGACTTCAGCCAAATAATTTTCGATGGCAAAGAATCTCACTAAAAAATGATAAACGGTGATTATAAATTATTAAGTAAATTATTTGAGAACGTTTATAAGACCTACTTTTAAAATAGATGAACTAAGAACACCGTCGTATCCAATGCAGAGTAATGTAACAATAGTCGCACCCGATACTTTGTAAAGAAAATATGAACAAGAAAAAATGAACAACAAAATGCCAATGGTACGGAGGACCCTCTACAGAGTTTCTGTCATTTCCGGCCAGCTAACATTTTGAAGAGGCACTTCCTTAACAAGCCAAGCAAGTGATAAAGAAATAAATCGTTCGATTGGAAATAAAAAATAGTCCACGTTAAGGGTGCGATGGCCCATGACAATGTTATAGAATGTCCGAAGGAAAAAAATCAAAGATTCTTTTTTAAAGGCGATGTAATAACACGATTCGCCGCTGTGATACGAAAAGGTTTCTGAAGGATTTTCTGTTATCTCGCAAAAAAGAGTGCGCCGATGAAAAAAGGAGAGAAGAATCCGAAGTGAGAGGAGCAATTTCTCTTGTTTTGCGGAAGGTTTCCTCACGGTGCGCCCTGCTATTGAGTTACGCAACGGAAATAGACGGCCGAGTCACAAAGGCGCCTCCCACGCCCGCGCAGCCGCACTCTTGCAATGGACTTCTATCGAGAAATACGCTCTGTTCACTAAGTTGGATAAAGAACAAATCAGATGAATTGTGTGACTGACCTTCTCTGAAATATGTTATCAATAATTCACGGATTTGGGAGCAATTTTGAGGTAATCCATAACGATGAAAGACAAAAAATAGGAAGAAATTTTCCACAGGCGACTCATTGCTATTTTTGTAAATTATCAAAATAAAAACAGGGGAAAGAACACTCGACTAGTTTCAATGGATGACTGTCATCCTAAATTTTTGTAGAATATCAGAGCAAATTTATATTCACAACCTAGAATTTTTATTCTCTCTCTTTCAAATTGGGTACGATTGTGATTATTTCAAATCTCAAACTACTATTTACATGTTATTGTTTTCATTATCCTATGTTGAACATCTTTCTGATTTTTTGCCTATACTACACTTAAATCTTTTAATAGTATAAAAGGGTAATTTCGTGTTAGATCTTCATCTTACTGAGAGTAGACATGATTAGTTATGTATTTTGCAGTGAATTGTATATGATGTGATACGAATTCTTAGACTTCATTTTATACTGAGGGATTGACGATATTATTGATTTAACTGATTAATTAATTGCTTGTTACTAATATGATTTATTTCATAGAGGTGTGTATTTTGAATCCTCTGCCAGTTGAACATTTAGTTCTACTTGTAAGGTTAACCTAGAATAAAAAATATTAATATTGATTCGCCACAATTATATTCGAGTCTATATCATTAAGTTTCCTCTTTAAAATTGTTGCCTTTAATTAAAACAGCTTAACTTTTCCGTTCAATTCAAGCGTGAATCCGCTGATAGTACACGAATATCCTACCCTTTAATATTGAGCATATCCGAGCAGTACAAAAGGTGAGCTTCAAGCACAAAAAGAGAGTCGGTGGGAATTTATCGCACTCATTTTTTACCCTTAATCAATAACCTTTTGGACGTCTGTGTAAAAGCAAAAGTATTTCCGAAAGTGAAAGGGATTTCGCAGTTTGGGTCTATTTAGGCCTCGGCAATTAAATCATAGATGGGGATCATGTGCCGTCGTTCATTAAATTTCTGGATCTCTGTTTTGAATTATAAGAGGAGAGGTGTTTTTGAATGTGAATAAACGTACGGTAAATGGTATATAAATGACCAGAAAGTTCATTTCGACCCCAGAAGTTTAACCGAGAAGAGAGAAAGTGTCTTCGGCAAAGTTTGTGGATCGGTATTCATTTCCTTCATTCTCCATTGAAAACAAGCGAAAATCAAGAAGGAATTCAAGGAGATGAGTTGATGAATTGCTTGTTCACCACGCATTTGAAATTGATGAGGACGTTAGCACTAATTAGATTGATAAGAGAGTCTTAAGAAATGAAAAGATAAGACTTTTTCCCGTTTCACCGTCTTTTCTTTTCATTTCCTTACGTTATGGAGTCCTACCATAAAACAATTTATAGCATTGATAAAAGAGTAAAAAAATTATACTTTTTCTGTCAATCATTCCTCCGTTCGTTAATTTTTATATGATTATATTTTTAAAATAAAATTCTCAATTGTTTTTTCAAATATAATATCATACGACTTTTAAGAAAGCTTTGCGATACAAATCGAAACGATAGATAAAATAAGCATTGGAAATTTCGAGGTCAATTCAAATTTATCCGTTACGCGATTCCCAAATGTTTCATGGGCTACAATTTCGGCATAGGGAAGGCAAGTAAACGCATAATTCCCTATGCCAAAATTGGTTACAATGTAACCACTCAAAATTGCATAACGGATGTTTAAAAATCAATCACAAAATTACCAATATTTACTCTAGATCATCTTTACTGATTCTAGTGCCCAAAACTGGTTCATTGAGACAGTGTATGCCTGTGTTAATCTTAGCCGCAGCCCATCTTGGTGAAATATTTTTGATATAATCTAAATATTATCCGCCAAGTTGTCGTAGCTACACCGATGCTATTTCTCAATTAGTATGATACCGATATCTTTTTCAGCGTTAACTTTTCAGTCGATTTTTAAGAAAAAAACAAGTTCCAAGTTTTGGAAAAAAAAATTAGAAAACATTTTTGGAAATTTTGAATATTTACTGAAATTTTACAATAACAACTGAAAAAATTAACTGAAACATTTAACGACCCTATCCTAACATTGCTGTTTGTGGTAGTTGTCAAATGTGAAATCTGCATTCCTCTGCATGTAAATATACGCAAGAAATTGTTATGGAGTGTTCATCAGCTTCATCCGTGGTACAGTGAAATCTCGATTTGACGTTTTTTAGCGAACCACGGGAAATCGACTATAGATACGGGTAAACGAAAAACAAAGTTGCAGTAGTCGGAACCACAACCTAAGAGACAGTTAAACATTAGAACTTTAGATCGGGATTTCACTGTGTATGACAATACTTCATCACCAGGGTTCGCTATGCATGCTTCCTAATGAGATCCGCATTGCGAATGGTGTAACTAAAAGCTTAGTCTGATCGAGGATGCGAAGGGGGAGACGTGTTTCGACACGGAATCGCTCTTGTGCATCCATTCAATTACTTTATTGACTGAGCCAAATGAGGAACGGATGCGAATGGGCTGTTTGTGCACCTCTGCGTATTTAAGAGCCGCCTGTTTGTACGGGAAAACCGACTTTAAACACCCAGAATTTTCTCATCGGAATCCACAGCCTCCATTTATTCCGTGCATTCATCCTTGCGCGGTCTTCCTTTAGCCAATCTCCACTTTTGAGCGGATTTATGTACCGAGAGGAAGTTACCCAGAGCATACTGCGGTCGCCGACATAATACGGAGAATTCGCTTCCGCATTTTATTTAGCTGATTAATTGCTTAGGGATTGTTTTCGAAGGCGGTTCATTACAGCCCCAATCACAAAAAAGGGGTTTACGAATCGGTGTCGAGTGTTCTGTTCGGATATTCCTTCGCCACTTGCTTTCCGTTCGAGTTGACTAATGGCGCACGAAATGAGTTTGGCAAACAAAAGGTGTTCCGTTAAAACCTCCGACAAAACACTCGTCTCAAATTTGTATGTTCGCAGTTAATCCCGCTGTAGCCACATGGAAATGAGGAAATGGTTGGGAGATCATCAAATTTAACTCTCCGAAGACCGAATGTATATTAAATTCTACTAAAGACAGAAACGATCATTTGTCACCAACCTGGGTAAGGATATTCCTTAGTAATGATATCGTAAATTACATTTTTCATTGAATTTTTAAAATTTATGTTATTCGTTACATACTGGAATGAAAAATATGATATTTATTAACTGATTTCATATTCAGGAGCGGAAAAAGTAATGTTAAATATTAGTTATTAATGTTAAAACGGAATCGCTTGATTGATGATAAATCACTTAAGTACGGATTCATTCGAATTCGGGATTCGGAAACAAGGATTCATTCAAAGATGAACGGCAGATAAAAGAAAATCTGTATATTTTTACTTTGCAAATACTTATCTTAATTCACATAAACTATTAACCCTAAATAAGTATTGGTCCATGTAGTAGTAGTAGTTAGTAGCTTAAATATTCTCTTTGATATTCTAAAAGGAAAAAGATAGCATTTAAGACATGCATAAAATTTTAGCCAATTTTGTAAACGTAGAAATATGGTAAATAAGCAAAGAATTAGAAGTATACCAATAAAAATAATATAAACTATGATTTATAAATATATTTTTAATGTAACTAACACTTCAATTTCCCTAATCTGCAGGATTAACTCATATTATGCATTAAAATCGGTAGATTGATTTTCTTTAATACTAAAAACCTACTCGTAACATTAATTACTTATCAGCGAATTTTTTAACATCTCATCCACGGAATAATTTATACTACATTAGTAACAGACCAAGTAATTTATTGGCTTAAATCTCTTGCTCAAACGAAGGCAAACATCTATTATCTGATGTAAATGTCCAATATTCAATTGTAGGTGGTGATTTCAAATCTCAGATCTGGTATCAAAGCGATTATGCACGGGCATTTTATATCTTAAATGCTTTTCTGCCACTATCTTGGCTTTACATTTTTTGACACTAATATCCCGAACAGTGCCCCATTCTGTCAAGAATATCTGCTTGTTTTGACGCATGCATAAACAGTAGCCTTAAGAAAAATAGTAGTCTGATTTCATCGTCAGCTCTAAGTTCTCTGCTGCGTATGCCCTTCTATCAGACCTCTCGCACACTGTACAAGTTTCATGTCTGAGCAAGTAGATGAGTTTCCCAACTGCTCGGATGAGAACTCCGCACAGAGATCTCAACAAATGCAAATATAAGCTAGAAATTAGACCTATAGGAATAAAAACACAACTGACGGATCTTATTTAAACAGTTTCCTATTTTATATCTTTAAAATATCTTTAACCCGCCCAGTAGATTAAATATCTGTAACCCACTATCTATATATTCGTTTCAAATGTTTTGAAAAAGTTTTTAAGAAGAAAAAAATAGAAAAAAAATATTCTGGTTTCTGCCCTGATTTAAGAAAATCGTGCAATTTCCCAATAGCATTTAATAATCTCTACTGCAATACTCGTTTTAGTGTAATTGAAGCCATTAATTTCCCCATTAGCGGAGAGCGAGATATTCTGTCCTCGGTGAGCTAGTCCATTGGGAGCTAGAGAACGGAGTCAGGTGTATAATCCTAATTCAGAGAGAATTCTGGAAGAGTTACTAAACCCTTGTGCATCGCATTAAAAATGTAGGGCACTTCTGAGCTACCGTGCAGGTGCTAGAATATTTGATATTTTGGAGAATTTCATTCAGTAACCTACATAGAGTTGAACTATAATGTAACACATACATAAGCTATTCAACTTTATGACAAGTAATTTAATTTAAAATATTTCCTTATAAAATTTCAACATGAGTAACGGTAGGTCCAGAGTGAACATGATGGAAATGCGTTTGTATAACCAATCCTTGACGGATGCAATGTTTTTCGACAGAACAGAGGAAATGTATTTTTAATCTACGTTTGACTAAGTAACTTATGGATGCTGTAATATGAAGGCTACGGACGTATGGATAGGATCTCTAAACTTCCAACTTTCCGGGAAAATTCCTGGAAACTCACCATTTTTGTTTTTTCTCTGGATTATATCATTGAACAAAGCTTCTCGTTGAACATTTACGCCCAAATCTCCCGGCTATTTGGAATTATTAACTAAAGCAGTATATATTGATCAGCTGAGATATTTACTGTCAAAAAACTATATGTTCATCCATAAAAGGGATTCGAGTGCTCTTAAACCAGAAATCAATGTCTTTCAACCGAAAACCTGTCTGTGATTATTTCATTAAAATCTTCTAAAATCTAATTCTACCTAATTTACGTTCTGCCGCTTTAATTTATTAATTTCATGTAATTTTCAACTTCTCTGAGTGTATAATAATAAATATTTTGCATGTCATTGAATTTCATTTAACCATGTACATTTTCATGTTAATAAGTACCTACATTAAAACCCCATTTTATTAGAATCGATAGAAAAATAGCTACCAGCTAATGAGAAGTTTTCTAAAGCGCCTAACTACGATAAAGACTAAACTAGAACCTTCAACCAGGTTCGTCCCGATATATTCCTGGTCGAATCCCGATTGCCCCGGATTTTTTGTCATTTAGGTTGTAAATATCTAGGTTTTGCAAAGCCTTATAACATTTATTTGGGTCATAGCTTATTGAAATCCACGTAAAGTGCATAGAGGGTGACTTTGGTGCATTTGCATTGACATTTTTAACTCATAAGACTCTGGCTCAACGAGCAAGGGCAAATTCACATCCATTCCCTCTGCAAGGACTTCCATAGAAAATGGTGGAGGATTTGAGATTCCCTGATTATACAAACTGATGAAATTCCAACTGAATACAATACAGATAGACAACATGGAGGAATGAGTACATGTATGTAGAAGTCTAGATATAATGAAAAAGCTTAACTTGCGATCTGATTTTTTAAAATATCCGACGCTTTGAAAACAAAATAATGAAGTAAATTATTGTGCTCAGGAATCGTTAAATATTTATAAAGCTCGATAGGTAGTTTTTGATGACACGTTTTAATGAGGCTTTTGAAAATTAAAGTTCTGTAAATAGATAAGAGCTAAGCTAAGAATTTAATCTCTTAAGAAGCGCTGTTGGCAGGTGATTCATAAATATGAATTAAAGAGAGTAATAAAACTTAATTCCATAAGGAGATTAATTATAAAAAATAATGAGAATGTTTTATAAGACAGCAATAAATATCTTAAGAAAGGAGAAAAATGCAATAAGATTTATTGAATGGTAACCTCAGGGAAATCTAAGTCAGCGAATTAAGAATCTGCGGGGAAAAAAATAGTAATTTGTTGTTATGTTTGCCTATTTTTCATAAAAAAAATCATAGCGTCCACTGTTCCCTGTAAGTTAAATTTCAAAATAAATTATCATCCAATATTTCAAACACTGATAGATTCCTAAAATATTTGCACATTAGTAGGTGTTTGTACGATATCCTCTCCTCACATATAGGCATGTTACACTTTTCGATTTCCTATAGTGAATAAATTGGACTCAATGGACAAGTACTCTTAATATACCCAGCTTATTACTTCCTAAGAGACCTTATGGTAGTATTGAAAGCTATTGTAAACTTAAAAGAAACAATAATTAGGATTTTATTGTGAAATTATAAGGTCATATTATAAAATTGGTACTTTTCAAAATCGTGCGATACATGAGAAGTTCCTTTGAAGCACACATATATCTCTGATTTATGCACTTATCGCTGAGTAAAAATAAATGTATCAGCTAAGCTAACTTTATTCTTATTTCATATGAGACAAGTGATTAGCCATTGTGATCACGGATAACGTAGAATGAAAAAACAAATTTGTCGTGGATAAGATTCAAAGAGAGGAGTTCATACGACGGGAAATCCCGCAAGGGTATCTCCGAAGGGAGTAACTTGTCACTCTTGGATTAGATCTTTGATTTCGATCCATCTGTGGTGGGAAAATGAATGTGAAAAGCTCGCTGCGTAACTACAATTCCTGCACTCCGACCTCCAGAGAAACCTGAGGTACCAAAGGATAGTATCAGATAGGGAAAATCTTTCGTATAGAAATCGACTGTGGATCAGATATCACAGAGAAAAGGACACAACCCATCGAAAACGTCATGGAGGAGGATTGCTTTTTTGTTATTCTCGTTATCTTCTTTCGAAATAAAACAAAGGTTGTAAAATAGTTATTATTTCGATGATCCAGTAAATCTCATAGGAGATTCTGGAACGGATGAAACTTGCTGATCAGTTTAGGACTACAATAATTTTGCTTTGCTATGTAGGAGATCACATGATATACAATAATAAGCTACTTAGATATATCTGACAAAAAAATTAAATTTTCCTCATATGACAACAAGATTCTTCAACGGAAATTCATAGGAAACTATTACTCAGAGCATTGCAGAGGAATAAAAAATAGAAGACTGTTAGTAAACTTTTGAGTATTTGACTGTTATTCCACTATTCAAAAAAGTGGCATCGTCATCAATTTCATCTACAATAAGATCAGCATATATACACGAATGATCAATTTTGCATACAAATATATAATATTGGATTTTTCTTTCCATTTGATTTGCGCATTCAGATTTTATTTAAAATAATATCGCTAAAATATCTTCTTTCATTCCGTTATTTTTTCAATTGATTAATAAATAATAAGAATCTAATAATTTATGTCATTAAAAAAGAGCATTTCTATTACTTTAACGGAACAATGCAATTTTCAATCAGTTTTTGCCTTTGAACACTTTTGTCTATGTTTTTCGCTGCTATTGATAAAAAAGAAATAAAATATAGAATAAGACAAATATAAAAAGTATTTTTATAATAAATAATAATTTATTTTAATATTAATATTTATGTTTGTAAACATTTCTCAAAATTCTGCCATAATATATTAATTATAATAATCAAAATTATTGTTAAAGTTATTGTTTCATAATTCACTCAGTTTTCCATAAGAACAGTAGAGCGAAATCCTTACTTGGCGTAACATTGATTTATCATTATATCGCACTCTAGTAGAAACGGATGGATTAAATCGTGAATATCTTTACAAAAGAGCCCATTCGATGCAAACACCGGTTGAATCAAAAATGGAATATAAAGCAGTCTATTAAGCACCTCTTCCTCACGTCATTGGCGGATTGAAGGGTACAAATGTAAACGTATGCATGACGGATGCGGAGGCGTCTTTCAGATTCCCCGCCGGCGGGTGAGGAATTCCTGCCGCATTCCCTCTTCATCCGAACCTCCATTCTCTTCAGCCTCTTCAGTTCGCCACCTGAAATCCGATTCCAAATCATTCCCTACTCTTATTACACATTCCGAATATTTCTCCGTGAAAGGGGGCTCGGAGTGAAAAATTCATTTTTTCCTCCTCCCACGGAACTCCGCAAAAAATGTATAAAAGGGAGCCCTTTTCTCTCTCACTCGAACAAAAAGTGCCTTTCCACATTTTTGGAGCCTCAAGGATATTTTAGACGATTATTTCTTTTCGGCGGAGATTCGGAGAGGAAATGGCGTGGTTCGAAGAAAGGATTCCATAAACATGTTTTGGCATCGAGTACAATTCTAAATCGGAATCAATTAAGTCATTCGACCTTCGTTTCTGTACTGACCGAATCGAATAATTTTATTCGTAAAAATAAGATAATGATGGAAGAGAATAATACGACTGCTTATATGCGAGAATTAAAAGGTAGAAATAAGCTTATAAATAAAGGAAACACATGGAATGGGTGAGCATTCTTTTCTTTTGTATTAAGCTGATTGAATATAATGAAGTGTAAAGGGAAAGGGCTGTGAACTTTAAAAATGAGAACTAAAATAAATGTTTTTAGCATTATGAAAATTATTCTCGCTGAATACTTAAGTCAAAGTAGTAGAAAATATTTAAAATAATTCAGATAACTGTGTGCAAAGGAAAATACGAACGTAATTATATTCCGTCAAAAATATACTCTTCCTTTCATTTTACGCAAATAAGCGGTAAGAATTGATCCAAAAACAATGATCATGTTTCCATTCCAGTGAAACTATTTTCCTCTCGTAAGATACCAATTGAAATTGGAAACAAAACATTACCACCTAAGAAAATTACCATGTAAATGTTACGTCACATCATAAACATCCTTTTAATCAATATTTTACTTTTGAAACTAAATAAGTAAAGCTTTTGATCCACTTTAGTATCCAGCTCAGTTAATTCCGGCAATGAATAGCTGTTCAATAGTTTTGAAATATAAATATTCAAATTGAGGAAATGAATGGTGAAAAATTTTGATTCTCACAAATTAATTATGTTGAGTTATTTTTACTTGACTTAATCTTTTTAGTAATTAAATTTAAATTATGATTAGATTATAGATATTATCAATTAAAAAATCTTATCATATCAATAAAAAAGAATTGTTTTATTTACGAAGAATTTATGCTGTTTTTCAGTTAAATGTCAAATAGATTAATTTCATTCCATGCTTTCGATGTCATGTGCATGAAATTTTCAAATTACAATATACAAATTACAATGTCAGTCAGAGAAATTTTATCCAAGGTTTAATAAAACTATAAATTCAAACTTTGGACCAGTGTGATAGAAACGGAAGTAATAAACCTTAGGGAACCGGGGATTTTTTCCTTCTTCCACACGAAAATTTCGTTTGATTTGGGAATATCTTTATGGATGACGTGAGATCTTTAATTCAAATTTCGCACTTGAGAATCAGAATTATCTCCAAATCACCTTCCCTCCCACGCATTTAAAGTGCTACGGATCCGAGTTTTCTTTCCTTGAGAAGAAAAATCGATCCGAAAAACAAATGCCGGTCCCTTATGAATATTCTAATTCTCATTAATCTCGGCCGCGTCAATCGCAACCGACGAATGACAAGAACTCCCTGAATTCAAGATTTATCGAATAATTGTTCCGAGCGAACTTTCCACTCCTTCTTCCATTAACCGACATGAATGCCGATTTCGATTCTAGGAATCTTTTTCTCTAACAAACCTTAATTAAAAAATGAGAACCCTCGCAGGAAATTTTCCTTCCCCTTTCCGAAAAATAAAAAAAAAAATCCCCTGGCTCGCTTAAGACAAAGCAGCTACTTTCAGAAAGAACGCGGTGATGACGTGAAAGAACGCTTGTTAACTCGCCAAACATAATGCGGTGATATTTTTCCTCCATTTCCTAAGTCAAGAGAAAAGGAACCTCTAAGAATGCTTTTACTTTCAGGAAGAAGATAAAACAGGAAATATAATGCCGAAATTCCGATAAAAGAGAAGGTTTTCTTATCTATAAAATATTGGAGTCGTAAGTTGACTTTGTTGGCCCGAGTAAGGAGCAAAATAGCATTTACCGAGGGATAATTACCACAAGTTACCAATGTATAAGATACACTTAAATTACTTCTTATCATATCATACGTACCAGTTTCGTTCTCTTAAGATAGTCAAGCGTTCAATTGGAAAAGAGTGGGTCTATTATCATCTGCACTGGAGATGTTATGAAGCACTCCTTTATAAGGGGATAGAGAGTAATATGCAGATTTATAGAGATCGGTATTGAACGTAAAATATCTTGAAAATAATTATTTCTGAAAATCCTTCACCTAACTGTAGCTAAATTGCATATATATCAGTAAAATCTGAACAAAAACATGCAACTTCAGTTATCAGGCCTTCTGTTCTCAATCTGAGCAAGAAATAGGTTTTGAAGGGTTCCCCATCACCTTTGGGCAAATTCCAGGAAACGGTATATATATGATTAAGCCTTTTAGATTACAAGATTCTTTTTAATGAACAGAAATCAATATTACTATGTGAAATATGAGCAAATTTGTCATTTGTAACTAATTTGAAAGGAGACTTCATTGCATAGTTCAGAGGGAGTTCAGTAGCAGTAGTATCGTTGAGGGTAAACCGAAATATTAATTCACGTACATAAGGTAGTTTCAAGCAGTTTCCTAAAAGTCATAGTTTCCAAATCGAAATTCTTCCGTTACTAAGCTTGGTAACGATTCACGTCTAATCATTACACCAGAAAGTTTCCAAAGGTATTTTTAATATTCTACCCCATTAAATTAAGATAATTAGGCTCCCCTTGAAATAAAAAGATCAGTGATCAATAAAAATAAATAATAACAATCCTACTTTGATTTCAGAAAAGTTTGAATCTAAACAACGAAAAGGTTCTTCAGGAGAATACACAAATGTTCAAAGGAAACGCCCTGTAAATTTCAATCCGCAATCCATTCACCCGCTGCTATATTTGTACCAATTCAAGTCATTTCTTTTTCCTTTCATTGGGAACTTCATCCCATGAAATGCCATACTCTTCGAGTCTCTCTTTTCTTTCGACTTATTTACCTTCTTCCGAACCCTTCTTTTCCATGTTTTTCTTTCCCTTCCTTCCTCTGCCTTACTTTTCCTCGTATTTGTTATACTTTCCCTGAGGCTACGATTTCATTCCCTCACTTTCTCTATTGTTTTTGTTTTTCCGCTGTTTTTGTGAGTGTGTCCACTCCCAAATATTTCCACGCGATCCATCCTCACTCACGCCTCACTTACTTCGTTGTCTTTTTTGGCCTTTTGTTCATCTCTTCTCTTTCCAAGATCTCTTCTGGACTTGAATCTGCGCGAAATGTCTCCCCACTTCCCGTTCCCACCGCCTCGCTCCACTTCGCTTTTTCCCAGATTATATTTCTCGTGACTTATTGCTTTCATTTCTTTATTCGTACAAAATTTTTCTATACTCTCTACCCTTACATAAATTTAGGATAAAATGTGCGAACGACCCATATTTTGACGCCTGAATAGTGTTCTTATCATAATTTAGTCCTTACTTTGATATACTGCAGTAGTGTTATCTGTTCTACGCCGTTTCTCCAACCCAATGTTCTCGTTATTAATATAAATATCCCGACCTATTTTTCCAAATGTAAAACGTAGGATGTTTTCTGTAGCGATTATTTTTCACTCAACACGCATTGTTCAATGAGTATTAAATACTAATCAAATGCAGCAGTAGGAATTATTCCGTAACGCCAGAACATAAGAAAGACATGTATTCAACAGTACTTTCAAATATTATTTTATGAAGTTCAGAAGCACATAATGGAAGCGGTTACTAATATGAATGGTCAAAATACATTATTTGTATTTTGATTAAATACTGAACGAGACAGGTGTTAAGAATGGACAATTATGACAACGTCCTAACAAAAAATATGCGATATGTGTTGACATGATATTATATTTCTTGAAAATTATATTTTGAAATATACAGCGGCAATAGTAAGAGATATTCACAACATTTTAAAAACTCAAGAGACTACGGTAGCCTTGAATAGATTACTAACCTTGAGCATAATTTTCTTTCGTTATTTTTTTCATATGATTCACTGCATGATAGCATTACGAGTATTAATTGAAAATGTGGTTTCTAATTTTTTAACAAGAAAGCTTATTAGACATTTTTGTAATATAATGCACTCTCATACACTCAGGATTTTTTTATAGATCAAAATAAAACCTTCTATTCTAGTTAAATATGTCTATATAAGCCTATAAATATACATTTTAGTTTGTCATTCAGAACAGATTGAGAAGCTGTTAACTCCTGAAATGGTACTTAAGAGATAATACATCTATTATAGAAGTATTGTTGATTTTATTTACTGATAAACGATGTTTTTAAGGCGTTATAATTACATTTAAAACAAAATTAATGCCATGTTTTACTTCAATAAAACTTTCATCGACATAAAATTGAATAACCGAAAATAAACTATATTTTATACAACATTGAGCTATAGGATCACAGTTTCACCGCTTACTTGATTGCCTCAGCGGACTGTAGCTCCATTGATCCTGAAAGCTGCTCTGTCATTGGTTCATCCCCTGAACGCTACTCTACCGCATGTTTGCCTGAATCCTCCCATTATTTCAGACGTTACTCATCCAAGTTTTGGAAAAGGCTAAATGGGTTATGTAACTTTTAACTTTGTGTATCATTGTCTGTGTGCCTCTTCTTCCGTCCTCGTGTTTGTGTGTCCAGGCGCCTTCCACTCTGGAATTCTTCTCCGAAATAATATCGCCTCCATTTCCTTCCTCTCCTCTGGACCCGCATTCTCCTCCTTTTTTACAGCATCCTCCTTTTTTGTCACCTCAATTCGGCCCGCGAAATCGTCCGTCACTTCTCACGCCCCCTCCGCCTCCGCCCCATCCATTCTCGCCCCTCACAAAGCCACCGACCAATGTTCCTTGGTCCTCCCGTAAAAGTAGGAATGCTCTCCATATGAGAGCGATAAATACTCGACTCGCTTTAAAGAGAACGCCGTGCGGTCGAGGAAAGTCAATTTATTGCTTTCGTTTTGCGACAGTAAATCTTCCATTCCTCTGCTTTTTCCCCCGAGGGTTGTCTGGAGGTGATGGCTTCTAATTATTCAAGATCTAAGGGATACTGTGTGAGAAATTGGATAATTATCGCCAATTACCTCCGAATTCTTACGCCGCCGTTGAACTTCCTTGGGATGAAAGGAATGACGCATTTCATTACGGAATCTTCTTGTTCTGCTTTAAATTAGAGTTCGCTTTAATGTATATCCTAAAGGTAACTCGCTAAAATAAAAAAAAAATCTGTTCACTATAAATATATAAATTTGGTTAGTTCAGTAGTTTTTCATTAGTTCACATATTAAATCGTTATGAATAATTGTATACTTCTACATTAATTATAAGAGGAATAGCAGCTTATAAATTTCATACTATGTTCTTAATTTAAGTAGGTTAATGATAAGAATAATATAATTTGTATCTCATCTAAGATAAATGAAAATAAACCATTAACTATGACACTAATCTATATGAAACAACGTGAGTAATAAGGGTACTGAGCGCTAAATAAAGTAGTTATATTAATTTGCGTTTGTCGCCTAGAGTTTTGCAACCTTCTCTAATTTTCCCCCACTTTATCTCAATTTTTCTTTCCCTCTTTGAAAATAAGTTATATTATTAATTCTTAAAGCCATCTATTTCCTTGATTAACGAAACGGTTTTATTCAGGGATTTAGTTTACTGAAAATTTTCTTAGAATAGATTCGTATCATTCTCCTGAAGAGCTTATAATATAAAATCCTTAAGGTTATATTTAATTATACTGAAATATGAAGCAGAGATATAACCTAATAATTCCGTAAGAACAGTAGCAGAGGCTGGTAAAATGCTCTTAACTGTTTTATATATACCAGGAAGTAAGAGAATTACAATAAAAGAGCGCTGCCATAGATTCAAAGGTCTAGGAGGCATCTCTGCTCCATACAGAAGCATATAGATGGCACATTAAGGCTGGAATGACAGTTTTCGTTGGAAAGGACATATCTTTATACAAAAAATATTCGTTTGAATTGAACTAGAAATTCTTTTGCAATTTTAACGTTTCTTGCCGAAATTTCGAAACTTTGACGTAAAAATTCTCAAGAAAGATTGTATTTGATCTGAAAAGATAATTATATCTGTAATGTGGGTGTTCCACTATTGCCGGGTATTACATTTCTATCAGAAAAAAATCTGATGTGGCCAGCACATGACTTTCTCCATATATATGATGTAAATATTTATCTACGACAGTAATTTCGAACTCTATATTCCATCTAAACTTGGAAGTTGAGTGATTAATTCATATATTATTATCTTTTACGTCACAAACATTATAAATAATGTTTTTCGGGACATGCTCGATGAAGAACGATGAATTTGGCCTTTCGCCCAGAGCGCCCTCTAAGTACATAATCAGCAACTTCCGGTTTATCAGTATTTCATGAATAACTCCTAAACAATCAGTGATAGAAAAATATGTTTCAATCAAAAGTTATAGTTAATTACATTTTCTAAAACATTTATAAATAATAGTATATACCTAAATATCATATTTATGGAGATATTTTGAAAACCGGAAATGAGCTTTGAAGAATGAAGATCGACTTCCGGTTGACCGATTTACTCCAAAAACTAATCAACTCTAACGACTGTAATAAAAGTACAATATATGAAATTTGGTGTTGATTTGACAATTAGTTTTCATGTTAGAGCGCCCACAAAGTACATAATCATCTTCTTCCGGTTTATCAGTATTTCACGAATAACTCCTAATGAACCGGTGATACAAAAATATGTTAAATACAAAAGTTATAGTAAATTACATTTTCTAAAACTTTTATAAGTAATAAAATATACGTATATATCATATTTATGGAGATGTTTTGAAAACCGGAAATGAGCTTTATTGAATAAAGCTCGACTTCCGGTTGACCGATTTACTCCAAAAACTAATCAACTCTGACAGCACACACTACAGTACTATATATGAAGTTTGGTATTGATACGACCAATAGTTTTCACGTTAGAGCGCCCACTGTCTCACACACACACACACACACACACACACACACACATACACACAGACATCATTCCGAAAATGGTCAAAACGTGTTCTAGGGACCCCAAAACATGTATTTCCGTTGAAATCTCGAAGTCGAATTTTTTCATGAAAACAATACTTTCTCTATACTTCGTATATGGAGAAAGTAAAAATCTGATGTGGCCAGCACATGACTTTCTCCATATATATAAGATGTAAATATTTATCTACCGCAGTAATTTCGAACTCTATATTCCATCTAAACTTGGAATATGAGTGATTAATATATATATATTATTATCTTTGACGCCAAAAACATGAATAATAATGTTTTACGGGACATGATCGATGAAAAACGATGAAATTGGCCTTTCGCCCATAGAGCCCAGAGCGCCCACAAAGTACATAATCAGCAACTTCCGGTTTATCAGTATTTCATGAATAACTCCTACACAATCAGTGATACGAAAATATGTTTCAACCAAAAGTTATAGTAAATTTTATTTTCTAAAACTTTTATTAATAATAGTATATACCTAAATATCATATTTATGGAGATATTTTGAAAACCGGAAATGAGCTTTGAAGAATACAATTCGACTTCCGGTAAACTGATTTACTCCAAAAACTAATCAACTCTTAAGAAACTAAATAAAGTACTATATATGAAATTTGGTGTTGATATAATGCATCGTTTTTAAGTTAGAGCGCCCACAAAGTACATAACGGCCACTTCCGGTTTATCGGTATTTCACGAATAACTCCTAATCAACCGGTGATACAAAAATATATTAAATACAAAAGTTATAGTAAATAACATAATCTAAAACTTTTATAAATAATACAATCCACGTATATATCATATTTATGGAGATATTTTGAAAACCGGAAATGAGCTATAATGAATGAAGCTCGACTTCCGGTCAACCGATTTACTCCAAAAACTAATCAACTCTGACAGCACAAACCACAGTACTATATACGAAGTTTGGTATTAATACGACCAATAGTTTTCACGATAGAGCGCCCACTAACACACACACACATACAGACACACACACACACACAATCACGCACACACACACACACACATACACACAGACATCATTCCGAAAATGGTCAAAACGTGTTCTAGGGACCCCAAAACACGTATTTCCGTTGAAATCTCGAAGTCGAATTTTTTCATGAAAACAATACTTTCTCTATACTTCGTATATGGAGAAAGTAAAAATACAAAACGACCCACCTTACTGTGTAACCAACATCCGTAAGATTTCTGTATATTTTGCGTATTTTGACGAATTTTGGCGAACTGAGTATCCATTTTCATTGATTGAAACGTACTAAATCTTGCATATTATGCAACAACCAAGCAATATATGTATTTCTTTGCCATGAAATCACTTCGGAAACATTCAGAAACCAACAGGAAAAAATGCAAAAATTTGACTTAAATTCGCAGCCTCAGGGCATCACACACTCAGGATCATCATGTTATGTTATAGGGACCACCAACTGCAAACTTTAAGCATTAGCCGTTGACGGATTTTGAAAAAAACGTTTCTTCGATCAACCCTAATGTGTAATCGTCAGATCATCAAGGTTGAATTACTCTGTAAAGCCGTAAAGTTACCTGAGTGACTATGATTTCATTCATCATGCATACATTGAGCTTTCGAAAACCTTTAAGTCTCCGAGTACGTAGTCATGAGCTCAAAGTTGAGCTGATCCAATTTCTAATTCACGTTGAAGTTAGTCGCTCAGTTAAAACACAGATTCCAACTCAAATTCACATTAGTTTGGGAAGGCTAAGACGTTTGAATTAAAAAAGTAGTTTGGCAAAGCTTGGGGTTGAGAATCTCTTTCAGACTATTTGATTAAAAAGATATTTCCTGGTCACAATTATTGTAAAAAACTAAATTATTGTGACACTTAGTTTTCTCCAAGGGCTTTAACTGAGATAATTAAGCATCAACAGAGGAAATGGGTGGGCCAAATACTGAGAGGGGAGGGGTTGGTGAAGACTAATTGAGGGTAGAATTCAGGGGAAAAACAGAGGGGAAGACAAAGACAAAGGATTTTAGATGACATAAGGGATGGAGTGAAGGAAGCGAATGAGGTGGCATTGAATAGTTGTTTTTGAATTCACATGAACCTACCGAAATGTAGAACAATCAAGTATGTATCCTTCTCCAAGTCTTTCATAACACAGGGGTATATTCGTAGCGTATGAAAATAGATGGCGAAAGGATAATTTTTATCGGAAGGAACCAGAAGCAAGAAGATAAATACAGTATTTAACAGTGAGTAGATTAAAAGCCCAGTGGATAAAAGGACCATAAATAATAAAAGAAAGAGATGCAGTGAGGTGATGCTGGAGAGGAACCTCTGATAGCGCTTGTGATCCCCGATGTAGGATCAAGGGTCAGCCTCATCCCTCTGATTCCTCCTCCCGCCGATAGGGTCGCCCCTGTTTCCCTAACCGGAAGTTCCCCTTTATTTACGACCCAACGGAAGTCCTCTTGGACACCGCAGGTTTACCTGCTTCGCGGTCACTTCAGGTCTTCAGACGCCTTTTTCGGTCAAACCGCGCCGCTCGCCCTTTATATCTCTCGCTGCTTTTCTCCGCCGCTCGTATTTTCAACGGCTTTACGGTCGGAAAAAGTCTCTCATAATGTACTCTCTGTTTTATTCAGCGATGTGTTTGCGATAAGCTACAGAATTACCATTTTGTCTTTGCGAAAAGTTTTAAGCACTTAAAAATGGCTCTAAGCAGTCCAACGAAACTATTTGCAACCTTTAGGATACTTAATTTTGAATTTATGTATGAGTGTGCATTTGTAATTAAGTAGGAATAAATGACTTAATACTTACTGCATTTTTAAGTTTTAGAGCATAAATATACAGAGTGATGTTTATGAGCATTGATGATGATTGAACCTTATTCTCTACTGATTTGTCGTTTTCTTTTGCTCTAGCGGATAATGAATTGTAAGCTATCACTTGTGGTGAAACTAATTGCTTTTAATATTCATATAACTGTAATATGTAACAGGTTAATGTTATTTGTAAGGATAACATTCACGCCTAATGCTTTATCTCATAGCAATTACATTCTTAATATTAAAGAAGAGCAAAATATTATGGATAAAAAATCAATAAAGATTAAAAATATATATTAGAAATATTAATTTGTTATTTTTAAGGTTATTGAATTTCAATTATCCTATAAGGTTGTAATAATTATCCTATAAGGTAAATAATATTGAATTTTCATCAAATTATCCTTTAAGTTACTCCAAACTGTAGAGACGGTTTGAGTAACTTATATGATGATAAAGTGATTCATTATGATCACTGAGCAAATGTTCATGCAAGGAAATTTAAGTTTCTTTTGAAAGGAGAATTGTGTTTGATACCAAGTTGGCGGGTTTTCTTCATTCATAAATTTTTACTCGAAAGGTAAGTAACTTAAATCCTTAATGTTTGCTTTGATCCTTGATCCAGGTGAATTGTTCTCCGCAGAAAAGATACGATGATATTATTCTCCTCAAATTACCTCGCAAAAGGTGGGAATAATTGAATTTGTTTCATTCGAATGTACGGTAAAAGTGCCGCAATCTTTCTTGTTTTTTTAACTCTGGCGTCGTAGATGAATACATATTTTTTTTCAAACGACGGATACAGTTATTTTCTTCATCTAGAGATGAAAAGTATTTTTTGCTTCCTTGATTCAAAGAAGTAATCGAAAACCGACTGTGAATAAATAAAAACTTTAATTTGCCGAGATGGAGATGTTATTAAGTCCCCTCATCGGTAAAGTTCAATGTTAGAGTAAATGTATCTAGTTATTAAACCTGATACAAAGTCAATTAAATCAAGACGGAGCAGGTAGAATATTATTGTGAATATATAAATATGCAAAAGAAGCTTAGAAAATAGTATTCACTGCAGGAATGATATAATTAATGTTACCATGTTAATGGTGTCGATATTTTAAGACATTAAAAGCTGATATGATAAAACTTAAAGGTAAGAGATATAGGCAAATCAGAACGTGAATTTATATAATATGAAGAAAAAAATAAAATCTCTCACAGGAACACTTTAATATTTCAAGATATTCGTTTCATTAATTGATAAAGACCCTCTTTAGGACGATATTCTATAAATTTCCTTTCGAATATAAGTGTTATTATATTACTTCTACTATATTTCTTATACTGCTTAGAAAATTTGAACATTTCCTTAATTTTGTATTAATTCCGTAAATTACGTTTGTTAGCCACACTGGTCACCTATTAGATGTGAAGAATGATCAAACGAATCATTCCATATACCAAGCAAAATAAGATGATATTTAATTAAGATTAGACAGGTTAAAAGATACAGCATAGAGAGATCAAAATTGGATGGGAAAGGAGGAGCGCTTAAATCCGCCAAAGCAACTGCGAGGTTCTAAAAATGTGAATAAGTCGACCGCATCGCCAAAAGAACCGGCAAAGGATAGGTTTCCGACCTCATGAAATGGATTCCAGCGTTTAATAAGCGAAGTCAAAGGATGCCTTTCGGAGGATGGCAAAGCGATGGAACCACGTTCTCGAGAAGATGATCGTGGGTGCGGAATGTAGGACTTGGCGAGGACAGTTTACGGTGACATCCAAATAGAAAAGTTCAACCCAACAGATTTACACCGTCACATTAATTTCCTACTGGTACATCTGTTTTGGTTGCACAGCGAAACATGGCTAAGGGGGAAGCAAGACCGAGTAAATTATCCGGCTTATGTATGTTAACACAAAGTATATCTATGTATTGCGAATTACAGTTTCAAGAAATGCAACAAATACGAGTAAATATAAATGCATATAAATGTAATGAATACGATAAATTTATTGGAATACTATGAAACCTTTTTTTATAAACAAATGCTCTACTGGCGGAATAATCATAAGAGAAGGGGCGGAACGCCAGAAGATAATTGTGTTCATACGGAAATGTCAAGCGTTAACTATCAATATTAAGTCCTCTAAACCGAGTGTTTTTCTTCTGAGTATTCTTTATTTTAGGATTGACCGTTTTTCTAATCCCTTCAAGATGATAAAGGAACTTGGAAGAAAAGCTATCCGCTGCTAAATGCCTTTGAAAGCAAGAATATTTTTCCCTGCTTTTCACAGGTTCGAATACTATTTGTGCGTAAGCGAGGCTGAAGGAATTTAAATTTTCGTCCGCTCGACTCTCGTTCCGTCTTGCAGAGAGACTTTCCTATGAGAAACAATGCTTATATGCAGCAATATTATTAATATCACCAACTCAGGCATGTTTCATCCTTAAGAAGGTTCCACCTTAGATAGGTTTTACTATATTAACAGTATGGTGCTGCTACAACTGTACGGTTTATCAAAAGGAAAAGTTCATGGAGATGAAATACGATATATGGAGGGGGATACGGGATGTAAGAGTAAAGGAAAAGTATAAATTAAAACTTCATTTCAGCTTGGGATAATTTATATCAGGCTATGACAGCGTTCCTGAGAGCGTATTTGAGAAAAGGAGGAATGGTAAGGGTCGAGAAGGCCTAACGTACTTGTAGGGAGTGTCGAGATAAGGGTCGTAAAGGTCCAAAAGAGATTGCGGTTCAGAAAAGGAGAGGACGAGGAAGAGAGAATGGATGAAGATGCGAATATTGGAGGAAGAGAAGGCAGAAGGACGGGCAAAAAACTTTCGGTCGCTTTTTGTACGCGTCTGATCCAAACATACTAAGGGGGCGGTCAGTAAAAGGAAGAGCGTAAAAATATTCCAAAGATTTTTTTGCCCCAAGAACACGAATTTTAGATCAAATCGAACAAAATTTGCAAGTCCCCGTAAATCATTTTAAATTCAGTTAAGGATAAAAAAACGCTACGTTTCCAAGCTGACGAGCTCCATCTGATTTTTGTTGTGCATGAAGTTAATACTTCTCCCATCATATACGCCGGAAACATTCCAGATCCCTGCATCAATTGCTATTATACTTTAATTGCAACATCATAAGAAGTTATTCACGGACTTTATAATCCAATAAAGAAGAAATTATGGAAAATCTGAAAATAATAACAGATTAATTATATTTCCTATAAAAAAATTAATAATTTAAAATTAATGATTTAAAAGCCAATAATTTCTATCTTTGTCTTAAGGTTATTTTATTTTTTAAAGTATCATTGCCTCTTTAGTACAATAAAATCTGTAACGTCTACATAAACGGCAACTGATAACGAATCTCTCAAATCTGGAGTGAATAGGTAAACATACTGATATTGTTTTACAAATTAGTGTATTTGACCGCCCCATCATGCATAATAATGCGGCAAGAAAACTTGTAAGCGCACACATGAAGGAAAAAAACAATGTAGGAAGAGAATATAAGGAACGGAAACAGTGCAGAGAGACTTAAAAGGAGTTACATTGATGGAAAGAAGGAAATGGAAATCTATGTAGGCAATGCTAGTTTTAAATTTTGATTAGGCTTACCCTCGTTGCACATATGACTATTATGCTGTTTGGTCTTGGATTTTTTTTCAACTCTCAATTTTATCCGCTTGATTCAAGAACGTGTAGAACAATCTATATATATATATATATATATATATATATATATATATATATATATATATATATATATATATATATATATATACGAGTAAAATGTTGCTTGCATACTGCAAGCACATCGATAACAAAAGTTTTTTGTCGGCATCACATAGAGTGAGTCCTATAAAAGAAAAAAAAATGGTAGTAAAATATTCTTAATTTCCGCTGCAATTTATTCGTCTGGCATCGAACCCAGGTCTTCTTGATCATACTTACTATGCAGAACCATAGAAGATCACCATCTGTAACTATGTGTGAAAATTCAAGTAGAAATATTAACTGCAACTGCCTCAAACGACGTCCTACGTTTCCCTCATATTCCTTATGAGAGAAATGCTAATGTGCTCTGGCATCAAACCCAGGAATAGTACGGTGTTATCTAAATTTTTTTCTAAAACCAATTCTTTTCATACTTCTTCCAGTCGAGTACGAACTTCCTATCATTTCGATAAGTGCATCAAAAAAATAATGAAATACTAAACCAATGTATTTTAAACGGGAGACATATTTGCCGCCCGGCATCGAACCCGGATCTTTCTGGTAATACTTCCTATGCAACATAATAGAAGATCACTATCTCTAACTTTGTGTGAAAATTCGAGCAGAAATATTGGCTGCAACTGCCTCAAACGACGGCCTACTTTTCCCATATATTCCTTATGAGAGAAATGTTAATGTCCTCTGGCATCGAACCCAGGAATAGTAAGGGCTTATGACATTTTTTTCTTAAACTAATTCTTCATATATATCTTCTAGCTGAGCGAAAAGTTCCTTACATTCCGGTAAGTGCATCTAAAAAATTAATGAAAAACTATCCCCATGCATTTTAAATGCGGGATTTTTGCATCGTGACAGCATTGAACCCAGGACCTTCTCATTAGTAGTCATTAATGTTTTTTATAGTTCTTGACCATATCTGTAAGCTTCTTGTTTTCCGATTCTCTACCTGTCCGGGAAGTATTATTTAAAAATTTTTGAAAATCGCCGCCATGTATCCTTATGGAGAAAATCGGGACTTTGGGGCCTTCTGGAATCGAACCCATGACACCGAGGTTCAATGTCGGCTTTTTCCTGGAGGTTACACGTCATGGCCATAAGGTCGTAAAAATTTCAAGTCGGTGGCACTTGTGGAACATGGTTAGAATTTTGATCCCCTATGAATGAATGAATGTGTATATAGGTATAAAATGTTGCTTGCATACTGCAAGCAGATCGACAACACTATTTTCATGTCGGCATCATATCGGGACGGCCATAAAGAGAAAAAAAATGGAATGAAATTTTTCTTAAAATTCGTTGAAATTCCATCGTCTGGCATCGAACCCGGGTCTTTACTGTGAACTTACTATGCAGCATATTAGAACATCACCATCTCTAACTATGTGTGAAAATTCAATCAGAAATATGGGCTACAACTGCCTCAAAAGACATTCTAATTTTCAGGAATTAAAGTGGCTCTCTGGATTCGAACCTAGGATTATCTTGAAAATCTAAAAAATGTCTCTGAAAGTTATTTATGATCTGCATCTATATGCCGAATTTGAAATTTCTATATTATTGGCAAAGGTTTCAAAATAATTCCTAAAAATCGGATCAACTTCTGATTGCAGAGACACCTGGTGTCGAACCCGGGACACATTGATAGCTGTGAATGCACTGTTTGATTTGTATGGACTTGATCTTTCTACAGGCCAAGTTTGAAGTCGATATCGTGCCGGGAAGTACCTAAAATTTGTTTCCGTTATCTCCGTAAGAAATGCATTGAGGAATATAAATGTCCCTCTGGGATCGAACCAAGGACCATCAGCGAATATATAAAATTCGATTATGATATATTTTCATGATATCTAACCTCATACCGAATTTTAAGTTTCTATGCCATCGGAAAAGGGTCCAAAAAAAATCTTAAAAATCGCCACAATGCATTTTAAACGGCCGATTTTTGCCCCGACCTAGCATCGAACCTAGGATAATATTCGTAGATGTCTTTATGGATTTCCTTAGATATGCACGGCATCTAGCCGTCCCTTGAATTTCAAATCTCTCCTTTTCCGGGAAGTGCCTCAAAAAAATTTTCGAAAATCCCCGCCATGTATACTTATGGACAAAATCACGACTTTGGGGCCTTCTGGAATCGAACCCATGACACCGAGGTTCAAAGTCGGATTTTTTCTGGAGGTTACACGTTATGGCCAATACGTCGTAAAAATTTCAAGTCGTTGGCACTTGTGGAACATGCTTAGACTTTTGATCCCCAGTGTATATATATATAAGTATATCCGGAGAAGCGTCTATATATAATAGATATATATATATATATATATACGAGTAAAATGTAGCTTGCATACTGCAAGCAGATCGGCAATACTAATTTCATATCGGCATCATATCGGAACGCTCCTCAAAAGAAAAAAAAAAAAGGATTGAAATTTTTCTTAAAATTCGCTTAAATTTCATCGTCTTGCATCGAACCCGGGTCTTACTGGTGAACTAACTATGCAGCACACTAGAAGATCATCATCTCTAACCATGTGTGAAAATTCAAGCAGAAATATTGGCTACAACTGTCTCAAAAGACGTTCTAATTATCACGAATGTAAATGGCTCTCTGGATTCGAACCAAGGACGATCTTGGAAATCTAAAAGATATTTCTGAAAGTTATTTATGATTTCTATCTATATGCAGAATTTCAAATTTCTATATTATTGGGAAAGGTTTCCAAATAATTCCTAAAAATCGGATCAACTTCTGATTGCAGAGACACCTGGTGTCGAACCCAGGACATATTGTAAGCTGTGCATGCAAAGTTTGATTTGTAAAGACTTTTTCTTGTATCTTGCAAAGTTTGAAGTCGATAGCATGCCGGGAAGTACCTTAATTTTGTTTCCGTTATCTCCGTAAGGAATGCATTGAGAAGTGCAAATGGTCCTCTGGGATCGAACCAAGGACCATCAGCGAACATGAAAAATTTGATTACGAAATATATTTATGATATCTATCGACGTGCCGAGTTTCAAGTATCCATGTTATCGGGAAAGGACCCAAAAAAATTTTTCAAAATCGCCGCAATGCATTTTAAACGGCCGATTTTTGCCCCGACCTAGCATCGAACCATGGACCATATTCGGCGATGTCTTTCTGATTTACGTTGGATTTGCACGGCTTCTAGCGATCCCTTGTATTTCAACTCTCTACTTTTCCGGGAAGTGCCTCAAAAAAAATTTCGAAAATCCCCGCCATGTATTCTTATGGAGAAAATCGCGACTTTGGGGCCCTCTGGAATCGAACCTATGACACTGAGGATCAAAATCGCAATTTTTCTGGCGGTTACACGTAATGGCCAATACGTCGTAAAAATTTCAAGTCAATGACGCTTGTGGTTTAGGCTGTGAATTAGTATCCTATCTATCTATCTAGGTATATACATGAACTAGTAAATGGGTGCTTGCAAACTGCAAGCAAAGAAAATTATGAAGGGATATGTGTCTTTTTAATTATACTACTGTCTATCGTATACCTAATTTTCAAATATGAGATCGAGTTTCATCTAATAATATAATAATTATTTCGAAAGCCTTTCACGTTTAATTGAGACGGGAGTTTTGCAGTTGAGACCTTAAAGAATACGCATACGTAAAGTTAAATTAAAGAAATGCGCCAAACAAATTTAAGTAATAATAAAAGTCTTCGTAAGATAAAAAGGCGAGAAATCGATAGATGATTCGTTACCTGTAGTACTCGGTTCAGTGCAAGGCATACTTCAATTGAATCCTATGCACATTAAATGGCGTCTAAAGCGGCACTATGAGCTCCGTTTCTAATTAAATAAACAAATAGAAATTAGGCAACGTAGTTGAATAATTTTGAAGAATGTAGAAAAAGAAGTTGAATTTAAAGCCCATATGGAGATGTTGGGAAAATATTTTGCATGCGATGATAAATGCAGAAATTGTTTTTACTTACAAAAATTATCCAGCGAACACGTAGAACTACATAATCCGAAGGTCGTTCAAGGTTTTAGGACGTCCCCCTTTGGATTTCAAAGGCCTTCTACGCTTATTTGATACGGGAGATTTGGAGTTGATTCCTAATGAATGTGCATTTGTAAAATTAATTTAAGAAAATACGCCAATCAAAGCAAAGTTAGAATAAAAATCTGCATAAGATAAAAATGCGGAAAATAAATAGACGATTACCTGTGAAGTATTCAATTATATAAACAAACAAATATGCTACAGGTAACGTGTCTATGTAAATAATTCTGAAAAACGTAGAAAAAGAACTTAATAATTTGTGGTGAATACAATAGAAAAGAGTAAACATAGTAAGCATACATTTTTAATCGCAGAAATTGTTTTACTTACGAAGAATCATCCAGCTGATACGTAGAAAAACGTAATCCAAAGTTCGTTCAAGGAAATCAGCGTATTTTATGAGTAGATTTTTGTTGTTTATTTTGATGAAAGCTAAATGCTCTTGATGTATATTAATATTACAAACAAAAGAATATTGAAAAATATTTCAAAAACTTCATACTTACATCACGGCGTATGTTATTTGAACTGCAAACAAATTTGTATTCCACGTAAATAATGGTCGTAGCCAAAGTTTTTATCTTGGGAAGGGTGCAAATAAAAACAGTATTAATTTGTATTTAATTTAAGATGTTGCCGACATGGCGAAATTGGATGCAGGAAAAATGAAAATTCCTCTTTGAGGTATAATTTAGTTAAATACTCTCCACTGTACGTACATTTTTCATGCTTATGTGAATGAAAACATTTGGTTCTTCATGGACATTTATCGTTTCCCCAGCAGTATCCCATATCATTACGTAAGGTACTACGTATTAATTAAAAAAAAAGAAAATTTATCTTAATTTTAAATTCTGTATGGATAAGATGACAGAATAAATATATGTTATTAAAATAGAAAAGACGATACATAATAGGCATACAATTAAAAGCACAATTTTCACACACGAAAGGCAATCCAACATATACGTATAATCCTAACATCGTTCAAGGATATACTTTTATTTCCTGTGTAGATATTTGTTGTTCATTTAAATGAAAGTTACACTTTCTTGATATTCAATTATAATATGGTCCTTCAAGAAAGGCGGGCAGCAACGGGTTTGGCTGCCCGTATGAGCTTTTTGGTTACAATGTATCACAATGTATGTAGTATGAAATTGAGGCATACGTTACTTAAAGCTTCCCCTCCTAAAAGGAACATCATCTAAAGAAGCCACACTATGAGGTGGCACGCGAGACAGGACGCTGGAGCTTATCTGTCGATCTTAAGAGAAACTAAGGGCAAAATACCAAACACACCGAGTGCGGTGAGAAAGTGGTCACTGTGCTAGGACTCCAACACCAAGGTACGAATTCCGGCTAGCAAGATTTTTCTGGCTATAGAATGGTTGAGTGTCTTTGTTAATAGTATTAGTTATTGAAATGGTGGTAATTGGGATCTTCCTGCTTTCATCAGAGATGTTATGAATATTGTTATTAATTATAACGCCATAAAGTAGGAATCGGAAATGGCCATTGCAAAGGAAGTTTTTAGACATAATTTAATATACGATAAATGCATTGGGTTAAGTGAGAATAAAGTGAAATACTACTATACTAAACTATACCGATTTTGATGCTAATGATTCGTATTGTTTGCAGTTATATTATTTCTAAATAATATCGTTGAAACTATTAATTTACATTAATATTCTGATAGTAATATTTTAGGATGATGTAAATTTCAGTTGTACTTACTTTTACTCAGGCATAGGTAGACTTGATCCGGTATAATACGTTCTTCATCAGTAATTAATGAGTATTTTTCATCGAAATTGCTTTCTTATCCCCCTTATATAGATTCAGTGTAGACTTTTAAATTTAATCCTCGAATAATCTCACTACTTACATGACTTTTCCGATTATCTTCGTTTATAAATGGTCTCGTATTTTCTACATAAACTTATGTTATCACAGTATGTATTCCCGAATAATTCATTGACCGTGCAGATATTCGCTGTCCATTTTGATGAAAGTTACATTTTTCAACCTTCAGTCATAACATATATGGAAAGAAATTTTTTTTAATTATACCACTGTCTATTGTATGCATAATTTTCAAATAAGTGAGATCGAGATTCGCCAAATAATATGATAGTAAAATAATCATTTCTAAAGCCTTTCGCGTTTATGAGATACGGCAGTCTGTAATGAATACGCATTCGTAAAATTATATTAAAGAAATACGCCAAACAAAGTAAAGTCAGAATAAAAATCTGCATAAGATAAAAATGCGGAATAAATAGACGATTACCTGTGTAGTATGTGGTTGAGTGCAAGACATTCTGCAAAATAATCCTATATTCATTAAATGTTGTCTACTACGACAATGAGCTCCGTTTCTAATTAAATAAACAAATAGACAATAGGCAACGTAATTATGTAAATAGTTTTAAAGTACGTAGAAAAAGAACTTTATTCTAAAGTCCGTTTGGAGAAGATGGGAAAATAATATTCATACAATGATACATGCAAAGATTGTTTTTACTAACCAAGAATTATCCAGCGTAGAACAACGTAATCAGAAAGTCTTTGAAGGAAATCAGAGTATTTTATGAGTAGATTTCTGTTTTTTTTTTATTTTGATGAATGTTGAATTACGTAATATATTACGAACTAATTGTGTACTACGTATTAATTAAAGAAACGTAGAAAAAGAACTTAATTTTAAATTCTCTTTGGAAAGGATGACAGAATAATTATATGTAATTAAAATAGAAAAGAATAAACATAATAGGCATAAAATTAAAAGAACAGAAACTCACACACACGAAAAGCAATCCACCATATGCGTAAACCAACGATATCCTAACATAGTTCAATAATACCATGTATTTCCTGATTAGATATTTGTTGTTCATTTAGATGAGAGTTCAGTATATGATAAATGTATTTGGTTAAGTGAGCTATGAATTATAATATATTAATAAATTATAGTGTTCGCGAAACTAATGATTCGTAATGCTTACAGTTATGTTATTTCTAAAGATTGTCGTTAAACCTTTTAATTTACATTAATATCCCTATTTATTAATTTATATTCGTATCTATGTACTTCATTCTAGAATAATCTCACTACTTACATGACTTTTACGATTATCTTCGTTGTTAATGGTCTCGTATTCTCTACATAAACTTATGTTATCACAGCATGCATTCACGATTGATTCATTGACCGTGCAGATATCCACTGTCTATTTTAACGAAATTTACATTTTTCAGCATTCAGTAATAACATGTATCGAAAGAAAGATTTAAAACAATTAAAAATGCATCAAACCTTTATCATTGCATATGAAAATAGGATCGTAAACAAACTTGTTTTCGATTCAAACAATGGTTGTTGCCATAGATTTAATTTTCAAAATGAGGAGAAAAAAACGTAATAAATTGGCGTTCAAACTAAAATTTTGCAAATTTCCTGCCGGAATGTTAAAATCGGTCGCAAGAAAAGAAAACTTTGATCCTTTAGACGTAATATAGACCAAGTTCCACTGCTTTACGATTACATTTTCCTATTTTTATGAACGAAAGAAATTTTCTCTGCATGGCCATTTTTCGTTTTTCCCGTTTAAATACATTGAAAAATATAATCGTTTCTGGGCTCAAACCTAGGACAAAATCTGTAGATTTTCGATTTTTTCTCAACTCGACTGTCAATTATGAATCTCTTCTGAAAATTTCAGCCTTCCAGCTCGATTAGAAATGCCCAGGATTTTGTGTCAATCAGTAGGATTTGCAGCTTTATATATAGTAATGAATCCGGAGAAGCATCTATATATAACGAGTAAAATGTAGCTTGCATACTGCAAGCAGATCGGCAATACTAATTTCATATCGGGACGGTTCTCAATTGAACAAAAAAAAATATTCAAAATATTCTTAAAATTCGCTGTTATTTTATCGTCTGGCATCGAACCCGGGTATTACTGGTAAACTTACTATGCAAAAAAATAGAAGATCAACATCTCTAACTATGTGTGAAAATTCAAGCAGAAATATTTGTTACAACTGCCTCAAAAGACGTTCTTATTTTCACGAATGTAAATGCCTCTCTGGATTCGAACCAAGGACGATCCTGGAAATCTAAAACATGATTTTGAAATTTATCTATGATATCTAACTACATGCCGAATTTCAAGTTTCTATATTGTTGGGAAAGGGTTCAAAATTATTATTGAAAATCGGATCAGTTACTGATTGTAGAGACGCCTGGTTTCGAACCCAGGACACACTGGTAGCTGTGACTGCACAGTTAGATTTTTATGAACTTGATCATATTTTATGCAAAGTTTGAAGTCAATATCATGCCGAGAAGTACCTAAAATCTGTTTCCGTTATCTCCATAAGAAATGCATTGTGGAGTACAAATGGCCCTCTGGGATCGAACCAAGGACCATCAGCGAATATGTAAAATTCGATTATGAAATATATTTATGATTTCTAACCCCATGCCAAATTTCAAGTTTCCATGAATTCGGAAAGGGGTCCAAAAAAAATCTTAAAAATCTCCACAATGCGTTTTAAACGGCCGATTTTCGCCCCGACCTAGCATCGAACCCAGGATAATTTTGGTAAAACTCATTTATGTTTTCGATAGATCATGTTCATATATATAGGCTCCTTGAGTTTTAATTCTCTATCTGTCCGGAAAGTATTTTTTTTTAATTCCCGAAAATCAAAGCAATGCATTCAAACGGGAAAAATCGGGACTTTGGGGCCCTCTGGAATCGAACCCATGACACTGAGGTTCAAAATCGCAATTTTTCTGGAGGTTATACGTTATGGCCAATATGTCGTAAAAATTTCAAGCCATTGACGCTAGTGGTTTAGCCTGTGACTTTGTATCCTCTCTATATATATATCTATTATATATAGATGCTTCTCCGGATTCATTCATATATCATACGAGTGAAATGTAGCTTGCATACTGCAAGCAGATCGACAACACTAATTTCATGTCGGCATCACATCGGGACGGTCCACAAAAGAAAAAAACGGGATTGAAAATATTCTTAATTTCCGCTGCAATTTAATCGTCTGGCATCGAACCAAGGCAATCCTGGTGAACCTACTATGCAGCAAAACAGAAAATCACCATCTCTTACTATGTGTGAAAATTCAAGCAGAAATATTGGGTCCAACTGCCTCAAACGACGTCCTACTTTTTACATATATTCCTTATGTGAGAAATTTTAATCTGCTCTGGCATCGAACCCAGGAACAGCATTGTCGTATCTAATTTTTTTTCTTAAGCCGAGTCTTAATATACATCTTCCAGCAAAACAAGAAATTCCTATTATTTCGATAAGTACAGCAAAATAAATAATGAAAACAAACTCAATATATTATAAAAGGGGGATATATATACCGTCTGGCTTCGAACCCGGGTCTTTCTGGTAATACTTTCTATGCAGCATTAAAGACGATCACCACCTTTAACCATGTGTGAAAATTCAAGCAAAAATATTGGGTACAACTGCTTCAAAGGACGTCCTACTTTTCCCTTATATTCCTTATGAGAGAAAATTTAATGTGCTCTAGCATCGAACCCAGGAATAGTTCGGTCTTCTGAAAACTGTTTCCTTAAACCAATTTTAACCATACATCTTCCAGCCAAGCACGAACTTCCTATCATTTCGCTAAGTGCATCAAAAAAATAATGAAATACTAACCCAATGTATTTTAAACGGGAGACATATTTACCGCCCGGCATCGAACCCGGGTCTTTCTGGTAAAACTTCCTATGCAACATAATAGAAGATATTAATCTTTAACTATCTGTGAAAATTCTAGCAGAAATATTATCTTCAACTGCCTCAAACGACGTCTTACTTTTCCCTTATATTCCTTATGAGAGAAATGTTAATGTGCCCTGGCATCGAACCCAAGAATAGTACGGTCTTACGAAAATTTTTTTCTTAAACCAATTCTGACCTTACACTTTCCGGCTAAGCACGAACATCGTATTATTTCGAGAATTTCATCAAAAAAAATAATGAAAAACAGCTCCCATGTATTTTAAAGGGCAGATCTTTGCATCGTCCCAGCATCTAACCCAGGATATTTTTTGTGAAAGTCATTGATGTTTTCGAAAGTCCAAGACCATAAATATAGGCTCCTTGAGTTTTATTTATCTGCCTAACCGGAAAGTATTTTTTAAAAATTCCCGAAAATCACGGCAATGCATTTAAATGGAAAAAATCGGGACTTTGGGGCCCTCTGGAATCGAATCTATGACACTGAGGATCAAAGTCGCTTTTTTCCTGGGAGTTTCACGTTATGGCCAGTATGTCATAAAAATTTCAAGTCAATGACGCTTGTGGTTTAGCCTGTGAATTTGTATCCTATCTATATACCTATATAGCTATATATATGAATGAATCCGGAGAAGCATCTATATATAATAGATATTCATATATATATACGAGTAAAATGTTGCTTGCATACTGCAAGCAGATCAACAACACTAATTTTATGTTGGAATTATATAGGAACGGTCCTCAAAAGAAAAACAAATGAATAAAAAATTCCTTAAATTCGATGAAATTTCATCGTCTGGCATCGAACCCTGGTCTTTAATGTGAACTTACTATGCAGCACAATAGAAGATCACCATCTCTAACTATGTGTGAAAATTCAAGAAGAAATATTGGCTACAACTGCCTCAAAAGACGCTCTAATGTTCACGAATGTAAATGGCTCTCGGGACTCGAACCAAGGACGATCTTGGAAACTTAAAAAATTTTTCTGAAAGTTATTATTGATCTCAATCTATATGCCAAATTTCAAGTTTCTACATTATTGGGAAAGGTTTCAAAATAATTCCTAAATATCGGATCAACTTCTGATTGCAGAGACACCTGGTGTCGAACCCAGGACATATTGATAGCTATGAATGCATAGTTAGATTTGTTAAGACTGGATCTTCTATCATGCAAAGTTTTAAGTCGATAGCATGCCGGGAAGTACCTTAAACTTGTTTCCGTTATCTCCATAAGAAATGCATTGAGGAATGTAAATGGCCCTCTGGGATCGAACCAAGGAACATCAGGGAAAGCATAAAAATCGATTATGAAATATATTTATGATATCTAACCTCATACCGAATTTCAAGTTTCCATGCCATCGGGAAAGGGTCCAAAAAAAATCTTAAAAATCGCCACAATGCTTTTTAAACGGCAGATATTTGCATCGACCTAGCATCGAACCCAGGTTATTTTCCGTAAAACTCATTTATGTTTTCGATAGATCATCACCATATATAAAGGCTCCTTGAGTTTTGATTCTCTACCTATCCGGGAAGTATTTTTTTTAAATTCCCGAAAATCAAAGCAATGCATTTAAACGGGAAAAATCGGGACTTTGGAGCCCCCTGGCATCGAACCCATGACACTGAGGATCCTAATCGCAATTTTTCTGGAGGTTATCCGTTATGGCCAATATGTCGTAAAAATTTCAAGTCAATCACGCTAGTGGTTTAGCCTGTGACTTTGTATCCTCTCTATATATATATATATACGAGTAAAATGTAGCTTGCATACTGCAAGCAGATCGAGACACTAATTTCTTGTTGGCATCATATCGGGAAGGCCGTCAAAAGAGAAAAAAAAGGATTGAAAATATTCTTAAAATTCACTGTAATTTAATCGTCTGGCATCGAACCTGGGTCTTAATGGTGAACTTACTATGCAGCACAACAGAAAATCACCATCTCTTACTATGTGTGAAAATTCAAGCAGATATATTGGCTCCAACTGCCTCAAACGACGTCCTACTTTTCAATAATGTAAATGGCTCTCTGGATTCGAACCAAGGACGATCTAGGAAATTTAAAACACGTTTTTGAAATGTATCTATGTTCTCTATCTATATCTATGTTCTCTATCTATATGCCTAATTTCATGTTTTAATATTATTGTGAAGGGGTTTAAATTAATTCTTAAAAATCCGATAATTTACTGATTGTAGAGACGCCTGGTGTCGAACCCAGGAAATATTGGTAGCTGTGAATGCACAGTATGACTTATTTGGACTTCATCTTATTTCATACAAATTTTGAAGTCGATATCATGCCGGAAAGTACCTAAAACTTTTTACTGTTATCTACATAAGAAATGCATGGAGGAATGTAAATGGCCCTCTGGGATCGAACCAAGGACCATCAGCGAATATGTAAAATTTGATTATGAAATATATGTATGATCTCCAACCTCATGCCGAATTTCAAGTTTCCTTGCCATCGGGAAAGGGTCCAAAAAAAATCTTAAAAATCGCCACAATGCATTTTAAACGGCCGATTTTTGCCTCGACCTAGCATCGAACCCAGGATATTTTCCGTGAAACTCATTTATGTTTTCGATAGATTATGACCATATTTATAGGCTCCATGAGTTTTGATTCTCTACCTATCCGGGAAGTATTTTTTAAAAATTCCCGAAAATCACGGCAATGCATTTAAACGCGAAAAATCGGGACTTTGGGGCCCTCTGGAATCGAACCCATGACACTGAGGTTCAAAATCGCAATTTTTCTGGAGGTTATACGTTATGGCCAATATGTCGTAAAAATTTCAAGCCATTGACGCTAGTGGTTTAGCCTGTGAATTTGTATCCTCGCTATATATATATATGGATACATGAATGAATCCGGAGAAGCATCTATATATAATAGATATATATATGAATACGAGTAAAATGTAGCTTGCATACTGCAAGCAGATCGGCAATACTAATCCTAATCGGCATCATATCGGGACGGTTCTCAATTGAACAAAAAAAAATATTCAAAATATTCTTAAAATTCGCTGTTATTTTATCGTCTGGCATCGAACCCGGGTCTTACTGGTAAACTTACTATGCAGCACAATAGAAGATCAACATCTCTAACTATGTGTGAAAATTCAAGCAGAAATATTTGTTACAACTGCCTCAAAAGACGTTCTTATTTTCACGAATGTAAATGCCTCTCTGGATTCGAACCAAGGACGATCCTGGAAATCTAAAACATGATTTTGAAATTTATCTATGATATCTAACTACATGCCGAATTTCAAGTTTCTATATTGTTGGGAAAGGGTTCAAAATTATTATTGAAAATCGGATCAGTTACTGATTGTAGAGACGCCTGGTTTCGAACCCAGGACACACTGGTAGCTGTGACTGCACAGTTAGATTTTTATGAACTTGATCATATTTTATGCAAAGTTTGAAGTATAGAATATCATGCCAAGAAGTACCTAAAATCTGTTTCCGTTATCTCCATAAGAAATGCATTGTGGACTACAAATGGCCCTCTGGGATCGAACCAAGGACCATAAGCGAATAAAACAAAATTGATTATGAAATATATTTATGATTTCTAACCCCATGCCAAATTTCAAGTTTCCATGCATTCGGAAAGGGGTCCAAAAAAAATCTTAAAAATCTCCACAATGCGTTTTAAACGGCCGATTTTCGCCCCGACCTAGCATCGAACCCAGGATAATTTTCGTAAAACTCATTTATGTTTTCGATAGATCATGGTCATATATATAGGCTCCTTGAGTTTTAATTCTCTACCTGTCCGGAAAGTATTTTTTTTTAATTCCCGAAAATCAAAGCAATGCATTCAAACGGGAAAAATCGGGACTTTGGGGCCCTCTGGAATCGAACCCATGACACTGAGGTTCAAAATCGCAATTTTTCTGGAGGTTATACGTTATGGCCAATATGTCGTAAAAATTTCAAGCCATTGACGCTAGTGGTTTAGCCTGTGACTTTGTATCCTCTCTATATCTATTATATATAGATGCTTCTCCGGATTCATTCATATATCATATATATATATAGAGAGGATACAAATTCACAGCCTAAACCACAAGCGTCATTGACTTGAAATTTTTACGACGTATTGGCCATAACGTGTAACCGCCAGAAAAATTGCGATATTGAACCTCAGTGTCATGAGTTCGATTCCAGAGGGCCCCAAAGTCCCGATTTTTCCCGTTTAAATGCATTGCTTTGATTTTCGGGAATTTTTAAAAAATACTTGCCTGATAGGTAGGGACTCAAAACTCAAGGAGCCGATATATATGGTCATGATCTATCGAAAACATAAATGAGTTTTACGGAAAATATCCTGGGTTCGATGCTAGGTCGAGGCAAAAATCGGCCGTTTAAAATGCATTGTGGCGATTTTTAAGATTTTTTTTGGACCCTTTTCCGATGGCATGGAAACTTGAAACTCGGCACGTAAATACATAAAATGAATATATTTCATAATCAAATTTTAGATGTTCGCTGATGGTCCTTGGTTCGATCCCAGAGGACTATTTGCACTTCTCAATGCATTTCTTAGGGAGATAACGGAAAAAATAGGTACTTCCCGGCATGCTATCGACTTCTTACTTTGCAAGATACAAGAAAAGTCATTACAAATCAAACTTTGCATTCACACCTTACAATATGTCCTGAGTTCGACACCAGGTGTCTCTGCAATCAGGAGTTGATCCGTTTTTTAGGAATTATTTTGAAACCTTTCCCAATAATATAGAAATTTGAAATTCGGCATATAGATATACATCATAAATAACTTTTAGAAACATCTTTTAGATTTCCAAGATCGTCCTTGGATCGAATCCAGAGAGCCCTTTACATTCGTGAAAATTAGAACGTCTTTTGAGGCAGTTGTAGCCAATATTTCTGATTGAATTTTCACACATAGTTAGAGATGGTTATCTTTTGTTGCGCTGCATAGTAATTTCACCAGGAAGACCCGGGTTCGATGCCAGACGATGAAATTTCAGCGAATTTTAAGAAAATTTACAACCCTTTTATTTTCTTTTGAGGACCCTCCCAAATTGATGCCGATATGAAATTAATATGCGGATCTGCTTGCAGTATGCAAGCTACATTTTACTCGTATATATATATATATATGATATATGAATGAATCCGGAGAAGCATCTATATATAATAGATATGATATATGAATGAATCCGGAGAAGCATCTATATATAATAGATATATATATAGAGAGGATACAAAGTCACAGGCTAAACCACTAGAGGCAATGGCTTGAAATTTTTACGACATATTGGCCATAACGTATAACCTCCAGAAAAATTGCTATTTTGAACCTCGATGTCATGGGTTCGATTCCAGAGGGCCTCAAAGTCCCGATTTTTCCCGTTTAAATGCATTGCTTTGATTTTCGGGAATTAAAAAAAAATACTTTCCGGATAGGCAGCAAATCAAAACTCAAGGAGCCTATATATATGGTCATGATCTATCGAAAACATAAATGAGTTTTACGGAAAATATCCTGGGTTCGATGCTAGGTTGGGGCAAAAATCGGCCGTTTAAATTGCATTGTGGCAATTTTTAAGATTTTTTTGGACCCTTTTGCGATGGCATGGAAACTTGAAATTCGGCATGGAGTTGGAGATCAATAATTAATTTCAGGATCAATTTTTACATATTCGCTGATGGTCCTTGGTTCGATCCCAGAGGGACATTTAAATCCCTCAATGCATTTCTTACGGAGATAACGGAAACAAATTAAAGGTACTTCCCGGAACGATAAAGACTTCGAACTTTGCACTACGGAAGATTAAGAGTATACAAATCAAACTGTGCATTCCCAGCTGTCAATGTGTCCTGGGTTCGACTCCAGGCGTCTCTATTATCAGTAACTGATCCGATTTTCAATAATTATTTTGAACCCTTTTCCAACAATATAGAAACTTGAAATTCGGCATGTAGATAGAGATCATAAATAACTTTGAGAGACATTTTTTAGATTTCCATGATCGTCCTTGGTTCGAATCCAGAGAGCCATTTAAATTCGTGAAAATGAGAACGTCTTTTGAGGCAGTTGCTGCCAATATTTCTGCTTGAATTTTCACACATAGTTAGAGACGGCGATGTTCTATTGTGCTGCATAGTAAGTTCAACAGTAAAGACCCGGGTTCGATGCCAGACGATGGAATTATAGTGAATTTTAAGAAAAATTTCAATCCATTTTTTCTTTTGATGGCCGTCCTGATATGAAGCCGACATGAAAATAGTGTTGTCGATCTGCTTGCAGTATGCAAGCAACATTTTACTCGTATCATATATATATTCATATATTCATATATATATATATATATAGAGAGGATACAAAGTCACAGGCTAAACCACTAGCGTCAATGGCTTGAAATTTTTACGACATATTGGCCATAACGTATAACCTCCAGAAAAATTGCGATTTTGAACCTCAGTGTCATGGGTTCGATTCCAGAGGGCCCCAAAGTCCCGATTTTTCCCGTTTAAATGCATTGCTTTGATTTTCGGGAATTTTTAAAAAATACTTCCCGTATAGGTAGAGAATTAAAACTCAAGGAGCCTATATATATGAACATGATCTATCGAAAACATAAATTGGTTTAACGGAAAATATCCTGGGTTCGATGCTAGGTCGGGGCAAAAATCGGCCGTTTAAAATGCGTTGTGGTGATTTTTAAGATTTTTTTTGGACCCCTTTCCGAATGCATGGAAATTTGAAATTTGGCATGGGGTTAGTAATCATAAATATATCTCATTATAAAATTTTACATATTCGCTGAGGGTCCTTGGTTCGATCCCAGAGGGCATTTTGCACTCCACAATGCATTTCTTATGGGGATAACAGAAACACATTTTAGGTACTTCCCGGTGTGATATCGGCTTCAAACTTTGTATGAAATTAGATCAAGTCCTAGCAAGTAATTTTGTGCATTTACAGCTTGCAATACGCCCAGGGTTCGACACCAGGCGTCTCTATAATCAGTCGCTGATCCGATTTTTAAGAATTATTTTGAACCCCTTCCCAATAATATTAAAACTTGAAATTCGGCATATATATAGAACTTATAGATACATTTCGAAAACACATTTTATATTTCCAGGATCGGCCTTGGTTCGAATCCAGAGAGCTATTAACATTCGTGAAAAGTAGGTCTTCGTTTGAGGCAGTTGCAGCCAATATTTCTGCTTGAATTTTCACACCTATTTAGAGAAGATGATCTTCTGATGTGCTGCATAGAAATTTCACCAAAAAGACCCGGGTTCGATGCCAAAAAATTAAATTGAAGCGAATATTAAGAATATTTTCAATCCTTTTTTTCCTTTCCGGGACCGTCCCGACATAATGCCGTTATGAAATTAGTGTTGTCGATCTGCTTGCAGTATGCAAGCTACATTTTACTCGTATATATATATATACGAGTAAAATGTTGCTTGCATACTGCAAGCAGATCGACGACACTATTTTCATGTCGGCATCATATCGGGACGGCCATCAAAAGAAAAAAATGGATTGAAATTTTTATTAAAATTCGCTGAAATTCCATCGTCTGGCATCGAACCCGGGTCTTTACTGTGAACTTACTATGCAGCACAATAGAACATCACCATCTCTAACTATGCGTGAAAATTCAAGAAGAAATATGGGCTACAACTGCCTCAAAAGACGTTCTAATTTTTACGAATGTAAATGGCTCTCTGGATTCGAACCAAGGACGATCTTGGAAATCTAAAAAATTTCGCTGAAAGTCATTTATGATCTCTATCTATATGCCAAATTTAAAGTTTCTATATTATTGGAAAATGTTTCAAAATAATACCTAAAAATCGGATCAACTTCTGATTGCAGAGACACCTGGTGTCAAACCCAGGACACATTGACAGCTGTGAATGCATTGTTTGATTTGTATGGACTTGATCTTTCTATATGCAAAGTTTGAAGTCGATATCGTGCCTGCAAGTACATAATTTTGTTTCCGTTATCTCCATAAGAAATGCATTGAGGAATTTAAATGTCCCTCTGGGATCGAACCAAGGACCATAAGCAAATATGTAAAATTCTATTAATATATATTTTTATGGTATCTAACCTCATACCGAATTTCAAGTTTCTATGCCATCGGAAAAGGGTCCAAAGAAAATCTGAAAAATCGCCACAATGCATTTTAAACGGCCGATTTTTGCCCCGACCTAGCATCGAACCAAGGATAATATTCGTAGATGTCTCAATGGTTTCCTTTAGATATGCATGGCATCTAGCGATCCCTTGAATTTAAAATCTCTCCTTTTCCGGGAAGTGCCTCAAAAAAATTTTCGAAAATCCCCGCCATGTATTCTTATGGACAAAATCGCGACTTTGGGGCCTTCTGGAATCGAACCCATGACACCGAGGTTCAATGTCAGCTTTTTCCTGGAGGTTACACGATATGGCCAATAAGTCGTAAAAGTTTCAAGGCATTGGCACTTGTGGAACATGGTTAGAATTTTGATCCCCTATATATAACTTATATATATATAGGTACGAGTAAAATGTAGCTTGCATACTGCAAGCAGATCGACAACACTAATTTCATATCGGCATCATATACCGGGACGGACATCAAAAGAAAAAAAAAATTCAAAATATTCGTAGAATTCGCTGCAATTTAATCACCTGGCAGCGAACCCCGGTCTTCCTGGTGTACTTACTATGCAGCAAAATAGAAAATTACTATATCAAACTATGTGTGAAAATTCAAGCAAAACTATTAGGTGCAACTACCTCAAACGACGTCCTACTATTCACATACACTCCTTATTTGAGAAATTATAATGTGCTCTGGCATCGAACCCAGGAACAGCATGGTCTTATCTATTTTTTTTCTTAAACAAAGTGTTAATATACATCTTCCATCTAAGCAAGAGCTCCCTTACATATCGATAAATGCATAAAAAAATTATGAAAAGATACCCCATAGTATTATATATGGGTGATATTTTTACTGCCCGGCATCGAACCCGGGTCTTTCAGGCAATACTTTCTATGCAGCACAAAAGAAAAACACCATCTCTAACCGCGTATGCAAATTCAAGCAGAAATATTGATTACAACTGCCTCAAATGACGTCCTACTTTTCCTTTATATTCCTTATGAGAGAAACGTTATTGTGCTCTGGCTTCGAACCCAGGAACAGTACGGTCTTATGAAAATTTTTTTCTAAAACTTATTCGTACCATACATCTTCAAGCCAAGCACGAACATCCTATCATTTCGATAAGTGCATCTAAAAAAATAATGAAAAACGGCTCCCATGTATTTTAAAGGGCAGATCTTTGCATCGTCCTAGCATCGAACCCAGGATAACTTTTGTAAAAGTCATTGATGTTTTCGAAAGTCCAAGACCATAAATATAGGCACCTTGAGTTTTACTTCTCTACCTATCCGGAAAGTATTTTTTTTTAATTCCCGAAAATCACGGCAATGCATTCAAACGGGAAAAATCGGGACTTTGGGGCCCTCTGGAATCGAACCTATGACACTGAGGATCAAAGTCTCTTTTTTCCTGGGGGTTTCACGTTATGGCCAATATGTCATAAAAATTTCAGATCAATGACGCTTGTAGTTTAGGCTGTGAATTTGTATCCTATCTATCTATATAGGTATATATATATGAATGAATCCGGAGAAGCATCTATATATAATAGATATATGATATATGAATGAATCCGGAGAAGCATCTATATATAATAGATATATATATATATATATATATATATATATATATATATATATATATATATATATACGAGTAAAATGTTGCTTGCATACTGCAAGCAGATCGACAACACCATTTTCATGTCGGCATCATATCGGGACGGCCATCAAAAGAAAAAAAGGGATTGAAATTTTTCTTAAAATTCGCTGAAATTCCATCGTATGGCATCGAACCCGGGTCTTTACTGTGAACTTACTATGCAGCACAATAGAACATCACAATCTCTAACTATGTGTGAAAATTCAAGCAGAAATATGGGCTACAACTGCCTCAATAGACGTTCTAATTTTCACGAATTTAAATGACTCTCTGGATTCGAACCAAGGACGATTTTGGAAATCTAAAAAAAGTTTCTGAAAGTTATTTATGATCTATATCTATATGCCGAATTTGAAGTTTCTATATTATTGGCAAAGGTTTCAAAATAATTCCTAAAAATCGGATCAACTTCTGATTGCAGAGACACCTGGTGTCGAACCCAGGACACATTGATATCTGTGAATACACGGTTTGATTTGCACGGACTTGATCATTATTTGTACAAAGTTTGAAGTCGATATCGTTCCTGGAAGTACCTAAAATGTGTTTGCTAGCAGATCGGCAATATTATTTTATTTCGGTATCATATCGAGACGGTCGTCAAAAGAAAAAAAAAAGGATTGAAAATATTCTTAAAATTCGCTTCAATTTTAGCGTCTTGCATCGAACCCGGGACTTCCTGGTGAACTTACTAAGCGGCACAATAGAAGATAACTATATCTAACTATGTGTGAAAATTCAAGCAGAAATATTTGCTACAACTGCTTCAAACGACGTTTTACTTTTCACGATTGTAAATGGCTCTCTGGATTCGAACCAAGGACGATCGTGGGAATCTAGAACATGATCCTGAAATGTATCTATAATCTCTATTTGTATGCTGAACTTCAAGTTTCTATATAATTGGGAAATGGTTCCAAAAAATTCTTAAAAATCGGATCATTTACTGATTGTAGAGACGCCTGGTGGTAAAACCAGGAAACATTGGTAGCTGTGAATTCACAGTTTGATAAGTAATGACTTGATCTTATCTTATGCAAAGTTTCAAGTAGATATAATATCGGGAAGCACCTAAAATGTGTTTCCGTAATCTCCATAAGAAATGCATTGAGGAATGTAAATGGCCCTCTGGGATCGAACCAAGGACCATAAGGGAATATGTAAAATTTGATTATGAAATATAATTATGATATCTAACGCCTTGCCGAATTTAAAGATTCTATGCCATCGGAAAAGGTTTCAAAAAAAATCTTAAAAATCGCCGCAATGCATTTTAAACGGCCGATTTTTGCCCCGACCTAGCATCGAACCAAGGATAATATTCGTAGATGTCTTTATGGTTTCCTTTTGATATGCGCGGCATCTGGCGATCCCTCGAGTTTCAACTCTCTCCTTTTCCGGGAAGTGCCTCAAATAAATTTTCGAAAATTCCCTCCATGTATCCTTATGGAGAAAATCGCGACTTTGGGGCCTTCTGGAATCGAACCCATGACACCGAGGTTCAAAGTCGGCTTTTTCCTGGAGGTTACACGTTATGGCCAATATGTCGTAAAAATTTCAAGGCATTGGCACTTGTGGAACATGGTTAGAATTTTGATCCCCTATATATAACTTATATATATAGGGGATGTAAAATGTAGCTTGCATACTGCAAGCAGATCGGCAATACTAATTTAATATCGGCATCATATCGGGAATGTCCTCAAAAGAAAAAAAAAAAGATTGAAATGTTTCTTAAAAATCGCTGAAATTTCATCGTCTGGCATCGAACCCGGATCTAACTGGTGAACTTACTATGTAGCACAATAGAAGATCACCATCTCTAACTATGTATGAAAATTCAAGCAGAAATATTGGCTACAACTGCCTCAAAAGACGCTCTAATGTTCACGAATGTAAATGACTCTCGGGACTCGAACCAAGGACGATCTTGGAAACTTAAAAAATTTTTCTGAAAGTTATTATTGATCTTAATCTATATGCCAAATTTCAAGTTTCTACATTATTGGGAAAGGTTTCAAAATAATTCCTAAAAATCGGATCAACTTCTGATTGCAGAGACACCTGGTGTCGAACCCAGGACACATTGATAGCTATGAATGCATAGTTAGATTTGTTAAGACTGGATCTTCTATCATGCAAAGTTTTAAGTCGATAGCATGCCGGGAAGTACCTTAAACTTGTTTCCGTTATCTCCATAAGAAATGCATTGAGGAATGTAAATGGCCCTCTGGGATCGAACCAAGGAACATCAGGGAAAGTATAAAAATCGATTATGAAATATATTTATAATATCTAACCTCATACCGAATTTCAAGTTTCCATGCCATCGGGAAAGGGTCCAAAAAAAATCTTAAAAATCGCCACAATGCTTTTTAAACGGCAGATTTTTGCATCAACCTAGCATCGAACCCAGGATATTTTCCGTAAAACTCATTTATGTTTTCGATAGGTCATGACCATATATAAAGGCTCCTTGAGTTTTGAATCTCTACCTATTCGGAAAGTATTTTTTTTTAATTCCCGAAAATCAAAGCAATGCATTTAAACGGGAAAAATCGGGACTTTGGAGCCCCCTGGCATCGAACCCATGACACTGAGGATCCTAATCGCAATTTTTCTGGTGGTTACACGTTATGGCCAATACTCCGTAAAAATTTCAGCTCAATCACTCTTGTGGTTTAGGCTGTGAGTTTGTATCCTCTCTATATATATATATATATGGATACATGAATGAATCCGGAGAAGCATCTATATATAATAGATAGAATATCTATATTCGACTGTATAGTAAATGAGAAAGCTTTAACTTTAAAAACATAGGTCACGAATCCGATACCGTCAGATATTTTTCGAGTCCAACTTTTCCCAGGGATTTTCCTTGGAAGCACGTCCTTATGTACTAAGTTACCCTAAACCTTTTTCATAGATGACGATATTTGCAGAAATTATACATAGATTTCTTTGCTGATTTGATAATAATAATAATATTTTTTATTCATCGCAATCAGGTAAAAAATATTCATGTTTTATAATAAATGAATAAAAATGTAAAAAGCGATGTAATAAATAAATAAACATATAAAAAATACGAGAATATTAGAGGAAAAAATCAATGAGAGAAAGGGCATCACAATTGTATGTTAGAATAAATTTTTCGTTTTAATGATGCAAGGTAATCAAATAGTTACCCAATATTGATAACTGTAATAAGGGCCTCGTTAGCAAAAACTTCGAATTTATAATTCAAATAATTTATTATGCAGAAAATGTTTTCAGAACAAAGGTCGTTTCGATAAGTTTTCCGAATGACAAATGTAAACAATACGAAGTTCAACGAATCATGGTCATAAGAGTAAGGAGCCTCGTTGTTGCTGAGGATTACTTCCTTGGTTTTAGGTTCTCTCAGTGAAACTCAGCGGATTATAAGCGTAGCTTGAAAGCAGCTAAACATTGCTTTAATTAATTGCAAAGTTTATCCGGAAAAAATTTTATCGCAATGAGTTATGAGGGGAGAAAACTGGATAGGTGTGAAACTCTACAAAGATGGGCTAAAGGGGAAAATACGGAGAAAGAAAATGAAGGAAAGGGGGAGAAGTGAAACAGGCCCACGGAGGATAACATAGAGTGCAGAGCTTTTAATAAAGGTCGAGAAAAATTAAGGAAGAAATTTTAAATGAGAGGATGATATAAGTTTGGTGTTCAGGCAGCTCAGGAGATAGTTCAAGGAAATGAAGGTTATATTACGAAAACATGGAAAATAAACAGCCTTTATGGCGGTATGAGAGTGTAACTCCACTTCATTGCCATGAAAAATAAATTAATGAGGATGGAATAAATGAAGAAGGGAAAGTTAGAGGTTTAAGGATAGGAGTAATCATTGGTTATACATATTTATGCATGCTTATATGCGTAATAATGACTTCTGGCTTTGAAAATATAACTTCTTGAGTAACCTCCTTTCTATATTGGAATTGAATTTGTAATTATGGTGGAAACATTATAAAATTGAGCTCGTATTATTCCTGAGAAAAGAAAAATACGAAATTCTTTGTTCGTCAAAGTGTAATGACATCCCAATAGACTCCCATTATTTTGATAATCAGACCCGTTCAGAAGTTTACCGAAAAAGACGTCAAGTACCAAAAATAAGGTAAAATAAAGAGATTGAATTAATTTTCGAAGAAAGTCTTTTACGACGGATATTTAATTACAAAATAAATTTAAGGAAGGTTTTTTTATGCAGACGGATAGCCTCCAAACTTCAAAACTAGGGAAAGTAAGAGAAGAACTTGCTAATTTTTCAATTTAACAGTCAAGCAAATATGACACAACCCTCTACGTTCAGTAATTAGCAATCTTGCCAGTAAAAATCACAGAATCTCGTTTTTAATATCGCTCATAGTTAATATGTTTATCTCCTACATACTATTTATATTAGTAGATTAATTCCAAATAGATATTTCACATGATAATAAATGTTTAGATAAAATTTACAAATGATTTATGATTCCGATTTCAATTTCTCTAACTCAAATTCTATCTATATTTATCATATGAGTTTTTTCATTCTCATCGCATTTGGATAAAATAAATATTTTGCAAAATAAAATATTATTTACTTCTCAACGCATACGTCAACTGCTTGAAGTAATAACTTGCTTAATCCCTACTTTCCTTTCCATTCACAAAATAGATAAAAAAACACTGACGTATCATTTCGGTGGATATTTCTTACAATTTAGAATATTTTGTGTATAAATATTTATTCCATTTATCCGTTCCCTTCAAGGAGTTGTTGGAGTGCTTTAATGGCTGCAAAATTCATTTGAGGAAGATTCTGTCTTCATCATTAAAACTACCCAAAAACAAACAACACGAAAGAACACGGAGAATTATAGCAAATACAGCTTTAATAATTTCCTATAAAAGAAGGAAAATTCTTGAATATGTAATGAAAAGCTACTTATAATGTACGCCCATTGCCATCAACAAGATTGGACTTTATGGGATACCTATTTACGAGTAAATTGGATTTATAGACAATCCAATAAACTTATTCGTGTGTCTTCGAGTAATTCATCTCCTAATACTGTTCCTTTAAGAGCGATATCAAGGATAGTTGTTTGATTTACCAAAGAGGAAATGCAACTTAATAAGTAAATACATTTGTGAAGCAGGAATTCCTGGCTTTTCTCTCTCACTTCGGATCGAAACAGATATTTTAATTGCCCTCACTATAGAGTCAGATCCATTATGAATTGGGCATGACACGCGTTGAGATGGCAATCAATCCAATATTGCGAACACTTAACAAAAACAATTGAATTTAAATTCAGATGAAGGTTAATTAAATACGAGTGAACAGAGCACGCCCTCATCTGCTAAATAAACCTAACGATATGAAAGCCTCGCTTTGCTTCACCCTCGTAACCGATTTTGTATTCTGTCGTCTTGAATTAGAAAAACTGGAGAACGAATGTACGCAGACGGCGACAGCCGGGTTTGGACGGGCGAATTAGAATGAGGACTAGCAAATCCTCTTTAATCTCCACCTACGGAAGGGAGATAATTCTAATTATTCAAGAGACATATCCCTGGGAAGAGAAAGGTCTGAAGAGGTAGTAAACCATACTCACAGCATTTTATTTTCAAGGAAACCCTTCCCTTCTTATTAGAATGCAATTTTTATTCTTCCCGGAGGCACGATTTCTTGTCAGGTACTTGATAATTATTAAGTCACTTGCTGATGTTAATTCCGCTAATTCCCATAGAATATTATATGTTATCGTGACCCTCTGGATCAGCACAGGTGGTGAATGGTGCAGTGAGAAAGCGGGATTTACATATCCAACGTGCGACACATACTAAAAGTCTTTCGAAATAAACTGAATGTACGAACGAAAGTAATCGAATTGTAGCTGTACTATAGAAGTGACATATTCATCTATAATCTTCTCAGTTAATCGCAATAATACTTATCATTTATGCTATTTAATAGATATTGATTCAAAATTACATACATATATATTTAACTGATTTCGGGACGATTCTCTAATTAATTACTAACTTGTAGAATGCATATCTGACTTGTGATGGGATAAAACACAATAATAATCTTAGTTTTCCTCCTATATGAGTTTATGTTGGAGTTATTATGAGTTCTGATTCTTTCCGTTGAGTGACAGTTTAAGCATTACAGAACCATATTTGCAACTTTTCTATCTACTGTTATATGCATTAATCGTTGTTGAAAATTTACATCTATGTGCACAATAGTATTTGGCAAAAATAAATTATTCAATATTAAGAGAAAGCTCGTATTCTAATCTCGTTACAAAGACACCCTTTCGTATTTAAAACCCTATAGCTATGAGGGTTGAGAAAAAGGTAGATATATATTAGCAAGGCGAAATAATATTCTCTACCAAAATAATGTTCTTTCGGATGTAATCGATGCAGTCTGTTTCCCAAAATGAATATTTAGAAAAATGTATGCATACGCAAATGTCGCGCAGGCATGATAAAATCCTTAAGTAAGGTTTACAAAATTCTATTAAATGACTGTTAAAAAATACTCTTTAATTGCAAGATGTAACCGTAAAAAATTGCTCGATCATTTACAATGGCATCTTTTATGTTGAAAAGGTAACCCTAGAAAGTAATTCTTACTGGGAGAAAAATATTTCACTCTCTCTACAACTTTCTCTAACTGAAAGATAAATGTTTCATGCAGTTACATGATAATTAAATGCAGAATCGATAGACCGAATCCTAATAAATTCTAATCCTTCCATTCTTTCGAACGCTGAATTCATGATGAGTAATATGTAATTTCATGGTCGGGTTATACAGCTGAAAGTTAATTTATGCAGTAAAGGAACGAAAGAGAACTATTAAAAAAAATCGAAAATAAAATGGAGGGTAGATATTTTATGTTCAAGCATATTTTGCTTCTTAACTTTAAGTTCATACACATTTTTACCGTTCTCATATATCAACTTGATTCAATTTCGCTGAATTTAAATGTGTCCATAACAAATTATTATATATTACAAAAAGCAAATTTTGAATTCAGAAATAGCGTAAACAGGATATTTTGAAATTTAACGGTAGATACCGTTACATACCCTAGGAAAGATCCTGATGAATATTGTAAAGGAAATAATTAAAGCAAAAAGTTATCAAAGATTAAAATTAGAATTTTCAAAACTAAAATCCTTCACATTTAAATGAAGCTTTTCTTATATTATTATAACAGTGAATTCAGTATGAACTACTTCAAAGATGGATTAATGCTAGTTTTTTCATAACAAATCCCAAACTTTAGTGCGAAAGGTTTTTCAAAACGTAGATTTTCATTGCATTAAAGCCTCCTGTAACGTTTTAGTGGAAAATTTTCTCATTAAAAGTGCATCTATAGTGGTTTCACGTAAAAAAATTTGCTTCAGATATTCCGAAAATAATTCTTCATCACTTTTTTTTAGCTGTATGAATAATACAGATAAATCTCTGGTTTTGGTACCCATATATTCTCGAGGAAATCCGAAACTTGCATTTCCGCTAACATCCAAATGTCGACCTTTTCTCGTAAACAATTACTTTCGTACTCCCGGAGAAAGGGGGAAAAAATCACGAGAGCTGTCGAGCGCCACGGTCCATCGAAGATGGCCTGGATTCAAGAGCGAGTGATTTGGGTATTCCTCAGCGGGCGACGGACGAAAGATGAAATGGATGCAGAGATAGGCGAAAGGGTGGAAGTTTGCGTGGGAGAGTCAGAATGCGTGCAAGGAAGGAATAACGAAGGGGGAATGAAGGCGGTGTTTGAGTTGGAGTTTTGAATTGCAAATGTCGTTTTGGGGACGGAGTGCCATGGCAGCCAAGAATGAGAGTTTCCCGCGAGGGACTCCAGAGGCTTCTTGGGGAGGAAAATTCGATGTTCTCCGTACACTGGAATCCTTAAGCCCTTCGAGGGAGGGAGAGACAATTAAAAAGTCGGAAGGGAAAGGGGGCGAGAAGGAGTCTATCATTTCATTGACTCCAGTCTAGGAAAGCGTACATTTACATAAATAATGCATCCTGATTCGAATGAACCAAATAATGATTTTCATTTTTTCTCATTCGAGAGTCTAAACTCCAGGGAATCGAAAGGAAATAAATTTCGAAACTATACATTAAGTCCCCATCCGTTTCTTACAGTTCAAATCTATAACAAAGCATATTTACGTTGGCGTAAGCATGCATTATAGTACACAGGAACTACTTTAGGACACAGAAGATAAAAAAAGCTACTCTGGCAGTATTCCTCCCCTTTGATTTGTCTGAAATGTTAGTGCCAGGATAGAATAATATACTTAATACGATATGATATTACCAGCGGTTCATCATATACTAAAGGTAGAAAAAATGCAACTGTAATTCAAAATTAATCTCTAGCTAAGAAAATTTCAACATGTCGGACATTAATGATTCACCGAGCAAAACCGGGAAGAAAAAGTCTTTTAAATAAAATTTTGTTCCACCTGCAATACATTAGGTATAGGTGAGTACAAGATAGGGTCACTGTTTGAATATAGGATACATTTGAGAGAAAAACTAACATATTCCCTTATTCAAATAAATAATAATATCTAGACGTAAAATGTAAAATATCACCTATCTCCAAACCCTTTCGACTGATAACAGAGAAAACGAAGTGTTTAAATTCGGAATATTATAGATGGATACGATTCTTAAAATACAAACATGTAGTTCTGGTATTTGAAATTGACAAATACAACTTTAAAATAGTAAAAAATATGTTAAAATAACATATATGTAGATTATCCTATGCTCCAAATATTTTGTATTCACACAATATTTACAATCCTCGAACGATGAAGTAACTATAATTTTAAATGCCTGCTCATTTCTTGCCATCAAAGATTTGTACCTTGTATCAGGATGTATTATATTATTATTAATTTTCATTTTGTTATATAGATTTTTTATAGACTTGTATTTTATTTTGTCATATGATTTTATTTTTTTTTGTTTTATGCTATGTCATATGTAATGTAAATTTTATGGTTAAATGGAAGATGGTACTAAAAGTCCCAATTTCGCCAAATAAATTCCCTTGTATGTATGTATGTACGTATTCTTAGAATTGGGTCAGACCCATATTAAAGAAGGACCTCTACTATGCCTATAAACCCGATTAACGTATATGATAAAGACGCCATCAAAAACGTTAACATTTACTATTCCTACTGAGAAAATCCGTGAATTAAAACCATGAAACTTATTGAAATTGAGCATCACATTGTCAATGGAGAATATGATGTAAAGAATCCACATGGGGCTTTAATGCTAAACTTTGATCTTTTTATCTGAAATTGGTTATATACATATATATATATAAACGTTGAAGAATGAAATTTTAGTTTTAAGTAAAATAATTGAAATGATTAAGTTTAAATAAATAAAAATGTCTTCGGCAATAATTATAGCTGATGCTACAATTGGAATCAGAGATGCAAGTGTGAAGAAAGCAGGATTATTGAAAAAAGTACAGCTGTGTAAAAAATATCTGAGAAACAATACATCAAACTCTAGAATTAAAAATGTTGATATCATGATTAGAACTACAACTACCCTACAACTCTGTAATAACTCGCTAAGGTAACGTTATGCTTTGCGCAATAATTTTATCCCTAAAAACATCTTTTGTATTAATTTAACGAAATATACTACATAGTAGGCCATATTTCAATATTATACTGCGTTTTGTATATATTTTCCCTGCAAAGAATAAGCAAAGTTTTAATAATTAATATGTAATGAATATGATAATGTGATTCATATTCTACTCGCTGTGGTACTAGGGTAAAGAAGGAGGTGTTAGATAAATTGATTTTTCAGTCAAAAAATAAAGAGTGAATGGAAGATTGGATCGGGCATCTTTATTCATTAGCTCACAAAGCAGCACCGTATTGTTATTTTCGTTATCTGGGAAAATTTGTCTTCTGCCGCGTGCTGCAATTCCCTCTATCAATTTGGAGGAATATCTCTCGGTAACGATGTACCAACTCGAAATCGTAGCATTCACATGCAAGCCTCAGTTCCATTAGCGAAAATATTTCTTTTTCTCTCTCCGCGACCTAAATATAAGCAGACCGATGTCATGGAAATCGGTCAAGTGAGACGGAATTTTCATGGAGCAGACACCAACGGAAAAAAAGTTATTTTAGAGCCGAGGAATAAGATGAAAATATTTCGAAACGTATTCAAAATTTTGCGAGGATCAAAAACAACCTTTATGTACGGCTCTATCTACGGGACGGATCTACATTTTTCGATACTAAAATGTATCCTTTGGAACCTAATTTGGTGTAAAACGAGACAAATTACAAACAACCCTCACAAAGATTATTTACTGCCTATACGAGCCTTGTATGTAAGTTAGTGCTTCGTTCGCAAATATCAGTCTCGGTTGTAATATTATATGGCCTTATAACCCTTACGATGAATACGAATACATTCATTCTCGAACTTCACTGTATATTGTTTACAATCGAGTACATTTTATTAAAAAAAGCAGAGTAGTTAAATTGAATAAGTATTACACCCTTGTATACCCTCTCACCTCTTTCTGCTACATTGTAAGAGCACATAAAGAACTGTTTTCACTTCTTACGCTCCAAGTTTTGCATTGGTTGTGAAAGATCAGAAAGAAGTATCTAGAATGTTCAAGACCAAGCTGACTTCAAAATTTGAATTAAGAAGGAAATATATTAAAGAACAGTTAATCCGCTTTTGCATTATTCGCATATTCAATTGGAAAGTTTAGTGGTCATAGAGGATTCAATAGATTACCATGTAAAATCAACCGATGACAACGTTCGTAATGAAATAATCTGGTCATTTGTGTTTGGTCTTTGTGCCTCTTACGTTCTTCTCTTTCCCTAAAAAATTATACGGAGATGATGATCGAAATTGTTTGTAAGGCGTTGTAAGACAAGGAATCCCAAGGATAAGCGAATGCGAAAGAAACTGGACTCGAACCTGTATTTGTTTAGTTGGTTCTTTCACAAACATACACTTACGGACAATCTTAAGAGAGACTTTAACAATAGACGAACACATAGGACTATTCCTTATCCAGACAAAATGGGGTGGATGGGATTCGAATCAGGAACCTTGGTTTTGCAGCTCTAGCATGGTAACATTACTAACCAAAACTGAAACAGCACCATGCAAGTTAACTCTACCCAATGAGGAATGGCGGCTTACAAAATACAAGTAGATTATAATGGATTTTGAAAACCTCTCCTCACCTCTTACCATTTCTTTCTGCAATTACTCTCATCTATATTTTTGCTTTTATTCCCATAAATTCTGAGTTTACTCACTCAGGGATATCATAAAGCTTAAAGAAAACAGTTTGCATAGAGAACTGTTGATTTTTATTGTTAAAACGTAGCGATGCATTTCCATAAAGTGACGACGAATGGAACAATAACTGGAACTTAGGAACTTTAAAAAATAAAAAAGAGCGATGGTAATTCCCATGCGCACATTAATATGCAGTTTGTAGGAAGGATTAGATATTAATTCATTCCACGAAAAGCAAAACCCGTACTTTATAGAAATGTCCAATAGTATAACCGTTTTCCTTGGTATTCGTGGATTAATTGCGTTCTATATTGACAGCCCGGTATTAAGTTTAACGTCAGTACAATCGCATAAGCGTCCAGGGGGAACTGCAGTAACCACACATCATCGGCCGTTGACCTTTTGGATACATATTTGAACGCTCACTCATTGCTACAGTCCACAGCTTCAATTCGCGATCAGAGCACGACTTCCTGTTTCTGCGCTTCCCACTGCGACCCTCTTCGGGATCTCCCTTCCGCTGACCCGTGACCTCTTCAACTTTAGCGGAATTTATACGACGTGGTGGATAAAAAGTCTCTCCCTGCCCTTCTATCGCACGGGCTTAACGTGCCACGACTGGAAAATTGTTGATTAAGTCAAGTTATTTAAAAACGTCTACGATATTTTTTTCGGGGCCACTTGAATGAGATCGTGCTCTTCCAAAAAAGGGGAAAGTACTAATGGGATATCCATTCTGTGGGCGCTTAACAGCTGGTCCGCAGCAGGGTTTTAAAGTCGATGATCCTTTTTTCATCCAACTTACCTCGTGGTTTTTTATTCGAGCCAAATGAAGTTTAGATTCGTTTGGAAGTGGCTGAAGATGAGTTCCGGGATATTTTTTTGCCGTCTCTGAATATATTACGATCTTTCACATGTTTCGCACAGAATGTTATTCCGCAGAACATTTAAATTGTAAAAAGTTTCAGCCGCAATTCTTTGGATTTCACAGGTTATTGTATAGAAATAAGTGATATTTTCCATCATCTTATCGTCTAATTTGTTAGCATTTTAATCTCTGATTTCGAGCACATTTTTCTCGTAATTTTAACTTCTATATACATACTTAATCCTCCTATATAATAATCAATGTGCTTTGATGCAACTTGCTAAGAAAGCAATATTTTCTTAGGTGGAGAGATAGTGTATGGAAACTGTATGAAGCGAACTAATAAAATTAAAATTTCTCACTGATTATATCTATTTTTTCTAAATACATGCTATCTCGTGACCTTTTCAAGTATTTGCATTATTACTATCCTCGGATAGTGGTATGAGGAGAAAGTATGAAAACCATTAAATATGCAGATGATCAGGCTGTGATAGCAGAGAGTGAAGAAATGCTGCAAGAAATGGTAGAGAAAATCAGTATAAAAGGAGAGGAATATGGAATGAAAGTTAACAATAAAAAGTCGAAGGTGATGAAGATATCAACGAAGGCTGGCCCAGTACAAATTAAGTTGAATGAGAAGGAATTGGAGCAGGTCGAGAAATTTAAATATTTGGGAAGCACCATCACATCTAATGGAAGTTGTACAGAGGAAATAAGAAGTAGAATAGCTCAGGGAAAGGCAACCTTCCAGAAGATAAAAGATCTTTTAACAGCAAAGAACATCAAGATGGAGCTAAGGAAAAGATTTGCTAAGTGTTTTATCTGGAGTACTGTGTTATATGGATCCGAAATATGGACATTGAGAAGGATAGAAGAAAAATACATAGAGAGATTTGAAATGTGGCTATGGCGAAGAATGGAGAAAATAAGTTGGAAAGACAAGATAAAAAAATGAAGAGGTACTGAGGAGGGTTGGAGAAGAACGAGTAATTTTGAAAAACATAGAGAAAAGGAAAGCAAGATGGGTAGGCCATATACTAAGAGCAGAATGCATACAGAAGACGATTTTTGAAGGAAAGATCAAGGGGAAACGACAAAGAGGAAGAAGAAAATTCGGAATGCTGACTGATTTAAAACAAGGAAAAGAATATCAAGTTCTAAAAAGAGAGGCACAGGATAGGGATGCCTGGAGGAGCAAGTTCCGTTGAGACCTGTCCGCGGACAGAAGCACAATGATGATATCCTCTGAGGAGGAAGACAATTGGGCCCGCAGCAGAGTAAAATTATCAATGTGAATTATTTTTTATCATAATAAAACCTTTTACTTGAAATCAGTACAAAAGGGAGATACTGCATATTTGTATCACCTTCTCGAACATTTATAGAAGTTTCTTATGACCGATCAATAACAACAGTTATTATATTAGGAATTCGTCGAAGGCACCGATTAAAATGCATAAAATCACACTTTGCCTCTTATCAAATTTGAAGATGTATCATAATTACTAAATTTGTAATGAGGAAAAAATTATGAATACTGCTGTAAACATTTAAGTAGAAGATTCAACAATTTCGTGAAAATTCTGCTTAGTTATTTCCATCATTATTTCCATGATGTAGTTTCACCAAGCCTTTTCAATCAATTCTATAATGAGAAGAAAAATTATAGAAGTTATCTGTTATTAATTTTCTGAAATACACAAATTACAAACATTGTGTTGAAACAGACATAATTACTCTCTAATGTAGAATGCCTTGCAATAGGGAAAATCAATTTTCTTTTCCCATTCTTACTGTCTGTAATGTTATCTTGGTGATTGGCAGAAATTGTAAGATCCTATCGTCATTTATAATGTATTTTCATCCTTTGTAACTATTTAATAAATCATACGCAGATATTAAGAGTAATGACTACATATTATTTAAAATCGCTGAAAATGAGGCAGGAAATTTTAAAGATGGATAGCTCACAAGAAACGTGGGAGGGATCGTATGTTGAAATTGAAAGAGTTGAAAGGATATGCGATGTGATTATTTTCTCATTTCCATAGACCTTCGTGATTTCCACTGTTGACATAATGGCACGATGAGCATCCGCCGCAATTATCCTTTTAATCATCGCCAGAATTTGCGGAACATCCGAACAATAATTGACTCTTGATTCCCAGATTGAAAGTTCCTCCGATTTAATCAAAATATTCTCCCTCGAGATTAAGGAGGAATCAATGTTTCACGCGTATACGTGTTACTTCTGCTTTCGGCAGATCAATTCCCTGAGCTCCAAAAGGGTTATATATGTTTTATCTGTTCCAGCCCTTACCATAGGGTATGGTTTCAATCGCATTCCGTGAAGATGTGAGAGCATTATCAGTTGTTACTTAATAACAGAATCCTTTTGCGGAACACAATGACGTACGGCTAGCATTCCAATGTCGTGGTTTTGAGATCTGTTAAAGTAAGCTTTTTTCCTGGCAAAAATTAGTTAGTTAACTAGGCATTATTTTTTATTATAAATTGAATAGCACCGGTTTAATAACGTAAACACGGATGCATATATTAACCTCGCCGTCACACCGTTTTATTTGTGCTTTCTAAATGATTAATTTTCAGGTTCGAAAAATGATTTTCTTAAGAATAAAACGTAAATGTTCCTGTTAGTAGGTTACCCTGGTTACTTATACTCTCTTCTTGGGTCTTTTTTACCGTGTAATTGGTTTAAAATGTAATTATGATACTTATTTTATATCTGAATTTTCTTCCTATCCTCTCTCTTCTATTGCTTGATTGTCCTCTATGAATACTTTTTGTGCTAAAATTTCGAATGGCTAGTTCATTAGAGACTGCATTGTTTCACACAAGCCTATAATAAAGTATTTTTCGAATCTTTGATAGTTTTAACCAGTTTCCTGTTATGTAAATAGTAATACAAATCATTATAAATAGTCTCTTATTCTATTGTATGAATTAAAGTAATTTCGAAATAAAAATAAGGCAAAAAAATCGCAGTTTTCCGATTTTGATAAGAATGTTCATTACTTGTTGGCAGGAGCTGCTTTCACGCTATTACCTTTCGGCTAAAACTAGGAACTCGGCGGATGTATTCATCAATAAGTCACCGTTATTTTATGGTATACCTTCCTCATCTGACACATTCGCAGATCACTTTATGCGATGCATTTGTCTCACTCTTAACATCGTTTCTCTTCAGGATCTCATCCATCACATTCAATCAGTTCCTCATCTTTCTTCTCTTCATCTCAAAACCACACATGCATACTTTTCATAATCCATCTTTTCCATTCCTCTTTCTACCATTCTTTCCATAAGCAACGCTGTGTATCTCATATTTTTCAAGCATCTTCTTGAAGAATGCATTACACAATTCCGTGACTTTCCTCTTATTAATTACCTGCTGTCTGTAATGTATTCAGCCCAAAGACCGGTTGGTACCTCACCCACTCACGTGCTACTAAGAGCTTGCAAAGATGAATGAGGTATTGTTAGGATGAGGAGCGAGGTAGCCTTACTTTCCTCACCGTGCCAGCATCCTATAAACGGGCATGTCTACGCAAGTGAAGCACAATGACTCTGGGAGCAACACTTTTCTGGTCAGTCCATAGGAGTGATCGGTACAATTTTCTTTCATAATTCAGTAACATTCATTTCATCACAGCCATGATCAAGACTATTACTAAAGTAAGTAAAAGACACATTTTTCTCAATTCTATACTAAATGGAAACTGAAATATTCTGTCCATTGTGATATGGTAGCAGGAACGTATCACTCATACATTTAATAAAATATTTTTCATGTATTTTATTTCAAATACAGTCAATATACTCACCTTCAAATTAATTAAAGTATCGTTTCCATACAAGGAGGTGAATGTATTTCTTCTGGTTATATTCGTTATATTGTTCCGATTTTATTAATTTTAATTACTATATAGCACTTTCCTTTTATACCACGCTTTTATTTACCTTCAGTAAAGACAACATCAATTGGTATAAAACGTTGATCCATCGCTTAAAAATCACCCATTTATAATTCCTCTTTACATCAGAGAAGAAAGGGGAATGAGGTGGATAAATACTAATATTTCATCTTCATATTAAAGAGGAGTAGCACTTTTAGAGACTTGGTAGGAAGTACTTTTCAAAATTCCGATATTTCGAATATTCTACCCGTGCGTTAAAATATTTTGCTCGTTTCCATTAAGTTATTCATGAGGGATTCCGACAGAAATAGAGTTTTCGTAGGAACTCAAGAGTTCGAAACGAGATAAACTAAAGATTTTGAAGATTATAGTTTAAGATTTTAATTATTTCAGCCGTAGGCTCAGAGGTTCTGGAAAGAAGTTGAATTACTTCCAAACTAAGTTTACTCCCTTAAACCCAAATTCCAAGATCGGTTCCAGCGTCTTTGGGAGACATTTTAATAAACCTTAAAAGCTTTGAGTGAATGCTGAAATGCCGATTAAATCAATGAGCCTGAGCCAAAAGGAAAAAACAAAGGCTTTCTATCTCAAGTGAATAAAGAAAAATACATTTATATCATGTTTTGGATTGCTACAGATATGCGTCGAGATTCGAAAACTTGAATAAAAACAAAGGAAATTTGTCCCATTGACTTTTTACCAGATCTCTACTCTCAGTGTATTACATTCTCGATATTAATCTCGATATAGTTATCTCTCAGAGAACTTAACTTTCAACTTTCATAATGTAATACCATTTCAATGATGTTTTTGACGCATTTTAGGGAAATTTCCGTTGAAATTAAGACTACTGTGATAGAAGAAACTATATGCATGGAAGACCTCTATATTAAATAAACTGTAACTATAATCCAATTTGAAATTATATCGCAAAAAAAAACTTTCAACTGTGTGAGTGTATGAAACATATTACACAACAGTATACACCTGATATTAACAAACCACGATTTTTAAATTCCTAACTAAAACACGTGACTCAAACTTGATAAATAGGAGCATGAAAGCAATATCCTATCAATCGATAAAATTTTAAGATTTTTAAAATTTGCAGTTCAACAGAATAGAATTTTCCAAGTTCATGGAGTAATAAAATAACAATTATTCGGGTTATTTCTATCATGCGTATTAAAATTGCATCCAATATGAATAGTGGAGGCATCCAATTATATAAAATTATCGCGAAATAATGTACCAAAAGTCCTTTAAAATGCGGTTTTAATTTCCTACTCAAAATCTCATTATGAGTCACTTGACCATCTGCCGTTCTCAAACATTTCCAATCCATAGCTCAATGCGAGTGCAAAATTATAAGTCCAAAATTAATGAGTTATGAATGGTTAATAAAGCAAATAATAAATATTTTATTATCGAAGTTTCCGCACCCTATCAACCTCCGGGGTAGTCATTTCACGCCTTGCTTCCCTCCCTACATAAACTCTCGGCCTGTTTTCCTTCGATCCCTTTGCCAATGAAACTTCTGCAATTCGCTAAAAGGTTCGGCAATCTTCGATGAAATTTATGGTCCCCTAACTTGGTCTTATAGCTCGCTATATTGCTTATGCGATTAATAGTTGGAAATAGATAAACGAGGGCTTGCCTCTTATTCAATCTTTTCACTTCATTTCCTCTCCGTTAATTTCTTCCGTTGAGTTTTGACCCTACAAAAACACTCCTTTTCTCTCGGGTAACGAATCTCCTCCTCGTGTATTTTAGGGTCGAAGTTTCGAATTCCGATATCTGATGAGTATTCATTATTCAACGCAGCTATATTCAAAATTTCAGATAATAGTATTTGATTTCAAGTGCGTGTCTTGCCCTTGAAAGAGAAAAATAAAAACCTTGGTTTCATATTTCTTCATTTTTTGCTTAACATGTCTTCAAGATTTTTTATGTTTCCATGTGAGAATGTTTTAGGCTGTCATAAAGGGAATGATAACATATTTATGTGAATCTGTCCGGTACACAATATGGGTTTAGGTCCAAATAGCACTCACATTAATTTAAAAGTTTCGTTATTATAAAACGTTGAATTTTAAGCAAGTAATTAAGCCCAAGACAGTGTTTATTTCCAAGACGGAATCTTATATATAAATGTTAAATGCCAAAGGCACATAGAGACTGAAACATTTAAGAATAATTTCCTCTGATATATTTATTATAATATTGACTAAATTACATAACAAGTAATTATATGCATACAAAATTATGTAATAATTTTAAATACCGTACATAAATGTATATTTAATCATAAAATAGGTAATTCTTACTAATTATATAAATACATGCGTATGGATAAATTTAAAATGATAATTTATCAACGGGTTAATTGCAAAAAATAAAGAAACATAAATCAGACTTATCTTTCCAAATAAGCATTAAATCTCAAAGATTTAAAAGTAATATACTTGAGAAAATTTCTTATAATAACAGAAAAAGTATTTTAAGTGTTTTTTCCGGGATTCGTTGATGCAGTTTCATAAATAACATTTAATGAGATATTTTATTGAAAATGCACCATTGCTTTAAAACCGTAAGGAAATCTTGGGTCCGTCGAATGAGATTTTATTCAAGATTAAAACCGTCCTCTTCCTCAAAACTGTCCACTTTCAAATACGTCATATGAATCTGGAAAAATCAAAATCAACCACTTGTTCCATTTCGGGAGACACCGATTCGGAAAAATCCTCCCATCCATTACCCACGGGCTATTCACCGACTCTCCAGAGCATTTTTTTATCCGAAGCGCTACCTGGCGGAAAATTCAAGGCGTTTCTTCGCCCTCTCGCAATTTACGAGCAACCCTATTCAATTTATCTCCCACGCGAGTATTTTAGTACCTCGTTACGCGTGACAGGTCTTTGGAGCTCATGAAATTCTCATCGCGGAAGCCGCACGTCTCCGAGTCCCTGAAAACTCGGATGGAAGTCGCTGTGGGCAATTACCAACGTCTCTTCGCCATAAGCACAGTCATCTAACGAACTTCCCTCTTCGGGAAGATGCTTTGGGAATCAATGCGAAAGAAAAGCGGTCAGTGGATGTTTCGGGTGGAGCGGATAGGAAGGCCGACCTTCTGGTGGTGTCAAGTGGTTCACCACTCACTCCCTCGCGAAGGGAGTTGGATGGAATTCCGGTCGCGAAAAGCATCCCCTCTTGTCGATTGGGGAAACACGAAAAGCAATTACCTACAGCACCCGTTCGTTCGTGCTTCTTTCATAAAGGCGATGCCTGAGGAATTAAAATGTCTCCCTTAATGATACAGTCCCTTAAACGCGAACCATGCGCGCCGTGCCCTAAACTTTGCAGGTAAATTTACGGGAACAAAGCTGGAGCGAGGGACGTGACCTTCGCTCCTCTAGACTCGCTACAGGTATGGGTGTGCGAATCTCTCCCCTCCCATCTCTCCATGTATATGTCTGCAGTTGCCTAAGTACCCTGGACTAGGTCGATTATGGCCCTGGGGTCGACTTGCCCTGTGGTTACTATTCAGAAAATTTCTCCTCTCGCGCCGGCTGAAACTATTACAGCCGTTAAGCGGTCGCAGATCTCCGTGAAATTCGAGTGCATCGCATTTTAATAAAAGTTTTCCGACAAAAAATTTCGCCATCCGAACTTTTATATATCCGCGGAGAGAGTGCCCGTTTCGAATTTTCCCCGTGGACCCAGAATCCTTTCTCTACGCCTGTGCTAATGTATGCATATTAATGCTCTGCATACATATATCTGAACGTTCCAGTACTTGTTAGGTTTAAAAGCATACGAAGCATCATAACCCATTTGAATGGTGAAATTAACGGTTATATTTCCCCGCATAATATTCGGAATTTTAACGAAGTCCACGTTCTATGCTTCATATTATTAAGTTAAATTACGAATGTTTGAGGGAAACGCAGGGTGACTGGATGAGTTTACATTAATGGCGTACTGTTAAAAGGCAGTGAGGGTAATTTAACGCTGCATTAACCCGGGTTGATAAGTTCACAGAGAATTAGAGTTGCAAATACCCGAATAAATTGATAAAGTACGTTTCTCGGTCCAACTATGACTATTTATCCTCCAGGATTTAAATAGCACTGTATCCGCCATAATCATCATGCGAATACACATTTATATAAACACGTAATGAGGCATAAATTGCTCTTGCAGATAAAATGCCATATACTTATTGTTGGACCACGAAATGCATTTCTTTCGGATCACACCGTCTAATTAGCATAGACTGAGAGTAAATCGTACATTTATTTAGATTAAAATACGTATTCAATTAGGTGAAACATTTAGTGCTATGCGTGATTGCTATGCATTGATCCAACCTATGAATTTAATAACCATGACGATTAATTTAATGCAGAATTTACTAAATTATTTATTTCATGTACTTCACAAAAATCCATATTGGACTCTTACAGTGGTTAGTATTAACAACAACAATCACACAAGACCATTCCCTAATAGGAAAAATCCGACAAGCCGGGATTCGAACCCGGGACCGTGGGGTGACCGTATTACAAAGAAGCACGAGAAACAAAGCTAGAAAGATGATGACATAAATATAAGTTAAGAAACACACTCGTTCATATTTCACGGGAAAAGTATTATGAATACGAAACAATATCGATGATTCTAGGTTACCTGGGAAATTATGTCTTCTGCAGAATGAAAACTCTAAATTTAAGTGTTTTCATAGAAGTAAACCAATATTATGCATTAATTGGCATTCATAGAGCCTTCTTCATCAATTTTTTATTACATCGCACCATTTGACTTCCTTCAAAATATGTAAGTTAATTAACCATTTCCTTTTCTCCTCGTGATATTTTCATTCCGCCAGGTTTCCGGGATCCTTCGTCATTCTTTGAAATTAAAATTGATAAGAAGCTCGTAATTATAGGAAATGATGGATTTCTTTACTTTAAGTAATATAGATAAATTTGACACGACTTTTTGTGAAGTCACTATATGTTATATTTAAGCTAGATTCAATGTCAAGATCATAAACGATGTCAATCAAACGCTCTTTGAATTATATGTTTTTGCCAACACTGGCTAATGATGTTTATCTCCATTCCTGCTCGTTAGTTATTTTGCATTCAATCTCCCATTTCCAAATTCCAGGAGAATATTCCGAGAATTTCATTTGTATGAAAATATGAATTTTGTTTTATTTTTAGATATTACTGAATATGTACAAATTAATGCGATGAAGTGTAATGGCCAAGTGGAAACTTCTCCCTGTTTCAAATCAAAACACTTTGTAACCGACCTATCAAAACATAAAAATGCCTCAATAAACGTGTTATTTTTTTATTTTTTTATGAAATATGAATATATGCATACTTACTCATCACTAGGGCCGAGTGTTTGCCATATTAACAACTCTCTTCTCCGCTAAATCAGCAAGGTTAATGGGATTCATCCGCAAAAGGTGAAGGGATTGCCTAGAAATTTTATATTACACTCTCAATTCAGGAAATTTCCATTCAGCCTTGTAATACCTGGTATTTCAAACAACATGTATTATAATATCGTAGATGAAAGAGTATAAAATTTTCAGTGGAAAATTGCGCCTGACCAAGTATGAAATCAAAATATACCGTAACTGAAATAATTATTTGCATGAATTCACAATTTTATTTATTGCTCTTCAGTTATCCCTAGCGAAGAAATAATTAAAGTAATTAATTATCATAAATTAAAGCCGATTTGAAAATAATTAACAAACATTTACTAGCATTCGAGTATAATATATTATACTACACTGTATATTAATTAATCAAGTAATACCATTTTTTTCAAAGGGATAACTACGAATTTAACCCTCCAAAATTCCCGATGTACTGATTCTATCTTTTTTTAACGTTGGCCACATAATTTTACACTTTTAATGATATTAACATGCCATAGAAAGTTGCATTTATTATGCAAAATACCTCAAGCCCAACATAATCCCATCCAGTCATTTCACACATTTTTATCAATCGTGCAATAAATCCGATTTCAAACTTAACATAATTTCAATGCCTGATTTCCAAAACATTGATCTGTACCCTTTATAATGCATAGCATATTCACTATATAACCAAAGGAACTCCTTTAATTCAGCTTCGAGAACCCTACAAATGTACAGCTCATGTGGTCCGCAGAAGATAATCAACAAAGCCCTTTCGACTTTTATAATGGACCATGAGCTCCTTATGTTCTTTTGTATTTCCTAGGACTTACTTGCTATCAATCGGCGTAATGAGCCGATAAACATAAAGTATGCTGGATGATAAAGATAATAATTCGGAGATAAATCCCTTTCAAAAGGTTGCATGGACACAAAATAACCCAATTTTTCTTTGCTTTGAATTTTAATGAAAGAAATAGATGTAATAATTGTGTTAGTAACAGTACATAGAAATAAAAACGTGATTCAAAAACGTATTGTGTAGTGAGAAATTAATGTTTTGCTACATTTTTTATGATGATAATTTTTTAGTGTGATAGTACATGCATTACATTATTACATTACATTACATTACATTACGAATAACTGTATCATGAGTTTAATAATGAAAAAAATAAAGGCAAAATACAGGTCACATTTTTTGATAAAAACGGAATGTGAATTTTTTCAAGCCTCTATTCGTATTATTGCCTATTAGAATGCCATTGATGCAGTAGTATGGTTAAGGAAAAAAACAACAGCATACGGATATCGCGCTTTGGAATTCGAAATGTTTCCTTGTTAGATTCTTGCCCAGGCGTTTTAAATAGCAGTAGTAGTAGTAGATTTATTTAGAAATACATTCTAATAAGTACAAATGAGAATTACGAGCAAAAGTACAAGTTAGAAAAAGAATATATATAAATCAATCTTACAAAGTCTTGCGTATGAATTTCATCAATATAACACTTTATGTGCATACACTACACATAATTATACAGATTTTAAAACTTACAAGAAAAAAACTATACATATCTCATAATCAAATTAAGTACACAATTGGTAAATTCTATGGTATTAGGCCGGACTTCGTGGAAAGCCATAATAAGAAATAGATGGCGTTAGCCGAAACCGGTCGTTTTTAAATAAATAATATTGTGTGGAAATTACGAAGTGCTTTACTCATCTCTTAAACAATTGGCGTTAGAACTCCCGCTTAGCGCGATCGTCTTTGGTAGAAACAGTAACGGGTTGGAAATCCTTCAAGGGTCAAGGTCAAATATACAATGTTATAAACTCAACTGCCAAATGATTTTAAAACTCAATACTTCCATTGATGTATTTTGGCACGTCTCAAAGAAATTAGCAGGTGTGAAGGACTGTAACCACGTAGTCGCAGTCTATGTTCGCATTTCGATTCCCGAAACCCCAACCGGATATCATTATCAACGCTCCTTGCCTTCAACTTCACGTACAACTCCCTTCCCTAAGTTTCGAAACAAATGCATCATCTCGGTACGTGCAGCCGTGAGTTACTTAGCAGCCGAAACGAATTCTTGCGCACGTTGGAGCCTCGAGGGCAGCACTCATGGCTACGGAAGCGCGTAAGGCTCCTGCAGTTTCCTCGGTTTACGAGGGGAATTGAAGAAATTCCAAAGAGCCCTCATTTCCGCCGCTTTATTTATAATCAGGGTCGGAAGTTGAGAGGCCCCGGACGTGTAGGCCGAATGGAGGCCTTCGGGGCACCTCTTTGCGGCGGAAGCTCCTTTGATTTTCTCCTTCTGATGTTCCCAAATACATTTAATATCCATATTGTTGGCGCGACCCGGAATTTTGGGGGAAAAGCTCTAATTAGGGTGGCGTCTGACTAATGCCTCATTTTCCCTAATTTAACGGTTGCGCATTGGGTTCTGGGAACCAACAAGTTGGGGAAATATGAATCCCACTCCTAATGAATGGTTGAAGCGAATGAAAACTTTAAAAAGGTGCATGGAAGTCGTCTTCCGTTGCGGAGGAACCCCATGAGCTTTGATGGCTAAAAAATTGAATTTTTGCGAGTTTTAAAGAGAGGATGAATTTGATGAAATGCGAGAGGGAATTAAGAGTATCCCTTAATATCAATAAGGCTATCAAAGGGCTGGTTCGCTTCACATCGTTTGTTTTTCTGGCCGTGGAGCTCTCCGTGATAAAAGTGCTCCGACAGGCTCTGAAGGAATGTAAAATGTTGTTGGTTACTTTCAAAGCGGCAAACGTTGAAATTTTCAATGATACCTAATGAGTTTTCCAAGAAATCCCGTTGGTTAAAACCGCATTCTATACTCCTTTTATATTATTTTACTTGCCAAGCTCTGGAGAAGTTAATTCGGCTTTTTGCCAATTTAATGAGGAAGATATGACGCGTTCCGCTACAGAATGACCAGCTTTTGATCGATAGTTCATGATTCATGCACATGCACCTAAACTGGTTAACAAAATGAATTTTGAGTAGTTATTTTATTATATTTCTACTGGTACTATACTATAGTTCTATACTATATCTAGTATAGTTCTACTATAAATCGTGACCTCATCTTATCTTTTCCAATTTATTAGCTTAAATTATCTGAGCACAAGAGTTGCATGAATGTATTGGTTGGCGTTTATGGAACGTTGAGTTTTATTGAATGAAAGAATGGCATTTCGTCTCGAATATAATATCTTGATTCTAGGATTCTAAAACTAATATAATTAAATGAAAAGAATGAAACTGATATAATTAAATGATTATACCCCCCAAGGAAATCCTTCATCTGCATATCAAATATGAAAGCTATCATTTTGAAGTGAATCAAATTTGGTAAGTCCCTGAATAAATACAGAGATGTTTCGATTGGAGAGTTTAGTAAGTATTTTTATAGGGAGATGCAGTAATTTCTACTTAAATATTGAGTGTATTTCAATTGAAATGGTTATGGCAGAGTTACGAATTTCTATCAGAATTTTAACTTACGTTTTCATTGTAGTTTTAGGGCAGGCATGCACAAACACTGCCACAGTGGCTGTGGCGCCACGGAATGCCACGGGACTCGGCCTGTGGCAACCTACCCCCCCACCCCTACCTCAACCCCTGCGATTTGATTCCCTCACTCGCTACCATGACCTTGGTTCGACAAGACGCTTATGCGGGAGTGAGAGAGAAAACCTTCTTTTTCGCGCTGGACTAGGCCTTTGCAGTCATTCAGTCTTTTCTAGTCGAATGGCACCACGGCAAGAAGGGTTTCGGCCTCGGAAGGAGGTGGAAGCTGGGAGCTTTGTAAATATTGTCATACTACTCTTGTAAAAAGCATACGCATGATAAAAAATATTAAGAAAAATTTTTAGTCGTCTCAGTTATTGGTTTCAATAATACTAGCAAAGCCCACTTTGACCATGCTAAGTTTGACCATTTGTCTCCGAACCGTCCGCTGCTTCTACCGCTACCACAACACGGTCTTCCGCGCCGCGACTCAGATTCCCCCTCCACACTACCGCACAACCGAGTTTGCCACGGCTAAGAGAGCGGTGGCAGGCGGCTGCCACCGTGGCATTTTCTTTGAACACGTTTTAGGATTTTAATACCAGATGAACAGGTAATTATTTCCACTCTGATTATCGCAAACCCTAACGAAATAGAAGCAACGAAACGAAGGAATAGAGTTCTCATGCAAACTTTAGCAATGATATATTAAGTGGTATGTGTTAAGTGACAGAAATGTGTAACAAAATCTTTGACAGAAATAGAGTCTAGAGTTTGATGATTCTCCACACCTCCAATGGAAACATTATGTTCAATTTCGTAGATGCCCGAAGGGATTTTGAGAGGAGTGAAAAGGGTTCGCAGGCGAAGGTCAAGGATTCGCAGAACCGGACAGGGGTTCGCCAGGTGCTAAACTCACTTCACTTAAGTGCACATTTTTACATTTCGGGGCGTTGACATTCCTCGTTTGGTATTTTTAGCTCTCCTTCTCTCAACCGCAAGTTATACTCCTCAGGCATTAAAGTTCGAATGCGAACATCTTGCCATCGAATATTAAATTATGCATTTTCTGATACTTTTTATACTGCTCTTGTTACTCTATGTTGATAGAAATAATAGTTTTAATTTAATTTTGGTGCGGAATAGGGGTAAATGTATTTTTCATCTATGTTTGTTATTTTTATGGCTGTAATGACATAGAAGCTCCTTAAGGAATGCTACGAAAAGTTTTACTTATGTTCAAAAAGTATCTTTTTTACGGTTTTATTATAAATCAAGTCACATAAGTATGTATGATACTGAATTATTGTACTAATTTAGGTCTCTCGTTCTTTAAAAGTAAAAAAAATTGGGTCTGCGTCGGACCAGACAGTGGAAGTTATACTTCTTTGGCCATTCGCAGACGCCCATCCACACACACACACACACACACTCACACACACACACACAGACGGACAGGATGTGTAAATGAAATATAAGACCTTTTCCTATGTTATCCAATTTATTTCTCTTCAATATATTATTATGAGTGCCTTCATTATTATATTACAAACTTATACATCATCATTATCAATAATCTCTCCTACAATCATTCTTTCATCTTGACTATTTTCTGGTTCCTCATTAGAAATCTGTATTCCAAGAAAGACACAATTGGTTTATGATAACTAAAGTAACTAACAAATATTCTAGATTCATGAGGGTGCTCGGATCATCAATTTCACTCGTGAAAATCAGCATTTTGCCGAACATTTAGAAAATAAACATTTTGCCTCATGAATTTACTATGGTTTTTTCTTCATGTACATAAAGTAATATAAGAATCAAGGAACCTTCAAAATTGAATATTTTGTCTGACCTGTATTATGAGCACAATATTTCATGTATTCCCTGTAAATGCCGTCTGGTTCTATCTCCCAAAATGTCGACTTTTATATCGAGTAGTTGATCAGCCGAAAAAGAATGTCGTGATTCCCTGCGAAAAAATTGTTTCCATTTTAGATTATATTTATATTGATATTATACTTAGAAAGACTACACCGCCTCAATGACGAGTTAAACCCGACCCATTCATTCATCAACCCTGGCCTTGTCTCACACCTAAATGTTTCTGTGTTTTTGGTGGATTTCCTAAAAAAAACTTTTGTTCAGCGACCCCAAAAACATAAATACCAGATAAAAAAGTGAAAAAAAACTGCGAAAAATGGCCAAAAGTTGCCTATTGTGGACAATTGGACCATTTTCGGTAAAAACGGATATCATATTCGGGTTCAGCGACCCCAAAAACATAAATATCAGATAAAAAAGTAAAAAAAGGTATAAAAAGGCACTTACAGAAAAATCTAACGCGAAAAATCTCACGCGTTGCGCGGTTTTTCGACCGACACCCCATCCCGTTACAACGAGCGCAAAGAAGTATAACTTCAAAAATCGATACTTGTAGAAGCATTGAATAATGATGTGTGCTGTTTCACTCTTGATCCTTGTAGTAGTTCCCAGTCGCCAATTGATAGCTAATGTAAGAAAAAGAGACATTCCAACCTTTCTTACAGCTTAACATTTTAAGGATATTTTCCTGATCCTATAAGACATGTAGTCTGATTCATGTATAGAGTACATGTATGAATCAAGCATGTTAATTATTCAATTGCTATTTGATACGGTAAACGCGGTTTTGATAGAGGGTTATTAAAACAGTTCCGAATAGCGTATTCAAACTAAAAATATTTATATCAGTTGAGATAACTAAACCGAAAACTTCGGAAGATCGAAACAAAAACAAAACGCTTTCCTAAAATATTATTTCGTGTAAGATTGACTCGATGCTTTCCTGGCGAACTTTCTCGCGAGTTTATCGCTCAAGGGCTTCCCAACAGGTTAAATGGTTAGCAGCCGAAGTTTGTATGGCGGAGTCAACCATCGAAACGTTGGCCTTTTACCGTGAAACCTCGCGGTTAAAGTCCGTAAGCTATTCACTTATCATTTCGTCAATCCAGTAATTAATGGATTACTAAGGCTTCCTCGAGCTATCTTGTACAGTTTTCATCATGTTTCTCCTATCCCCTTTTGCATAACTTCAGCAGTAAGAATATTTAATTAACTTCCAAACTTTGAATAGCATACCATTTATTTTAATTTCCAAAAGGACAAATTGTGAAGGAAATGGCATTGACATTAACTTCAATAAGGAACTTTTTCACTATAAATTAAATTGAGATATTATATCTATAATATAAAATAGAGTGTGGGTGTGTATATCTGTATGTATGTATGTTCGCTAAAAACTCGAGAACAGAGAGTCGCAAGACTTTGAAATTTTCTACATTGTTAAAAGTCTACCCCGCGCAGAGTATTGGCTACTTTTTATTTCCCTGACGTCCACGGTTCGAACCCAGAGGGTCAAAACTTTTCCATAAGAAATACACGTATAGGGCATTTTTTCGTAGAAGGGTTCATTTCTTTTGCAAAATTAAATTAGAAATAATGGCCTTAGAAAGATGAATAAAGCACCAAAAGATAGTAAATAAAATAAGGATTCTTTATTTGGTTGTAGAATATCGTTTTTGAATCAAATTTGCGCAGATTTTGATAAAGTTCGTGAATATTTTATCGAAATTTTGAGGTCGTAAACAACCCACCTCCCTGACGATCAAGGCGATTGTTGAGTCCCCAGCTCATGTACTTATCCGTAAGAACACATTCAGAAAATATGCCTACTTCAAATTAATGTTAAGAATAAGTCCTAGATTATGTGAAGAGGGAGAAATTTAAGGCGATATTAGTAACTGCAGCTATGAACGATATACTGCGAGGAATCGAGCGTACGAATACCAGTATTTAGGAAAGGTTTTAAATTTTATGGAAGTGTCTGTAGCAACCAAGTTTTATTTATATCAACCTAATTTTTTATTGACTATTTCGTGGGATAAATGGGTTTATAGTAGTTTGTTAGATGAAATTGCTTTCTCTCGATCAATACAACTGACTGCATATAAAAACCTGGTAAGTTTTGTATGTTTTTAACGCACTCTTTTGCAATAAGTTTATCGATTTACTTCGATAAATATTTAGCGATTGACGAAAATGGACTTGGTAAATATCGTAAAGATTTCCCAGTTTCAGTTAAGGACAGTAGTTAAACGGCGATTTGTAAAGCTTTAGCAAATCTACAATATCGTAACCCTCCATTGAAAAGGTAAAGCAAGTTTACGTTTTGTTATACGCAGAATAAAAAAAGTCATTCATTGTGGTTTTTTAAGTGCTTCCAATTCTTATACATTTACTATCATTCTGTTATCGGCGTTCAATCTCGGTTGTTTCGGAAGGATATAAAATACATTTTGGTTGTGTTTGATCATTGTTTCCGATATCCATTTTTTCCTTTTCTGAAAATGCCTCCTTAAACGTGATGCTGCTTATCCTAATGCTATCTTCGAATATACTTTTTATAATGCTTAAAGAAATGTTGTGCTCATCGAAGAATTGTTCATTCTAATATTTAAGTAACTTTTCAGATTTTATTATAACTTTATTTTGTTTGTTTATTGGTTTGGAAATGATGATAGCCTGGCATTTGCTACCTACCAAAAATTATGAGGCATGTGTTACGATCAAGCCTGTAACAAAAGTATTCATTAATTTTAATTTTTCCCCGTTGAGAATCAACGGGCACTTCAGCTAGTATTACATAAATTAAGGAATTATGAGTGTTATAAAATCTAAAATTTCCTAATTTTTGTTCATAATCCGAATATGATTTCACTGCGGCAAAATTGGTTAGAAAATTGAAAGCTTTCTCTATACAAGACTCGATGTTTAGAAATTATCAAATAAATATATCAAAAAGACAAAATTTTTGCAAAAAATTTATTTTTCCATAATGTTAAACGTTATACATAATTATGGATACGATTAATAATAGCATAAAATATGCTTAGTTTATGAAAATGGGTATTAGGCAGCAACAGAAGGAATCGTTTTATTTTTATGACAGCAATGACTGAAAATGATAATGGAACGACCACGAACGGTATGATCTTACTTGTAAAAATAATATTACCAATTATTAAATTTAATGAAATTTAAATAATATAAATTTGATTAAATTTACTAAATAAATAAATCTGTTTCTTTTGTATAGTAGTTATAAAGAAACTAAATATATCTGAGTAGCAAGGTAATGGTATATTACATATAAGAGCCTGCACCCAGGAAAAATCCCAAGGACTTGAAAAAATCTGATGGGGCCGGGAATCGAACGCAGGATCTTCCTGTCTCCGGGAGGCTGCCTTAACCATCTAAGACACCTGGGCAAAATATTTTCACAAGCCGTTTTGGGGACTTAGTGTGCAAGGGCAAGTGTGGTTTCGTCCGAATGTATCGTCCACGTGCCATGGCCTCATCGAGGCACCGGCAACACAAAGAGTTGTTAACGAGAAACCTCCCTTTAAGGATTCACAAGGAAAGGGTTAAAGGTATATCGCACATAAGGGCTTGCACTCAGGAAGAACCCCAAGGAAAAACGGACTTGAAAAAAGCCTTACGGGGCCGTAATAGCCGTTAAATTAAAGTAATAGCAATTTAAGTTGATATCATGAAATCTTTAGCGATGATTTTGTTTCATTTATCTGAAGAAAAGTACTACAGTAAAGCTCTCTAGGAGAGCATCAATCCGTGGAAGTAGAAGACTTGGGTTTGAGTCTCAGTTATATTTATATTTCCTCTTTTTTATCCCTGGATTTAAAAAATCAATCAACGTTTATTGAATATTCAGAAATTATTGAAGTGCTTGAATTTCCATGAGGATTACACTTGTAAATACGTAGGAAAAACATAATATTTACAATTTAGATGATTATTTGTAAGTATTTAGATACTGCTTGAGAGCTTTGCCAATAAGCACTTCTTGAAGCCGTTTTCAAAACAAAATTTATAAGAGTCTTTTCTTATATATTTGCTTAAATTATTGTGATGATCGATTAATAATATCAATGTGAATGAAGTGCATTTTGTGCCAAAGAATTGTTTTACGGAGTATAACGCAATGAACTTACTTGAATGCGGTGAAGACTACAATTAGAAAACTTGCCGCGTTACCTCGCCATCTCACGTGAAGTTTCAATGAGACGGCCGTCGTAAGTGAAATAGCACACTGGATGTATTCTAAGGGGAGAGAATTAAGTAGTTTTGGGTTCTGGAGAATGAGGTGAAAAAAAAACTGAAGCACTCAAAGTCGATACATTCGAAAACTTCAGATCAATCGATAGTGTTTTCTTGGCGAACTCCAAACCAATTTCCTTTATCAAAGTAATCAGGGATTTCTAGTTTACTCAGCCGTCAGCACCTGCGACGCAAATTGCCATTGCTTTGCAATTACTATCCACTGAGGCAAGACTCTTTATCCGAGCGTATTTATGATTTTCATTTTTGCATTCGTGACACCTCACTCAAAATAGGTCAGGCTAGGAGGACATTTCTGCTCATGTCACACGTATTATTTGCGCCATCTCGGAATGGATATTATATGGTTGAGGAAGAAACGTGTGAATTGAAGAAGGGAGCGAAGCATGTAAGTTTATAAAGAAATATTTTTGTTCATTATATGCAAAATCTGTATTTCCATAAAATATACCTTTCGGTGAATAATGAAAAATTCGAATATTTAGTATATTGTAAAATTATGGTTGAAAGGTCTCATAGGCAAGTATTATATACCTTATGTTTTTTACATCCACAATTCTTCTAATTATTTCTACTTCTAATTTAATAATTAATGACGATGGGTTAGATGGAAGAAGAGACTTTTAAGTCTCAATCTCGCCCAAATAAAGACGATTTATTATTATTATTATATCAGAGGGAATCATAAAGAGCGTTTAAAGGCTAAAATGCATAAGAAAGTAATTCCTAAATTATAGAAAAAATAATAAAAATTATCTATAAATTATGTTCTAAGTTGTATGAAAAGACTTCAAAGCAACAAGAGCATTCTAAGCTTATTTATCGGTTGAGGATGTCATTTCGTAGAGAGATGCAAAGTGAAATAAGAATATATAAATAGAGATAATTAAAGATGAGAGAAAGATTATTTGCCAGGATCTATATCAATGATGGGAATGCATATATCAAAAGGTAAATGAAGAGGGAATCATTGAGATTTAATTTATGTGCTTCGATTACGGAAATAATTAGCACTGAGCAACTAGAAATACTTGGAGATCAATATACATTGGGCTGGAGTCAGATCGAGTTTTTATTAAAAGAGAACTTTATGGGAAACTACTGCAATGTTTGTGACTAAAGGCCACATCGATTTACTTAAGGTACAAGCATATTATCGATGATAACAAAAATCTTCAAAATACATCCCTATAGTTACCAAAATCGTGTCTTCGCCATGAATTCGTGGAATCTTGCCTTTGATTTGATTTATAGATACCTCTCACTCTCGGATTTCCGAAGATGAGTTTGCTGAGGAAGCTGTAAATGACAACGGTGAAGCAGAGAGCTAAAAAGAGGAAGCCATATTGCGAGGTCAATGGTTATTGCACGAAACTTTGATTTCAGAGTCCCTCGTAACTCATAACACGGGGCGACGTGAACTCGAATTGCGACGCAAAGTGGAGCATTGCCTTTCACTTTCGAGTTATTTCGCGCCATCATATAGGCAAATAAACCCCCAAGTAATCGCTCATAAAGTTAGCTTTCCGTTAGGGCGACTTGTTTAATAGTCCCTCGCATCGGTGCCTCCCGTACACAACTTGGAACGAGTGATTTATTTGCGCGTGCCTCCAACGGATTCCAATCAAAGGACACGCACTATTTGCACATCCGACCACTTTTCCTCCTCCCCTGACGTCCTTGGATCGATTCCCCCGCTATGCAAATCCTCCGGAAAACTCAAATATTGGTGAACGTTCTCCTCCCGCGGTATCCTTCCTCGCAAATGTCTCGAAGGAAGTCGTCAAACAATTAACCCCTCCTCTTTTATGGTCCACTGGATTAAGTTCCGCGCCATTTTCGTCTGCGAGCGGCTGCGTTGATTTTTAAGTCCCCGATCGAGCGAAAGGCTCGTATATCAACGGGAGAAACTGTCGCGAAGTTCGGATTTTTGGGCGCAGTCCCTCTCCAGTCTTGAGGGGTCGTTACTTCGCGTTTGTCGTCGCTCTTGAATTTTCTTTTCCCTCCCAAAGACATTTCCCCTTCCGCCGTCTTATCCATTGTCTCCCGCCTTTTATTCCACCGAAAACCCTCCGTCGCTAACACGGCATCTGCTTCACAACTCCCTTGTAAGAGAAGCGATGCGAGAAAGCGTCGCAAACGCGGTGCAAACAAGGAGGAGAAGGGAATAAAAGGAGTGGAAGAGTGGAATCTGATAAAGTGGAAGCACTTGATTGAAAAGGATGCAGAGAGAGGCAGATGAATGCGGGGAACGGACGAAAGAGTAAACAAAGGAGAGAAGAATGAAGGGAAATCGGAGACGAGGGAAGAAGTGGTGATTGAAATAGATGAATAGAAATGGAGGCGGAAGTATGCGGGACGTAGGTTGAAGGACGTGTGGAGGAGGTGAATGTGGTTGAGATGAATTGAGAGGAAAAAGTGATGGAAGGTGAAAGTGCTTGAAGGTGAGTTAAACGGATGTTATCATTGATGACTGGAAAATATTTTGCGATGGGGCGACTGACGGAAGGTCAATCCTATACAAACAAGCAGAAGTAAACGGAAAAAGTAACGAAAATATAAAAAAGGGGTCAGAATAGGTGAGTCATCAAAAATAGTAAAACAATAAAACTGTCGTAACCTGTTTGGCAACAAACAGAACCAAATTGAAAACCGAAGAACCCTTATTTCTCCAGAGTGAAAACCGAACCCGAATTTCCGAAAACCCTTCAACTTTAATCGGAACCGGATATCCCTACATTTTCAATTCCAATTATTTTCTCGAATTATCATAGAGTTTATAATGATTTTTAGCAATACAATAGCATGCAATGGTGATTTGATACTTACTAATTTTAATATCTGAAGTCATTTATAGGTTATTTCTTTAGTATCAACAAATTCTGTACAACAAAAATTTTGTTTCCGGAGTACTAAATTTAATGCAAATAAATACTAAAAAAGTGTCACATGTGAGCAAAACACTTGCACAGGAATTATTTGATTGGTGCAAAAATTTCTGGCTCCAACCGATTTAGTGGTCGCTTCTCGAAAATGACCATAACCGAACTAAAACTTCATTAAACCATAGTAATATTCAAAACGAAATCTAGGTTGTAAATGCTGCTTCCATTAACAATCCCTTAAAATATGAGAAATAGGAGTTAAATAGTTCATAGAATAGAAATAATAAAAGCAGAGAATTATATGAAAGAAGCCTTCTTCTCCAAATCTGGATTAGATTTAAAATGGTGCAGGATAAATTCAATTTCGGAATAACATTCTGCAATCTCAGGTTTGCAAAAAATCCACAAAAGTTCAACCTTAAAATGTGATACATACGAAAGGAAGAAGATATGATGGGGGAAGAAAAAAGCATGAGCATCAGCTTGAAAATTCCTACGTGCTCTTTAATCAGGCATAACGTTCTAAGAAAAAGAATAATTGAAAATGAAATTAATTAAAAGTGTGTTGAATGGAAGCAAAATTAGGTCAGATAGTAAAACGAACGGAAATAATGAAAGAGAATGGATAAATTCATAATTATAATAATCTGAAATTAATAATAAGCGTGCGGTGGAATAGTTATTAACAACGACGAAATCATTTCTTAACAGAATACCTATTTAAAGAAATCTTCATGGTTTGGGAATACTCTCTGAAAATTACACTTGAAGTGGGAGGAGATTAGCGAAGAGAAGGTGATGGAAAAAATGAAAAACGTAATGCGAAAGAGAATGGGAAATGTGGTGAATATGAATGATTTTAGAGAGTAATTGAAGTTGATAAAGGAGGAAGTGAAGGCTATTCGTTTGAGAAAGGAAAAAGGAACATCAAAGGAGAGCAAAAGGAATAGTTAGATTGCAGCAAGAAGGACGCTGCAGGGAATTAAAGGAGCGAAGTGAAAGGAGATATGATTGCTTTGAAAAGGAAGTGAATGGTATGTGAAGTGGTGAAAGAAAGTGAAAGTGAACTTGTGGGAGTTGAGGGAAATCGCATGAGAAGTGAACGGAAATTGAGTGAAATGAATGTATGCAAATTGATGCACAAGCATGAAAGAAATGAAAGGAGTGGATTCAACCATGTATGGAATGAACTTTTTAACAAAAATAAAAGTTGATGACGATATAGATAGGAAATTACATCCAAAAACGGGATATAATTGGAGGAAATTAGATGAGGAAATTAAATAAGAGAATAAGGTATAGATGGAGGTAACAGGAGGTATAATGAAAAAACTGGTTGCATGCAGTATTAGATATGGAAGCGTAGGAGATGAAGAGACGATGCATGGATTGATATGATTCATTTTCGAGAAGTTTTATGTGGTAATGTGGTTTTTTAAACTAAATATTTAGATAAAATTTAACTTTATGGTAAAATTCTATATTCGAAGACATGATTTCGTGGAAAGACATTGCAGAGTGAAAAAACTTCGTAATTTGCATTCTATAACCATTAGGTATCACAACCCTCCAATATGATGTTATCGTTAAATATAAATCCATATGTCGGTATATAATACCGTTTATGAGCCTGAGAACTCTTTCTCTTAAGTCACAGCTATTATTATGGAGTTTTTCCTTCTTCTCTTTATCCGAATCATTTACATATTTTGAATCAAAAAAGGCTATCTTAAAGAAAGTCGAGTTAATTTGCTAATTAATCTATTAATATATTGAACCAAGGGGCAGTAAGGAATAATAAGTAATTCCTTACTGTCTAGTTTACATAAAAAATCAAACGTTTTGCCTCAACCAGCGAGTTGAATCAAAAAGAAAGTGAGAAAAAGAGCATCTGGAACAGATGAATATGCATGGTCTTCAGTTTCAACCAGGTCGTTGCATACAATACTGCTGAAGAAAATGAAAAATACACCAGTTTTCCTCATATTGATGGAAACCAGCCATTCAACCAAGGTCAACTTACTAATAAGTTAACAATTTTATAATAAAGTTTGACGGTGTGTGAGCTGCATATAAAGAATCATAATGAATTAGCTTTATCATTGTAATCATAAATAAACTTCCATGTTCTACTATCGTGAAAACCATAAAATCAAAGATGTCAACCTCTCGAAATCAATGAAATACAAACATCGTTAAACGGTGTGAATGGTAGCTTAAAATACTAAACCTCTGTTTAGATTCTTACTATAATTTCGAGAGTAAATTATCTCGTCCCTTGATCGTATGCAAAATTGATTTCTCCCATGAGCCAACGTGGATACGCTCTGGCCTCAACTCTCTCGACTGTCAAAGTTATGCTTGATACCACTTATCCTGCAATTCTGCTCAATACCACTCTTCGTAAACCTACACGGAAAATTAAAATTAATGCCACTTATTTCTTAAAAATAGAATCAACAGAGGAAATGAGATGGTCAAATATTGAGAGGAGAGGGGCTGCTATAAAAATAAATTTAGGTAGGTATAAAGGGAAAACACAGAGAGGAAGTCAAAGAAAGAATGATGCTAGATGACATAAATGGTGGGAAGTGTAAAAGATGGTGTGGAATAGGGATTTTTAAATACGCATGGACCAACTAAAAGATAGATCACTTATTGATGTACTTCGCTAACATCTTTAGGACTTCGTATATGGAATTTAGACATGTAGTATTTAATTTTTGCGGATTATTTTTATTGCATTTCTTTATCTATGCGAAAATAAGTGTTTTATAGCTCTGCGAAGGGATTCCGCATGGTTAATCCGGCAGTCATCCATTATACCACGCATCTTAATTCTTCTGGTTGCGATGGACTGGAATGGGCTGAGACAAAGGGAGGGAAGATGGATCGAGAAGAGAACGAGGAAAGAATGAACCGAAAGGGGACGAAAAGGTCAGCCAAGTGTCAATGATGAAGGGGAAGGAAGTGGACTGGCAGAGAAGGAAAGGTTATCGGAATTTGAGGAAGTGGCGACGGAGTTTCCTCTAATGCGCCCTCTCGCCAATTGAATTTTCCTTCGGAGTGAGGATTAGGCAGCAACCCTCTCGGCTGCACTTAAAATATATATGTGCCCTTTAATGCGGCCTAAATCTCGGCTTCCGCCATACATTTATAATGGCGACGAAAAAATTCATCCGCTAATGCATTTCCTTTAAGTTTTCCGCGAGCAGCTCGTCATCTAATTATTTATGGAGATGTCGCTGTAATTCGGTTTCCGAAAACACGTGACACGTTTCGACATCGACTTAACCTTCGCAGGAAATACGGATTCTGCAGCCGATAAGTTAGCGTAAGGCGGAAACTATGTATGAAGTGCTTCTACCATCACCACTTGAGATGGCGACCTCATTAAGAGCATGTCACCTGATTACACTAAATTTTGGAAAATACTACTAAATGCTGCTAAAATTTTGATCGAGGGAGTAATTTTGAGCAAACACTACCATAGGAAAAGATGATAAGGATTTCTTTCCACGTATATAATCATTTCGTTAAAAATCTGATGTGGCCAGCACATGACTTTCTCCATGTATAAGATGTAAATATTTATCTACGGCAGTATTTTCGAACTCTATATTCAATCTAAACTTAGAAGATAAGAGATTAATTTATATCATATTATCTTTTACGTCAAAAACATTATAAGTAATGTTTTCGGGACATGTTCGATGAAAAACGATGAAATGGCCTTTCGCCCCATCGCCCAGAGCACCCACAACGTACATAATCAGCAACTTCCGGTTTATCAGTAATTCACAAATAACTCCTACACAATCAGTGATACAAAAATATATTTCATACAAAAGTTGTAGTAAATTTAATTTTCTAAAACTTTTATAAGTTATAGTTTATACCTATATTCAATATTTATGGAGATATTTTGAAAACCGGACATGAGCTTTGAAGAATGAAGTTCAACTTCCGGTCAACCGATTTGCTCCAAAAACTAATCAACTCTAACGACACCAATTAATATACTATATATGAAATTTGGTGTTGATCCAACAAATTATTTTCATGTTAGAGCGCCCACAAAGTACATAATCAGCCACTTCCGGTTTATCAGTATTTCACGAATAACTCCCAATCAACCGGTGATACACAAATATGTTAAGTACAAAAGTTATAGTAAATAACATTATCTAAATCTTTTATAAGTAATACAATATACCTATATATCATATTTATGGAGATATTTTGAAAACCGGAAATGAGCTTTGATGAATGAAGCTCGACTTCCGGTTTACCGATTTACTTGAAAAACTAATCAACTCTGATAGCACACACCACAGTACTATATTTGAATTTTGGTATTGGTACGACAAATAGTTTTTACGTTAGAGCGCCCACTGTCACACACACACACACACACACACACACACACACACACACACACAGACATCATTCCGAAAATGGTCAAAACGTGTTCTAGGGACCCCAAAACATGTATTTCCGTTGAAATCTCGAAGTCAATTTTTTCATAAAAACAATACTTTCTTTATACTTCGTATATGGAGAAAGTAAAAACAATGAAATTGCTATTTTCGGAGAATAAACGCCGTCATCAGGTACAAAAAGCTTTACTGACGCGTCTTAAATTTTAGTTTGATTGGGGAGAAGGGAGCAGGGAAAGAAAAAAAGGGGAAAAGGAAAATGCGCTTCAAGATTATGTACTACCTTCTCATATATTTGCTGTTCTTTTGTAACAGTATTGTACGTTTTCATGCGTTAGATACAAAATTTCAAAATAATATTTTTAAATTTAGCATGTTATACAACGATATCCGTCGATTAAAATCGATATGAACTGACTTTACTTAGTGGAACGCCATCAATGAAAATGAACCGCAGACTGTATTTTCCACAAAAATCTTTTATTACACGACCGATTTTTATACACTATTATAAATTTTGTCTGTTTTCTGTTGTATGAACCTGAGGATGGCTGCAAGGCTGAAACCGGTCGTGTAATAAAAAAAATTGTGGAAAATACAGTCTGCAGTTCATTTTCACTATCTGTCGAGCCTATCTGAATACTCACGTGTACCTAATCATTTACAAAAGTTCTCATTTGATATCTTAATTATATAAGCGACGAAACAGGTATAAACAAACAATAATAGTTTTAACCTTTCCTTCTGCCTTCTGGTTAAATCTTTTCGATTGTTTAGGCGAGCGTATGAGGATATAAGAATATTAGGGCTTGAAAAAATAAGCGGTTAAATATGAGAATTTAAATATTAATGGAATTTTGAGTAGAAGACATTTTATCACTTCAAAAGTGGTTTTGCTTTTTATAGTTAAGCAAAAATATTCCCCTTAGTATTCGATTAAATACAAAAGTTGACTTAATTCCATTTTATAAATAACGGCAGTATTAAGATCTTACAATTAGCTCTAAAATGCATTTTAAATGGAGTAGGAATTTGATGATAAAAAAGTTATTTCGCCACTCGAAAAATTCATATATTACGAATAAACGAGATTTCTGCAAAAAATTGGATGGATTTACGCTTTTAGTAACTTCTCTGTAAGCTGAATCCTCAGAAGTTAAGCCACACATTCAGTTAATAACGCCGTGAAGGCAAGACAAAGCAGGCAATGGCCGTTTGATGGAAACGTTTGTTTTCCTAAATACTTGGAATCTAATGGATATTTTGATTTCGTGGAAGCATATCCAAGGATTAATTGCACCTTAAGCTCACTGAAGTCATTTCTGAAGTCTTTGCTGAAACGGGAAGAGCTTTAATGGGTAAATGAGCCTTCAGGAAGCCCAACCTAACAGACCTCCGGTTCCTTCTCTGAAGGCTTCCCTACCCTTGAACTTCCTATTTCCAGCTCTTTCCCATGATTCTACAGACATACCCACTTCCTATTCCTTTCCTCCATATGTTTCCTACTAACACTCTTCCCACTTACTCTATATTTTTTATGGAAAGTTTGTACAGCCTTCTACTGTCAATGATGCTCAGTTCTTCACCCATTTATTCTCCATACCCACTGTGACCTCATTCTCCATTCCCATTAATTCAACTAATTTTCCTTTTTTATTCCGAACGCATCTCATATCTACTCCATTTATTGGTTTACTCCGGATGTAGTTCTCGTATGCATAAATCCATGCAGAAGAAAATTCCCCGAGCATAGCCTGGGCAACCCATGGGAAACCTAGCGATCAACGTCATTTGCTTCGTTTATTGTAAGTCAAGTTCTAACCACATCAAGCGTAAATTGCAATTTCCTATCTCTAACTTTAACTCTCTTGCGTAATCAAGTTCTGTAACCAATCAAAATGTTCTTCACTCAGTATTCAGTCAATCCTTAGCCATTTCCTATTCGTTCACCCATTAACCTCCCATTCAGCTTATCTTTTAACATTATGCGGTGATCATTTTGAAATCGCATACCCTTCAATATTTAGTAATTAATACTCAATCTCTTGACTAGATACCCGTTTCTCCATGGTATTGCTTGCGAATTTTCATCACTACGTCCATAGCAAGTTCTCTTTGTCCTTTTCAAACCCTCATTAGCCAAACTCATACATTTAGTTTGCTCTTCCCTCCTTTTGATTTAGCATATCCTTCACGATGAATGCACTTATTATATAGACTTCAATCCGTAGTATTCCTAATAAGTTTATTTTTAAACATAAACAGGCACACACTGAACTACACAGCCAACTATTTTGCTGAAATATATATCAATTGATGAATTATATCAAATTTTGTTATATTATGCTTTCTAATCAGATTCTGAGTGGTTTAATATCTCCGAAGATAAATGCAAGGAAACGTATTTACCCTGCTCGTATCAGCGAGAGAATGTTCATTTTCTATGCATACATTTATAATTAGTAAGTAGCCTTTTTTATTCGCTGTTATGATGGAGATACGACATCAGGGTACTACTACAGGGTAAAATTAATTGTTTTTGAAGACAAGATTGCAGATTTGTGATTTTCGGGTGATAATGCATGCCTTTGATAGGCGATAAAATACACTGTAAAATATTTCATCTTAGGATGACTGAGTTATTAAATGCTTTTAATAACAATAGGATGCATTGCACCATTGGGTCTGAAAATAAAATTCTAAAGGAATTTTATTTAAATATTCTGAGATATTTTGATACATTTTGAGTAGTTAAACTTTGAAATAAAGAGGTAACATATTTATATTGCCACATCCATCAATATCGCATCTCTTAATAAATTAACTTAATTGTCTGTTGTAATCCTCCTTTACTTCAAAATGTCCTTTCCTGTTTTTATTTAATCGTATAATTTTTCCCCAATTATCTTACCATTCCCTTTCTTTCAAGCCTCACTCTTTCCTCATTCCTTCCTTTTTCAAGACTTCCTTGTTCCTCCCACTCTTCATTCATTCCATTTTTCACCTTCTTCATTCATCCACCCATTTCTATTCTCTTTCTCCCCTCATTTCACCTTTCTTATGCTTTCCTATCTAATTACTCCAATTCCCTTCAAGTATTTCCTCCTTATTCTCCCACCAATCACTTTCCTCCTTTTATTTCCCCTAATTCCCTTTGCATCCCACCAAAGAACCTTTTAAATCCATTCTCCTATCGCATAGGCCGCCGTCCATTAGCTCAATCCATTGAATTCTCTTATTTTCCTTTCCGACCGCTTTCCTTTCCCCTTTTAAATACCTCAATTAGAGTCTCTTACACAATAGCACCATCCCTTTATCCCCCGTCTATTTTCCTATAAGGCCTCCAATTTTTCAGTCTTAAATTTTTCCTTCTCCTTTCATTCGCTAATGGCCTCTCAAATTATCACATTTTTCCTTCATCTAGGTGAGAAACTTCCGAGAAATGGAGGGATGATAAAATCTCCCAATAGAGAAATCAACAATGATTTTGTTGGCATTTCAGAGTGTTAGTTTTCAATCGCCGAGTCATTCCTCATAACGGATAACAGTTATTCATTAGCACTCATTTATTCCAATTACGTTGTAATTAAGTACTTTATATTCCAACGCATTTGAGCTGATCTTCATAATTGATTATGGCGGAGGAAATGTTAGGATTTTTTGAACTCACTACTTGAAAAAAGTTTGGATACGATTTATTACAAATAGCATGCAAACGAAATTCAAAAATTCTTGTCTCCATTGAGAAGATGGGTACTTGCAAACAATTCTTTAACCAGATAAAATAGAGATATTACATTCAGGAAGACATAGCCTTTTTTATAGCAATAAAATGAGCTTGGGAAGTTTAACGTAGCTTAAAAATAATTTTTAGTTTTTTGAAGGTAATGACAGAATTTTCAGGTAATACTGAAATGAATAAAATCGTAAAACACTATCACCCGTACCAAGAAGTTGTATGATTAATCAGATAAGAATTAATAGCATCAGCCGAGAAATTATTACAGAAATCGATTAAAATAAAATAATTCATGAATGAAATAAAATTTATATGTACGGAAACCCTTTCTGTCATTTAAATGGCTAGAAAAGGTTCCTAATTTATATTATAAATTTTAGGTTATACCCACAATATTATTATAGCTCAATGTAAAAATAGAAAACCTCATACTGAAATTATGAATAAAATTACTAATCCCTATAGATGTAAGTTAAGTTTTTGAAATCTTTATCAGATGATTAGAAAGTAAAAATCTAAAATAATACTTGCAATGATTAAATTCACGTCAAATAAATGTCAATTTTATCCTCTATTATAATTTTTATAATCTATTTAATGTAAGAGGAATGAGCTGTGTTGGTTTGAAAACTCATTGCATCACTAAAATTCAACTTCACCACTTATAGAAAACTATCATGAGAAGAAGTTAGTATACATTGTTAGTTGATGTAATAAGAATTACTTTAATGAAAGTATTTTCAAGGATTATATACTGTTGGCTCTAGAAAAATTTAAGTTTAATTACATTAAATTAACTTAATAGTGAAGCATTAGATTTGAAGGAGTGGGATTATGGGTTATTGAATTTTCCATAGCGATACCTTGGACGCGGAGAAATGGCGCAATCCAAAATTATCGTCAATCAAACCCTCATAAAAATTAGAGATGAATTTCCCGCCCACACATAATTCGACTTTATGATGAAATATTCAAAAGGATGAAGACTTGCGTCACAACGACCGTCATTCAAAGCAGTAATGCGTTCGTATAAATATAATAATAATTCACCAGAGACTAATGCAGCGGCGAATGTTTACGGAACGAATTTGCCACGCTCCTAGTGTTTTACGGCCATAATAAAAATGGAAAATGGCCCTCGTGAGACGACGCTGCAGTTGATGGCACCTCTCAATTCCGAATGCCTTTTCATTCTTCCGAAGACATGTTCCCGATCGACACTTCCCAAGTTGTTCTTTCCACAGTTTTGATACCTCTTCCGTTCCTCACACACACCAACACCTCTCTTTCGCTACTCATTCGCTTCCTTTCTCTTCCCAAGAGACCTCTAGCATTCTCCTATCCAGTTGTCTCTTCGGTACCCTCTGAACTCTCTCCTTTCTCCAAACGCACACCACTATTTCTTTCTTTCTTATCTTCTCCTTCAGACCCTCTCCTTCACTATTTCATACTGTCTATCTCTGTTCTCGCGTCTAATGTTTCATTCCGACTTTCCACCATGATGCCCTTTTCTATGTCTCTCTTCATCTTACTCCCATTATCTACAATTCTCTCTCATTGTATCTTTCTGTTCTTTCACGTCTCCTCCAATTTTACTTCTCCCTTTGTATCATTGTGAAATTATTAATATTATTAGGGTCTTTATTAGGCGAGATTGAGACTAAAATGTCTCCTCTTCCATCTAGCCTGTAGTTAAGCTGTTACATTATTATAAGTATATTACATGTATCAATGAAACTTAGAGGAAAATAGAAGAACATGTGAGAAGGGGTTGCGGATGTAAAAAAAACCTAAGAAAAGCTTAGGAAAAAATATCCGCTGCAGGAAAACACCCACAAAGAAGGGGGGTGTGAAAAACCTGCGCAAACCTACTGATAGCAAAAACTAAAAGACATTGAAGAAAACAATGTACATATAACCTGAAAAATTACAAGAAGTGTTAGAGACATTATCAAGACAAATAATGAAAGTTAATAAAAAATGAAATGCAGAGAATACAGTAAGTAGATACATACACTTGTGATAAAAAATAAGACTGAACTAGAAAAAAGCAAAATAAAACACGATCAATGCAAAAATACAAAAATAACGCTCTACAATAATTATATAAGAGAGTTAACATCATGATTTAGACATAAACAATAATCTAAAGTAAGTTAATATTATGGAAATACAAAATAGTAAAAAAAGAAAAGGTTCTACTGGATGTAAACTGTAGTACCAATAACGAACAAAATATTCCAAAGTAAAGAAAGAAGTTTGAAGTGTTGTTCCGTGCAGCATGAAAAAATCAGGAAATAACGAACTTGGCTTATGGTTAAATGTAAAATGCTATGATGGAGATAATTAGCGTTATTGATTCTGAATTCCCAAGTCTGAGCTTCTCAAACAAGTTTCCGTTTAATATTCGATAGCTCTTAAAATTCACTAATATATAGATAGGTGTAAATAGATGTAAACATGTTCACAACACTAAAGAAATTTATTTTCAAATTTTTATGACAAACATTAATTTTATCCTTCTATCTGTTTTGACTGAAAAGATCTTCTGAATGTGTATTTTCTTTTATGTCTTTATCTATCTCTCTCTTTCTTTCGTCTCTTCATGCAAATTTCGCTGGCTTTTCTCACCCACCATCTCTTTGTGAGTGCCTTCCTGCAGTGGATATTTTTACTGTGATCTAAATTCTTTTTTTATTAGTTCCACAAAACAATTCTTTCTAATCATATTTCCTCATAACTTCATAGCAAAACATTATCGTTTTGTTTCGATATTGCGTAGTATGTACGCTTTCATGTTTAGTATGGGGTCAAACGAACGACATCCTTGTTCAAAGTTCCCCCAATAAAGACGTTTTTTACTGTATTGTAAATCTTTCGATGCCAGATAATACATGAGCTATAATGCATGGTTTCCCAATTTATGTCGAAAACTCCCCGTTACATTATTCAAAGTTGCCATGTTTCCAAGCGTGTTTTCTTCCTTCGTAAATACCTATCTAAAATGAGCTCACGGATATGAAAATGCAAGGTAAGAGAACAACAAGTTTGGGCTGGGAGTTAAGTATTCCACTTTTGGGAGGAGCTTGGAAGCACCGTTTTACGTTGCCTCGCGAATTTCCTCTGCATTTCATTACCTCTGTTTCCTTTTATCCCGTTCGACAGATTCGAGCAGAAACATGAAAGAAGGACATTAGAGCCATTCTTCAGCACGGATTCCAGTAAAAAGGAATCACGAAGCCAGTGTGGTTTTCAAAGAACGGGAATACCTCAATATTTCTTTCCTCTCATGCACTGATTTATCGATCCACATATAAAATTGAAGGAGGATCTTTTACTTAGACCTATACCGTGATGAGCATTGTGGAGACATGGTCTGAATTTTCCACCGGAGTTCCTCAGAGAAGTTATTTTTATTCACTTTGTCCTTAACCTTGTTTCCCTTGTTATTTTTCTTTCCATCGTCCTACTTTAGTTCGATACTCCAATTCCTTATCTATACCTGTTTTCGTAGTTACCATTTAAAAAAATAATTGAAATTGAGCATGCATTTTCCAGTGAATTAATTTATGCATTTCCTTAAGTTATTATTAAAACATGAAAAAGGAATGAATTTATTATTATAAAACAAAAGTTAACGAATATTTCTTCTCATCGATGATACTAAGAGGGCCAAGTTTTCCGCGTGCCCTTAAATATATTCTCGTATTTTTCTTTTTATTCCTCTCTCCTTTCCCCTTGATATTTATATCTTCCTCGAGTTTTCATAACATTCTTCCTTTCACTGCTATACCTTCTCCCCACTCTTTTCACACGAACCTTGCATCTTATTCTCCAACTATATTTCACCCTCTTCCCTTTGCCTTTAAACCTCTCTTGTCCTATTCTTCCCTCTCTCTCGAAATCTTCCTTCAGCGCTTTTCCAACGTAGGCACAAGAGAGAAATTCCTGCTGGCAATGCGAGGAAGAGGAAAAATTATAATAAGGGCGATTGAGCTTGTTATTCGACACCAATGTTATATTTACACTCTCCTGAAAAATTAATTAAAGATTAGCCTGCTTAAGATTATACTTTTCTGGATCATCAACGGAATTACTGATTCAATGTATACAATACCCATATAGTTGAAAACTTTTCTTTAGATGTTAGAATCGTTTATTGAGAATTACGAACTAGAGTGTGTATCATAACCATTATTTGAGGACAGAAAAAGAAAGTAAAAAAATTAATTTAATTAAAGGAATTGACAATTTTCTTATAATTTTTAACCAAAGCACTGTGTAATGTACAGCAGATATTAAAAAAGCTTTTCTTTTTAATTTATTTATGTATTATCCTTATATAAAAGCTTCCATTATTTACTTTGCAAATTAATGTGTGTTTTTAATCTTCAATTTTCAACTACTACAGTATGAATTTTCAGCAAAACGTCGTAGCTAAATTAATAAATATTATCGCAGCAGTAGCATATTGATATGTATTGATAATTTATATGAGTTAACATAATCTAGATAGATTATCTAGAGACAGATTTAGTGATTTATCGGTTTTCTTTTCGAAAATGTTCTCATTTTCATATGTCCGTACTTTCTATTACTTCAAGATGGGAAAATAGTCGTTGAATTTTTTTTCTGACTCTATTAGATGCAAAAGGCTTTTACTTGGGGTATGAATATTTGCATATATTTTGTAAGAATAAGTTGTAATAAGAATAAATTACTCTAATTATCAGCGCTAAATTGTAAAGCATATAAAAAGCAACGCTATTTAGTCATTCTGTATTTCAAAAGTGTAAATTGACCAATAACAGTCTGTTACTCTGTAAAGTAACTTCAAAAGGTTGTGGATCAATACCATGGAGTGCTAGATCAGACTCTGTAGTTAACGTATAAACCGTAAGTGCAAATCTCTTCTTGAACCACTTCCCTTATCCTCCACACGATTTATATGAATTGAACCTAATCCTACCTTTTGACTCCGACTCTCAGCCTACCGTAAATAAGAGATACCGTTGGGGTACCATTTCTCTTTCTTTCTTTCTCCGCCGGACTTAAATTACGATCGGAGAGCTGCGCAGTCTCAATATCACCCTTTAATAAGGTCCTACGTCCTTGGCTCTATTTTCCTTTCTTTTCCCCGTTTTATTTCCCACTGTCTCCTTCGCCCGCTCTCTCTTCTCCGAAAGGAGTTGCGGAAGAGGAAGTCTTTTCTCGTGTCTCTTCGATGGGGGAGAGATTTCAACGCTGCATTACGACGGGGGGCGATTTACTTTATTTCCCCGATGCGAGAGTGGTGATTCGGAGACAGAGATGGTAGAAAAGGTTCGGTGCTCTCTATGCACAAGCCAATCGTGCGCATGGAGTACGTGGCAACTGACTGCTCGGAGGTGAGATTAACCGAAAGAAGACTAGCGGGTTACGTAACACTTGGGCGAGGACTGCTCGACGAATGGTCTAAATGGTGAAGGATTACTCGGTGAAGGGAATAAATGGCGAAGGACTACTTGTCAAAGATACGATTTGGTGAAAAACTACTAGTAGATGGGACGACGATGTAATATATACCCCCAGACTAATCCAACCAATCCCCTTCATTTTCGAAGAAACAGTTATAATGACTTACAACGATAGCCATTTCATTTATTACATAGTATTTGTTAATTATTTATTGCATAATCATATATCTACCGACGCTGGGTAGTTTCTTAGACAAGTAGCCCTACGCCAAATATATTCTTATGTTAGACGAGTAGACCTCCGACACGTAGTCCCTTCGCCGAGCAGTCCAACGCCGTACAGTCTCTTCGTCAAGAATTTCTTCGCCGCAAGTCCTTGCACTCGCTTGGCTTGCAACTGGGTGACCATGAAGCTTTTACTTGTGTGAAAATGTATCCTCAGCGGGGAGAGATTTCAACACTGCATTACCATCCGAAGGGGGGGAGAGGCGATTTACTTTATTCCGCCGATGCGAGAGTGGGGATTTGGAGACAGTGACGTTAAAAAAGCGGCCGTGGAGGGTCGGCCGAGGACGCGGGAACGTTCCAAGAGGGATACGGATGAGAAAGTGTGTTTCCGAAGGGGAAGCCGATGAGGGGAGTTGTTGTTTAGCCACGGCTGAACTATACGGTGGGCGGCTCTCTGTCTGCGCCGCTGCAAAAGCGGAATAAATGCTCCCTATTTATTCCGATCTCCTCGAGAACGAATGGAGAGCGCTAAGTGGGATTCGATGTTTTGGGAGAAGCGGTCGAAAGCGAAGGAACGACGCTTTTCTTTCCGTATCGGACTTTTTAAAAGAGGAGAATCATTTCCATTGGAAATTCTCCCGAATGTCAAACGCTTTCTTTCGCCCGAGGCTTTCTTATAAACAGCCCCCGAAATTTTCAAGTCTGGATAATTTATCCAAAACATCTTCCCCGGAACGCTTCAAAAGCATCACCATCTTCTTTATGCTAAACTGAAAAGAAAGATAATTTTTCTGAAGGCTTTTAACTAAAATTGTAAAAAATCGAGGGGAGTTTCTTGGACGAAGAAAGTCAGGCGCAGCTTCTACACGATATTTTTGGATGACGAATAATTGTAATTTCTGTAGCATGAGAAATGAATTGAATATAAAAAAAATAATTTTTCGTGTAAACTAAAAGTGTTTGCATTGAAGGACTATGTGGTAGTAATTAAGTAAGAATTATAACGTCATTCTCCCGGTAAGAATGCTGTGCATGATATCTTTGTTTCTAAGTGATTATAATGGGCCAGCTACCAGAGATCTTAAATGATAACTTGCCTACTAAAACAAGTTGGAAACTAATACGTTACTTAAATATTTGATCTGAATGATTTAGATTTTACAAAAATGCATAGTATTTTGAAAATGGGGGTAAATACTTGGTTATTATACTTGATTTGTATCGAAAGAGTTTTATAAATAAGAGTAAACCTAACCATTTTCAGTAACTCTTCGCGTAAAAATTGGATCAATTAGCAAAAAGTATGGTAGTAGAACATGGTACAGGAAGAAGTATTTTTTCTGTTAATTTTCAAAATAGAAAGCAACCACAAAATCTATACTAAGCAGTCATATTCTATGAGGAAAAAACTTCATGTGCCGTAATCATTCAAATTTAAAATATATTTTTGAACACGTAAAAGTAACTCTTAGGTAGTAATTTTATTTATATGTGCCTCTTTAATTAAGATACATTTTCAGTCTGCACTTAAAACGTAGATTTTAGTAACTTGATCCACATTTCCGAAAGACGTACTTTCTACAGTATATTAATGGAAACATTTCTTTGAACTATGACTGCTTTTACGGGAATATTAATACGCTCTGCCGCCGCTATTCATATTTATTACGGCCGCGCTTCCGTTTACGTGTTTTGCACATTTTTATTTCCTCTATCCATTAAAGCTGGACGAGGGGAATTTTTCATTATTTGATGCACCGAGAGGAATTATTTGTGCTGATTTTACGCCGACCGTACCGGACGAGTCCTTTTACTTCCTGGAAGTGCCCGTTTTACGGCCAACCGTCGATCGAACCAATGAAACGGAGATCCTATCGCATTGTGCGGTCTACATTGCCTTGTGTTACAGGAAACAGGCTACGAGCGCAGTCCATGCTTCTCACTCCCACTTCCGTTCCTCAGTCCATGAATTTCTCAGCGGCAATACTTTTACTCTCCATATGATTGGAGGACGAGAGCAAGAGGACGGAAAAAATCACCTGAATTCTATTTTGGGAACGAATTTGTTTACTATTAGGTACTAGCTAAGCCCATGATATAAATTCGCAAATAAAAAAATCCCTAAAGAAACCCTTCTTCACTCTTGGAATGGAAATTATTTTACTAGCTACTTAACATTATATCTAATACTTTATTTGGATTTTTTAGTAATCAAGGAACACATTGAAATCACATATATCCTTAAGCTCTCGTTTTTCTTCAACTTTACAGAAACGTACTTCAGCGAAGTATATAAATGAGTGAAGAAGACTTGATAATATCGGAATGTATTCATTAAGTCGGAAAGTACACATGCTGATTGTTGTATAGCTGAAACAGGCTGAATTAATAAATACCTGTCAATATTACCAAGTCTTTCTTCGCTACTTTAGTATGCTTGCCACGAAGTCCGGCCAAATAATTTAGGTTTAATGAAATATATAAATACATATATATATACATATCAAATATGAATACATTATATGTTATTTAAATTTTATAGAGTAATTCGTGAGTAATTCTAATTTAAATTTCAAGTTTATTTTTCTTTCAAGGGATAAAAGAAAGATTCCCAGGCTTTTGGGTTTTTGTCTTTTAGACATTGAAATACTCTACCTCGTATCCCCAAGTTATTATGCTATGTTAGGAAATTTAACGTTAGCCTCAGTACCAACATGGAATAACAAGTAAATAATGTTTTAAACGACTATCATGAAATATCATAGATATGGCAATGAAACGATTTCTTTTATCAGTATGATATCTTTATTCGCCTATCATTCACACTGCTCTCTCGATAAGCATTCTCTACCCCCAAGGGGCACTCCAGTTTGGGAGAGAGAGAACACTAAACCTTTAAAATTATGAGAGGTCTTCAACAAGTCGGTAAGAAGCCTGGATTCGACGGAAGGAAACCAACTGAAAGCAAATCGAAGAGAGACGGAAAGATATGCTTTGATCAAAACTTCCGACATAGAAGTATATACAATTCCTGCCCACAATTTTAATTAACGATTTTCAAAATTTTATTACATTGAGCTCATGATATGAATTCAAATCATTTTTCTTAATTATCTCACGTACTTCTTCATTTGCATGTCATAATCGAGCATATAAATAAAATTTGTGATCGCAAAATTGTAAAAGAAAATTTACCTAATGTTCGGATGACTTCCAGGAATATCGCAAAATGTCGTAACCGATCGTGTATGTTTGCATTTATTCTGAATGCACATATTTACTTAAAGTGAATATATACTTGAATTCTAATAAAATGTGCTTTCTATGACGCTCTGGAAATTTACATAATGGTGTCTAAAGTGATATTAAAATTGTTTGTTTAATAGCACATAGTTCTGATAACATCACTTATGTATTCGCATTCCATTTTCTGAGAAAATATGACGTATCCTTTTATTATATGAACTTGACCCTCCATTTTAAATTCGTCAACCTGTATATTTTACCTCATTTTCGGTAAAAATAGATATATTGTTGTAAAATATGGCTCATGTACTTCTTTATTTACATGTCATCATCGTGCATATAAATAATATTTGTAATTTCGAAATTGTAATAGAAAGTTTACCTGACCGAAATAGCAATCAATTTATCGCAATAACGTATAATTTTAAATGAGAGAATTACCTAACTATACTAAAAATATCTGTCAATTTATGTCTTTATATATCTGTGGACAAAATAGCCGGTAAAAATTCTATTCGTAACATGAAATTCTATTTCTAGATGTGAAAAAAATCTCTGGCTACCATAAAATATTAAGTATATAAGATATAACGTGCATCGGAATTTTTAAGAGAATATGGAAAACGTCGTGTGCTGGCCACCCCAGACAATTTTTTCTCTCCCCCGATCCCTTTTATGAGGCCACTACTATCATCTTGTCCCTATCGTCTTCAATCTCCCTCTTCCCGAGTTCTCCATCACACTTTTATTCTTCCCAACTTCTCCCCCAAAGACCCACTCCTCCCTTATCTACCTCTTGGTGTTCCGCCCTGTTATTCATCCCTATCTCCTCCAACCTTTATAACCCAAGGACATTCGTTCCTCCTTTTCACCGCATTTATTCATTTAACTCTTTTTCGTTCCACTGCCACGAGTTGAGTGGTTTAAGGTTTGCCCTCTTCCTGCCCATGAACCCATCCCTGAACACCAATGTGGCCATTCCTAAAGAAGCGCTTCCTGGTCGTCGAGCAATCGCCCAAGAGAACTCCCGTGTGGTAGGTTGCGGAATCGCAGGGGAGCGAAAAAGTTTTAATCAGAGTTTCCGAAGTTGCGTGGATCGGTGGAAAGCTTTATAATTTCCCCCGATTCCTGAGGATGAAACTTTGAAGATTAAAATGTAAAACCCGCTGCTGATTCTAATAGAATTCAGATGTATCTAATACATCATGCGCTTATACATATGAAGTACATATTTTTACTTTCTCCATATACGTAGTATAGAGAAAGTATTGTTTTCATGAAAAATATCGACTTTGAGATTTAAACGGAAATACATGTTTTGGGGTCCCTAGAACACGTTTTAACCATTTTCGGAATGATGTCTGTGTGTATGTGTGTGTGTGTGTCTGTATGTGTGTGTGCGCTTGTTTTATTTGTAGAAATGAAGTTTATACTTAAGCCTATTACTATTTTACGTAATAGATTGCCGTGTTAGGCTACATTAAGAACCAATGTGATATTTTAATTTCCAAAACAAAAATACCGTTAGTTTTCCGCAAACAATTTAATTTTGTTTTAAATTATATTCTAGATATGATTTTATGTTAGATACAAGGGGAGAGATTAAGCCAACACAAATGTAATGGCTTTTAAGATATCCTGAATTCTACGATAAGCCCTTACAATTTTAAGTTATAAAATTTTTGTAAGAGAAGGGAATACGTACATCCACTGAAAGTACACGATTATTTGTTCTTTCATTCATTCACATTCATATGATTTTCATTCAATGTCCGAAAATATTTAATCAAAGATCATGAGGAAAATGTTAGAGTTCTATCAACTATATACTATAGACTAAATTATCCATAAACTGTTTTAAGAATAGAATGCTAGTTATTATCTAATAAAGAAGCTGATTACGTAATGAGAGGAATAGGTAGTTTGAGAACCTCATCTCACATTAAAAGTTTCATAGGAAGAAGCCTAGAAATAATGGCACTAAACTAAGATAAACTATTTACCAGCAACGTAAAAGGAAATCATTACCTACAGTTTGAAGATGCATTTTAAATTATCTGCATACTAAAGCATATGATCGATTGGATGATTTTGTCAATGAAAAAAATATTAGTAGGATTATACCTATCTATATTTTCGTGCTTTCAATTTGGACGAGTGTTATGCAATGGCTTTTGGTGAAATTATAAAAACGTAGTATACCTTGTGCATATTTGAAAGATCACATTCTCTCTCAATATTGCACTCATATCATTTTACATTGTGTGTGGACATTCTATACACAATTAAAAGAAATTCATTCATTTCTTATTGGTGAGTAATTAAAAGCAAAAATCCATCGAGATATTGTCTCTTTTGTGACTTCTTGATCTGACGAGTAGCGCGAATCTTCTAGGAATGAAATTTTATTTCACTCAGAGTAATTCATCTGTGCAGAGATAGACATGAATAATGTTGCAATGAAACCAAGTTAAAAACGACTGATACAGCTGAAGGCGTTGTATTTCCCTAAACGAAAAGCACTTCACAAAGAAGCGATAAATTTACGTTTGCATTTGAGAATCGCAAAGACATCTCATGAGGGCGTATGATGATGGGCGCCTACTTTGTCGACTCATAAAAACGGTAATTAAATACCATTGTTATCGCTATTTCCACCACTATCTCACCTTTCACCCATAATTCTCTCTTTTGTTTCCCCTTCCTCCCAAACGCCAAAACTTTATCCGGAACATTCACTCTTAAGACCCATTCCGAAATCCCTCTTCCTTGCCCTATTTCCCCCACCTTCTCCCGCTCCCTGTAGACCAACCCTCTGCTCGGATCTTCCCTAACAAAACTAGTGCTGCCACCTGGAAAAGTTCTTCAGAACCTTGACTAAATCCTAAACTGGAACATAAGAGTAGGCCATGGCAAGTTCTTATGTGAAACAAACAATTGAAACTTTAATGAAACCTTTTCATTTCCAAGGATTTCAGGTGGTCCAGATTGATTTTCCCCAAATATATCTCATAATTCTGATCATATATCAAAGAATACGAAATATCATTTTGATAATTTGTTTAAATAAGGTAATTTAATATAGGTTGGTAGATTTTCGTGGCGTTCAGGTATATTATTCACGGTTTCGGGTTCTCTTCCACGTTTATTGTCTTAGTCGAAACGTCGTCCGACTAAGACAATAAACGTGGAAAAGAACCCAAAACCATGAATTATAAGGTAATTTAATAATGCAAGTTTATAATTTTACTCCAACTTGATAATATATTAAGCAATGCCGTTGCTTCCTCTCCATTGATGGTCTACATGAAATCAATGATACCGTACTAAAAAAGCAATCTTTAACGAAATAAAAAATATATTGGTCAAATACGAACAACCTCTACCGCCCTAATATCTGTATAAAGAGGATGACAGGGTTTGTGGTATCTATTGTCTTTAAATATGACATCTAAAATGTGCCTCTGTTAAGTACTTCAGATAATGCCAAGGGCTTAAACATAGAAAAGCATTTTTAACAAATTATGTAACAAAACGTTATCTTTAACAAGAAATTAATGCTAATTAGCATGCGTTAATCAACACATAATATTAAAATAATATTAGCACGCTTTATCAAACAAATAGATGTGATTTAGTTGGGATAAAAAAACACACAATAAAAGTAATCTTAATCATTATCGTAGAGACATGGCTAATTATGGGACTACAATAGTTTGAGGGCAATAAGAAAAACAAACAAATTAAAAAGAAAAAAGAAAAAGGAAACTATCTTTTAATTGTACACTGGAGATTTCTATAATAACCCACCATATTGTATTCAGTTAATAGTTGTACATAATCCTCACACCTGATGCGAAATCAATACTAAAAAATCTGATGTGGCCAGCACATGACTTTCTTCATATATAAGATGTAAATATTTATCTACGACAGTATTTTCGGATTCTATATTAAATTTAAACCTGGAAGATAAGTGATTAATTTATATCATATCTTTTACGTCACAAACATTATGAATAATGTTTTCGGGACATGTTCGATGAAAAACGATGAAATTGGCCTTTCGCCCCAGCGCAGCGCCCAGAGCGACCACTAAGTACATACAGTACATCAGCAACTTCCGGTTTATCAGTATTTCATGAATAACTCCTAAACAATCAGTTATAAAAAAATATGTTTCATACAAAAATGATAGTAAGTTACATTTTCTAAAACTTTTATAAATAATAATATATACCTAAATATCATATTTATGGAGATATTTTGCAAAACCGGAAGTTTGCTTCGAAGAATAAATCTCAACTTCCGGTTGACCGATTTACTCCAAGACCTAATCAATTCTAACGACACCAACCAAATTATATATATGAAATTTGGTGTTGATACAACTAATAGTTTTACGTTAGAGCACCCACAAGCACAGACACACACCCACACAAACACAAAGACATCATTCCGAAAATGGTCAAAACGTGTTCTAGGGACCGCAAAACATGTATTTCCGTTGAAATCTCGAAGTCGATTTTTTTCATGAAAACAATACTTTCTCTATACTACGTATATGGAGAAAGTAAAAAAGCAGGACATAATCAGATTACTATTTAAAGAATCTAAGTGTTCAAATAAATTGCCAAAGTTAAGCTTGTTTTTTTTCTCTTCCGTACCTGAAAACCGGAAAATTATAAAACTAGAAACGCTCTGTTAGTGGATAAGTTTAAAGCTGTGGACGGGAAAGGAGTTAGAAAAACTTTAGGCAAAGAGTGGAGGCAGACTTGTCCACAGTTACTCTCGAACTCGTGCTAGCAGAAGAAAATCCTCTGCTTCTTCTGATCTTTTACTCTTTTGAAATCCTCTTTTCTCTCGGAGTTACTTTCCGTCGCAGGACCACTTGAACGCCATCCTCAATTCCGTTACGCTAACGTTTAACTTTAGAATTTTTGCAGTTTTTTGCTTTCTAAATCGCATTTTTTAGAATCATCAAATACTTGACCTCTAAAATGTTTTCAAGTGAATTTAGATATTTAAAAGTCTCTGCTTTGACCACCTAAATGTATGTGTTTAAATTTATACGTTACATAAATTATATATTGTGTCTAATATTAATATTTAAATGGCAAAGATTACGTAATAGTAGCTTTTATTTTACCATAATAGAAATCAACAGTCAACTAACTATTTATTAAGGTATTTCTCATATCCACCAATTTTAATTTACATGTTTTCTTACTTAAAAAAAGCTTCGTTAACTATGGAAAGAAAATATTCTAAAACCAATTAAAAGTGCAGTCATTAGTAAAATTTTAAAAGTTACTTATTAATATCAAAATATTTAGATTTGAAAATAGCTAGTAGTTAAAGTTTCGAATAAAAATGCACGCAATACGTTTACATTTGGTTTTTATAATATATAAAACATATTTTGCAATAGAAAACACAAAACGTATAATCATATCACCTTAATTGGTCATTGTTTTCCTATGACTACCACTAAATTATCAATTAAGCAGAAAATCGCATAATTAATCTATGAATCTTGTTTTCCAGCTCCACGCGTTGAATAAAAGCCTTCATGTTATCCGTTATCAGTTCGTGTAGGAAGCCAAAGATAAAGTTCACGTAGGTAAATTCTGAAAATGAAATGTGCTAGGGAACTCGATCAAATGAAAGCATGTAGCCGGTGCTTTTTCATCTTTATAGGGCGACAAAGGCCACTTTAGGGTCTTCCAGGGTGTAGATAAGGAGCGACCCTCCTTCTTCATTGTCACCATAAAAATAGTGGTTTCATGTTCAGAGTGGAAGGAGGAGCTAATTTTCTGATATACCAAATAGGCTTACCAGTAGAGATAAAGTCACCAACTGCAATTCAACTCAAATAAAGTGGCTGATCTTTCTGCCGCAATTAGATAGTCGTAAATAATATTAGTATCCTATTGAATTGATTACTTTTCATTTTTCCTTCGTTTAGAGACTAAATAAATATTGTTCGATGTTCAAATAGTTCCATTTCAATTGACACTAATTTTGATTCAACATTCTACAGTTTAATCTTCACGAACAAAGCATATAATGATGTGTCCTGGACTAAATTAAAATTAATAAAGATCAAAAATTACATTATTTTGATCCTTTTAAATTTTGTTTTACTTTTTTGTCCGTTGCCATATCAGCAAATTGACATTCTAAATTAATAGTTCCAATTGAGGTTGCAATTAGTAGTCATATTGCTCATCATTTAAGGGGTTCATTGCAGACATATCAATCTGTTAATATAACTGCTGCCTTTTCTAAAATTGTTCTACAATTCACCTAACAGTTATATTTAATATTTGTGCATCGATTATCAACAATTTTGCGCCATTTATACCACTTTATAATTTATTATTTAAATTTTTATAATTAAGAGAAGCGTTACAAAAATTTTACTAAACTTTTACCATTTGAAATAACGAGAGCTAGAGAAGATACGAAAGGCTCATTAATTTTACAAATCAACTATTTTCTACCGTTTGCATTTGGAAATCAATAAAAATTTAGAGCTTAAAGGAGAAAAACCTAACATAGCTCTACTTTCCTTGTCTTATTACCATTCAAATGTTAACTATTCGTATAATATCTTTATTTTGTTTTAACTTTAATTGATAGAGTAACTGCTGTCATTTAAAAGAGATATTTAAAGCAAATATTTTTAACTAACTCAATTTCATGAGAATGAAAAAGATACCGTGTAAGAATTATATAGATTCTGATGCACGTTTTGGAAATCACACCAATTATTTCGGAATGGATCCATTTCTAGGCAATAAAAGGAACGGCGTCACGAATACTGATAAATTCTCCTCCGAATCTGCCATTATCCCTTCTCTAATACTTCATCTATATTTATTTTCGACCTTCCTCCGTCCTTAGCCACGCTTCTTGCCCACTCTGGTCACGACCCCTCCAACTTGCCCAAATGGCTTCTGTCCCCTTCTTTCACTTGCTGACCATGTCCGAATTTTCTGACCACCTGGACTTCCAAAGCGATTGAAAACCTTATGGGAAATTTAGCTTTTGCCCGGATCGAATTCCTGCACTCGACTGTAATGGATTTTGGAAGGTTTCTCCACTTTCTCTCGCGTTTCTTCAATATATTTATTTTCCCCGCGACGTTTCCTTTTAGCAATCTTTCATTCCGAATCACTTCTGTCGTAATCTATGGCCATAATTCGATAAATGATGTAGTGAAAGGTATTTCCGCAAGTGTCAGCACAGTCTGGTCACGAAGCATATGGTATCGGTATGAATAGGTCGGCGATTCTATAGATACGGTCACTCTACGACTTACGGTAAGAGCATGTGGAGAATAACGTAGTTGTACCTTGACGTAATAAAACATTTTCGATCAAAGGCCCGAGAAAATAGGTAAATGCATTTGAATTGTGAGGTCAATTGCTGCTAGGGTAAATAGAAACGTCTCCATGGATAAATGTATCTATAATAGGGCGGAATAGACACGGGATCTTCAAATATTGAGAGGGGTGATGCATAACTAAAGAAATTGACTATTAAAGAGAGAGATTGAAGATTTAAAAAATGAGGATACTTTAAAAGGTGAGGCTATGTATTTACAAAGAAAGGCTAAGCACATGAATAAATAAGGTATTTGAGGAAAATAAGCTTACAAAAAGAAAAGAATAAAGTACATACGTACATATAAATCAAATTTTTTGGTATAAGAATACGCTCATCAAGGTAAACTCAAGGAAGTAATTAAATTATGAGAATTTTTTAAAAACTAATCAACCACCATAACTAGATATCAATATGCTATAACATTAAGATCTCCTATTCAAAAATAAAAAAATTACCCAGGTAATGTGCGCAAAATACTTCGAGGTTAACGTAATAAAAGTAATAAGATATAATTATCCCACTACAAAATGTGTAGCATTATATATTAATAAATAAAAATTATAAAAATTAGCGAAATATGAATTTTATGTGAAACGTAAGCATTTGTCTGGTTTCATTTTTAAATGATACTTCTTTAATTAACATTTTTAAATTAATAAGATGTAACTTATCTTTCAAGAATCTGTACGTATATATGGAGATGATTTTCTGAAGTATCCTCTTGATATAGGAGATGAGACTGCTCTTCACATTTGACACTAATTTGAAAATTGGAATGCATGTATAGTATACTTCATCAAGCAAATGTAAACTATAGTTTTCTTGTATTTACGAAAACATTTCTACGAAAAATCAATTTTGTAATAAAATCTCTAATATTCTAAAAATTATAAGAAAAATTTTCTTTGAAAATAGTTTGATTCCAATGCAGTTTCAGCAATTAGCTCCACGCAGACCTTGGCTAATTTCTTCGTTCGATCAAAAGGGAAAACTGTATCAACTGCGTTGATAACGCTCTCCTAAGCAACAGCCTCAAAAACAGCGGCCTAACCAAAAGATCCGCCCTATTTAAGCCTCGGAGAACACGAAGACTGAGAAGTTAACCTCAGGATTTCATAAGACAAACTGGTGTGTCGTTGTGATTTTATTTCAGATCCTAAATCCACATTCTTTCTAGGGCACATCGGAAAAACCCTTGAGAAGATCGCTAACGGAAAGACACGCTTCGTACTGTACATATCTCGGCAGAGAACTCCAAATATCCTTCGGCCATCCAAAGTTGAGCGTTGTTTCCACCATTCGAGTTGACCCTCACTGATATCCCCACATCCCTTCGTGATTCATTTTTCTGACCCCATTCTTATTGTCGTCATCAAAATTATCACTACATTTTGCATTAATTGGGTAATGTTTACTTCTTTTTTACATTGATATTTTTAAAGAAATTTTTTCATAGAGAAGGAATCTTTTTATTCACAAGCGCTTTGTACATAGGTAGCTTTGAAGTGCTTTACCTGCAGCTAGTACCCCCAAACCGCAGGCTACAACGGGCATTCTATCAATTCTGGGCTACCTTTACCCTGGAGAAATCAAACCCTGCCTTTGCCATGGGTACACTACTTTTTTCGATTTGCGATTTATAGATGAATTACGTATAAAGCGTTTTTGGTTTGCATAAAAATTGCGAATTCGTTTCTGATAAAAAATCTTAAATAAAAACTTGATAATTTAGCTATAATAAATATTGCTATTATTTTTATTACAAACATAACGGATTAAGGGGGAGTTGGTGAAACTACTTCATAATCGCAGATCATTCATTAATTAATTTAAAAAAGACGTAGGTTTCGTTAAAGCGTAGCGTCTTCTGCTGCAATAATTCACTGACTATTTGTTTTATAAAACCACCAAGGTCGTTAAAATAGCTTAGTGAATGACTGCAGCGGTAGATGCTACGCTATAACGAAACCAAAGTCATTTTTATTAAAAATTATTTGGTGGACTCTTCGAAGCGATTTTTTCCTTTTCGGTGACTATTACAACAAATTTCACATTTCATGTTTGTGCATGACCTAATGATAGTGGGTACACATTTGGAAAAGTTTACATTCTATATTGAGTTCATTATAAATAGCATTATGTTTAGTTTAAAATGAAATCCTTACCATCAAACTCTTAATTAATCTTAAATGGAAATGCACTAATTAATGTATAATTCTTTCGTCAAGGGCACTCGGCACGATCCATTCTATGAATCTTTGTTGAACGCAGTAATTTCCGTTCCTCTTGAAACTTCATTTTCCCCCTTAAGAGCAACTAATTAAACCCTCATTATCATATTTATCTCGATGAAAAGAGGAAACAGAAAAACAAATATAATTTCTGTACGCCGTTTATTTCAGCCTCTCCAAGCGTGCAGTTAGCAAATCCCGAGTGAATCGCTCTGTTTTTCAGAAGCTTAAATAATTCCGGGAGATGAAGTCTAAGGGAAATTCCCCAAAGCTATGAACATCGGAAGAGCTATGGAGAAAATTCGCCGACCCTTTTACTCTGGATATTGTGACTAAAGTTGCGAAACTGATTTTTTCCTAAAGAAACGAAGTAATCTTCCTAACATTTTCACGGATAAACTATTGATTTCTTAAGATGCACTACTGTCAATTGTCCTTAACTATGTAGACTAATTAGTTAATGCGTCGATTTTAGAATCCGGAAATCCGGCAACATTTTTCTAGGGATAAAACTATTCCCTTGTTCTGATGAGAAGAAACATTTTGAATCAATACCGTGCGATAATTTCTTATTTAACCTTCAAGAACGAAAATCATGGTTCTTAATCTTAAATGCATCTAATAACCGAGGCCACGGCGAATGCTATGAGACAAATTGCAAACAAACTGTAAATCGTAATAATATAAACGACAGAAGATTTTAAATAGGCTGAGAATAAAAAGTACCTCTCACTTGCCAAATTGGCTAACTCTACTTTTCTAATTCTTTAAAATATTAATGCAAAACCACTTGGTAACTCTTTACTTTCCGATACATGTGAAATAAAAATTCAAAAATATTTCTTGTGTAATGTGCTTTATGAAATGACATAACGAAGTTGATTGCTGCCAAATAATATGAAACAATTTATTTCAGAAACCAATGTGGCTTTCGAAAAAAATCAATTTAATGAATTTATTTTAATGAAATTATACACAAATCGAGCAAGCATTCATACTCGAATCAATGCCATTTGTCACGAAATATCACCACCTTACTTTTAATTCACCTGTTACGTTAAATGCTCATCTGCTCTCATTAATCGATGTCTTTTGGTATGGGATAGAGAGAAAGTATATTTCAGTTACTTTTGTGTCAGCCTTGACCACTGCTGTTATGGCATGAAAGCCACCGAGGTATGGATACACTTGTCGGAAGGACAGAGGGCAAGGGATGGTTCAGAGTCAGTCGCAGATGAGAGTTGGAATTATCTATGATGTGTTGTTTCGCACTGGCTCTGGCATCCCTCACCCTCCTATGTTTAGTGGTGTCCTCTATACCTTCCGAAAGAGATATAAGGAAGACCCAAATTAGGGTCGGGGCCTTCTGCCCACCGTCGCCTTGGTGAATACACTTGCCTCTGTGACCGTCCGGTCTTTAACCGGTGGCCAAGATGGTCTTCCGCCTAGTTCCTCGGTCTTATTGTTAGTTAGCAAGTTTCGTTTCCTGTAAGTTAACTCTAAGTAAATAAATCCGCTCTGCCAAACTGATTAGATTGTGTCTTCCAATGTCTTTACGACACACTGATTAGGGGCTCTATTAAAGGTTTCTCCTTGTAGAATGCAAGGAAAGTATAACTCATAGATTCATTGGGTTTTACTTACGGGTACAAGTTCATAGCATTTATGCTCAATGCGGAAAGCAATGGCAAACTAACTCACTCTTCGCATAGGATAGTAAGCCTCATTTTTCTTTGCTAGGACTTGGTAGGTAAAATTAGAAGGGAGTGAGGTTTTAACAGACATTCCGACTCAATATTTCACAAACAATATCTTCACTCTACAAGGCATGGCTTGATTTTCGAAGTGTATTTTAAATTTAAGATCAATTTTGATACAACAATTCCTACCGAGTTCACCAGAAGAAATGCTTGGAAATATTCAGCATCCCCAATGTATAGGTACTAATCTTCTCAACTCTTCCGGTGTACAAAAACCAATGAAATGTGATATTACGGAGATATTTCATCAGCTAAGAAGTATTGCTAATTAGCCTTAAAACAGATATACATCTCACGTTCGCATTATAAAGGCACATGCACTTACAGTCACATCGGTCTTTGCATTAATCACTCATTACTCTCCATAAGACCACTCAAGGTTAAAAGGTTTCCTTTTTAGATGCTATAACGGCGGCAACCGGTGTATAGAACTCGTAACAAAAAAGGAAGATATCAAAGAGATAAAAATGTCCCTTCCTCGCTTCTTCAGGTCATTAATCTTCTAAAGCATTCAGAATAAAACGATTCTCAAAGCGGAAAAGCAATCTTTCATGCAAAAAATGTAAAGTTGAAAAAGAATTCCAACCGAAGCATTTTTTAATATTCGATTATTCTCTCGCAGCATTCCGCTGAAATTCCTCTACGATTAATTACGAAATAAGAATGTCGTAAGAATCGCCCTTACAAATCCATTGATTAAAACGTTTCTTTGATTTATATTCCTGTTGTAAATTCATCACTCGATTCCAATCCGTCGACGCTATTAATTATCGATATCAATCTTCCGGTATTCTGTGACACTGTCCTACAAATTCAAATAAAGAAATTATTTAAAAAAGCTTTCGGAAACGTAGTTCGGATTTGACGCAGAGGAAGGAAAAGCCAGCCAGCGTGCTTCTTATTAATTGACGAAAAAAATGCTGAATTTACTTCAATTGAAATAAATATTTTCTCGTCAAAGCAATTGCATACACGGAAAATGGTTAAATAATTGAAGGAAAAGGGATTCCTCTCCAATCATTCCGGTAAGATTTGCTCTTATCCTTGATATCGGAAAAGGAATCTCATATATAGGCCAATATATGATACCTAAAGCAGAGATGTGCTTCGTCTTTGAAATGCTACTACGGGGACTATGAAAAATTACAGCTGAAGGTAGTAATATTCTTTAGGAAAACTCCTATTCTAGGATATAATGCAAAATCTGCTGTGACGGGAAGGGCTCGTGGAATGTAATTCGCGCACCAAGTGGTGTCTTTGAGATCTAGTCTCAGTTGCACCAAACATAATTGCATGTCGGACAAGTATTCAAAGGCCTTATGTGGTTTAGGAAAATGTCTGCTGTAGCAATCTAACATCCTTTAACAACTTGCATTAAATTAACCTGATTCATTGCGTTCATTCTACGTGATGAAGATTACTTCCTCATAAATAATTCATATCTAATGAGTAATCACGTAAAAGAGTGTCTCAGTGGTGACTTGGTGCAATCGCTTCTATATAATAGTAAGGAAAAATAGGATTCTAACCATTGCTATTTTTAAATACACGTATATTATAATCCAAAAAATAATATATTGGCTGAGTAAACAAAAAGCAAAGATAAAGGCGGTTCTACTGCTAACCAATTGTTTTATTTTGGTTAATCCCTAGAAGAAATAGTTTATATAATCCCTGAGTTATGTTACCAAACGAAAAGGATGATAAAAAGTCATTATTGTAAAAATTGCCTTAAATAACTAAAACCTCTTTGGTCATAGAAAAAAAGTAGAGTAACACTCTGCAACAATTATTATTACTCCAGTTGGTGGTAACTGAGGAAATAAAAATTAAATCTATGGAAGTTTGCGATGGAGAAGACTCGTTCTTCCAGAAATAGAGCCTAGAGAAATATGACGTACTACGTAAACGTGATTTATACAGAAAGTAACGTCGATATGGATAATTAGCGAGATAATTACTTCGTAATTTAACGGGAAAAATTAATTCCAGTAATTGACTGTGCAACACAAGGAACAGAAAATGGATACTGGATCAATAAACACAGATAAAAGAAAGGTCGAAGTCAAGGTAGAGGCAGTGATTTTATAGAATTTTATAGGTCAATAAAGCACTGCAATCCGAAATGATGCCAAAGATATACTCTCTTCATCTACCTGGATAGATAAATAATAGTGAAAGAGATTGATCCTCCTTAAATAAATCACGCTCATTGGGATCCAATCAAAGTTGAACGACGTAAATAACAAAAACCATCATCCAAAGCATGTGCTGCAAATAGTAGCTTACCAAGACCTAAAATTTGGTAGAATCTCAAAGAATCCAGATAACTCCAGCAACAAATTTGAATAAACTCTATACGCATAGTGGTTAACTATTCTTTAAATAAACAAAAGAAATTCATCTCTAGGGACGAAAATGTTTTTAGAAATATCCTTCAACCGTAATATGAAGTGAGAAGAGGTGAAATTACTCAAAGCCATATAGTATTCGTGAGATCTAGCTTTGCGTTCATTGGCTATTTCTGCCTTTACGACAGTTGCCTCACGGACAATTGCATACCACGTACTTTTGAGTCCCAGAAAATTGTACCCATAGGACATCTGCGTCCCTCGGACTATTGCGTCCCGGACATTTTTCACAACTGATTCAGTAAAAACATTTACAAAAGGGAAAAGCGACGACCCAACCGAACGCCTTACTTAAGGGACGCAAAAGTCCCAAGGACAAAAATGTCCGAGATAGAGTTTTCCGGACCCGGATATTTCCCAAATGATAAGCTAATTATATTAATTCGTATTCCTTTAACATTTTCCGTAATGGAGATATACGAAACCTGTAACTCGCGCCATTTTATTTCCTCTATGAATTCAGAAAGAAAGACGCGACCTCTCCGTGTATCCACTATTGCCTCGACCACGCCCCAATTATTTGCATGTGTAACGAGTCCCCTCCGACACGAAAAAGGAAAGAAGTTCACGCAATTTATTCCGTGTCATTTATTTAAATTTATTCGAGGAACAGATGGGTGAGCGTGCTTCCGTAAAAGCACAACTTTCTCCGCTATCTCGTCTGAGCAAATATTTTGGGCGGATTCGCCAAGAGATACGTGGGATGCCTCAAAAACTCCCAATTCCACGTTCCGCTCTATTTCGGTCGACGTAAAGGTTATGGAAGATAACCAGCGGACATTAAACATCCGCAATCTGTGTTGTAATGAGGAATCGTTGGCTCCGGCATTGAGAGATCTTGGATATCCGAAGTACTGCAATTGCGTTTTTCCTCTTTCTCTTGTGAAGTGGGTCGGATTGAAGGGCAGATGGGATGGAAACGACAAACCGTGGACAGAGATTCCCGCGTCAATACGAAATCATTGGCTGCGCGCGGGGTTGTCTCCATTTACGCAGTTCGCGTCTCGTTTGTTTTACGAATCGAGTCTTCTGCCCCCTCCGCCTACTTCAGCGCCACTCCCTTGTTATTCATGATGCCCCTAACCTAATATTTTTGCAGTCTCCGCGATTCCGAACCCGGATGATCTGTTCTCCGCACTGTTTCAAAACAATTGACGAATGAAAGCGCAAACGAAGAAGAGAGATACTCGTGAGAATTTTGATATACGATGCCGAACACATGCGGATTGTCTACAGCTCGGCCATAACGAACTCATTCCTTTACCAGAAGATAATAACACTGTTATCATCGCCTCTGCGAAACTAATTCGACCGCAGTGTACACGCAGCATTGCGGTGATGCGAAATCTTTTATGAGCGCAGGCAGTATTTCACGTTGATTATCTTACGTGGCTAGCATCCAAGTGAAATTATTTCCTTGGCAACCCGATTTTACTTCTTTGCTGGTACAGTACCGGGCTTTTACGACCATTTCGTGCGATAGAGCTAGACCTTAGGATGTAGGCCAATAAAGGTAGGTAATGTTTATTCCTAGATTGTGGTGAAATGTAGATGACTCGATTAGTGATTCTATTCACAACACAGGGCACGAAATTTGTGTAATGCAAGAATGTTTGCCATGAAATCACCTCATATTTATGTTATGACTTCTTTTTAAATGTTTAGGCACAAATATGCATAAACCATTTGCTATCCGTATATGTGTTTTAAGGAGTATAACAACTCAATATTTTAGGGAGAGCTATATATAGACTTCAGTTGACATAGTTTAAGTAACCTACTTGAGCAATTTCCTTAGGAAGCTTAAAACAGAAAATAAGTTTAGATTCATTTATACTTCGTGAGAAAAATAATGTGATGATCAAATCATCGGGAGCGTTGGAATAGACGAGCTGATAAAGATACAAGATAGACTCTCTATTGTGGTACCGTATGGTCGATTTCATATGTATAAAAGCAAAACAATTATGTATCTCTAACTTTTCATTGTATGCGATAGCAACCTGTTTGTCATGAGCTTTCATACAATAGTCCTACTATAACTGCAAAAGAACTTCGTCCACACTAAGTTTTAAAGGGAAGTTTAGCTTCATGCATTGCTGAATTTCATTTGAATGACAATAAAACCGACACAATGCATGAAATAGAGGCAATTAAAGTCATGAGCATAACTTTCTAGGAAATAAATATCTTTTTATGTACACATCCCTCAAATGATGGAGGAATTTTTGCGATATATAATAATTTGGACGATTTGAAACTTAAATACTAAAATTAAAATCAACTTCTGGTCTATCAATAAGAGTTAACCAATATTCTAAACTTGTAAAAATTATCCTGACTTTCATATTAACTCACCAAAAATTAATTGAAAAACATTCACCGTAGGTCATCCCATTTCCATTTATGAAATGGCCTGAAGTAATACGCGTGCGGTCTTAAGGATTTTAATCACTTAAGAGAAGGATACAGAGGTCATAATATATGCAAATCCACGCCTGGAATCAAATACGAGTCTCAATTTTTCTAAACGCCATGAATCCGAGATTTATTGGGGTCAAAGTAACTTCATTTAAAAGTTTGGGGGAAAAAATAGCTGACGTTTTGAAACTGTACGGAAAAAGTAGGCTAAAACCTCAAGTCTCCAAACAGCTAGGATGGCTTTCTATTGGAATTTTTCACGCCTGGAATGGGCGAATCATTTCTTTTCTCTTTGACGAGCAAAGGTCATGGCCACGGTAGATGTCGGACGAAGCGGATATTGGAGACGTAAAGTTTCCGAAACCTAAATGAATTCCTCATCTCTCCCTTCGACGAAGCTAATTGCCTATTCGCGTTATTACGTCTGAGAATCATGTAAGAATACTCGCTCCCCCTTCCTCTTCGTTAAATTCATTAGTTATTTACCTTTGCAATTAAAATCTTTTATGCGCACAGGTTTGTTCATAACATACAATGGATTCGCCCTGATTCGTATGGAAAAATGCACTCGTGACTAATATTTAAAATTAGATAAATGTATCTAACACTTAAACCTATATCTTGCTGGAAAGCGTATCTCCACAATACTTAAAGGATGATGTCAACTATATTTCAATTTTACTCAATACCTCTTGATTAATCAGTGAAACCTACAAAAAAATCAGGATCATGCATTGATTAGACCTCGCGCATATAACACAGTAAAATCGACTTTAGGAATGGATTGATTTCCTTAGATCGTTATAAATGGTTATTTATGATGGTGCTCCTTTGAATTAGATAAATAATGGAGTTAGATTCAAACAGACGTTAAATTACTGCTAAAGTTTTCCGAGTAACAAAAATTTAGAAAATTTAATGAAAATACTGTAATGTAACGCTACGTGAAGCAATTTTTCAGATATTCCCTTACTAAAAATGCTAAAATAGAGATATGTATTAATAATCAATTATCAATTAGTTGATTTATTTATTAAACTCGAGTGATGTTCTTTAAAAGCCATCAATAATGTTCAGTCGAAATATTATTCATGATCGTTGCCGTATAAAAATCTTACCTTATGAAATTCAATATTTAATCAAACGTATGGTTCAGAACTCACTCGGAATCGAAAAATAGAGGTTGAAAAACCCTTGTCCTAAAATGAGTAACACTTGGTAGCAAATTTATCGAAGCTTCTGTATCATGTTTGAAAAGGTGTAGTAATTCAAAGTAATTCCGTGTTTCTAATCATTCTTTCGGAGTAAATTTATTTCTTTTAAAGTGGCTACGGTATATCAATAATGGGGAAGTATATGCAAGTAATCTTTTTTTAATTAGGAGTTCAATAATTGGTGTCTGCTATTAGACTATGCATGGATATCGCGTCACGAAAAAAAACTTGAAACAAGTATTTAAGTTGCAACATTATCGAGAATTATCGGTTGCAGACAATGGAGTAATATTTATAATTAATTTAAAAGGCATTTCAGACATGTACATACATTCTCAATATCTTTTTCATAGAAGTAAAGTACCAATAAATACAATTTTTTTGGATTCTCATCCGGGATTTTGCCATCCGCTCGCTTCTCACCGAAATCCATTACCTGCAGTTTTCGTTTCAATTTTATTTTCATATACCTTATTAGTATTTAACAAAGGTATTCATGCTAATAAAACAAGATAAGAAAAGAAATGAATCTCTCGAAAAAAGGACAAAAACTGTGGCTAAGTGAATGATAGTTGGTCTCACGTACGAGTGACAAAGGTTTTTACGAAGTCCGTTTTAATCACACAAAGAAAATAACCGACATCTACTTTTAAGGGAGTTCTAAAAGATAAGAGCTAGCCCAAATAAACTGTCACTCTAAGTTATTTTTTGACCCATCGAAATCCGTAAGTCCTTATTTTTGAAAGGAGAAAGGAAAGGTACAGCCATTAACATTGGACTTTCTTTCATCTCTTTGATGTTAAATAAAAATCTGGAATTTCCAAGCGTATAATTCGTTGTTGGTCTTGAAATTAGTTGAATAACACATACTATATTTGATAAAAAGGTAAGAAAAACTATAGAATATTACATTCTTTGAGAATTATGTATGTATAATTTTACAATAAGAATTTTATGTTTCACAATCCATTAACAACACTAAGTCCGAAGAACGATTTTTAGGAAATTAACAAAAGTTAACTCATCAAAAATATAAATAACTTAATAGATAAGTATAACTTGTACTTATATACTTCCAGTACCTACTGTTTTACTGACACCATATTATTTACGTTTTTAAATATTTTCGACTATATACTATATTTATGCACTGAACATGTTAATATTATATATAAAAATTGTGTACCATTGAACTGTACAATTGTAATATTTTGTCTTCAATTTTTATAAACTTATTGCTGTTGTAAATAAAATTCTCTCTTCTGTATTCTAGTAATTAAAAAAAATCTTTTCCCACCTGTTTCCTGTCCCTATTTTGTGTTAATATCTACGTTTTATGTATTATCTACCATGTACTAGATTAATGGTATCTAGGCTTTAAAACATGTATACCCTTATTATTTAATGTTCTTATGTAAATTGTTGGTATTTATTTAAATGTCAACATGACTATGTTTATTGATGTATCCCATATATGTACCTATTGATAGTGTATTTATAAAATGTAATCATGTTTCTTATCATCTTATTAGTTATAACTATCGGTAGGCTTGCACAGGTTTTTCACACCCTCTTAGTGGGTGTTTTCCTGCAGTGGATACATTTTTTTCCTAAGAATCTCTTAGGTTTTTTACATCCACAATTCTTCTCAAATCTTTTTCATACTATCTCCTTAAATTAGTTATTTACGTATTGTATGACGATGGGTTAGATGGAAGAGGACACATTTAGTCTCAATCTCGCCCGAATAAAACCGTTTTATTATTATTATTATTATTATTATTATTAACTAAAAAAATCTGAATCGAATGCTGAAAACAGTTATTTGCTGATAGAAATGAAATTCAAAATGAAACGCTTTTCATCTTCATGATGAATATTGTAGCAAACGATGCTCCTCTATTTTCAAAGGTGCAAGAGGACTCTCGAGAATAGTACTCTAATCAAAACCCATTACGATTCCATTTACAGATCCATTCATGAAAATGGATCTTTTGTCAGGTTCGTACGCATTTCTAGTGCAACAAACAAATCCCTCGTTACTAATCATGAGTGGAGTTGACTAAAACTGCATGCTGATGAATAAGCAAACTTATAAGGCTCGCGAGGCCCCTTAGCTATTTGCATACGATTTAATAGTCCTTAAGAGTCCTTTGTTCTAATGCACACCGATGGATAGTGAACGATATATTGCTCTAGTTGGCGAAATTACGGGCAATTGATGTTGCAGTTGTTGGAGATGTTCGTTGAACAAGTATATTGCTGCTTTGGTTTTCACTAAGTAGCAGTGGATAATAGTTACTAGGAAAATGTAGCTCTGAAGTGCTTTAAAGTGACCACTCATCGCAAACACGTTGCACAATATGTTTTATTTGATTTTATTTACGGCCATAAAAGTGCCCTTTTTCATTAAACATGATTATACATCAAAAATGCATATTTTTTATCATCTACAAAAGAAAATAGGAGCATTCAATATAATAAAGATATGTTCAAAATATATAAATTAAAATATAAACATCACAAAATATCTATAAATAAATTTATGGGGAAATACGTAGATTTTATAGAAAACATTAGGGAATCAGAATTTTGCCATCATATATTAAAACATTTTAATGCAAAACACAATTGAAAAAAAGCAAAAATTTAAATACAGAAAACAGGATTAACTGTAATTACATCTTACGTGAGAGGACAAAATCAGCAAATAATAATAGCATAATATTACACATTTTTGAATGCAGACTTTATTTGTATGATATTTGTATCAAATATATCTACAGATTGTTATGTTAGTAAAAGACTTGTGTCAGATGAAGATATATAATTTCGTCGTACTTGGTCGAGCAAATTTGTTTTCGGGAATAACTAGTTTTCAGAGAACTTAGCATGTATTTCTAACTATGACGCTTATTGAACATCTGAGAGCTGCTTTTACCTCATAAAAATCTACAGTTAACTACTCAAAAGCATTAGGAATGACGTGTACGTTATTCTCTTAATTTGTTTAAATTTCCAATAAATACGAAAGGGGGCTGTCTAGAGAAATACCTTATCGAAAGATATTGAACACAGTGAATATATTATGTTTTGAAAATTTTTCGCTTGAGAGATGACACTTCGGTAATGCATTCGCTAATTTGTGGTCGGTGTCATGAATATGGAATGAGAATTCAAATTAGACGCAATCGATATCGCATTCAGTTCAAGGGGATATATTGGTGTGAAAAGGTGCACAATTACCAATTAAACCCACAATAATTTCTCCTGAATGTGAGTATATAATTATGTTCCTCATTCATTACATTGACGCAACGATTGAATTATAAAACTACTTCGCCGTGAATGAGGTAATGAAGATATTTCTATCGTATGGTCAATTTTTGTTTCCGCATCTGTATTTAAGCTTAATTAAAATGATTTCATTAGGCTCATAATTAAAATCATTTCATTCATTCAAGAGATTTTAACACGATATGAGTTAGGGAACTTCTTTGCAATAAAGTATGGGTAAAACGTTTAGCTTCATAAGAACTATACAGTATTTACGTACGTATTGAGGATAAAAAGAAAAATCTTGCACGCTTTAAAATGTATTGCTATGTACGTATGATGCTATTTTATAATTCACTGTCTAATTTATTGAATAATTCATTATAATTTATATTTCCATATAATCTGTTGCATATTCATTCTATTGTAAATTGCAAACATTGCTTCATTTTATTATTATTATTATTTTAATAATTAAGTATAAATTGTAAAACGCTGCCAGCAGACTATCTGTGAGTGAATATAAGTAATTAAGTTTATAAAAGAGAAATTTATTTTAGGAAGTCCACAAATTACGAATTTTCAATAGTACATCACTAGCGCATTATTTTTAAGGCTTGTTCACATCAGCCAAAATAAAATCAAATATTTCAGATGCGCGCTTCAAAGAAAAGTTTGGAGCATCAATAAAATTCATTTACAGTCCTCCCCCGAGCCCACAAAATGCGTCCATAATCAAGATTGTTTTGAATAAAATATGCAGATTTTGTTTTCCTTCCAATCTGATTTCGTCTGTTCCCACTCGGAATCGACTTACAAAGTCCCTTCACCTTCTTGGCATTCATCTCCTATAAGGACCGCGTGGATTCCGTTCAGTCGACACAGAATGCCAAATCGTAAATCGAATACCCAAAAAATCCAGTGGAGAAAACTTTCCCCGAAAAAGGCATTTCGAAGATTCTATGATATCCTTTTATTTTGCTTTCGAAGGCAACAATCCACTCAGGGGAGGAAAAATGCCCCTTTTTCTCGTGGTTTCGAAAAATCCCTTAAAAAAGAGAAAGGTCATTACAGGAGGCAGAAGAGAGGGGATTTCATAATACAGGCGTTATTTCTGGACTTAGCGTAGAGAATAACACTGCGCGCGGTGCTTTCTAAACCGGCCACTCCTTTCGAATGGCGCTAGTGAGCGAGGTAAAAATCCATCTATATGCAAATTAGGAGAGAAAGAGAGAGAGAGAAAGAGAGAGATAAAAGGAAGGAACACACAGAGAGAAAGCAAGAAAAGAAGGTAGACATTCAGAGAGAGAGAGAGAGAGGTGGACGAAGGACACAGACTAGTTCTATGGAAGAATTAAATTGCGATATCGGATTACCTACTCAAATTAAACTAAATTTTCTGAAAACTGGGAAAATGAAAGGAGACTCTTAATTATGGCATATGGCCCTGTTCGTGGAATATTTGACCCGGGAGACGTCTGAAAGTAAAGAATTTAAGTAAATTTAGAGAATCAATGTAGCATCGAAATTGATAGAATTATCGGAAGTGGACAAGCCTAAATATAGTTCAGTGTCTGAGAAGTTAATGTTTTCAGAGGGAAGTAATTTTTCATTGACGTCAATTCAGTAAATTTTCATAGAAAACGAAAAACAGATCACACTTTAATGCATGAATGTTAGAGTATCACGTAAGTCATTGGTAAATTGCGCAAGTTGTAATTTCGTGAATTTATAGCTTATGCAATGCATATACGTGTATATTGCCGACGGTAAAATGAATAGAGATTTAGATCAAAATAGGCAATACTTCATTCGATTCGTACAATTAACCTTTGCAATAGATGGCAAATGTTTCATCCTAATTCCGGAGAAAATATATCAAAATATCACAAATGAGATAATCACAGTAATGATCCCCTCTATATGATTAAAACCCTCTCCTTAACCCCTCTAATCATAATCGATCAACCTTAATTTAAGCCGTAAAGAGAGGGAAATTGGAACACAGCTGTTAAGGAATTAGAGGATTAAAATCTTCAATAGCCGTTTTTGTCGGCATTCTTCTTCTCATTCATCGATATTCCGAGAAAAGGAGAAGCACGCTCTCGAAAAGTACGGTATCCTGTCTTATTTCCTCGGAATACCGGTGAATGAGAAGAAGAACGCCGGCAAAAACGGCTATTGGAGACTTTAAACCTCTAATTTAACTTAAGCCTTAAGTGCGAACTTATCAACTTTGAATATCGGTTACGTATTAGTTGAAATAGTTTAATATAGACGTAACTATCCCTAAGTAGATATTTAGTCGAATAAATAAACTATAAATTAAGAATAAAAATAGTCAAATATGTTCATATTGAGTTTTTATTTTTAAGAAATAAAATGATTTAAAACGAATGGCAATTGAATTCATTAACATAGCATAGAAAATAGTAAAGAAAGAAGGACTGGCTGTTAATGGATTAGAGCATTCCTATTGAATTATGTAGCATTGCTTTTGAAAAGTACTTAGGGTACAATAATAGTGCGGCATTCCTTTCTTGCTTTCTCTGACTACCGGGAAGTAAAAGGAGGAACGCCGACAAAGACGGCTTTTGGAGATTTAACCTCTAACTCTAATGTAAAATAGTGTAAAGAAATTCTAAGCTCGTCAATTTTACTACTTTAAGGGAAGTACGCCAGGGGATACACTGTGATTTTTTTGCTTACTTTTTTGTGACTGATCGGCTTAGCAAAATGATTCACAAAACTTCGTATGGTAATCTGCGGAAAAAAAGATCAGACTAGACTGAAATATTGCCTGCAGCTCAAGTGCAAACGCGAATGGACAGGAAGAGAGAAGGATGTGATAAAGGAAGTGGAAGGAAAAAAGACTCGAAGATAAGAACGGCGGACACATAAGCAAAGAGAGAAGCTTACTAAACAGAATTCGGGTTAAAACTCAAGTTACGATTTATAGGGCAGTCTCGGCACTAGTTTTAGGCACCGCTTAGGGATCGTCGCGTGGCTTGGATGCTACATATTTCATGAGCTTGCTTTTCCCTGGGAAATTTTTAGATTTGCTTTCACACGTTGACTTCGAGAGAAAATAATCTCACTTTTGGTGGACTGAGGTCAAAGATTTTTGCAGTTAAAGAAAAGCGAAAAGTTCGTTTCTATGAAAGAAGTTGAGCTTTTCAAGTGCTTCTCAGCGTAGCTATTCAACTATCAAATATTACGCTATTTAGCTTGTAAGAAACATTTTTCAAATTTATAATTTCAAGTGGAGTGCCGTAGAGAATAAAAAGGTGCAAGATTCACTAAAATGAATCCATTCTTCACAGTGATTTATAGTCAGAATGAGTCGTAAATGTCGAGAAAACGATTCACTCTATACAGTGGAATGTAATGTACTCTGATGTTTGCTTTGAAAGCAGAAGCATTCTACCCCAAGATGGGTTTTCCTTGTGACGCAGTGTTCTTGAGAAGGAACAGAAGAGATGGTATTGGTTTGGCCATTTGATACGAAAAGACTGTCCTTCAAAATAACTTACTCTTCTTTCCCAATAGTTTGATACAAGGTACATTTCGAGCTTTTCGAGCCTAACCACATTATGGGAAATCGTTATTTATTTTTCTTATTAAAAAGACGCAACTTTATAAATGGTAACAAACGTCTTTTGCAAACTCTTCTATGTGTGAACTCACTTCCTTGTGGGGTATTTCTAAAGAGGATACCAATTAGATAATATAAAGTCTGCAAGGAGAACAAATATTATCAAACAGCACTTGCGAATGCTTGAAATTCTTCTCCTCATAGGAAGATATTTACACAGATGTTTTTTTTAACTATGGCTTTTAAGGATCATTTCTTCTTTTCCAAAATGGACAAAAGGGATGGAACAGAAGATCACGAAATTCTGCTGGTAGAGAAAGCTTTCTAACTGAGTGTATCCTACAATGGACCACTCTCAATCTAAGATTTATAAAAAGGAGTACGAAGGAAAAAAACATTTAAATTTATTCCGTTTTACTAGATCTGGAAAATCCGGTCCACGAATTCATTTTAGTGACATACAAACTTGGAATAACAGTTCATTCGTAATAGTGATACCATTCCTTATTTTGAAGCAATTATGTAATGTTTTCATGCACGTGAATTGAGTCTACTTTCACAATGGCGACTATAATGATTGTTTCACTCTACAGATAATCATTGCATCCTTATTAACGACATTTTATATGTACTAAGCAACTATGAAGCTATATAATTCGGCAGTAACATATTATAAAGAAAGAAAATTTGGAACACGGCTGTTAAAGAATGAGCCGACAAAGACGGCTATTGGAGATTTTTAACCCATCGGTATGGAACTAAGAGAAAACTTTCTTCTTGGAATACAGTGGAAGTTCAGAGAAATTCAGTTAGTCTGCTTCACAATTGCATATTTACCCCATAATTCTTCTTTACTCTTGTGCACAATAATGCTTCCCTTTTAAGCCTTGAGGTTCCGATAACATCCTTAGAAGCCTCATTTTATCTTCTTTGGTTTCCTTTCTATTCGGATTCAAGCAACACAGAAATAAAATTTGATATTATTAAAATTATCCATGCATTAAAATTGCTCTTTAAGTAAGGTGGTAACAACCATAGTACAATTACGAATATATGCATTATCTATTATACTAGCAATACTACTTCTACTAGTTGTAGTACCAATACTACGACTCAATTGAGTCAGCTGATCTAACAACATTATACTAATTTCAAAACTTTTGATGCACCGTAGAGCCATGTAAGTTGTAAATTATCGTAAGTAAATATATTGCTGTTGCTATAGAGTTAATATATTCATGAATATATTTTCAATTAACGGAGAGACTTTTTGTAAGAGAAATAAAACTTTGGCTGAAGAGTCAAACGTCAAAATACGTTGGAGAGGATATTGGGAGGCAGATTAAAGAGATAAAAGAGGGAAGTGGGCCAGAGATAGCGAATCGAGGATTAACGGAAATTTGGCTGTGTAAATAATTGAAGGGGAGAAAGAGTGGAGCGGATTATAAGGATGAGGAAAGATTGGTATAGAAGAGGTGAAAGGAAGTGATCGTTGCAACGTTGCCAGTTCTCGCAACTTCGTCGCTGCGTGTAAAAGCGAAAATATCGCTATTATACGATTTGTTATGACATCTCACGGATCTAAAATAATAGTACTGCATTTAGAATCATTACCCGGGATCCATGCATATTTGTCGAAGAAAGGAATCTTAATAAAAGATCTAATGATTAAAAGTCGTTTTCCTTGCAGTACCTTCTGTATCGCTTTTTATTACATAAAATATACTTTCGAGCAACGACGACTGAATTTCAACATGCGCGAAATATTAAAAGCAAAATAAAGATTTAACTTATCCTTGAAAAAAAAAATGGAAAACGTTTTTGGCAATATCACGATAGATAATGATATTATTGGACATATTAGTTAATGAATTGGTGGAGAGTTATTAATATGGAATTATTTTACAAAATAATTGAGTAAAATTGATGAAAATTAAGTTTCAGGAAAATAACTCAGAATTCTTCTGTAAGTCATTTATGAAGAGGAGAGAGCGCACTTTAAAATGGAAAAAACATATGTGAAGGATTTCGATTCATCATACCGACCTCAACATGTTTTCCTAAAACATAAACATTTTTCAATCCTTAAAGAAATGTCGTAACGACGTTGATACCCGTTTGGGAGTCATGCTTGGATAATCAATGCAGTTTTAAGCGCATGTAAGGTTTTTTATTTAAATGTGCAATTTCGGAGTTTTTAGCGCTTAAAAACGTGGTATTTAACAGTATACCCTCGATTTTCAAAGGGATTTACGAGTGCCCATGAGCGTTTTAATATTCGGTGACATTTGCTTTCGGTTTTATAGGTACTTCCACTGAAGTTTTCAAATTTAAACTGTGCACTGTAAAGCGGCCAAAACGAGGGAGAATAGTAACAGCTGGACCGGAGAGAACTCAGCCCTGCTACGAAAGTATTCCCAACTCTATATGAACATTTATGACGGTAGAAAAACGGGAATCAATGGGTACGTTCGAATTTCTTTGCTCTCAATTTTCTAAACTTCCTATTTAGGTCGGCGAAGCGTAGGCAAACGGTAGTTAAAATAATGATTTCATCGACTTATTTGAGATTATTTAGGTCATGTTGAATGTGATCAAAGAACTTCAAAGCTGTTTTAATTATTAAATGGCAATATCCGTTCACATGAAACGCCTTCAATGGAAATCGCATCCACGGATTCGATGTCTTAATCCTGCGTGCATTTCCAAAAAAGGCTAGTTCAACTTTATTTTTTCCTTTCTAACAGGTTGGTGAGACTAATCCGGCGACTGTCTAAAAAAGGGAGAATACATCAACCGAACGCTCTAAACTTGCACCCAAGTCACGCAACTCCTGCTACACGTTTGGAGTGGGGAATTGGCGGTAGACGCGGCCTCCTGCAGCGCTCTATGCGGCCTTTACCTCAAATCGATTCAGACGTATCGTGCTGCTTCTCAGGGTAATTAATAATATCATAATTGGATGAGTAATGAAATAGAAGAGGGATTAATTGTAAGGGGCTTTCGGTATGTGATAACGATCACTTTCGATTATTCCTTATTGCTTCCTCCAACACCACCACTCTACCGTCAGATCCTTAATATTAAAATAAATCATTTTAATTGCTCACTGTGAATTGCTTATTTGTGAATTAACTAACTACATTTATTTAATTTTTGAGTTGGTTAGTTTTTATATTGATATTTTTATCTAAATCTCACACCGATCTAAAAAGATTATGTTATGATTAAGGTTGAAAGAAAAAACTTCGTAATTTCCACAATAAGTTTTAATTTATCGACCGGTTTCGGCATTGACAGCCATCCTCGGATCATATTATATCGGAAATTACAGTATTTATAGGGATGTACAGAGCTTTGAGGGAAGGACCAGGAGAGGGGTGGGGTTGACGCCAAGGTGTCAATGCCGAAACCGGTCGAACAAATTAAAACTTATTGTGGAAATTACGAAGTTTTTTCTTTCAACCTAAGATGTCGTTCCAAGAAGTACAGTCAGGGCATATCGATTATATTATGTTATGACTTATTTTCTTTCCATATTTTCCTTTCTCTGTTTTATTATATTTTCAAACTAATGTAAAAATTTTAATGCACTTTCGCCGTTTGCTTTTCACGTACGTCTTACCCCGATTACTCCTTATATTTTAGTAATCGGTCTCGCATATTTCCCACACGCCCTTCTTGTGGCTAATTTGAAGCTGTGACGTAGTTCCATTGGTGCTCATTAAGCTTCTTAGACCCGCGAAGAAGTTTTCTCCTGAGCACATTTTATTATATTTGCCTGTCTTTAATTTAAAATTTATGAGAAAAGGAGATACATGTAAGAAAAGACTGAACGTTGTCAATCTTACTCTAAGTAGATTTTATTATTTTTAACTTCTTTCTGAAACATTTCCCTCAATTATACACCTTTCCCTTTTCTTTACGACTTCTATTGTAACACCATTTGTGCACACAATAGACCTGGCGGCGTTTTAGGCTTCTCTGCAACTGTTTTTACGTATCGGGTTGAGTTAGAAAGTTAATAAAATGCGTTGTAAAAACTCGAGATATAAGCATCCATAATTCCAATCCACCCAACTATATCACAAAAGTACCGTATGTTTAGAAAATCATATTCAGTTTTCACAGCGTGTTTGTATCCTTGGTTTCAGATTCGTCCAGTGGCAATTTTAACAAACAATGATACAATAAGCGGATAAAGGCTTGACATAGATAAGTACGCATCCGGTCTTAGGGCGAAGAGACCCAGGGCAAAGCCAAAACACAGATGTTTTCTTCTTTAGGAGAAACTCGGAAAGGCCATGTCCAACGACGGAACCGAGTCTCCGAAGCACGTGGGTTGGTTTCTCCTTGTATCGCATCCGAAGGTCCTAATCCCTCGCCTCCTGAGCTGTTTATCTTGCTTATCAGTAGTCGAACGCCTTAGACAAGGAGAGCGATTAGGATTCTAGAGGAGGAGTTGCAAACAGAGGATTCGAAAAGTATTCCTCGCCCCAAGAGAGCGACGTGCCACCGGAAATCCGAAAGACTAGAATGGCGATGGACGGATCGCGAGGCTTGCAGAAAAGAAGGTCAAGTAGGGGATGCAGTAGGGATAGCGTTGGGATGGGAAACAGTCGAACCTTGGTTAAATTGACCGAAGGTTAAAGGTGAGTTTGAATAGGGATTGTACCTGTTAGATGCTAAAAGGGTGAAGAAGACCTTCTGGCAACGATGTTTGGTATTGTTGACCCGGTCAATCTGCTCTTTACTAGCCATTGTTCTGCGGTTGGATAACGAGCCGAGAGAGTAGAATTATGAAAAGTAAAGGCAGGAGATTGGTCGAAGTATAAGAGCAAAGAAAGGGGAACATGTCTTCAATATCAGGATATGAGTCGAAAAAATTCTACATTAGTGTGACATGAAGCAAATCAGTCTTTCATCATTTTTTTTAATTAGTACAGTGATTCAATAGAGCTATACTCAGTCATATTAAATGTCAAAATAACAATTAGACCTCTTTTGGAAAAAATAATATAAATGATTTTATATAGGATTGAAAATCAAATAAAGCCTGTGATACACTTGAAGTTTTGTAAATTATGACTTTTTTTATTTATCGTCGTAGTGAGAATGTTTCAGGTGTTTTTAGAAAAAAAAATATTTGTATAAAAAACCCATTTCCCAATTATCGTTAGGCAAAATGTTTTCGAGTGATACTTGAGAGGATATCATATTCAGCTTGGAACTCCATTAGGTAAACTTTGCATATACAATTTTCCATGGCGAAATTCCTGTGAATTCGTACGTGTATTTTTTGCTTGAGTATGTCGTTATTGTTTAGAAACACTATATGAAATGAATATTCAGTGTTGACCAAGTCTGATCTCGTATATTGTTTTGATTACATTACGATATTGAAATTTATGGAGAGGTCTTCACCACGAATTCATGATATTACACTTCAACGTTACCTTTTAATTTCCGGAATATGCTGCGAGAACAAACACATATTCGATATTCACGTGGACATGACGTAAATTTAGAAAGTAATACTGAAGCAATTTCATCTTGAGAAAGAAGCTCCATCCTGTTTCTCAGTAATTGAAATTTCTGCGTTAAGTGAAAATTACGGCCATTAAAATGATAAGTGGAAGTTATGAAATAATAGCAAGGAATTTCAAGCGGACATAAATATATTAAAGTAAAGAATCGAGCGGATTTTTTTTGTCTCTGGAATCTTTCGGTTGGATCTAAGGATAATTTCGACGTTTCCACCTTAAAGGAAGAGAAAAGGGAAGCGGTGGGACAGGAAGATTGATAAGCTTAGGTAAAAAACCGAAAGAGAAACAAAAAGATAAGGGGAGAGAAGGAAATAAACAGCAGGGGGTGTGAGAGGGGATTGGTATTTTCCCTTTGGAGAGCTTACTTGGGCTCCACGACTTCTCTTTCAAGTTCTTAATCCTCGTCCAAAATAAAGTCATTTCCAAATCCAATTAATTTTTCCCCTTATCGGCCTCTTTCTATGAAACTTTTACTCGACGGGCCAATGTTTATCTGCCCAATTATCTCGCGAAATACGTGCAAAAGGAGCCGCGAAATGTCCAATTAATTTTTCCGGGATCCCTTTTTTCGCCACATTCACAGAGGGCGTACTCATTAAGGTCCTTCGAATGCGGTCAGAAAAAGGATACATTAAAGCGATGATCGATTTTGTTCGGCCGAATGGAGTGAGAACAAGGATTTATGGGCCTTTAGAACGTCCTGCTTGAGGGATTGAGACAAGGCGCAGTTCATCTCTGTTTCTCTTGTGAGCCTTTCCTTCTATCTCACACTTCGTCCCTTCTGCCTTTCCCTTCTCATTCCAAAAATACTTTAGAAATGATTTTGATTATCACAGAATTGAGTTTCAAATAATATACAAGTATAGACACCAGTCATAGCCTGGTGATTTCTCCTGGAGACTGAATTTGTTTTACATAAATCTGATGTGTTCAAGCAGAACCTTGTGGATAGGTGCCATAAATAAGAGGAAAACAACCTTGTGATTTCCATAGAAATAGAATTTTTTAAATAGTCGCAATAAACGGATCTTACAATATTGTTTGCCTCTTGGTTATAAATTTGTTTAACTTTAATTTATCAAAAACGTGGAATGGTACGCATTAAGTGTTACTAACTTCTTGGTGTTAAAATTAGGATGAATTAATGTTAGAGAACAGTAAAAAATAATCTTCCTTTGATACTACATACGTTTGACCATACGGCTACTGCGTCTATTAAATATTCGATCATTTTCTCGAACTCAGTCCTCATTAAAGGGGAGTGGTTGTTTTGAGTCAGCCGAATTATCTCTGCAATGTTTATTGTAGCTTATTTTTCAAGAAAGCTTGTCTCTCGTGATACTATCAGATATGAAATATTGCAAAATTTTCTCACGCAGATAGAATAAGTCTAGTCTATAAAATAGTTGCTAGCGGAACTCGATTATCAGCAATTGTACACTTGATAGTATAATGGATGATTCGAAAGGAGTCTCCCTCCAAACCATATTCACCCAATTTCTTGACCTTCACTGAACACTAAAATAATTTCATTTTCTGGACTTCAATTCCATATCGATTTAATAGCAGCAGCTTCATTCTCTAAGCAAGTAAGTATTCAATAAACACTCTCAGATATCCCAATAATAATTTTCTCTTTTAACATCTATAGTGTAGGTGCCCTAATATAATATAGAAACATAGATGAGTAAAAAATCAAGTTTTATTGAATATTATTTTATTAAGGATGATGATGATTCTGCGGTTGTGAAAATGTATTGACAAATGGAATTTCAACAATATGTAGAAAGGCATCTGGTCTACGAAAGGTGTCTTTCGCTAATACATTTTTCTTGTTACTTATCTTATATCACCTAGTAACAATATAGTGATCAACACCTTAGCATTTATTCTACGAGGTTCATATAATTTCATGGGTGGAGAGTTAAAAGAAGACTACATTTATATTATTTCTCACCTCAATAACCGTGGTATATTTTTGTAATGATTTTCTACTGTAAAACTAGCATTTTCACCCCAGTTTGAGGTCCCAATTTGGCTGGTCATTTTTTTCCTTTCTTTATTATTTTGTCAATCCATTTCCATAAGGAAAACTTTCGGATTCATTTTTCCTATATTCATCTTTACTTCTTTCCCTTTAAATTCCACTTTCCATTCTAAATTCCACATTTCTCCTTTGCACTAAACTATCTTCAGTAGTCGAAATCAACCTCTTACCTCCAAAAATGTTGGTGCTACCATGTATTTCCTACCATCCGATAGCAATATATTTCCTTCATTTCTGATGAATTCAAACGCTTTCTTCTTAAATCCAACCTTCTATGTCTTACCACTCAATCATTATATTTCGTATTCTAGCATCCTCCTGAATCTTAAATCCTGAACCATAACTATCATGTACCATAACTATCATGTACCAAAACCATTCTGTACCGTAACTATCATGTACCATGACAATCACCACGGAACTCATACCATCCGAGACAGCCGTCCCTTGCCCTACTAAGCAATATCCTTCCCCTAGTTTAAGCATCGAAATTTCCACGGCCCCATCTCCACATCCAACTCCTTCCAACCCCAACAGCTGATCCCTTCCAACTCCTAATTTCCAACTTCTTCATCCTCTGCCTTCCAGCGGTATCCCTATGATTCCCACTGCGACCCTTTCAATCCCTACCAAATTCCATCCCCCACCCCTCCCCATCCCCGCACAAAAAGGAGGCCAAGATGATGAATGGCGTAGTGGTAATCCTCGAACCCCGCTCCCTCTCGGCCCTCATACAAACGAATAAATAAATAAAAAAGTTGCCGACGGGGATTTCTCCGGATGCCGAGGAAGAAATCTCGTACCCACAAATTCCAAGGGCTCGATATACACGGAGTTTCTTCCGCCGAAAATATTTCCCCCGATCGCTCTCCACGTAAATCATGAGTGCGGATTCGAGATTATTTTGTTTCCCGTGCGATCGAATTGAAAGGTGAGAGGTGTCTCGGATTCTGGAAACAGCAGTTGCAGCCAAACCTGGGTCTCGATGTCCTCCAATGGGCTTTTCTGGTTCTATGCACAATTTCGAAGTCGGAGGAGATTTATTTGCGTTTCATTTCAATCGCGAGTCATAAATTGAAACAGGGATATGGATTATATGCATTATGGATTACATCGCGGTTCCCCGAATTGATGGCTCTGGTCCCTAACCTTGCACAGTAATCTGTGAAAGCGTACATTCATTAAAAGCAAAGAATCGCTCCCTTCGTATGCAATATTTCAAGCCGTCATGAGCCCTCCGAATTCTGTATTGTATCAAGAATATTAATTCCGTAGCCGAACCAATTTATTCTCTTAATGAATGACGCCTCCGATTGGATTTTGTGTTTTATACGATCGCGCCATAGTCACCGAATTGATATATAAGAGAAAACAACAAAAAGCTACAGACAAAGAAAAATGATTAATTTGAAATTTAGAGCGATATTTTGTGTATCACCAAGCCATACATACATTAAGGAAAAATAGAAAATCTGCGATAAGAAACTCCTTCCACAATTTTTGGATTGATGCCTACAGAGAATTTTGAAGACAGATGAATTTTGAAGTATAACAGTGATTAGTTCACGAGTTGGATGCAAGGAAACTTTAAATTCCAACTGGTAACCGTAAACAAGTTTTAAGCAAAAAGTTCAAGTTCTCATTGAAGTTAAATATCGAATGTAAATTAAATATGCGACAACTATGAAATAAGATTTATAAATACAGAAAAGGATCGTTAAAATCACAAATGATAGGTGCGGTATATGAATTATATGAATAATAACTTTTATTCATATAAATAATGTATTTTTCTTAGCATACCCCTTCTTAATGTTTCTTTCAGTTCATGAAAAACTACCAGTTCCTCCTACAACATCCTTTTTTGGTTTCCGATTAACTCATCGCGAAATATAAGTGAAGTTTTCTGAGCAAAAAAGCATCTTAAATAATTTGCTTGCTACGAAAGGTAATTGTGATGACGTATCTGTCACTGTCCTGTATTGGAAAAAGTTTAATATAGTCTTTAACTATTGCGAAATTCAATTCGTACGTTTGTAAGGGCTTTGACATTTATTGGATATATCTCCATTCCGCCAATTTCTATTCGGGAGACTTGACGAGTGCCTAATGAATGAATGACGAATATGCTTGAATTCCATTTTTCGCAGCAACCAGTTAAAATTTAATATTTATTTTTTTTTGTAAAATGTGGACCAAATATATTTAAATAACGAGATAGATAATAACAACGGTGTCGATCGATATCAGAATTGAATCAGAGCTTTTTAATCGAGGAAGGAACTTATATCACAATACTCAGGGATTCAATTTGCATTTATTAATTTTCCTATACATACTTCAAAACGATAGACGACTAATATGTATAAAAACAAAGGTCAATACACACTGTGAATTGAGAAAGGTTTGGTTAGGTAAACAACCAAGATCCCGGTCTTGTTTTTCGTTTACAGATCAGTAGAAAGGCTAGAAAATAGACGGGACAACGTGCAATACTATCATAGGATCATAGGTTTCTTGAAAGAGAATGCAAAGTGTTTAAAGTCCATCTTTAATAACAGTACTTTTTTAAGCCCCTATTATTATCGACTGTTAAAAATTTCATCCACTTTCTACTTTCATTAAAGGATGACGACACATAATGAATGCTAAAAGTTCCGAACTTCATGTACATTAAATTGGTTGCTATCAACTAGGGAGCGGAGGCGGGATCGTGTAGCGTTATTCTTAACGAACACATTTATCTTCGGAAAGAGCGAAATTCCTCCGAAGGATCTTTTGAGAGGAAGGGAAAAGAGGGTACGATGGATCTTCCTCAAAAAAAGTTTTAAACGCTTCATTGAGATGTTTCCAACGGATCTCGTTAAATACTTTTGGATTCGAAATGAATTAAACTGGGATCGATAGCGCTTGCCTTGGACGGATTTCCAAGAGTTTTTTTCGCAAGCTAATACTGTGTGGGTCGATCACAAACAAGATAAATCGATTATCTTCCTCATTTTGTAAAGAGTGGCATTTCTGTTATTTGAAGGTTTTTGTAGGGAACTCTAGCGGGGACTTAAATTTATACCGGTCTCTTTATTTGCGAGAATTTAATTGGTATCGTGGAATGCAGGTAATACGGAGACTAGATTCCGATAGTTTAAAAATATTTAAGGTCAAGGGATTTTATAAAATATTTTGTTGATGGGCAAATGTGTATAATATTGATTTATCATACAAAATATTTTTATTATTTATGCATAACCATTTCGTCATATCAATGACCGGTTTAAGTACTATGAGTACTGCTTAAGGGGGTTTCCTTTCTAAATAAATGAAACAATAAACACTTAATATCATAATGATTATGAAATAATAAACACTTAATAAGGGTTTCTATATCATCTAAGGCAAATGACTGACAGATTTCAAACGTTTCCCTCAATCAATGTAATTTAGGTTATGAATATAAAGAACAATGTGTTTATAATTTAATATTGTAAATACTGCCACCAGGTGAAGCACATACTATATAGCAGTGAACATGATTTTATTCTTTAACGATGAAAAGAAGCAAGATGAACTGTTTTACCGAATATGATAGGATACATTCTACTTTTGGAGATCGAATTTAACCTATGACAATTTGAAATACGAAGAATTGACATCGACTTTCAGTGAGAAAATTTCTTCCGCAAAACGATGATTTTACAGACAACAACGTGGGTACGTTAGAGGATACTGATAGAGGTTTGAGCGCAGTTGGAGATTTAGGCATAAGCATTCGATTGATTCCACACACGTGCAAGTAAACCTAACGGGTATCCCCGAGGATTCATTGCAGCCGAATTTCTGGTACAGATTTGGAGAGTCTCTCCACCAAAGAAACTCCGGATTCACGGGGAGCTTTGAGTCAAGAAAAAATCGAGCCTTTGGCGTGCAGAGTCCACCGGGTCGCACACGACTTTGCTCTCCGCGGAGCACCACAATGGGCGCGGCAAAATCAGAAGACGACATGCGCCTGCGTACTTCGGAGGGTGCGGGCTGATTTCCGATAGCTCTCCCATCGCATCGGCGGTTACCCTCAACTCCGGTATTGAATGCGTTATGACCCATTTCTCAAGCCCACCTGCATCCAAATCCCGCTCCTATCAAACTCTACTTTCCTCTACTCTTCCGTACTCACATACCGATATAGTTCGATGAATCGATACTGCTTTAATAATATGAATTAATCCGTATATTACTGTGATGAATTAGATGAACATCTATGTACTTTTTAATTTCAATTTTTTCATCTTCTTCTTCGTTTGTTTTATGTCATAGTGTATATTGATACAATTTATTAAAATTTTAATGTTTTTATATTTATGTAATCACCGCAAAAATGTAATTCTTGGTAGCGTATTTATATATTTTGTCATGTTTCTTCTCATATTTTAGTTATAAATATCGGTTGGTTTCCACAGGTAATTCACATCCCCTTTTTCGTGAATGTCCCCATCCCCATTTTCTGCAATCGATATTTTTTTCTAAGAAACTATTATGATTTTTAATTTCAAACTTCCCCACTTTTTTCTCCTACTATCTCTTTGATTTAATTATCGAATGAATTATGAATATGGGTTAGCTGGAAGAAGAGCCTTTTAGTCTCAATCTCCCCCGAGTAACGAGGATTTATTATTATTATTCCTTTCGCCTATTCTCTTTCGATCATCTCACCCTCTCCTATATATTCGGAATCGTTGCAATAAAATCCGTTGCAAAGTTCGCGTGTACACGTTTTCGCTATTTGAAGCAAATCTCGCTGGGAGGCTTTCCATTCATGTCGGCTTCCATTCACTCGGAGAATGACTTCGTATTTGCGTACCCCGACGTCGAAGGTAGCGCCCTTGAAAAAGGAAACAAAAGATGGAGAGATTGCGTAAAAATGCACGGATGGAAGTGCTCCGACATTATTTTCCGAAAACGTGCAGCGTTGTGCGCTTACCGTAAAACCCCATCTCTGAGTCAAAAGTCTGGGAAAATAGGCCTTATTTTTAGGGATTTCCGTGAAGTGTTTTTCTCCGAGTAAATTAGATTCTAGCATTCCATTTTCCAGGGAAATGTTAGACTTAGAGACAATGCGTGGCACTAAAAAGTACTCCACATCTTTGAGAGTACTTCTTGCCGATTTATTTTGCGCATTTTAATCTTCCCTGTGATTTCACGGCTTAGTTACTCTGGGATAGGCTGTGTTACTCTGGGATACTTTGTTTTGATAGAATGATGTTAAAATTATGAGCTAGCAGAATACATCTACCTGAAGCACTTCTTTGCCGTCACATCTCCTTTGTGTCCGTAGAGCTCCCACTTTATATTGATAATTAAATAGGAAGTAAACTGCTTTACGAATCTACGAAATTTTATTCAAGTTCTGACGAGCCATTCGCATTTCCGGTACTTCCATGATATTCTCACAATTTTTTAGAGTAGACAAACACCCGACAAAATTAACTTCACGACTCTCAAAGCTCCGTTATCACGAAAATATGCCCCTTGAAGGCATTCATTGCGTACGTGGAAATCATAAAAGATAACGGTAATGTTACGAAACTGAAGTAGGTATATGTTAGGTGGCTAAAACACCTCGAGCACTTTTTATTCTGAACAAAAAATAAACATCCCGAAAATTCAACCACAAATCCTACAAATGTTTCCTTTCTTGGCTGTCAACGGAGACGCAAAGATTCTTTTCGCTCGTGTGACATTTTAGGGTGCACACTCGTATGAAGAAGCAGATTTTTTTGAGAATGATTGAGTCCTACCTGCATTTCTTCTTCTTCTTCTTCCTTGGCACTACAGCACAGTGTGGGCCTTGGCCTCCCTCAAGATGCCTATCCATTCTCCACTGTCCTGCACTTTCTCCCACCATCTTTCAATCCTCATAGCCTTTATGTCTTCTTCCAAATCCTGCATCCATCTTTTCCTTGGTCTTCCTCTTCTTCTTTTTCCATCCATCTCTCCATGTAGTAATTTCTTGGGCAGCCTTTCTTCACTCCACACTCGGCTTTTCAGCTCTAAAATTCTGAATATTTCTCTCAGTGAGTCCATACTTCTTGCCACTAAAACAATGTCATCAGCATATGCATAGGCCTATATAGATTTATATACAATCGTTCCCTCTATTCTCAATTCCTTCATGGCTTCATGAAGAGCCAGGTTAAATAATACTGCAGAGAGTGAGTCCCCTGGTCTCACTCCGGTTGTTATATCAAAGGCTTCACTAGTCTTGCCTCCAATAAAAGCCTTGGCTCGAGATCCTTCCATGGTCATATTTATCAGCTTAATTAGTTTTTTTGGTAGTCCAAATCCTTCTAAAGCATACAGCATCCTCCTCCTCTTTACGCTATCAAACGCCTGCTGGAAGTCAATGAATAGCATATGTAGATCAATGTTGCATTCATAACATTTCTCCATACTCTGTCTCATTACAAAGATTTGATCAGTTGTTCCTCTTCCTGGCCTGAAGCCACTTCGGTATTCACCAAGGATTTCCTCAGCGTAAGTGCTAAGTCTCCTCTGCAGTATACTAGAGAAGACCTTATAGGTGACGTTTAGTAATGTGATACCCCTGTAGTTGCTACACTGCAACTTATCTCCCTTCTTGAAAATAGGGCAGATAAAACTGGTCCTCCATTCCTCTGGTATTTCCTCTTTATCCCATATTTCACATATCAGTCCATGCAGGTTCTTCATTAGATCGTTTCCTCTATTTTTGATCAATTCAGCTATGATTTGATCCTCCCCTGGGGCTCTCCCATTTCGCTGCCGCTTTACAGCTTCCTCTACCTCCTCTATAGATGGTTTAGCAACCTCATCTTCTACATTCACATTAGCTGAGCCCATTAATGCATCCTTTTGTTAACATTGTGAAGTTAAACAAGATTTATAAGATTGAAGATTATATATATATAATCCATATTATAAAATATACATGAAAAGGCGTAACTTTGTGGAAAGCCAAAGAATAAATAAGGTAACTTCGTAATTACGATCCATATAATAGAAGCATTATCAGCTTTCAAGGACTGATCGCCATCGTCAGCTGAAAGAGCCAAAACCATAAGCATATTTGCAGGGATATAGGAAGGAATAGGGAGGAATAGGGATAAGGGAAGAGGCAAGGTTGAGATCGGGGTTGAAGTGCAGAACTATAGGTATAGGAACGATGTCAGTAGGTTGCAGGATACTTTGAGCAGAGGGGAATGGGATGAGAAAAAGGAGCTCGTTAACTAATGGTTTTAAATATGCTTACATAGTTTTGCCTATGTCACCTGACGATGATGATCAGTCGGTGAAACCTGGACGTGTTTTTTTTAATCCTTTTGAAAAGTACGTTTCTTTACTTTCGAACTTGCAGTGCATTTCCATTACCAGAAAACTTCGCCAATGTCTGTGGATTTTAATAAACTATTTACCCCAGATCTTATTTATATCTATTATCTTAATTCTAAGTGAGTTATTCTAAAATTTGTTGATAAAAATTTTTATCGTATATCCATTATGAACTCATATTTTATGAATTAGTAATGCAGAAATCTAAAATTAGGAGAAATTGCCCTGATAAAATTCTAAGCCTGCCTTTGAAAACTTTCTAATAAGTCACTGAATCATTGAATTTCTAGTGTAGAGAAGTGGTAGATAAATGCATTCTAAAATAGGTGTACACCTTTGGTACTGAATACTTTGGTATAAGATTGCAATTAACAGAAATATATTAAAATATGCCATTTTCAACAGAAACTGTGTGAAATAGGATGCATAGAAGAGCCTTTATTTATAATCGAAAACAAAACGTTTCTATCGTGACAGAGAATTACTGATTTCCTAATTATCGATAAAAATTTTCATCTACATTTTGATGGATAGCAACTCAAACTTACGAATTATTAGAGATCTGTTGTTAGAGTATTACCTATGTATGGTTTTAAAGTGGCGTTTGTTGAATGCCTTTGAAACGGAAGGAGCAGAGATGTATGTCCTGACAATTCGAAGTATCTACATCTGAGTAAGGCCCTGTAAATGCTTGATAATTGAATCCTAAAAAATCATTATATAAAATGAATAATTCGAAATTAGTAAAAATGTTACAAGGCTGCAATTTATGAATTATTATTTTCAAGTAAAATACTAATGGAAAGATAAGATATTTTGTAGAATTCTGGTTTGATGATTTGACATTTTACTGACCTCGCAGTCTATACTTATCAACGGAACCAAATTTTGGAACTGTAGTGTTCCGCCTACCAATTCGCAAATGCTTCCGAAATTGCCGATGATAAATGCCACAAAACAGCACAAGAGATGGCAATGAAAGATTGCATGCGGAACAGCCTTTTCCACGAAATAATGCATCAAAATGTAGTTCGAGCCACTTGATTCGAATTCACGGCGAATTTTTCCGCAATTTGAAAAATACGGGAACAAATCGCGATTCGACACTGGCATGAAAGAGAGGGAACACAAAAACCGACGTTTCCGTGCGAGAATTCGCCGTCCCGAAATTTTTCCGCTATTGTTGAGGTTGTCTTATAAAATGGGAGCCATTTTCACATCCATTACCTCGCTTTTCAGCGCCCTCTGTCTCCCGGGCGGGCTAAGTGGGGCGCGCAGAAGGTCGAAGAACAATTGAAGTACGCCTTCCGCGGAGCGCGTAATTCTTATAACCGAATGTTTCCATTTCCATTTAGTCGCCGGTCGATAGCCGTTCTTCCGCTGAATTTCCCCTTTTTCGAAGCGATCGAGGTCGCCCGCGGAATTGCGAACAGCAACTTAAAATGCACGTTTCGGGAGAAAGCTCTTTCCACTCGAGCGAAATGGAATTTCTCGAGTATTTAAAATAAAAGGGTTCCCGCCTTGGATAGCGTTCCGTAGAAGTGAAATAAACACCTCGAGAAACACTCCCATCTTTGTGAAGATGAAGATATACACACACATAATGCGGTAGAGAAAGAAGTGGGGCTGTCTCAAATCATCCGCAAAACGCGGCGGAGATTTTTCGCAAAAATTAGATTCGAAATATATGGCGTGATTTCTCATCATCTACCCACTTGGAGGAGCAGGCTTTCCAACTTCTCTTGTGCATTTTTCCAGCACGAACTTCCGTTCTATTTAGAGTGCTTCATGAGGACAATGGAATAAAACAAAAGAGCAAGGAGTTATTGAAAGGGAGTAACGTGCTCGCAAAGGAATTGCAGTAAAAGCTTCTAAGTTAAGACTTGAGACATCTTAGGAAATGCGAGTTGGAATATAAACATGAAAGTCGCAGGGAATAGAGGCCTCCGAGTTCACCCCTCGGATTTAATCCACGAGGAAACTTGAATTTTATGCTCCAGATATAGGTTAGAGGTAAATCGACTCAAGGCTTTAATATTGGAATTTTCTCAGTACGTTAGTGCTTTAGAATTTCAAATATCTTGAACAACCTCCATAAAATTCCCTAAATAAAAATTAAAATTTTATGTGAGGTTCGAATCTCGGAGTCTTCACTTTTGAAGAACTACAATAATGTACCCCCAACAAAGACAATTACAATCGCTCTACGTTATCAATGCTTTAACGCTAACGGCTAATATTATTTCCTAGATTCTACTGAAAGTCATAATTTACATTAGATAAAAATAGGTTAATGGAATCCTGAATGAAAAAGATAAAATTTGCTCAGATTATTAGAATATGGGGACCGATCTGGGAAAAATACATAAAAATGAATTTATTAGGTGAAATTGAGACTATGAAGTCCTATTTTCCATTTAAGCTGCTCAAATATTTAAATAAATGTTTATTAAATGTTCGGTAACGCAGAGAAGCAGGATTGAATGTTATAACAATGCAAAGTCTTAGGTTCTGCATAAATTTTATAAATGAATTTCAATTCAAATTTAATAGAGTGATGGATAAACCATACATTTACTTTATCCATGGAAATATTTTGAAGATAATACTTTTAATTTGCCCTAATTCCATTAAATACATTCACAATTAAAAGATATGTATAATGATAGAGGTTCTATTCTTAAATTATCGTCAGGAGATGATGCATATTAAAGGGAGGGATATTTAAACGAACAAATGATTGAAAGTATCCATGAAGGTATTCTTCAATGCTAGGTAGATATTTATTTCATACATTTCAGCTTTCAATTCCACACCTTTTATTAATTTATAATATCAATTTTGAAAGTATCATGTGTCGTCGTTTCAGTAAATCAATCTTTTTCGATTAGATTATCATAATTCATCAGCTCAAATCATTCACCAAAATTATATATATTTATATATTATATTTAGGATATATATATATCCTAAATATTTTAAATATTTTCCAAAATAGCTTGTTTTTTCCCAAATAGAAATATCGTAAGGTATCAAGTAAATCTTCATGTTATTCCAAAAGTATTACAAATCCATAAAATTATATATATCGTATATATATGGAAGAACATACAAAAATTTTCAATATGACGAAGTTGGAATTGAAAATCAAAGATTTTAGTATTTATCCTATAATACTGAAAGGGAAATGGTTCGTCAAATATATACCCTTGAAAATCGTAGGATGTCCGAGGAAAGTTTAAACCACCCGCCTGACGCCGATAAATCGTTGATGCGATGTCAGGCAGAGCTGTGGTTTAGCCCTTAAATGAGCAACATATTCCATCAAAGGATGCCTTTGATTAGAAATCCAATTAGCTGGACGAACGTTTTATGGTTGCGGGGCCTTTCACCCTAGGCCAAATAGACAGTTGACCTAAGGTCGATCATCCAAAGACCTTTCACCCAAGGCTTTTACAGGCGAAGAGTGTTCGGCCGAGGGTCAACTCATCCTAATGCTAATCCGGCCAGCAATGATTTTGCTTCACCCATATTCGAATTTACTAAAAGGATATCTTGTAAAAATAGGGACAAAATAAAAAAATGCTTACAAAATGATGGGAATTATGTATATGAATATGTATGTAAATCAGTTAAACTGACTGCAGAATTAATATTATTGTGAGAGCAAAATTGTTTTCATAAAAGGTTAACTTTCGATATAAGTATCTAGAGGTTATACATACAATGGAACATGGGTGCCTATCTATTTAATTACGTGGAATTACCTTCAAGTATATTTGTATGTATATAGCATCAAATTTGTTTGTATGAATCCACATTATTAAATATGCATGTAATAATATGGATACTGTGAGAGACAGCAACTTCAACTCACGGCTTACTTTCTTCGAAATTTTCCACTGTTTTCTACGTCTGGCTTTGATATTCAAGGATGATTATATTATAAGAAAATAAAGCTTCAGAAAGGTACATAGAAAATATTCCGGTTAAATATTTGTAAGCTTATCATTTCCGCAAAATATAAACCTTCAAACAAAGGATGTAGAGATTTTTTAAAATATAGATCACGATATCTACCTGCGTTACACAGGTCTCATTTTTTAAATTATTTCATAACAAGATAAACAGGTTCGAACAACTATTTAAAGAATACAGATGATACAAATGGAATTTTACTTGGGCGTAAAGTGAATGCGTACGTCTTAAAGTGTTTTTAATAGAAGAATAAGCTTAGTCCGTCGAGGGCTACTGAAAATTTGAAGAGAACAAAACCTTGAATTCGCAACTCCACATTCTTCACAGATTCACCTGATTTGCAGAACATAGGAAACGAGATGTTCCGCCTTGTCAACTCTAATGAAGGTACGGTCAAGAGCTTCAAAAACCACCCTCATCTCCCGCCACAAAGCCTGATTTCACCTCCCGCGGAATCTTCGGTAAACCTAGTTTTATTGCTCAAACTCGAGAGTAACCTTTATATCTTGATTTCACCTAACATATGAGATCCTCGCGGATGTGGACCGCCAACCTTCGTTTGCAGATCTTTGATGTGAGGATTTTCTGAATTGCTAACCTTATAGCGAAAGAGCGAGCGCGGAGGAAGGGGTCCTTTGACGGCGGAGACAGGAACCGAAGATGCGCTGGGATTCTTTAGAGAATGAGCAAAAGAGAATGACAAAGTGAGAGAAGAGCGATGAAAGGGTAAAGAGAAATGAAAGAGGAACTTGTGAGGAAATACGAGGAGGTGTATAATACAGGGTACATTCGCCAAGGGAATCGCAAAGGGAAAGTCTATTGGGCGAAAGACGCGGAAACCATGAGTAACTTTCTTTGCTTCGGAAATTCAATATATAATGACTGAGGCATTAGGAAACTTATCAAATGTGAGTTTCTAACTGCAGGATTGAGAGGGGAAATATTTTTTATTTATATAAGAGATGAGAGAGAAAGTGCCTTATGGTAGGGAAAATCCCCTACGATTTATTCACGGAAATCTTTACCTTGAAAGTCTTTGGTGCTTCCTCAACGATTAAGAATGTATGTTCCGATTGACTCACGAGTCATTTCCCTCAGGCCTATAATTCCCTGATTCATGAATGTAAGAATGATTGAAGAAAATGCCTTCCTTGAGTCAAAAAAGAAGAATTCGTACTATTTTAGTGACTTGTATTGACTGAAAGAGTTACAATTAATTAATTTGTTTTTCGAAGTTTGTGGAAAAACTCATTACTCATTGCTGAAAAATGGTTTATGAATAAATGTTGAGTATGCAGAAATTCATTGAAGGTTAACATAAAATGGTCCTCCAGTACCAGGGCCGGTTAGATATTGAACGATAATATCCAAATGGAATATCTTTACAACTTGGATGATGCACCTCTTGTTCGTAAAGAAAATTTACATTTCATTAAATTGATATTTAATATGAAGAAAGAATGTGAGACTTGTGATGCTCATATTATTTACGTTATTTTGTAAATGGTTGGCCTGGGATGTTGTCGATAAATATATTCACTATTCATATTGATAATTTAACTACAATTTCATATACTTTATTGAGCGCACATTTTTTCAGTGATCCACATATAGCAATGCGATACATAAGCTTCGTCAAAATTCTCTTGGCAAAGGAATAATTGCAAATTATTTAGAAATGTTTGCAGCCATAGTCTCGCCATCTTAACTTCTCAGAATGAAACATAAAGAATGATAATTTTTTAAACTTTTTTCCACAAGCCACAAGTAAATATAATAAAAATAACTAGAATTCTCGCTCGGTTTCAAACTCCTTGCCGCTAACATTTGGTGCTTTGTAGAGGTAATGAAGGCGTAGAAAAGATATATTCATAATACTGGCCCATATTTCATTTTCAATATTTAGTGTAGATAAAAGATATGGGACTTCATTTGAATTTTCAGTGCTCCAGAAAGCACAAAATAAATATACGACCAAATAATAGGAACAGAGCTAACTGAAATATAACTTCTCTTCCAAATGAAATCCCTCAAAAATATAAAAAAATCTCTCAAGTCTTTATCGACAAAATTTGCGTATGGAGATTTAGCGATGAGGATTTAAAAAGAACATCTTCCAAAGCTGTAAAACACACTCGTGTGACCACTCACTCAGGGTAATGGATGCTGCACCACGCGTGCTTTCATCTCAGCAAAAATTGTTTTGGAAATCCTTTATCCGTAGCACTTTTATTTCCTGTTTTGAAAAAATATTTGAGAGAAAAGTGCAATCTTTGGAATTAAAAATGCTCCACGACCTTTTTCCGAACCTAAAATCTCTCTCGGAATACTTTTATTGTTTGCTGAGCTCCCGCGCATAAAGAACGCATAAATATGAAGTACGCCGTGATAGAAAACCGGAATTAAGAGCGCCGAAATTGCGCGAGGATCGAACGCTAAACTTCCGTGCGCAAACGGCCGAAATTTCAACGCCGTAATTAATTTCTCCTCTCCCTTTGACGATAGTAGAACAGGGAGAGGATAATCTTCCATTTGACGGAATACCAGATCGAAAAGGATCCATCGCGTAATGAAATGAGAAAAGTAAAAAGTAGCCACGCCTTAAGGGGCTCGCCGAAATTAGAAAGTATGAGAAGATAAATGAATCTGCGATATGAGAAGGCGGAGGAAATGGAAAAAGGGCCATCTTGCGAGTGGAATGAAACAATCTAGGACATTCGAGAGCGAATCAAGGGCAGATAAATAGATAAGAAGGTGCAATGGAAGGGAAAGACCCTTCATCCCGTCTTTTTAAGTGCCCATCATCCATTTTCCCTATTCATATTATCGTCATCGATTGGAAGGATGGAAGCGCCCTCATAAAGGGACGACGGCGATGATGCGGAAATGAAAAAAAAATCAGACGCGCGCAATCGATCGGAAGTAGTTAATGCCCGCCGAAATGGATTGGTGCTGATTAACGCTTTAATTGTTGCGTGCCAATTAGCGATAATATTTTGAGCGCTTTTTCGGTTTCGGGATTAACGCCAATTACGAGAGGGTGGTTAATTTCGGCGCGTTGGCCAATCCAACTCATGAACCGACGCCGGGGTAAGTAACCGGGAAATTAACTGGCGCTTGCTCCGGTTCGTCAAAGTCGCAATTGTTTCTCTTCGGAGGCGGAACTTTTAGTTGAAACGTACCGCGTGAGATGATCTGTACGCGAGTATATGCACATCCAGAGGTGTAAATCGAATGAATTTTGAATCCGTGGACTTTGGATCACTAATTGAATTACACAAGAAATAATTGGATACACTATGCGGAAACAATTCATCCAGAAGTGAGTAAATAAAAAAAGCTAAGTTGCAGTAAGGTTTAGTTGGGCTCTAAGATGAATAGTACTATACAGTAAAACCTCTCTAAGGTGGAAACCATATATAATACCAGTAAAAGTTTCCGGCTTTCGTAGAATAACACAAAGTACATCTACTATTAATAAATGCAGTTTTCAGAATTGAAAACACTTATATATATAAATATAGAGATAATGCAATGAATATGGTAAATATATTTAATGAAATTTCTTTTCGTAAACAAATGAACAACTTGTAAAATAAATTAAAGCAGTAATGCTTAGCCAAAGAAGTGCGGGAACGCCAGAGGCGAGCTAAGCACATTTGAAGACCTCATGCATAAACTATCCAAATGAAGTCTTCTCTATAGATCGTTTTTCTTCTGAGTGTTCCTTTTTTAACCTATACGGAGAAACAGTTTTTCATTCCGTCGAAATAGTGAATTAACTTGGAAGAGAAGCAAAACAATGGTAAATACTTTTGAGATTAGTACTATGTTTGAGACACTTTTAAATTAAAGCAGCAATGCTTAGCCAAAGAACTGTGGGAGCACCAGAGACGAGGAAAGAAAACCTCAAGCGTAAACTATCAAAATAAAGTCCTCTATCGATTGTTTTTCTTCTGAGTATTCTTTGTTTGCGCTACAAGGATTAACCGTTTTTCATCCCATCGAAATAGTGAATAAACGTGAAATAAAAGCAAGACAATGGTAATTGCTTTTGAGAGTAAGATGATTTAGTTACGTCTTTCACAGGTTCTAATACCAGTTGTTCCTAAGCAAAATTGATGGAATATACATATCCGTCCGGGTTAAGCAGGTTTCGCCTTAGAAAGGGCCTTTCTTGCGCATATGCAGTAATATTGTTAATTCTTCCTCTTTAGACAGGTTACTGAGTTGATCTAGTTCTAATTTAGACAGGTTTCACTGTATTATGCTTCCTCTGAAAATCATAAAAACTTCTTCAGTATGCTCGATGTCTGCACATTTCGACCAGATGAGAAGTCATTGTGGAAGATACCATATGACACTGAACGAAATTCCATTCTCAGCATGGAACTTCAACGATAATGATCTAAAGATGATCAAAACAGAAAAAAGCAAGAGCTCCATCCAAACGACAGAAATTCGATTTTATAGAAGGGCATTCATAAGGATATCACGAGCGAAAATGGGTTGGATATGGGATGTAAAGTAACATTGCCTGAATTGGTACGAAGCTCTCAGTTACCTGAAAGCACGCTATCTAGATACGGGAGCTGCACAATGAAGATTCGATCAAGGATAGGCAAAGCCGGCTTTCATGGGGGAGTTGAACGACATTAGCGGGCAAAATCAATGAGGAAGATGGAAGCGAAATCTTATGTCTGGAGAGATGCATTGTGTGAATCAAAGATACTGAGAAAGAATCGTATGAAATATAAAGGACTCCTCAAGATGGTAACGTGGAAGAAAATGTACGAAATGGATTCTTAAGATTAAAAAACGAAGTTTCTGAGGGTTAGAAAATGGGGACAATGAAAAGAATGGATGAGTAAAGAAAATAAAAAAAGTTAGAGGAATGCGCAGGTATTCTGATTTGATATTTTGCATGAGGTATTTTGATCTCTGGGAATGAATGACACTCGGATTAAGAAGAAAATGATTAAATTCAGGAGTTCGGTTCCAGAAGTCTAGTATAGTATGTGTTTATATTGAAATTCGAAGAGTATATAAATAAAAAATATTATTCTTGCATAAAAATTCATACAAATGGCATGATATAAACACAGTTTAATCACGAAACTTGTACAATTCCACGAGGTAACAAATATATAAAACAGTTCAGAGCTGTCTATATATATATGTTTTACCTTGTGAAATTGTACAAGTTTTGAGATTAAACTGTTTCATAAGAAATTCCACCAAGTATCGCTAGACAAGTTCCTTTTCGGCATGATATAAATAAATAAAATTATTGTTAAAATAATAGGTTTCAATTTACATTCAATTTTCATTTACGACTCATAACATGATATACTTGAATGTGAAATTATTACAACATAACTAAGTATTACTTTATTTTATTATTATAAGTTTACCTATGAAAATTGAGCCGTCCTGCGCAAGTTTTTTACTTCCATTCACAAGTATTTCATGACGGTAAGACTTTGCTTGTTACAAAAACATATAATTCACAGAAAAGGGAATATTTTCTACTGAGATGATAAATATGATCACATAGTATAATTTTTTTATCCCTCAATTTTCATGGTACATTCTCAACGAATTAAATAAAATTTAGTGAGAAAATTAAGGTTGCTAAGGCTGAAACCACAGTATTATAAAGTGGTCATTGACATATTTTCACCAAGAATAACCAAAATCTATTAGTTGGAATCAAGTAGGGTAAAGCTATTCATTGGATTGCTGTTTCATTTATCTCCAAAATATAAAATATATTCCCAATATTAGTTTCAGGATTTTTCACCTGAAAATCACCTCTCTCATATTGCATCATCGACCTCGACTTGGAAAGTCTCCAAGTCGTAAGTACTTTTATAATCCTCCCTCGGAAGTGTTAAAAGTCTCAAGATTCCCCGAATGCACGCGAGATTTCGCTTCACGTGCGATTATCTCGCCCATCCAGCGCCGTGCGTGCGTTTTGTAAGTTGGCGGAGTGTGCGGGGTGAATATGAAGAGGTTGCGAATTTCGCAGCTTCAGCAAGTTTTTGAAAAGGCCTTTAAGGAGCTTATCGACTCTATTGACGTTCCCTATCTGCCCTCGACCAGCTTGACAAAATGCGACCCCATCAAAATACTCTTACATCGCCTCACCAACACCTTTTTGACCCCTGATCAAAGATTACTTCGCGAAAGCAATCTCAGGTTGCGGCCAAGAATGTCATATTTCGCATCGTAAAATCGCGAGTTCCTCTTAACCGAGGATGAAGAAGCGGATCACATTTGAGGAATCTTAAGTAAGATCCGAGCCATAGAAAAATAACTGCCCTGAGGTTAGCTATCCGCCTCTATAAGCGTTCACGTACATGTTTAAACGACATTCCCGAAAATTGCAGCTTTATCATTAAAGGAATATGTTACACAAAATTGAATCATTGTTTCACTGCAATAATAACCATTTGTGGTTATTATATCTATAGTTCGATACTAAATGTAGTTCATTATTCCAGCCAAATAAGAAAACTTACTTATAAAAATACTCAAATCAATAACATCCTTTTTCTTTTGTCATATAACGGTACCTCTGTATAAGCTTCCAAAAGTATAATTTGAACCTTTTTCTGAAAAAAATCCCATTGGTTCTTTTATAACCGAGCAAAGTTGTTCTCAATGACTATGGGAATGAATAGATGATGCAACAGGCTTAGCCAAAAAATATAAAATTCAATGTAGAGTACTTATTATTCCGAATTAACTCCTATTTCATTTGCGGTTAAATTAAATAAAAATGTAAGTATTACTAGAATCAACAACTTCGGCCTTGACTTGGTGGTATCGCTCCATAATAACAGGGTGAAGAAAAACCAACTTTTACAAATACCACAAGATGAATTTTAGTGTAAAAATAAAGTAAAGTATAAGCAAAAGTTAGTTTTCTTTTCACCCTGTTACTATTTAAGTACATTATTACATTAGATAGTTACATTAGATTTACGATAACATACAATTGTACATTATTTCCAATCTCAAACTATTTTTTTTACATATTATTGCTTTCATCTTTCTATGTTGTGTATCATCATATAGATGGAAGAAGAGACTTTTAAGTCTCAATCTCGCCCAAATAAAGACGATTTATTATTATTATTATTATTATTGCAATTCTGATCGTTTGCCTGTACTTCAATTAAATATTTTAATTGAATATAATTATAATTTTGAGGTGGATATTGGTCAGCTTATTGCAAATGGACATTTTTAGCGGCGTGCTTTGCTGTGGACCTGCGGCAGACGTGATAATCAATGTGATACTGTATTTATATCATATGATTAATACATTGTTGCCACTGTGATTAATTTCAAAGAGGTGTGAATTTTGAACCCTTTGCCAACTGAACATTCAACTCTGAAAGGTAAATGCAAGGTTTACATTGATACATATTACGATGGATAGAATTAATACTCAAATAAGTCTTTATAATATCCAAACAACAACCCAGCTCTGGAGATGAATTTTAGGTCCCAAGGCTTATGTAACTATAGGTTCATCAAGATTTATGCAATAATTAGAGATATTCACGCTAAGAACTATAGAATATTTGAAGAATATATTCAAGTTACGTAATGTAAACATGATAGGAAACTCAAAAGAAAAAGAAAACAATTTTACCCCAACGATCTCAATAATGTTGTTTTTGTTTACAATTTCAACTTAGAAATTAATTCGGTGAGTTTCAGTTTTTCGTTTTAAAAGCCTACGCAAATATAAAGCGTTCCTTCCGTTGGAGACGTGAATCAATTCATCAAACGATGGAAGAACGTCTTTGAAATGGAAAATAGTGCATCTTTGAATTCCGATGTTATCGAAATGATACATTTTGCTAATATTTCTTTCCTATTCCCAGCATCAATATCATCCGCTTCGGTTGGCATTCGCTCTTGGCTGATCTCCTTTCCAATAGAGCCCTCTGAAATGGTGATACCGACGCATTCTTCAGTATTTTATAAGGGATTCCAAGGAAATGCATGAACTTCCATTCATCTTACGATTTACTTCAAATGCGTGTACAATGAAATCTTACTTTTTCCCATGAATGAATATTCTATTAACTGGCATCCTTCCACCCCATTTATCTTCTACCCTATAACTAACACTCTTAAAACCTATGAAATATAACATTCTCTTTATTATTACTCTGATGATTCTCTTTCCCAAACGTATTCTTCCTCTCTCTTTATCGCCATTCCCATGCATTATTTCACCCTATCATTCTTTGTTATAACTCACTGTCATAACTCTTATATTCCTCGATTTAATAATGTGATTATCTTCAGAATGCACTACTTATTTATGATGTAGTGTAGAGAGGATGCAGAAAAAGTTTCTTAATGGGCACTAAAAACCATGCGTCATACGTGTGTGAAATAATTGTAACATAATAATATTACCAAAGAGATTATTTTGCATCTGGTAATAATGGCAATGAGCTAATGAGATTTAAGAAAGAGAATTACCAACAGATTTCTCAAATAATCATGGTTCATCGTTAACATCCACTCGGCAAGAAAATTAATTTTTCATACGCTCTCGATGCGTGATTCAAGACTCATTGACGAGTTGTGGGCATCTCAAATATATTGGTTTCGATTTTTGAAAAGTGAGAAATTTTTAACCTCAAGACTTTTGATCTTTGATAAATAAAGATAATTGCATGCATTTAATAAAAGGAAAAGTACATAGTGATCTTTTAAATCTGTTTCCATGGAAGCTTAATTAAATTAAGAGGTACCAATAACTTTATAAAAACAACATCAACGGATAAAGTATCTTTCATATTCTTAGTCTATATATTTAAACATGGAAGAATGCTATTTTAGGCGGGTATAAGGTTTTTGAGTTCCTTATATGTACAGTCCTGGCCAAAATTAATGCAGCACCGGCCGTAAGGATCGCTAGGGAGGTGCTGCGTTAATTTTGGCCAGGAGCGTCCCAAGTCAGGATGAGGGTAATGTTGTTCATTATTTTTAGTTACAGTTTAGAGAATAATGTATTATTCATTTACTTTTGACACATTCTTTTTTATGGCTGTGATGACATTTAAACTACTGAGGTATGAGTGATGCTGAAATACGAAATTGATTTAAGTTCTAATAGGCTACCTACCTCACTCCTCATGTTGCCTAGGAAGCCTCTTTCGTCCCTTCTAGCTCTTGGTCATTAACGTTAGAGGTAATGAGGATCCACCGTCTTTTTTCGTTGAATACTTAACTCTTATTTACTTGGGGTGAGTAAACATGAAACGAACCTACGGTATGTGCCAAAGGAAATAAATCCTTCTTATTTTTTATCTTTAAACATTAGACGTTATAATAACGAAGCCTTAGCGTCTATTTTATCAAATCGACACGTTTTCCACAGCAGCATTTTCGATGTAACGCCGTAGCTGCCACCTATAATAGTACACAAGTACTTCTCTCTTTCCGGGAGGTTTCAATCCGACCTCGATGGCGGATAAACCTTCCACATACAAATATTTCGATATCGCGTTTCTATTACGGACAGCCTAAAAGCAAATTTTCCGCTGGTACCGAGAAGGAAATCGGTCCTTACTCCGTTTAATGCCCCGCAAAGCAGCCATCAAATGGAATGCATTTTATGGTAGCAATTCCACACAAAGCAACTTCCGAATGAATTCTACGATCCAAGCAGAATCGGCTTCTTTCCCTCCCGAGGTCGCATCTTTTATTCAAGGATGGCAAAAGGGGCTGAAAAGGAGCGGTCATATGTGAGCAGATGAAGATCATTGCGGAAACCGCCTTGTAAATAACTCACGGGTTATACTCAAAGCCATAAAAGAGGCAACTGAGGCATTCGGAACTTATAAGAGTGGCCATAATCTATAATTGGCAGCGCAGGACGTGAATTATCATAGACGTGTTAATTAAAGGGGTGCGTAATGTAATCAAGTTATACGATGCAGCCGAACAACTGGTGTCTTAATTCATAATCGACTACGTTTCATTGCGTCGAGCTCTCGTCACTCATTCTCGAAGCAAACAACGGCGCTTCGAGGAATTCCTAATGGGAAATTTCAATAAAACAATGAGGAGTTTGAGAAATTTGATTGAACCCCATGAATGGCAAAGGAGATTTATCAAGAGTAAAGTTTACTTTTATTAGTCGAAATGGTTTCATTCAATGTAATCATGATTCCTTCTATTTTTCAGGGGTACGTGTGGCATCAATGGGCAAGCTTGTAGTTAAAAGTGCCATTTTTTATAAACTTTTATCCTTTTTTAAGTATAAATATTCCGAGAAACTAATTTAAAACTACTTCATCAGATTGCATCAGCTATCAACTCGATATGTTTTGAACTATAACAGTTTGTCATCATACATAATTGAAGCAAAACGAGATAAAATCAGATTATTTATAATTTGATTTCCAGGAATCCATACGAGGAAAAAGTGCTTTTATATAATTGAGAATTAATCAAGAGGAAACAAAAGGACAATTTCAATTTTGCAACTGATATAGTTTAAACTACGGATGTCAGTTGCACGTCCAGAGGAATGAAAACAGGAAATAGTAAAACTACGCCATCGAATAAAATTCAAACTTAACGGAATCAAAATATTTAAAGCTGCACTGATAAATACCGAAATTGAATTAAGAGAATAAAAGCTTTGAAATCCATATCAATTTCTTAAACATCGTAATCTATGCTTGCGGATAATCTGAATAATTGTTTTTTCAGCCGTAAGAGATACTTGTGCCCCAATTAGAGGGTGCATACATTGATATCGGAGATAGCATCAGTATGTGGGAGAATGGAAAGATTTCCTCGGATAGAAGGAAAAGGATGATCCCGTAATCCTCCCGCCGTGAGAACAGCATCCTCAGCACTAAGCCGAGGCTAAAGAAAAACTTTAGTCGCACTACCAACGTGCCGTAGAATATATTACAACTTGTCTAGATCTTTCCTCTTTATTCCCTTACTGCTAGGATATGCTAGGATTACACCTTCTGTTCAAAGGGTTAAATTTTGCAGCCCTCTGTAACGACCCTTACAAGAGCCTCAACCAACAAAGAAACTGGGCTAACTTATTAGTTAATTCCTTTATTCAATGATAAAATTTCCATAAAATAATCTATTCAAAAAAGAAAACTTTAATTACGTTTAGTTTCATGCCTAACTGGTGGGTGTTTCTAGAGAAGTATAAGTTAGAATGTAATAAGAAAGTTTATTAGTATATATATTTTGTGTGTAGTGTGTTTCTACATGGCTGCGAAACATGGTCCCTAAAGAAGAGGGAAAGCAATAGAATAGAGACGTTCCAAATGTGGTTTTAAAGAAGAATGTTAAACATCATGTGGATGGACAAGGTTAGAAAGGAAGATGTACAGAGGAGGGCAAATGAAAAAAGAAGATTGGTCGATTTAATAGTCCAAAGGGAGAAGAATTGAATAGGGCATGCAATAAGAAGGAACTACTTACTTAAGGATATTCTGGGTAGCACTGTAGAAGTAAATGTGAAGAGAAGAAGGAGAAGGGTGAAATTAATAGATTGCTTAAAGAATGAAGAACGGTACTCTTAGATGAAGAAAAGAGCGGAGGATAGGGAAAATTAGAGAAACAACACCTCGGACATGCGCGAGTAAACTACCCATGATGATGACTAGTAAACGATTCTGATCTATACTTCTTAACAATGCTCTCGACATAAAATATGTACCTTACACAAAAGGGAGTTAGTTACCTTGCTTTGAAATAATATTTAAACCACTTTTCACGGATATGGGGAGATAAATTCCCCAAGCTTATAGCGATAGAATCAGGAAAACACATGATTTCTCGCCAAGCCTTGATTTCATCCTGAATACTTTTCTTTGTTGCTAATAACTAGTAATCAATCTTTAGCCACACCTTTAACAATAAAAGTTCCGTTTTCTTGGGAACCATATCAAGAACAATGGTAATAATTCTTAAATTTACTTTTAGTAATCCTTACTTCATAAGAGGTGAAGTAACCAAAATATTGCCGTCAGATTAAAACCGAGATTCACGGAGGTCTACTGCGATAGAAAAAGAGGAAAACGTAAATCCTAAAGTGTTTTCCATCCTGCGGATTACGAATAAATTACTCCACTCCCGCCAAAGCGGCAAACGAATAAGTGAATTTGTTTTCGCAGAAGGCTCCCTTGAAAATAACCGGGCAAAATCCTCGATTCGTCCAAAAAAGTATCTCATTGGTATGATAAAAGAGGAAATTCCCAGCATAGACTTGCACCACAGAGTAATTCAAATCGATAATTTCGGAATTAAACGGTTTTCTTCGGAGGATGGCCATAAGAAATGATAATTTGGGAGCGGTGGTATTCCACAGGCGTTGACCTGCATTCTGAGGCACGGCGCAATCGCACGGCTCCACACGGCGCCAGTCTGTCGCTCTTCGGTTGCACTGCGGTTCTGCGACGCCATCCAGCACGCACCGGAATCCTCAGCGACTCTCCAACGGTGCGAAAATCTGCGACGGATGCTGTATCATCTGGCTCTCCAATTCACAAAAAAAATATATCACAACGCCTCCGACGCTTATTCAGTCAACTACTTATGCAATTATTCGTAATACTGCGTCCTAGTAAAGGAGGAAAACGCCCAGCTGCTTCATTCTTTAGACGTCCCCGTAAGATTTCCTAGGAGAGATTCTAATTGAAGGTAGTAGATTTTTGAAAACTCTAATGCAAATAAAACTGTGGAATGATATAAAAAGCATAGAGGTTATCAAAACCAAGATTGCTAATGAGGAGACCAAGAATTGTTCTTTCGTTACCCTTTCAAAAAGAAGAATGATTTGGAAACTGGTCAGTTTAAAAGTGAATTCATAAATAAGTTTAACGTAAATGTTAATTCGTTTGTTGAATGATATTATACAAAAAACATGTGAAGATTACATACAATAATTATATCGCAGAATTAGTAATTTCTACGATGCTTTAATCGATGGATATGCTACGTATTCTATCGATTTTTATTTTCATGTCAAAAACATTAGTTTCCATAAGAAAACTTTTACTTATAAGACTATTACAGGGAAAGATCAAGAGCAAACATAAATATGTTTAATGCGCTTATCTGAATTTCGCTATACGATCCCAAAAAACAATGCTTCCTTATTGATCTTTGGATGGTTAATAATAAAGTTAGATAAATATTATTTGGCAGAGATAATTGGGATGCTTTCTTTTTTAGAAATGAATGAAATAGTATAGATTACAGTATTTATAACGCCCGTAATATTTATTACTGCACAATAACAAAACATGGATAATTTAAATAGTTTAAGTAAAAGTAACCATTTTGTCATAATATTTTAGAATTTGATGTGATATTTTACTTAATATTATAAATATGTTAGAGGAATACGAATTTAAATTAAACTTGTATAAATCCGACAAAAAAATCCAAAGGAAGTATCTCTTATACCCAATTTTTGAAATTCAGATGGAATGCTCAAAAGAAATTCGGAGATTAATGTGAAAATGTTTCCCGGAATTTTCATTGCACAGTTACTCTACGCCGGGGATGTTTTCATATCTTCAGAGCCGGAAAGGTTTACGGCAGCTGCTTGTTATGCGTTGTCATTTGGGATCAGAAAACCCAAACATTCGTGTAAACCTCTTAAAACGAGCTATCTTCTACCGCATGAATAATGTATCACGGATCAATAATATATAAAGAATGGTGCTAAATACCGCAATGAAACTTGATACTCTCATTACAAAGAGGTTTAATCATTTTTAAATTTAATCACCGCACATCTCGAGTGAGATTTGTGGAACTGCGCTGTTACGGAATGCGGTAGATTAAAAAAATGTCCGCCGGGATTCAAAGACAAATCGTATTCCAAATCGGCGTTACTGTCGCTGATATCTTTGTTCTCTACTCTTAAAATTTTCCTGCATAGATTCTCAATAATGGTGGATCAATAAGTTCATAGACACTTAGATGCAAAAGAAAAATATACGAGATTAAAATTTAATGCTCAGCTATCACGTAATTCAGTAATACTTCCTTTCTTGGGTGATTTTTGGCCAGAGTGAGCTTTATGACTCTTTTATAGCCCTCATAGTGATGAACTTTTATTACTATGTGTACTAAAATTACGAATTTACTGGTCTAATTACAATATTATAATAAAATCTATTACTATAAATTAAGATCAGCGTCGAGGTGTTTTTCATTTGTATTTCGTGATAGACAATGGACGTTTGACACGCATGTATAGTCTTTATGTTTTGATGTTTAATGTTATATGTGAATTAATCAAGATTTCTTTGCAGCCCACGGTAAAATTCCATGCAGAAAACTAAGGAAATTTAACGAAATGTAGAACTATTCAGGAAAAGCTCATAATTTAACCGTATGTCTTCACAATATACGACCTAGAATGTACCACAAGTTAAATAAGAGTCATAAATGTTTAGGGAATCCTTACACAAGATAGAAACAGACAACGCGTAAACTTCTTCTGTTTAGGAAATAGCTCGCTCCCTCGGCAGAATTATTGCAGGTTACTCCGCCGCGATACGGCGTACAACAAGAACCCGATCTGCATAGTAAGCCCACACGTTCATTTGTAGTGCCTCGTACTCCAGCGGTACAAAACTGGCGGTGAATAGAGTATGGATGCATGAATCTCTCCAATGAAGAGTTTATCTCGTCACCACCTCTGAATAGTAATGTTTCACCGGGCGATTCACTATTGTCAAATTAGTTCGCACTGCGTTCCCCGAACAAGTGGGTTTCCAAGATTCTCAGCTGGGAATGCATACAATATATACTCGTAAATGATGAAGCATAAACGACTTCGACTCTCGTCATTAAATTAATTGATTCATCGTGGTGAAGAATTGCTGCGCATTGATATTCCATCCGTTAATCCCTTAATGGACGATTAAAACAACCTCAACTCTGTTGAAGGGAGAGACTCCCAGTCAAGTGGATGGAAATGCGATATGACCTGAGGGAAAGGTCCATGGGAAAAGATCCTGTAAGAGACAGCTGCCTCCTCAGGTCCGGGAATTCGATTCAAGCAAACTAATATTTGTTCATCTAAATATCCCGGAGAATTTTAAGTTACCAAGCCTCAGGAAAAACAAACTTTTTAGCACACACTTTATCGCTCTATCGTACGGTTTTGTGTTTTCGAGGTTTTTGATGTATAATGCTATTTTAATTAAATATTAATTCTCATTTATAACTTAAGAATTAACGGCGGATAAGATATTTTAATAATATAGTCCCTTTTACAATGTTTGGCTTGTCATTTCTCCCTATTATTAAATGATTTGTTATTAGCATAACCTGCCAAAATATTTTACTTCCTGAGGCTCCCGGATAGTCATGTGGACAGCGCGTTTGCCTTTGGTGAAAGCGGTCCCGGGTTCGAATCCCGGTGGGAGCCATTGTGCGAAATGACCTAAGCTTTCGAGGCACTTTTAACAATACTACTACTACTATTTTACTTCCTATAACGGAATTCCCAACGGTATAATACTGCTATCAAATTGATTATTGAATACAAAAAGCAATTATTAACAGCTGTAATAGAATATAAACAATAAGTTTTGGATAAAGTTATGTCAATTCTGAAGCGTATATTGACGGAAATATGAAGAGTAAAAAAACTCATTAGAACGAACATTAACAATAAACAAATTTTAAAATACATTTGATCGGAGCTCTATAAAATGCTATATTTGACAGTTGCATTCACTCTGGCACTCTAATTGATTTAAATAAATTGAACTATCGTTTTACCAATTACTCCCGACGGATATACCGTATGCTATCAAATTGATCAAGCAAGAATAGACTAATTAGACTAGACTAATTTGCTCTTCTGTTTGCACCTATAATTTATATAGAATTCGCTAATTGAATGTTTTCTGGATTCAAATCGGTCAGTGATTTTATAATCACAGCAGTAACGTATAAATATACCATTAAGCTTATATTAATATCGCTGAATAAAACTACAATAAATATTGTGTGTGTGTTGAGTGTGCCACTATCTAATTAAAGGGATTTATTCGTGACATTACTTTGAATCGTTACATATTTTGTTTGATATTGGATAGAAATAATTACCGTAGTACCGATTATCGACCTTGAATAAACTGAATACATTTCAGAGTATAGCAATATGGTGATAAAGACAGGTTGGGCACACGAATTTGTCCCCATACGTCCAGAGAGAAAACGTCCATGTCTTTCAACGCTGGCAGATTGGAATTGGTTAACCTTTATCGAACTGTTTGTTTCATCTTTGGCATTTCGGTCGGCTCGTTCGGTCAAGTATACATTTATTGATATGTACTCGATGGACTTCCGTTCCAGCTATTGACCGCTTCGCGTATGAAAGGAAAGGTATAAGCGGCGGAAGATGGTTAATGTTTAATGATATCCGCGGGTGGATTCGGTTTGTGCTTCTTTAACATTAAAAACATGGGTTGAAAAAGTGCGTTCCCAATGAAATCCCATTTTCGAATCCTCCACTGATTTATTGATGCATTGGAATAAACGTCAGAGCAGATAGAGAGGGCATTCAGAGCATTCGGTGGAACGTTGATGATCTGTACTCTCACTTCTAGCTCACTTAAAACCTCTTCTATCGCTCAACTCTTTTCAAAATGCAATTGATGCCTTTTCGAATAGGCAATTATCTGCTGCTTAAACAACGTACCTGCGTATTAAATTAAAAATGGAACGAGGATATTCATACGTTAGTTGATTGCTATTTTTCTTCCAATGTTGTATCGACAACACTCATCGATCAAAAATGTTCTTTTTTTATTGCTTCCTAAAGTTATCACTCTATTGATCTCTTAAATCTACAGGGTTCGAGTACCGATAACTTGCAGTTTAATCGGCTATAGCTAAACTAATTGCGTCAAAGCCTCTTGAAAGGGTAAGGAAGTAGAAAGTCATAAATATAACATAAAATTATTAACACAGTCAGTAGCAGTTAAGTGATAAGCATTTAAAATTGAATTTATAATGAAAAACACACTAGTTTTTTTTTAACGATTAATACCTTGATTGATAATGAAACGAAACCGGTCGTGTTTGAATAAATCTCTGTGGAAGATACCAAGTGTTTTTCATTTTTTGAAATGTCTATTCCATTCCACGAAGTCACGCTTCAGCATATCAATTTTGATTGATAACATTTAATAAAAATATCAATCAAAGTTTTTCTTAATGAATAGTTAGCTAACTTTTATTGGCATGAATTCCATTAGTAACTTGAACGCTTTCAAAACAATAACATGATTTCGATGAAATGTGAAATATTGTTTTCTAATTCTGGATATCCTATCAACAGTGAGTTCACATACAATGTTTTAATGTGTGACCATGGAATGCTGAACTCATTTGCAATTAACGAAATAGTATTCGCAAATTCCTCGATGGATGGCGGTGAAACAATGCTGAGAATGCGTTAACGGTCATTAATTTTAATGCGTAATGTTTAATTCACTCTCATGGAATATGTAAAGCACTCATAATCACATATTTATTAAAATTCACTCGATAATTTGCTAATTTATTATTAATCTATTTGAAACATAATGGTGACAAAGAGGAGATAAAAAACTTAAAATCGGAAGTCTTCAATATTAATTGCGTCTACTCCGATCTGAATAATCATTGGTAAGAGGTTCACTAAATTTGTCATCAGCGCAAATACTAGCGATCAAATATATTAAAGTTAGAATCAACGGTTTTACAGAGGTGAAAAAATGAAAAAATCGCGGAGAAAACATACAATCCTTCTGCGTCTTAAAAAAAAAGTTCTAACCTTTTAAATAATTTGATTTCATATTTACTGAATTGTATAAATAACCCTATGAATGGTCTTTATGCTCTGTGTTTTTCCAATTGGAGGATTTATCACTATAGAGTAGAATAAGTAACAAAGAATACCTATAACGTAATATTTCCACTTATTCAAATCGTTCCGCAGCATGACTAACTTTGGGTGGCAGCCGGGTTACTTTTCTTGTCAACTCATTCTAAAATTAAAATAAAATAATAAATAATAAAATTCTAGCATTAAAATTAAAATAATTACCCACATATTTATATGCATTGATGAAAAATGTATACAAATTCACATTTTAATAAAAATCTGTACATATTTCTCTAATACTCTTCCTTATCTGATGGAAACTACAATAAAAACTGTAAAAATTATATTCTGAGATGGGAAAGATATCAATTTCTAGGGAAAATCGTGAAATATGAACTCTTATCCAAAGCTACTGCTACTATTGCAACCCCGGTAATTGATTTGGCATAAGTAATAGCACGTATTATGGATTAGCACAACAGAAATAATGATCAGTATGGGAGCGCTAGACATCTTTTTCCAACCAGGCTTTCGAGATAAAATTATTTCGGTCGTTTCCCTTTATCTTTAGTATTTGAGGGAAATAAAAAAAAGCTCTTTGGAAAATCGTCGACCATTTCTGCAGCGGAATAATTGTCACTGGGGATTATTTCGCTGGAGCGATGCTCGCGGAGACAGAACGACCAGTTCGAATAATTTAAGCATTTTCAGATCCGGCGTCCGCGATAAATCTTTGAAACATGCCGTATTGAGTCATCCTTTTAGAAAACACGGAAATTTCAGTTCACCTACATTCGAATATCTGCAACGCTTCGGCAAATGTCTTGGAATGCGCTTTCATAAATCTTAGAGGTGTACAAAAACGGAAATTCGATTCAACTGCAACACGACCGCTTTTGGTTTAGACAGGAGCGGGACCTTGTTCACCGCTATGATTATTTCATCTCCCGCCATTTTTGTGTCGAATCCATCGAAAAGGAAATTACGGGAGTGACAAAAACTTTGCGTCCCCACGAACATGCAACGAACAAGTTGAGCTAAAGAAATACCCTCAGATACATCAGTTCTGACTTATATAAATCCATAGTGAAGAATGTTGAAATTCAGAATCTGGGTCAAGGTATTGAATATGAAGGTGAATAGTTTTAAATGTTGTATTGAATATGAAGGTGAATAGTTTTAAATGTTAAGTTCAATGCAAATATGCTAGGAAATATTAAATTGACCATTGAAGTTTTTTACATTACAATATTGCACGGCATCATTATTAAAGATGTAAAAGAGATAATTAAAGATGTGAGAATGAATTAAACATTGCCGCGTATATTTGAAATGGATATATTTCGCAACCCTCCATTCGTACTCCATATCCTTTTGACATCGTTAAATATAGTCCGAAAAAATCATTCCCATGATAAAAAGTTTATTTCTAGAAATTTTACTATAAATAAACTTAGAAATACACCGGGAAAGCAGGATATTTATCTTAGCTAGGTAGCTCATCTAAGTAGCAGTACTAAGAAGTATATTGGATTAGTATTATTGTTAAAAGTCCATCGAAAGCTAAGGTCATTTCGCTCATAGGTTCCCACCGGAAATCGAACCCGAGACCACTTTTACGAAAGCAGAACGCGTTATCCAATCGGTCATCCAACAGCCAAGAAGTAGGTATTTTTTACAAAAGAAATTTTTTAAAAGTATTATATTCTAATTTTTAATTACGTAGTCAAATATGTAACATATTAAGTTCATACAACATTCTATCTCTGCTTAAATTTAATTTTTTGACACTAAATAATCTTTTAACTGCATTTAAATTTCCCAATATACTCTAGTACTAACAGTCTCACCGAATATTTAAATATGTTAAATGATTTTTTTTAAGTTTTCTATATTTTATAGTCAGACTGAATTTTAAACCTTGTGTTACGTACATCTTTGTATCAAAGAATCCATCCTTAAAATCTTTCTAAACATATAAGATACTTTTAGCTTAATTCATTCTTATTATCTAAGATACTAATGATTGCGCGAAACTAATTATTGCGCTCCGAAGAAGATTTTTAATTACATCTCCTTCCCTCGCAATTCGACAAAGTCTCGATCGCGGATTATTTTCGCAAGAATTAACCCGCAAAAAATGACAATTTTCCGAATTCCTCGGAGGAAACGGAGGCGCGCGCTCGTGAATGAATTGGAGTTTCTCTCCGTTCGAGAAATAAATATTTATTCGGAGAAACGAACGATTTGAGTCCAACGGAGTGTCGTCGAGGTCTTCTTTGTCGACACCCTCTCCAGCGGAAACGATTCCAAACTTCATCCCGACTTCGACGCTCCTCTACCGGTATATATCCCAAGTAAGAACAAAAGGGCATCGCCTTCACGACGTTCCAAGCCGTGAGCTGCAGCACCTCGGAATCCGTTGTGGGCGGCGTGGGCGGGCGGAGGGGGTGGGCGGATTAAAAATGCAGGAGCATCGTTGCGTGCCCGCCGACGCCATTTCACTTTCCGCGTGGTCCAAAACCGGCATTTCTTATTTAGGAGAATCTGCCGGCGAATAAAAACGGAGGAGAGCGAGGAAAGATTCGGAATTATCTACGCCGTCAGTTATTTTTAAAGGCCCATCAGTTGAGGCCGAAGCAACAATTGTATCGGAAAAACGTCAGGGGAGAACATCCGAGCCTAACCAATAGGAAATAACATTGCAGACACGGAAAGTTATATTAAACGCACTTTTCACAACTGTATCTAACAACGGCAACTAATAAATAGTACATTCTATTCTGCTGTTAAACAGAATTATTTATTTACAAATAGTATATTAATACAGTTCAGCATGTTTAGTTGTAATTTAGTTTAGAATGGCAACATGCTTGCACTCCATCACCAAGGTGTGGATGTTTGTGAGGGCGCCAACTTAATAAAAATTAATTGCCTTAAAAAGAATGGAGACCAACCTGTAATACTTTAAAGTATAGGTTGGATACCTGTAGTCTTTACGCAGCATGCAGCTTTTCTATTCCTCTCTAGGAATAAAGGAATAGATTTCCATAATTTAGTTTCTCAGTTTAGTTTATCACGGCCAGTGAAAAATAGATAAGATTCTACTAAAACTTAGTAGGCTTTCGAAATCTCTATCTTTATATTCTATTCGTTTCAGTGTAAATCTGTTTAATCTAAGAAATGCGTTAAACGAAATTACCCCGATGATTGAATTGGCGACCTATTAGCTTCTTAAGTTTATATTAAACAAATAACAAACAGTTGAAACTATGAAAATAGTGAGCCTCAACAATGAAAACAACTACATCTGAATTTCTTTTTACTGAATGAATGGATTTATCTTTGTGGCCATTAGAGTATGAATGTTTTCTTATCCAAGCAAGATAGCGTGAGTGTCAATATTTTAAACATCTAAGTGGGACTCTTTATCATGAAAACGCAAAGTGAGATTCAATATGATGATGAAGATTTTCATGAAATAACTCCGTAACCCTTTGTTACTTGAAAAAAAGTTTCTACTTCTTTGAGCTTTTGTCGTACATTTATAGGAATATTTTAATTGTTGTACTCCATATAATCTCACAATTAACGTACATAACTTAATCATATATTTCAAAGGGTTCTGGATTTTATAATTATTTATTTTTCATTGTTAAATTGGAGATGCTTCCCACGAATCAAAGACATGTCTCCTGCTCGATCTTTTCCTCATTCAAAACTGCATTCTACTATGTAGCTAGTGTAGCTATCTTTATAAGGAAAGGGTTGAGCTATGTTTAATCTAAAACTATATCTTAAATATATCTTTGTATCTAAGAAAGTATTTCTGTACTGTACAGAAATTTGGATTGAATTAAATGCACAATTTCATCTTAAACTACAGCTTATTTTCTGCCCAAAATAATAATTACTTATAAGCAAATCATAATCACTAATCTTCTCTTTCAAGCCATGAGAAAGTGCATTAAATATTAATAAGATACGCGAGTTAAAATTATTCGGTAAGAGAGAAAATATGACATTAACAGTTCTACGACAATTTCTAATAAACTCTCAAGACAAGTGATCTCCACGAAATCATCTGTAAATGGAGTCTAGAAGATTATAATAAGGCATTTTCTGCAGACATTTCCGAATGGGATTTAAAGCAAAACCCATTAAGTTTCGAATCTATTAAAAATTAAAAGCAAAAATAAAGAGCATGTTCAAGCTTTTGTAGTAGAAGTAATTTCCCTTAAACGCTAAGCTGCTTCTTTCTACGATAAAGCTTCATAATAACACGACAGGAATAGATGACTGTGGAAAGAGAGCCGAAATGTTGAAGTTTGTGATGAAAGCATTTCTCCGCTTCCAATGGTTCCTTAGTTGAATGAAGGATTTGCTCTCAGTGGAGAAAAATAGAGATGAAATTGGACCGCTTTTAATTGAAATTCTCGGAGAAGGTGGGCGAGTCCTCAGGAGTTTAGAGAACAGATTAGCGCAGCGTTCAGCGACCCCGCGAAACAAGGAAGAGGTGTCATCTGTCGAAATCGTATCGCTTTCCACTTAATGACTGGCTATCCACAAAGCATCGGAAAAGGTCACCAAAAAGAAATTAAACCACGTTGCTACGAAGGCGTGCATAAAGAAAGGTCTCGCGCTAGATAAGATTACAAAGGGGTTACGTGTGGAAAAATGATAAAAGTGCAAAATATTTAAATCAACATCTTGGTTTATTAGTAGTTTTATGTCTCGTAAGACGACTCTAACAGCTTTGCGGTAGGCTAGAGTGTAGAAAAAGCCGAGGTTTTTACTGTATCAACGATTAATTATACAAAAATAACATCTTTATTAGGCTAAATGCCTACAGATGATCTTTGAACAATCTATAAGGGTGATAAGTCGTCTCCAAAATAAAATTTATATGAATAAAAATCACCGTTATGTACGTAGTACGATAGATGCGGCTAAGTGTTAAACATCCTGCTTAACTTATATTATTTTTTTTCCCTTCACTATACGAGGTAAGGCCCGGATTTCTTAAATTTCCTTTCAGCACTATTATCATATTATTACTTATCTATTAATATATTTTTCTATGAAGTTAGTCCTTTTCTCTATAGCTTGTTGTGATGACTTTAGGCGACATAACTACGAGTCATTGTATCAGCATCATGTTGGAAAGAGTGTTTATCAAGTTGGAAATACTACTTACTACTATACTCGTAGCGTAATAGTAAGCCTTATACCCAAGCATGACGTGCACAGATGTAAGGGCAAATAAGTTGTTTCATGCGACAATGATGAATTACGTAAGAGAATATCCGGATAGCTAGGATTTTAATTTAATGGAGTGTCACAGAGATGAAACCCTACACGACTAAAATGTTAATTTTTCAAAACATGGTATGCTGTGTACTTATGGTGAGCAAGAAATCCAAGATAATGGAACTGCAATGCTGATGTTGCTAAAGATATTTATCAAAATCAAGTAACAGCGATGGAGGCTTCGCCGTAGGGATATTGCGGAGAAGGAGAGAAAATCCTGGGCAGGACTTTTTGCGGATGAAATACGCTGACTTGGAAGAAGACACGGAAAGGCAAGAAGCCTTCTAGATGTATCATACATAGAGAAAAGAAAGTTTGATGGATGAAAAAGAAATCAGGAAATAGAAGGAGGTTTAGGGCAAGGCAGTAAAAAAGATGGAGAAAGTGTTTGGGAAAAATATTGGAAGGTGATGGATGGATTGCTAAGAGAAGTTATAGAAAGAACGTTTTCGGGAAAAGACAAAGAATCGCAATAAAAAGTTTTCAGATCAAATCGGGGATAAGGATTGCTATCAGACCGTGGAAGAAACAATATTCAGTCTTTAATGGTGAACCCGCGGATTTTCCGCAGGATGAGCAATTGATGATTACTATCCTTAAGAAACAAGGATACTTTTTATGTAATTTTCTATATGGCTTCTTACCGCACTATGGTGGACTTTAATTTGTACTGGCTGCTAATTAATAAACTGCTGTTCATGCATAACTTTTTATGATTTCGTTCTTCAGTTCTAACATGTGCTTATTATTAATAGTATGAGATCATTCCTCAGTCCGTTCGTTTCCATTTTACGCACGTCTTCATTACAGTAGGTAGAAAAACCCATCAGAAATACTTTTTATATAGTAACTCAAACCTTACCGTATCATTCAAAGTCCATACGCTTATTTATTTACATGATTTTATAAAGATTTTGATTTTTTACGCAAATATTTCTTACAGAAAGTACACTTCGGAAGTAACTATCGAATGCATTTACCTCATCACAGCTACAGAGGAGTGCAGATGACCGAATTAATTATAAGATTGCATAATATATGATTTACGATCAATGGGTAAAAAGTAACTGGCTAAAGTGAAAGTGAAGTACTCCGAAACAGCGATATCTTCCGAACAGCGTGACGTGTACAACTTTTTCCGATATGAGCCTTTCGTCAATCTTCATTCATGTCACAGTGTCAAAACTACGCATTGAATTACTTGGAACTTTGTGTAACATTACGTAAAAGAAATAAGATATATTTTAATCCAGCTATAAAATAGTGAAAGTCATTTACGGAAGCTACAGATATTATTCTGAAATCATGAGTGCAAAATTTAAGTATGTTTGCAATTAAATGATTAAATTAAGAGCTGATGTGATAAGAAATAAAAATAAAATTTAGAATTATACGAGTCCCAACCCAGAGCATTGGATATTTCTTTGGCTATTCAAATATGGAGATTTAAAGTATGGATTAACATTCTTTAATCTTGCAATTATTTAAGAAACTAATATGAATAAGAGAGTATAAGAGAAGAAGAAAAGATAAATATGATTTACTTACCTACTAACTGTATGTATCTGAAGAGCATCTTCAAACTTTAATAAAATAGAATCGCATTAAACTTTTCTATCATGAAAAACTAACTTCCTAGCATTATTAGCATTTTGTTGATTGGTGATTATGAATATTAGTGATGATGAAGATCTTAGCAAGGTGAGATGAGATGACGAGATTTTGGCATGGGTTACTACGGCTGGGTGCCTTTCCAGTCCCCAATCCGAATGGCAGAGGATATACTACCTATAACATGTTATTGCGATAGGATTTATGATTTTTAATGTACTACATTATCAGCTTAAATTTAGTATAATGAATTGAAGTGCAATTAATGACAAAGACCAATCCTATAAGTACGTTTCATATCCTTGGATCAATTAATTTATTATAATTATTATGCAATTAACGGGAACCCAGGACCTTTTCAACTGAAGATGGTTATATAGGCTGAGAAACACTACGCATGATACAACAAAATACTTCAACTTTAATCCAAAATTCGGAAAAAATATATCGGAAATTTAGTTTTTCCAAAAGTGTATACTTTTCTCCAGTCGGAAAAATATATAAATGCATGTATCCTTTTCTGGTGAGCAACTATTGCTGCTATCTTATAGATAAGCACGAAAATTACCTCAACGCCTAACAACTAGGTATTTGTATTCATTCACTGGTAGAGCTAAAATTCACTCCCGTGAATTCATACAATGAATTAAACATAGGAGGTCCACGCACGTGAAACGGTTGCGCTTTCAAGTTCAGAGGAAGCTCTATCTTTCCTTTTTCAGAACTAAATGGAATAAATAGCGTCGTTACGTAGCTCTTCAAATAAAGCGTTCGCATTAATGAAGAGTAATTATTAAATTCCGCGCAGCACAAGGCCATTAGTAGGCAGAATGTAAGAGTGGCTAATGTAGATGTTTTGAACGGCGCTTTGTCAATTCGGGCGTTCGCAGTTTCCAGATAATAGACATTTGTTAAGACCGAAAACGTAGGGCGCCCGTAAACTATCACAGTTTCACGACACCTTCAAATAGAAAAATAAAATTATCTATAGCTTGAAAGGACTAGTGTATGGAAAATTAAGCTGCCATAAAATAACCATTTCTGTCTTTATCGCATGATACCTTCTTATAGTTTATCACGCAGGTTTATTACTATACAATTATATTTTCCTATTGAAACTAAAATGATAAAATTTTACTGAAAAGTGCCAAATATTTTAGTCTTGTAATCAACAAGGCAAAATATAAGTTCTAAGCTCAGAAGAAAATGTAGAAAGACTCTTTTAAGATTGTGGCCGAATCATTTTACAAACATTTCTTCACCTTAACTAACTCATACAACGAGTTTTGGGCGTTATATCTATCTCTATAAGAACATTTTGCGTGGCTTTCCGCATGCCAATATTTTAAAGGGAAAATATCTTTTTTATGCATTGCTGATCAATCAGTACTCAAGGGAAACCTTTTCTTGATTGGTAATTCATGTTTAAACAAGCAGTTACTTCGTTTAAGGAAGGAAGTTTGGCAATAAAGGTAAAAAAATGATGAGGTATGCTCCTGATAAAGGGTAAAGGAGTGGAAAATGTTTCTCTTAGGGCCTTCGAAAGAAGAATACGCAGTACCGTAAATACGAATGCAACTGTTTTTGGAATTAGTATATCAAGGAAATTATAATCAGTGAAAATAGGAAACTGTCTCGGATAAGAAGCATTTTCTCTGAAACGCAATTTCATATAATTCAGAATTACCCGCTTGCTGAACTATGATGGAAACAACGCAAGTTTAAATTGTAGCTGCAGGTAATGCAACGAACTTTTTGCGGCGCTTAATTTATGAATCACTAAAGTGGGAAAAACGAAACGTCTAACTGGATAAACTTCATGGAAGGAACGGGAATAATTTACTATTGTTTGATAATTCACCAACGCGGCGAGTAGCGTAACTTAATCTACTTTGAAATTAATGGGCATTATTCTATTAGTTTAATATTTCCTGCTCGCGGAGCCCATTATTAATGCAGTTTTCTCTGTAGGGCGAATTATACCGCTAATACATGATAACAAAGTTTACTTGCCGAATAAAAAGCGAGCGGAATACGCGAAATAATAACTGCGGCGCAGCGCTGCTGGGATCCGAGGGCAGCTGGACAGCGGTCGGGCTCCACAGGATTGATCAGTGCTCTATCACGTATTAACTCTTAGTTAATTAATTAGTAGTTCCTTATTCAGCTGGTTGGGATCGATATGAACGCAAATTGGCTCGGGACCGGTTTATTGCCACGCCATGGGGTTCACAGGGGATGGTGGAAGCGAAGAAAGGAATTAAAATGGGTGGAAAGGTTGTTATGCTACAGTCACTAAAAGCAAACATTTACGATCTTATAGTCGTATTATCATATTATCATATATTCACTGAAAGTACATATGATAAAAATAAATCAGTATTATATTATGTCAATTTACTTGTTGTACAAGATCCTTTCTCCCATCACTCCATTTAGTGAAGATTCATTAAAAATGGGGCACACCACAGCTTACGACAAACGTGAGAAACTAATTTAAAAATCTTACAAAATCTGTGGAATCTTACATACGCTTCTCGTTTGTTGGAAAAGGTAATTTTTATGAAACCACTGGCTGAGTAAGGAGTAATTTATCCATCCTCTTATAATTAGAAAACCTATTCAAATTAATACCACAATCGACATATGCTTTCAGCCGTAACTTGGTGGTAGGAATATCTTTCATTTTACAGCTGTTACACCATCGAAAAAATTGAATCTTTTATTCACTCGCCTCAGTCATGTTCATATCTATTGATATTTGGAAGCTACTGAGGTCAATGGCAAATTACAATTATGATCCTGGTCGTTTTTTCCAAATGTCAAGTATAGTGCCAATATTCAGCATCTACGAGTTTCCATCTGTGAGAAAAATAAATAGCAAATTACCTCACTCCTCACATTTCTTAGTAAGCCTCATTCAGTCTACACAACGTGTGGTATCTTATAATGGAAGGGATGAGGATCTAATCGTTCCTCAAGCTGTTTACTTTACAGAGTGACAAGAGAATGCACATAGCAGCGCTTTGAGGATCATTTTGTGGCATTTCAGTCTATTATTTTGCTTTAATTCCATACCTACGAATGTATTAATATAAGAGCGATACTTCGGCAGGAGAAACACCCATAGCGAATGTAAGGAGCATTATTTTTAATTAACACTAACCTAAAAACTTTACGAAACGTTAGTTTTGATTGTGAGGACTTTACGTCTGGGGGTTTGCATAGTTCAATAATCAATTAGCTTGTATTTTTATTAAAAAATGAGAATGTAAACTAAATATACACAGAGGCAAATGACAGTTATTATTCATTCTACTATGTCTCTACCTCGCTTTGTTACTACTTTTTTACTTTACCACCTCTTTCTGTATGTGACGATAAGGTAATTACTCGAGCGACTAATTACTGTCTGCCTCAAAGGAGGCATCCGACAAGAATCATTTTTAGAGAAAAGACACTGGAAACCTTTCGCGAATCCTGTGTCAAAGACATAAGAAGGGCAACAAGGGTTTTGTGTCAAGGCGGAGTCACGACCTGGGTATCCAGTCACCATAAACATGAGTGGACACGTGGGCCTTTCTCCGCCATACGAGGCACCTTCGGATAACGCGGTGTATGCATATTGATATGCTGACACGGAGCATAATGTTGGCCTACTCCGAGGCCGGTGCCGCTATTTTTGTCCTCCGCATCAATCACGCAACGCACTGCCTCGCGTCCGCCGGAGGCGCATGAGGAATTAAACGGAGTCTTTTATAACGTCTCCGTGCAAAATATGAGCCTCCACACAAAGAGTACAGGGGAGTAAATTAAAATATTCATTCTTTTACACCAAACCTCGACACATTTGAAAATTCGAGCAACTCCTTTTAGAGCGGCAAAGTAGTGCATTACATAAATTAAACATTGATTGTTCATAGCATATGTCAAGAATGGATTCGATAGAAGAACTCATCGAAGCCTTATCAACAATAATGCAGTCTCTTGGGTAATTATGAATACTCAGAAGCAATCAGGAGATGAAACAACAAGCAGAGATTCTCAGTTAAAATAGGAAACGAGGTGTAACATTTAATGGACATCTCAGAAGATTGACTACAGCAGTCTCGAATAATGAATTCTAGGAAATCAAGTTCGGGTAGAAAAAGACAAAATAGACACACGAAATCAAAGTTGGTACAAAATTGTAAGAAGCATACGAAATATTAAAAAGGAGGGATTTCCGATAATTCACTGAAAAAAGACAATTGATCAGAGGGATAACGCTGGAAAAATTGGAACAACTTGGCGAGAAGACAACCTAATCGAAAACGCAGCTCAAAGGAAACGTATGAAAGAGAATCGGACAGAAAACTAAGGCAATTAAACGCCTCTAGATACTTGGCGTTGATCCGAATGGGCTTGTTTGTAAAATAAAAAAAAATTATTGTTTTAAAATCATATTACGAAACGGTATTTCACCCATCAAAATATGTAGAGTACGTGGGTTATGTGTACATTCCTATTTTTCTCATTAATAATTTCATCTGTGGTTAAAAATACTGGTCTTGAAGCTTCAGTTTTGTCGATAACTCTACAAGAGATTCCAGCGATAATAAGATAATGAGAAAAAAAAAAGAAAAAGCGCTGAATACTAGCTTTTGGTATGGAGGCTGAAGCTTCTCTAAGGAGTTTGTTCGCTTAATTTTTACTATACTAAATGAATTAGTACATGAACAATATATGTTCCAATCCCCCAATTTCAACCCTCATGATCTTATAGATGGTTTACTATCACTTAAAATTAGTTACATTGTATGTGGTTACAAAATAGCCGACATTACTCCTAAAAAAATGGGAAAAATATTTTATCTTTTATTAATAGACAATGAGGTACTACAAAATTAAATTAAAACAAATTTTAATACCTATTTAAAGTAATATTTTTGACAACTAAGGTTTGGGTCAAGAACCGACTCGCAATTTTTGTACTAATATCAGTTTATATCTGCAAAACGTTGTGTAATACAGAGCAGTTTAGAAACTGTATGATGAAAATGAATTCCCCCATAGGCTCAACTCGCTTCCCTGAGAGCTAAAAGGTGCAATTTCCATCTCTCTGGACAGTGGACGTTTAATTTGTTTTGCCCTCTAATAATCCGCTAATGAAACCCACATGACGAATTGACCCTCCCAAAATTAAACCTCTCGGCATAATAAATAGCTCTATTTTCACCACCTCATAGATGGGAAATTCATTCACTCCCTATCCACTTGTGCGACATTTCCTTGTCGAAACAAAGTTTTGTGAAACGCGTGGATCGCATCGTTTGAAGTAAAAAAAACCTTAAGCGATTCGGAATTTGAATGTAAATTGAATATTAATAACTCTCCCGGAACGATTCTCATCAACCGTACGCTCTCGTTGGCGTGAATTTTCTCGTTTTCCAACGCGATTCAAACTTCCGATTCGTTTTCCAAGAACGTGGGTGTTAAAAGGAAGGAATTCGAGGGATTAAATGCTATGAATAATTGATCGAAAATAATTTCGGATGAACGACGACCGTTTTGATGCCATGCATTCAAAACAGTCAATAATCCGACCGGACAGAAGGAAACTTCAATCGATTTAAAAAGGAGTGATTTTTCCATTTTGGGAGGTCCGGAATAAAATTCCAAATGTGTTGCTATCGTGTCTACGGGGCAGGAGAAAACAACGCCTTCAATGGACGTCACGCCGGAGAATTATGTGAATTCGCCTATGATTCTTAAGCCCTTTCTCTCACTTTCACGGCGATACTCCGCGAATCGCCTAAGATAAGATGAATGAAGGGACATTACTCAGCTGCGCTTCGTTGCACTTGCTCTAATCTGAAATCCTAGAGGGATCGTGGATTGATGAAAAAATGACCTCAGCCTTACGTATTTTTGTTTTCCTTGGCTACGATGGATACCTTTTAGGGTTACGATGTGTGATGAAAATATTGAATGGACACAATGTCGCAATCTGTGCTCCAAAAATCTCAAGTTAGCTTCAGCTGCTTTTACCGTGATCCCCATGAGAAAATGTCAAAATTTTGGTAAAGAATGGGAATTCCTTTGTTATCAACATAAATCGCTCCGTAAATTTTTAGAAAAATATACTGGTGAGTCGTAAAATTTTGCTTGAAATTCCATTGGGAAACTGCAGTTCCAAGTTAAAAATAACGATAAATATTACACCAGAAAATTTTTAAGATTAGACTTAACCTCGAAACATTTGTTGAACATATATATTTAAATATAAGCTGGTGAAAACTCGATGATCGGATAAAATTTGGACAACAAAGAACTCTTTAATTGGGATGAGAGCAGTGTTCTCATCGAAAAACTACTTCTTTCAAATGCTTCGATGAATTTTTGCCGTTACGTCGCAGTCAAGATAATTAACTGTTTCTTATTCCGAATCCAGGGAAAAGTAAGGCTTTGTCTTAAATAAATACCCTCTTTTGTCTGTAGGACTGAAAATATATATAATATATCACAGGATTTACATCATATCTCTCAAAATATACATAAAATATCTCAAAATATATATTTTTTACTATGGTAAACGTCTCAGTCAAAAGATATTGATGGCTAAAGAATGGTCTATCACTTTCGAGAAAACTGTTATGCTGTAATACATAACTATTCAATATGACAAGTACCTCTCTCGTTTAGGTTTCATTTTCTTGTACCCTATCCTGCACGCGGGGAAAATTTCAATCCATTAAGTAGTATGACGAATTAATTGCTATGAAATCGAACAGCACTGAAACGGTCGGGGTAATATTAACTCCGATAAATGGTAAAAGCGACTGTTATCACTACAAAAGTCGAAACAACTGGCAGGGTCCATTCTATCAGCGTGCATTTCTACTCACCACATCTCGGGAACTTCTATCCTCGTTCCGCGACGTCTTCTCCCTCGGGCATTCCTCTTGCCATCGGAGGCTCCGCCCAAAAGTGGCCGGGAAACGCCAAGATCACAGTTCACATCACCAAATCTATGGAGGACTATCCCCACTCGACACTGGTCAAAAGGTCGCACGACCAATTTATCACCCTTGCTCCTTCGGGGCCACGTCCTATTGGGACCACCGGGGCCACTACTACGGAGGACACCCGCCGCCGGCGAATACCCGGAGGACCACGGGACCAATTACGCCGCTCTTCCGGGTGTGGCCGAGACCTTCCGGCGACGGCGGTCGGGAAACGGGGATTTTTCGAGACCTTGAGGGACAGCGTATCCGATTGAGATAGGGGTAAAACCCTTCGGTGAGCGCAGGGTAAGTGACGTGTTGGAACGGCGCCGGAACGTAGACTGGCGGATTGGGCGCGGTGAAGGCGGCGCGCGACTAGGGGATCGAGGGGTACGAGGGGAGTGGCGATCCCTTTACGCCACCACATACGCCCACGAACGCGATCTGCGAATGTTTTTGTACGAGTTTATGTTCGTGTGTTCGGGAGATGCTCGCGAGAGAACGCGTGTTTATGGACGCGTCCGATTATACGGCTTTCACGGAGTAAATGGAGTACCGAAGATCGGATGCTCTTTCCGAAAGGGATATGAGTTCTCCCTATTATTTTCTCGCCTATTCTTTTAGACACACACAGTTCGGTATACGTATCTCACATATAATATAGACCTACGTACATTCTAGGGAACTGACATTACTGGGCCTTATTTAGACTTAAAATACTGAGTTGGGCAAATATAACAAGAAAGTGCGGTGTCCTTTCCTGTTTTCTCGGAATACGGGTGCATGAGAAGAGGAACGCCGACAAAGACAACTATTGGAGATTTAAAATCTATATTTCCTCAACAGCCATGTTCCAAATTCTCTTTCTTTACATACAAGCCAGATTAGCCCTATTATTAAATATTAAATTAAATTTAAATAAATATTTATCAGTATATCAGTATAAAAATAAAATATATAGCATGATCGAATTAGCCCAATTAGCTCAACCTTTGGATCATCCCGCAACTAACTAACCGTATCCAACGATGTGTTATTGTTTATATTGATTCCACAGCTTACGTAATTTCGCAGATTGGCTTCAGCCTAGAATCGAAACTGAGGCCGTTTTCAGCAAAGCCGAACGCGATACCCATTTGGCTATCCGTAAGCCATGACACTAACAGATAGGTGACTAATGCAGTATTTCATTATACATCAATATTATAACTTGCTTATGCAATTAAATTTAATTGTCAGATTTCTTCTAGATTCGATTTAAATATGAAACAAATTTTAATTAACCTTCGCGATACTATAACGATTAAATAGAATATATTGTAAATATAATAATCCTAAATCGCATTGATCACTACTTTTTTCAGGCTACCCACGGTTAATAAAAGGTCTATGCGATATAAACATAAAAGAAGTATAATTTTGTTGTTTTGTTTGTTTTTAATTGCAGAGAATTTCCAATTCCCATTACGTATAAGTTTAGTAGATCCTCTAAACATTTAAAAACTTGTAACGTAATTCTATGGAAGAACCTACTCTATCCGTACAGCTTCTACTATTCTATCTTGGTTTTACACTGAAGATAGTGAATACTGAAAAATACCCTTTACATATTCCACTTCTTTTTTGAGAGTAATTCCTGGAAGGGGCATTTGTTTTCACAACAATAATTTATGCCGGCAGTTTTAGGAGTATTAACTTTAATTATTCATTAAGTAATGCAGTGTTCTTCAGGAAAAAAGCATTTCAGTTATTAATCCTATTCATATCCTAATGAAAAGTAGCAATTACATATGGTCAGTATATAAACGGACAAAAGACTTTAGTATTAGTTTCTCTTGAATTTTCATAAGTTCAAGAATGCTTACTTACGATGTCGAAGTGAAAAATGTCGGACCATATATATTCCAATAATTTTTGAAGATTTCAAATAATGCAGACTGAAAGAAGGATATCAGTAAACTGTTAAAGCAACATTAATCCCGATGAATTCACTGAAACGGTTGAACCGACCAAAACTAGTAATGCTATCCTTAGAGGCGTCTTCTCACTCCTATTTTGAGAGCATGTTTAAACTGAGAAGCCTAACTGTAGCTAAAACTTGCCATTGATCTGGGATTCTCTGCTATGCCTAACATCTGATTTCATGGATGAATTCAACGACTGAATGAAGCAATATGAGCCACTAATTTTCCATAAGCAGTTTTCCGTCGTCATAATTAATTGGTTCCTAGATTTTTGTTAACTTACTACCTTTTTAATATTGTGAACTTATTTATTTGTAACAAGTTTTAGGAAAAATGAAATTCTAAATAGATGATACTACCCATTTAAAATACTCCTTACTACGATAGTAATTAATACTAATAGTATATGTTAATTAATGTTGTATGTTAATAAGTTATTTAATAAACTTTCCTATTTATAAGTAATGAAAAACTTTCGTGAGATATTCATCAAGAATTTCACCACATTTTGCCTTAAGATAATGTTAAATAATCTTTTGTATTTTTGACAGCCAATGGAAAATAGTTATTGCAAATAAATATGCAATACTATTGGTGACTTTCGATTAATTTTTGGTCCTAAATTCATAAAAATTTACTATCTCATTTCAAATAAAATGGAAGTTCTATAATATTGTAATTTGTTAGTCATTCTAGAATATTATTTGTAAGCTTCGGAAACAAGCTCGAAAATAACACAACGATAATTAGATACATCCTGGAAACATCAGACATAATTTCTCTTTTTTGGTATTATCTAATTAGAAATTCACAATCAGTTCTTAGATGAACATTTAAGAACTGATCCCTCGCTGCATATCTTGGAAATGCTTTCAATTGGCTACGCTGCGTTGCAAGTAAAGAAAAAGCGCATAATTTTACCGACCTTGGCACTGCATAGCTTCGTGGTAAATGAACAGGATGATGGAAAGACTTCGTACGAGTCATAAAATATGAGGAATTAGCCAGTTTATGGAAGAAATCTAAGAGAGTTAAGGACATAAATACGGAATAACGTCCTGAAAACTTTTCGCTCATCGCATCGTCTGCAAACAAAATTTGACGACGTCCAACGCAAAAGGCAATAATCCTTCCTGCATTTCTTTTCTCTGTCTTATGTGAAGTATTTATGAAGCGGAAAATATCAAATACCGCAATGACTACCGTTCCTTACTCATACATTTTCCAAATAACCCTTGTTGTTATATTGAAACTAATGAATGTTTCCATATATTTTTTTCTGTTTGCATAAAGATTTGTGTACCGATTTCTTAACATAAATTTTTTGATAATAAAGCAAGTGCAATCAAGATAATCAGACCGATTTGCAAGAAAAATAAACTACAAATTGATTGAACATTTAGTTGAATCATACATATTGACAAGCACTTTTGCTGGCTAAGTGATACTCTGAAATTATTTATCAAACTGAATTTGTGGTATAGGTTCATGCATAAAATGATAGAGAAATTCTCAAATTCTAAATGTATTTCTAATTTACGTAACTACGATAACAGACAGATTAGTATTTAAATTTTGGATTTATTCAACAAAGGAAAATATGAATGATGTAAATTTTAACTCCTGCTTGATTCTATAAAACCAGTCTGTAGTCCCAGTCTACGCCGCCTTTACCCTAGAGTATCTTTTTAAAACATTAACTTCCCCTTTAAGGCATAAAACTAGGTGGGAATTCTCTTCCCAAGACTTTATGACATTCCAGTTAAAAAGTCGCTTAGCGGAATAAGGGAAGATTTTTGATGGGATAGAGTAGGGAAAGCACTTCCTCGGAGGAAAGCTCTTTTTTTCGGGATCACGTAGTAATAATCGTCAATGCAGTTGAGCCAGTTTTACCGTTCATTCAAGTGATGCCAATATCCCGGAGAGAATGATTACATTCAATTAATCTTGAGGCATGCGATTTCCTCCTTCTTAAACGACAAAGAGACTATGTTTACCTCATTTCAATAGTTATACCACTTAATTATTCAGCCCAGTACCCGGAAATTTTATTTTTCCACCTTTCGCTCTTATCTTATAGTATATATTTCTAATGGGTTAAATGTAAAATGGGACTGCTCAGTCACAATTTCGGCCAATAAACCAACAATAAGGATCTTTATATGTATGTATGTTACCAATAATGAGGTATTTTTTGGCAATATTTCCGTAAGTTAACAATAAAACAGAATCTACTTAGTTTGTGTTCTTTACGCAGAATAAAAAAGCTTGTTATTAAAATATTTTTATGCGAAGATTTGTAAAGAAAACTTTTTTATGAATTAAAAGTATTAAAAAAGGCTCTAAGAGCTCAGCTTATAACACTATCTAAGGACAATTAACATCCCAAAGCAATAGTACCATACAAGAATTGGATGACATCTAATGCATGATACATAATCACGCCAAGAAATATAAAAATCACTTCTTTCTCGCCTAAGTTCTATCAGTTGTCAATAGATTGAATAAGATCTGTGAGCATCTAGCAGAGCTCTTAGTGCCATATCAACAACTAAATTATTTTTCCTTATCTTTTGGTAACGTATTGAGGAAAATGTGATTTCTTCTAACTTTTTATTTCAGCTTTGTTCATGACTGTGGCAATATGAAGGCCGAAAATGAGTAAGCGATGCTGAAAATTCTCTCTAGCCTCTCTCTATATTTAATACCTTGAAAAATGGAATTCGTGGATTTATCTCGCTGCGCTAGCTTTGACTTGTCACTCATCCCAATCAGGTGGGAAACCATTAAAAAATTAACTGATTCTCAATTTTATGTAATAACTCTCATTACCTCTGTAAATCTTTTGGTCGGTCTTTGGGAAGGATATGAGAATTCAACCTTTCTTCTTGGCCATGAATAAACTATCGATCAGTGAATCGCACAACATTGGTGTAAACTTTATTGATTTTGGTTGTGAAGTTGGTAATAAATACTCAATAGCGTAACTCCATAATATCAAATAAATACCTAAAAAACTTAGGCATACTGAATTTTCTGAGCACTGAACCTTGGGTAGCGAGGGACTTTTCTCGATGAAGAAGTTGATTATGTGAGTTAGTATGAATATGCTCTACCTTACATAGACATTATTTAATTCCATTCGTATAAATTGTAAGACGCTTTATGGTCAAGCTACCAATTCATTCAGTTATTAATGCGCATATCTAAACGGTTTGAGTGTTAAAGAAATTAAAACATCAATAATCCTGGAGTAAATTGAAATGCTAATTCGGGTCCTCGTATCTGGAAGGAAGAAACACTGTTTTCACATCATTCTGGACTCGCGTTAACTCCAAGTAAAATATCCTCCCACGGCTAATAACTCCCCGATATATCCCCGACTTTGCTCACCCGGAGAAGACAAAAATCCTTTTAATTTTTCATCGCCCTGAATACCTAATCAGTTCCATTGTGGCAATTGAGAAACTTTTTCCCATTTCCACCGCACAGAATCCCTTGAGCGAAAACAGCGATCGAACGAAAAGGGAATCTCGCCTCGGCAATATATCTGCAGATCGCCAAAAAACGTCCCTCTATGTTCTATTTCGGCGAGCAAATTAAAAGCGTTAACGAACGCGGAGCTCTAGAAAAACCCTTCAATGTTCCCTCGGTGATTTTAATTTACGTCCTGAAATGTGACATTTCGAAGCATAACTCATCCGATCCACGGGAATTTAATTCTCCCTTTGATCCTCCTTGTCTTCCAAATAAAAACGGCCACCTTAAAAATTAATACCGGGAAAGAATTAAAGAGGATGACTTTCTCTCCTTTAAAAAGAAAAACCACATAATCTTAACTCACTTTTATTGCGCGATTCTTTCGAATGTGCTATCCTCAAGAACGCCGTCCCCGGAAATTTATCCTTGATTAAACTATAAAAGAAAATGATAAAGACTTAAGCCTCCGCATAAGCTTCTGCTTTGGAATTTATCTCCGGAATCATAACAAGAGCGGATAGTAAATGTAAACTTATGTTGGGGACGGTTTATTGAACGTTCCGTAAGAGGGAAAGTCTGGAATATTTTCTGCTCCGCTTCGCGTTGCGCTTGTCTTTTGTCGAATGTAATTACGAAACAAAAGAAGGCAGCTTTCCGAGGATCTTTTCGCCCTTTTTCTCTCGCCTTAAGCCTTAAACATTCTTAACCTATCCTGTTGTCCTTCTCTTATTTCTTTCCTTTTCAGAAAAAAATATAAATGAGGAACTGGAGTTATTAAATTGCTCCACGACTGCCTTTGTTTGCGTGGGACAAAAACGCTTAGAGATCTTTTATGTCGCGGAAATGGACCCCTTGACACCGTGAAACTGTCATTTTCTTTGGATATGCTCTTTCTAAACCACATTTCAAACTCAAAAATCCATATTTTATCGCCGGAGGATATGATTTTAAAAAGAAAGTTGCTCCCTTGAAGTTTTTCAATACGTGAAGAATTTAATGGATTTATAGGTATAATGGCTACACATTGAAGGGCTTGATTCCTCAAGATTTTTCCTTTTAAAATGCAGAGAATCAGAGCGACTTATTCGCAAATGAGTGTCGAATGTGAATTGCGAGTCGTTTCGAAGAAAAGGAATTCGCTTCGGAAAATATCGAAGTTCTTCTGAGAGATAAATTTTAGTGGCTGAGCTTGGTAAGTGCGGAATATCTATTGAAATATCGATGACTTTTAGATGCGATCCTTGATAAACAGCATTTCTAAAGGCATATGACAAACAATCACGCGATATTCGACAAAATTCATTCTACTTTTGAAAATAGGCTTGCTTCCTTGAAGAATTGGGTTAAAATAGTCCATCAGCCTCCACCGAATCAATCTGATAGTACTATCTACCGGAGTTAAGGAAAGGGTTCCAGTTATATCGATTGAATGTATTGATCATTGCATCCACGCTCTATATAACAATATTAAGTTGTAGTTAATTGAATTTTTATTATTTATGTTTACCAAAGGCCTAAATATATCGCTTGAAAGTCGATTCCTGTATATGAAGGCATCAATTTAGCAGTTTTTAACGCTAGAAAGCAAAAAATGAGATGAAAATCAAGAACATTCAGTTGGTTTAATTCTGCTGAATAATTTGCATCACATAGTGTAAATTCTAATATATTGAATTGCACTTTAAATATTAACATTTATAACTAATATTAACTTACCAGTGGTTAAAATAAGGTTCGGTTAATGATGTGACTCCATTTTCGTTAGCCCCCCCGGAAAGGTATAACAGAAGCTTGCATTTTAACAAAATTTATCTAATTTATTTTAATTATCTTTCTACTAGTAACTGTGTACTTTTCACATTTATATTGGTTCTATCCTGTATTCACCTCTATCACCGTCTTTGCTTGATTTAATTCAACGTTAAGTTAAAAAAGATTTCATATAATTTAAAAATAATCATTATATATGCATTACATTTTTTATCATATATTTCTGGAAACTAACGAAGGCGGAAATAAATTTTCTGTATTGGCTGCTTGGAACGTAAAGCAATGAAAATGATAAATGCAGTTTACAATTTATAAAAAACAAATTTCTTCGGCATTTTTCAAATCTAGGAACGACAAATTAGAATGTGTGAAAAATACAGCTATTTGACGCCTTAAAATACTTGGGCATAAGAAAAGCGTATTGGAATATTTGTAATGTGGTAATCTGATTGTATATCTAATGATCATTCCGGTGAGTGCAATATAATGTGACATTTCATTTCCTAAAATACGGCAGTGAAAACCCCTACACACATACTGGAGGAGATATTCTTTATTATTTTTCGTCAGGACCTTAGGTAATAGTAATTAAAACTGGTGATATAAAATATTTAATACGTTTAGATTAGTATTTCTAAACGAGAAGACTGTATGACCCTAATTACATAGAAATCCATTGGCTCACATTGCATAGGTCAGCCTGAGTTACCTCAGATATACATTTTAAGTTGTACCAAATATTTGCTTTCTAACGTAGGTCTTGAGTATATTCATCCTATTTATAAAAAGAAACAATTCATCCTAACCTTCTTAAATAAGTTCAGTTTGGCCCAATGCCCTCCCTTCAGCGGGTGCCCAATGAAGTCACGAAAGAGAGGATGAAGCGACGAGAAAGAGCGACGCCCGTTTAAAAAGGGATCTTGAGAAGCGAACCGACGCCTACGATGCTCTTTTTTATTCTCGGAAATAAAGAGATCAAATTTTCACAGTTGAACTGCCAGGTGGTTTTGCTGATCTCGCGACAGCTTGTGGCACTCCGATGCTCTGAGCTCAGAGGAATGCTACTGTAAAAGGGGCAAAATTACGATAAATTGAGGTGAAAAACATGTAAACGCCCTCGTAATGGACATTAAAATCCACGTTACCGCTCATTTTATGAAATTCACCCTTCCTTACAGGTACAACTAAGAAATAGAATACAATTGTTTCGGAAGAGGAAAAATGTTTTTTTTCTCCGTGGGGGTCCACCGAGTAGGGAGGATCACTTTGATTATATTTAAGTGAATCATCAGAGCGTATCCAATCATTCTCACATATTTACTGCAGACAAAAAATATCCTAAGCCGCCTGTGTGCCGCAATCTCGCTACGTTTGAAATGCTGTGATAACACATGTCTAAACTCTTATTATCCTTTGTATGTAAGGTATATTCCTCGTGCACTTACAAATTAAACTCAACCTTGGGATCCCTATTTCAATTGAACCACAGATTGGATCTAGCAAACATGTTCCGTTAGTGTTCCTCTAAAGTTACGTTACTGCGCATTACCTCTGCGAAGACAAGCACTGGACTGACGGCATGACGCATGCCAAACAAGGAAGGGGCAGTGCCTCTGGATCGGGCGAAGCCGTCGACCTCTACCCTCGATGTATTCCGTCCTTGCGTCCTGACCTTGTCGATTGGCGGAGACTTCGCCCTCCGGTCACCCTCTCACGTACCTCTTGACTTCCCCATTCAAACCCTCACACGAAAAAACTCGAGGGCTTAGACAAGGGGGTCCACGGGTTCAAATTTACACCGAAATCGCAGCGAATAGCGCGCGGAGCTTTTGCTGTGGTTTCGTTGAAAAAGGTGATGACCCTCAAAATCCCTCAAAAAGGATTCCTGTGAAGTCTCCTCTCATTCTACTCTTCATTTTACCCATACAAAAAGTTATCTTTCAGTCATTTTGTGGTTGGAATTCAAGCAACATTGAAGTGAAAGATTTTAACAAATCTCTTACCCTGCGATTTACATTAGTTTTCCAAACTCAAAGAGCCGTTTTCACAATTAATATCAGAGATCTTTCAAGGAACAAGCGAGAAGTAATTGTTTGGGCGAATGTATATATTTCCAACAGAGTAAAGCTGGTTTGCACTGAATGGTATTTGTTCCTACATGGGTGTCTTACAGGATTATCCGACTTTCACTATCTTAAACAGCATTAACGACCTTAAAACTGTATTTAACCTTCATACAGGCGCGTGCACGGTAGTTTACCGTCTCATTCATAAAAGCGCGTGCAATTTTTGCCTGGAGGTGTGCGGCGCACCCGGATAAGGGTTAAAGTGGAGCATCTTCGGGCGACACATTATTTCACAGAAAAATAGTCTCAACATATTATGTGTAATTTAATCTTTACTAAGGATTTATATTTATTTTTAGAATTATAATTGATGCGACTTGAGTTTAATCTAGACCAGGCATGTTCAAAGAAAATGCCACGGTGGCAGCCGCCTGCCACCGCTCTCATAGCCGTGGCAAACTCGGTTGTGCGGTAGTGTGGAGGGGGAATCTGAGTCGCGGCGCGGAAGACCGTGTTGTGGTAGCGGTAGGAGCAGCGGACGGTTCGGAGACAGAAATGATCAAGCGTAGCACGGTCAAATGGGGCTTTGCTATTATTATTGGAACCAATAACTCGGACAACTACAAAATTTACTTAATATTTGTTTTCATGCGTGTTATTTTTACAAGAGTAGTCTGACAATAGTTATTTACTTACATTGTTACATTGTTACTTCCACCTCCTTCCGAGGCCGAAACCATTTTTGCCATGGTGCTATTCGGCTAAAAAAGACTGAATGACTGCAAAGGCCTAGTCTAGCGCGAAAGATAAGGTTTTCTCTCTCTCTCCCGCATAAGCGTCGCGTCGAACCAAGGTCGTGGTAGCGAGTGAGGGAATCAACTCGCAGGGGTTGAGGTATTGGTATGGGAGTTGGTTGCCTCAGGCCAAGTCCCGTGGCATTCCGTGGCGCCACAGCCACTGTGGCAGTGTTTGTGCATGCCTGATCTAGACGAATGATTAGTAGCTAACTTTTCCGAAAGTTAATCACGCGTTTTAATATCCATATCCAGGTATATTATCCGTATCAATATCTAGTAATCCGTATTCACATCCAGGTATATTATTCACAGGTAATTTCCACATCTGTGACATATGGTTACGGACGCTAAAAGAAATCCGCTTAGTTAAAAATAAACAAACCGGCAGAGGTGATAAAAAAGGTCGGTGAGCTACCCCATCTAGAGTATGGGTGTAGTATATGGGACCTTTCAGTCACGTATTGCATTCGTGAATTAGCAAACGTTCAGCGTAAACTCGGGCGTTTTCTTGAGATTCGCTACAAGAAATCGATAAGGGTTAAAAAGATGCTCCTTGACCTTGGATGGGAATCATTAGAACAGCAGATAATAAACTTAGGGGGAGCTTGACCGACAAATCCAGAGGTGATATGTTCTTGAAAGGAGTTTTAGAAATAGCGTGTTCTCACTTCACGTGCATAGAAAGAACAGACACAGTGGAGAAAAAGAAATACTTGGTTGATTGAAAAAAGAGCTTCAAATACACATTTTTCCGCTTTTCCGATACGCGTCAGTTATTAATTATAAAACAAGACATGCATGACGTGCTTGACACACTCCTAAACGTGGCTCATACTGTGTAAGATGTTAATGTAGAATTCCAATAACTCTTTAAGTTTTGTGCTAGGACTAGGAGACTTTCATGACTCGGTGGAAATCTATACTCTGCATGAAGCCGAGATCATTCCAGATTTTCTCATAACAGCAAAGTGAATAATATTTCACCCTTATTTATAACTATTTAAAACGTGATGCTGTCGAAAGTTAGATCCCATAATGTTCACTAGGAAATGTTATGTTTTTTTATGGAACATAATGAAATGTTTTATTTTATTGTTGCTTAGCATACCTAGATATCTCTGATGAACTTAATTACAAACCCCAACGATTAATGAATTGTTGCATAAGGTTTATCTTTGATCTGAGGAAGCAAGACAATATAAGTAAATACTGTCAAGAGCTTTTGTGGCTAACGGTTAGAAAGAGATGAGAATATTTTCTAGGTGTATTTTTAAATAGTATGATGAAAAATGACAGACCGGAGTATTTTTTGAATCATTTCCAAAGAATCAATATAGAAAGCATAAAAAATTAAAAAATAACACCCAATATTACTGCTGACCTCCTTACAAATCCATTTCATATGAGAAATCATTTTTAGTCTCAGCTACGAAATTATTGAATTTTTTGCCTCTTCCAATAAAAGCAAGTAAAAATATAAACAGATTAAAAACATAGTATCAAAATTATATAATGGAAAAGGCATGAAATGCATATGTATTTTCAGTACGTTTATGTTTGTTTGATAATTTTGAAATATATCCAAAACCTCTATGTTTGGAAAATTGTATTTAATTTTGGTTTTGTTGTATTATTATTTTCGATCCCTGCAATTTATGTGAAGTTGTCGAATCCAATTTTGTTTTAGGCGGCTGGACAGAAAACAATATAGTATTATTATTATTAAAAAAAGAGAGACAAGAGTTGCAACAAATTTCTTTCGTTCTGATAATACCTGGTTTGAGAGATTTCAAGTATAAGAGACGACATAGTTGGTCATAAAGCTGTGAAATTTAAACACTTATCCGTAGAAAACATTTAAAAGATGCATTTTATTGGTTTAAACGTATCAACTCCTCGGCTTATGCAATATCCACTGTTGAAGTTGGCGACAGAGTTAACCCTCGACGGACTATGGATGCCATATACCCATCTAAAACAAATTCCGTATATTTCCACGTTATTTCAATATTAAATTAAATAAATTATAAAAAGTTTGATACGTTATATGAATGGTTCCTGATTGATTATAGGGAATTATTTACTGAATTACTATACTTTACTCATTTAAGTCATAGGCTATCGATACGACTTAATGCTATTCGATATAAAATAGGCCAACTATTCTGTTGGCCTATATATATATATTTATCTTTGCTGCTCTTTGAAAGCAATTTCATTTTAAAATGTTAAGTGACTGGTTATATGTAAGTGATTCATCAAATTAAAAATTAGCAAAATGAAGGAAGAATGGAAATTACAAAAATATAGCTAAATAATCACCACTAACGGCAATATATGTTTGTTTTACATTTATTCATCGATATTAAACCACAATGCTTCGGCCTAAACTATAATGAATTCTGAACTGAAAGCATTAGAGTGACAAAGAAGATCGATATTCCAATATGCATAGCTTTATTAATTTTGGTCTTCATTTTCACCTTTCGCTGGCGGCGAATTCCAATTTCATAGGCCAGCGGAGTGCATTGCATCGAATCTTCATCGGTCATTCATGTCGCCCGTTATTTGCTAATGTGTATGATTGATATTATGTCAGATATGATCATTGAAATTAATAAAGGATGACATGACTTTCATTTTACGTTATCAGCTCTTTGGCTTCGGTTTCCATCAATCTAATTTGAAAATGATCGATTCCTACGAACATTTTTAAGGAATTAACTCTTCTTTTCGAATACAAATAATGACATTTGCTACGCCTTTGTAAGGCAGAATAAGAATTGTACAATGCTATCTACATTTTCTGATGCTTAAAATATCTCAAAGTTTTTGCTAACGCTCATATACGCGTATATCGTACATTGGTAAGCTAACCATTTAATTACTAATGTCGTAGCTCTGTCTACGACTGTTTCCGCAAGGGAATGAATGGAAAAACAGTCATGGTTCATCTTCTTTTTAATTAACACTTACAGAGGATAATAAGAACACTTACAGAGCAAAGGGGCGCCCTTAGCGTTGGCCGGAGGAAAGGGTGCGTTGGCAAGGAGTGGCCGCTAAGAGCTATTGGTACTGTTGCTTCCACGTAGTTGGTAAGGCTTTCCGCACGTCCCCGCACAAGGACTAAACGGTCAACCGTCAATGAACCCTGGACTAGCGTCTTCCGTACGTCCCCTTGCGAGGACTCAACGGTCGATCTGGATCTTCACTACGTGCCTGAACCCCCGATAATTGAATTTTTTCTCCACTCTTTGGCCACTCCTTATATACGGAAAAAGGGCGGAGGTTGGAGATGGCGTAGCTGCCCCCTTGTACCCTGTGATCCAGCTGGGGGTGGCTCTAACGGAACCCTGTCTTTCAACTTAAGGGGTTTGTCCCACACATTGTCTTAAGACCTCCCACGCTCTCGCCCTAGCCCAGATGCACTCCTGCTCATACGACCACTGTAACTCCAACATCACCCCGTCAGCAAACGAGACCACGGGGTGGAAGTAGAGGGCGCAATGCAAATGTTACAAAAAAAGGTAAAAAACTAATAAAATGAAAAAATATGTACAGCAGAACAAAAGAAATACATACAAAGTATCCATTAAGTTCATTCACTATCAAATTCAATGTTCACTAATCACACTTCACTAAACAAGTACTAACCCTAATAAAAATACTTCACACACTTATCACAATCACTAGCCTAAAAAAGTAAAAAAGTCACGAGGAACAATAGTTCCGTTCTTGTCCTGGGTCTTCAGAAGCGCCCTTTATTTTTGTTTGTTCAACAACCGCTTTCGGCGGTTATAGTTTCTTCGCGATGGACGCACTCTTCTGGGGAGGGCCTTCTCCTTAAGCAGCCCGGCAGCAATGTCTTCCTGGACCTTTGGTGCCTCCGGTGGGGGAGGAATTTGGCTGTCAAACTCCTCCGTACTCTCTTTCCAGGTCAATGTGATGACATCCTGGTCCTCGTCTGAGGAGTCGCCAAGTTCTCTTCCTGGAGTTGGTGGCCTCCCCATTTGGACGTCGTCGTGCTCTGGCCCGCTGAATGTTGCTATCAGGTCTCTTCGTACTTTGTTGGGTTGCAAGAGGTAATCCCGGAAGGAGGTGTATCACCCGGGTGTCACAGGATGCTCCGGCGTCACCACTGGTCCCAACTCTTCCTGGCTTACAGGGCCAGGGGGCAACGGGTGGACCTCCAGCAGAGGGCTACGGAAGATTTTTAGTCACCATCTCCTAATGACCTCCTCCCTCGGTGCCAAGGCGCAAGAAATCGTCTGGACGATGAACCACCCTTCCAGGTAGTGGCCTGAGATTGCATCTTGGCGTCCCACGAGCAGGAACCTAATCCCTTGCGTCCCGATCTCCTGAGTGGGATGGTGGGTCCGCGGTGGAGATCTGCAAATGAATTTGAGAGATATTCTCTGAAGGATCCAGTGGAAGTGGCAGTTGTTTTCGAAGATGCGCGATCGCCCTACGTCCCGTCTCGACATTTTCGATATCATAAGTTATCGGGCTTCGCGTTTTCACTACTTTATACGGGCCAACCTAACGCGGGGCGAGTTTTCTTCCTTGCCCTTGAGAGATGACCATATTTCGTAGTAGCACCAATTGCCCTTTATGGAGAGATTGTAGCTCTAGGCCCAGGTTATGCCGGCTAAGCTCTGCGGCAATAGCTTGATTATTGTTCTCGGCTGCTTGCTGGTGTGCCAGCTGTAGCCTCCTCCGTAGAATCTCGTGGTATGGTGGGTCCTCCGCGTAGCATGGTGCGGCAGGTGCTAGAAGGTCGTCCCACGCCATGTCCAATTCCCGTCCGTGCATCAAGTATGCGTGGCTGAATCCTGTGGTCCGGTGCTTCGCGTTCTGGTAAACAAAGAGGGCGAATGGTAATTGCTCATCCCAGTCCCTCTGGTCCTGTGAGATATACTGGGAGATTACAGCGGTAAAGGATTGATGGGCGCGCTCCAAGCGCCCGTTTCCCGCTGGATGGTAGGGTGATGTAACGATTGATTTCACGCTCAAAATCCTGCATACGTCTTGCATCAGTTGAGAGGTAAAGTTTGCTCCTCTGCCAGTGAGAAGATACTTAGGAGCGCCGTGGCGGCAGATGATGTTCTCCACCAGTGCCCTGGGTACAGTCTCCTCGGTTTGGTCCGGAATGGCGATGGCCTCAAGGTATCTGGTGAAGTCGTCCTGTCAAGTCAAGATGTACTTGTTGCCTCTCCATTTTCTATAAAATGGAGGAACGAGACAATCAGCATGGCTCTAAATAAATACCCTCGGAGGATATATTTAAAAATTGAAGAACAACTCAAAATAACTTACTCTAAATCTGAACGTGTCAAACAATATTATTTGTATTGCCACTACTTAAGAGAGGAATGAATTCTAAGAGTTACAATGCTAATAATTATAGGGATTAGTTGAATAATTAGAGTTCCCGGATGTAGGAAAATTTAAGTAAGTTTATCGAGCATCTTAAGAGGTGTTATGATCTTTTTTATCCGAAAAATGATATACTAATATTTTCCATTTGCAGCATTGAACTAAAACTCATGAACTGGTATGCAAATATCACGTTTATTCAACAATTGAACTCTAAAGAGAAAGACGAAACAGTTACTAAAAATAGAACTCTCGTCCTACAACGGGCATTCTTTCTAAAATATGAATTATATTTAATTTATCCTTCCCTTGAATGGTTTTGGTTACACCAAAAATCGTATTTAATTAAACGACGTTTACTGATTTTTTGCATATAATTCCGGTAAGGCCTAACTTACGTATGCATATTCTTGATAAATCTATGAGATACCAGCAATGCCAATCTAAGTATATAAAACACGAGTTATCTATGTAAGGTGATCATATTATAACTTTGTTAACCGTTTCATACGAATGAAGACAAGATCGTTAAATTGAACTCGAATTTCAATGCTTTTCTTTATATGGATCGTAATTAGTGACTATATAATTGATAAAAGATATAATACGAATATGTTTAGATATGATTCTAGCAATCCTTAAGTTACCAAATAAATTATTATTCAGGCCCGATTCACAGTGAAGTCCAAAAAGATGAATGCCGCCAGCGTGAAAAAAAGAAATTCTGTGCAGTCACGATAAGCGAAACCTAATATTCTGTAGCTCGAAGTGATATAAATGCATAAATAATACACTTTTATTAAGTGCTGAGAATTTTATTTATCATACCTCAATCAAAACGATAGCTTGGCTATTGAATTTTACATGAATCGGGTGATTCCTAGAAAATTGGACTTAATCCAGGACTTATAGTTGTTTCCTGAACTGACGGCAACGCAGATTCCGAACGGTGACAAAGCCGGCTTTGGAGAGTTTCTAAACCTCTAACTTTTACTCCATCAATTGATATTTCGAATTTAAGCAGAAATTCAATCAGTATCCCTTTGCAACCACTGAAGGAACTATTGCATGATGAGTTAATTATTAAATAACTTTCACAACATAAAATAATTTACAATACAAAATAATGGAGTTAAATATATATCAGAAAGAAGAAATCAGCATTGTAAAATCATCAAAATTTCGGATTGACGAACGACAAATAAATTTTCTGTGTAGTAGTATTGATTACTATAGATAGTATTGAGGAAGATACTGGTGAGATTTTGTGTGTGAAGTATTATGCTGGATGCGAAATATTGTCCTTAGAAAGAAAAGAGGTTGGGATTGAAGCTTTTGAGATGTGGGTATGGAGGAAGATGGAGAGAATAAAATGCATGGATATAATAAGAAATTTTGAAGTGCTAAAAAGAGTAAGGGAGGAAAAACATTTCTCTCCACAATACAAAATATGAAAGGAAACTGGGTCAGACATATTGTAAGAAGAAAGGGGGATTTTACTACGGCAATTAAAGGATTGGTGGAAGGAGAAGAAAAAAAGGAGAAAATAGATATTAATATGTGAGGTGAAGAGAGGAGGATGCAAGGAGACCAAAGAAGAAGCCTGATACAACAAAATGTGGAGAAAGTTGCAGTGTGCGGAACCTACCAACAGGCAGAACAAGAGATGGTGATGATGGTGAACGATAAAAGGTATAGATGACGAAGAAACAAATCCAAAGAGAATTTATTTTGTCCTAAATTTATACACACCAACCTTAGTTGAGCTGAAATTTCAAGATTGTTTTTATTTCAAGTAAATGTTTTTTTGAATGCCCTGACCCGCTTGAGCTCACGTAAAGTAGCATACGGTGGTATAGCGTGCTAGAAAAGTTTCCTACAGTAACGGGGTGATGCTCCTTTGTTACTTCGACGCCAGTCATAGCTCGTGTATGAGTAGAAACGATTTCTCCTTTGGCCCTTCCGGAAGTGGCCTTCTTCCCCACCTACTCCTGTTGCTACTTCCTATCCGATTACCCGAGCAAATGGTCACGCAAGGCCAAATCCTACCGATATGCCAGCCCGTGCAACCGCAAAGAGGTTTTATAGCGCATATGGAAAGCACCTCGGGCATCATGCATTGTGCAACTTCCGTCCGACAAAAGCGTACGCAGAATAAGGAGAAGGCAAACTCGTTTGAGTCCCGCCAGAGGCGATAGTGGTGCCACCGCCGGGAGCGTGTATATTTTTGAAAGTATCTTGATATAGAGTTTCCTCAGCGATAAGGGAATTCTGCATTTGAAATCGGTCATTTCTTCGGAAAGATTGTGATTTTGGGGTGTTGTGTGTTATCGTCTCGACGAGCCTAAATTATATGGGGATAAATAAAAAATTTTAGGGAAAGGAAATAAATAAATTGTATGTAAATATAGGGGACTAGCGGAATCTGAATTGATTCATTTCAAGTATTGAGTTTTATGGTTATTCTCGAATTGTTCACTATAGTTTATAATGCACACATCCGTACCTACAGGCGTTCATCTAGAATTTTAATTTGAGACAAACAAGCTCTGGTATTTATAACATTCGAATCCAAATAAGTTGATTTCATTGGGCGTAACTAACGGGTATGAAAGAGGAACTTTATATAATTCTAATTGTACGAAATGTGCGACGAAAAATATCACCAACATAATATGTAAATACCTCTGAATAAATGCTTAGGAAAGAATATGATAGATGTTATATGGGCAACTCGTCTAAGATTTATACAATTGTGACTCAGAAATATGTGTGGTGCAGACCATCTCTCACAGAAATAAAACTGAAATAATAATAATAATAAATCGTCTTTATTTGGGCGAGATTGAGACTTAAAAGTCTCTTCTTCCATCTAACCCTTCGTCATTAATTATAAAATAAGAAGTAGAAATAATTAGAAGAATTGTGGAAGTAAAAAACCTAAGAGATTCTTAGGAAAAAAATCCACTGCAGGAAAACACCCACAAGGAAGGGGAGAGTGACAAAACTGCGCAAACCTACCGATAGTAATAGCTAAAAGATAAGAAAACAGGAAGACATTCAAAAATAAATAAATACACTGCCAATAAGTACGTACATGCAATACCACATTTAAAAAAGAGAGCAATATACAAAGTAACATAAAAAACAAGGAAAATATACATGGATTTTCATCCATAAAGTACATTATGAGGAAAAATAAAAGAATATTATAAAAAAACAGTATCAAAATAATGCATACAGTATGTACTCGTCAAAATTGTACATAACACAGACATTTAGGTAACTTTAAGTAAGAAAAAAGAGAAAAAATGAAAAAAAGAAACATATGATAATTATTATGTATAAAGACAGAGAATAATTACGTACAAAGACAAAGAAAGCATAATATGCGTTGAGAGGAGGAACAGGAGCAAAATCAGTTAAGTATGTACAGGATAGAGGAGATTTCTTTTCATTGCTGATTGCATTGCTGGATTTCATGTCAGGGCATTTATAGGAAAGATTTAAGCAAGGATAGAGGAATAAAATAAGGTGATTCAGTGAATTCATATTGAAAGAAAGGAGTAGCGTGGCTTTTTAATTCGAAAGTCTATCCAGCTGAAGGTAATTTAGACATTTTCTCTTGAAAGAATGAGAGGACACAGAGAGCTTGATATTAGCCGGTAGAGAATTCCATAGATTGCTTGCAGTTACAATATAAGAGTTGTGGAATGTTTCAGTTCGGTGGTGAGGGATAAGTAGTTTTTTGCATCCTCTTGTGTTACGGTTATGTACTGAATCAAAACTTACAAATTCGTTTGCGATGTATCCGGGAGTATGTGTGTGTAGGATGTTGTAGAATGAACAAAGAATGTGTAGCTTTCTACGAGAATCTAACTTCAACCAGCCTAATTTATCGTATGATTCAGATATATGGTCATATTTTCTTAAATTAAAAATAAATCTCACAGCTGGATTCTGAGCTCGCTGTAATTTAAGAGTTAGTTGACCGGACAAGTCTTGGTAGATAATGTCTCCGTAATCAAAGTGAGGCATAATTAGAGACTTCACAAGCTGTGCTTTCAGAGAAGAAGGGAGAAAATATCCTAAGCGCCTGAGATTTTGAAGGGACGTATACACTTTCTTACAAATATTTGTTATTTGCTGCGACCAAATTTTCATTTATGAAAAGGCCAAGATTATTTACTGAATTACTCAGCGGGATTTGAAATCCGTTTAAGGTGGGCTTGGGAATCATATCGATATTTAAATTCTTTAAAAGTTTAGGATTGTCAATGATAATGGCTTGCGATTTTGTTGGGTTAACGGCAATGAAATTATTTCTGTTCCATTCGTTTATTAAAGCTAGGACTTGGTTTAACAAATTCATTGGCTGAGGAAGATCTGTTGAAATGGATTCTAAATAGATCTGTAAATCATCGGCGTATAAATGATACTTGCTGTATCTGATGACTTGCGGACAGTCATTGAAATAAAGAGAGAATAGCAAAGGACCTAGTATAGAACCTTGAGGTAGACCACAATCAATCTGTAACCATGAGGAAGAGGAATCTTGAGATATAACTTTGTGTTGTCGCTCGTAAAGGTAGGATGAAAACCAGTCGGTACATAATGTAGAGAAGCCTATATCACGCAGTTTCGCGATCATAATATCCACATCAATAGAGTCAAAGGCTTTACTAAAATCAAGAAGAATTGGAGAAGTTAATTTTTTATTGTCAGTAGATCTTCTAATATCATCAGTGACTTTCACTAAAGCCGTAGAGGTACTGTGACCTTTGCGGAAGCCCGATTGTAGGGTGTTAAGAATTGCATTTTGCCAAAGAAATTCGGTTACCTGGCCATGTACTAGCTAAATAATGTAACTATAGAAGATGTTATTAGAAGACAGATAATTACGGATATATTACGGAAGAGAGCATAAAAAACTTCTTATACATACAGATTGTAAGAGATTATTTTCAAATTTAAAGCATAATAAAGGATAAAGTCATTGGTTTTTACTTAGTTTTCCCATTTTGCATATATATATAAAATTCATTATGTCAAAAATTCAAATCTGTAGTTTCATATCTTATAAACGTAGCTTCTCATACTGCAGTTTTATAATTTAATCTGAATTTATTAGTCATGAAACACTGTTATTAAATCAAATAACGGGAAAATCACTAATTAACGAATTGCTTTTGGGGAGTTTAGTTTCATCTCATTGAGTAGTATATGAAAATGTATATTTATATTAATAATTCCTGGGAAACGTAATAAGGAAATTATAAAATAAATTTAGGGAAAATTATGAATTCCTGCTATATCCTATTACATCTTTGCCCCCCGGTGTATTTTTTTAATCGCACTTCGCTGGGGATTAATTTAATTTTTTAACTTTATAGCCAACTGTATTGTATGGTATTTTTCTTAATGACGCGTGCATTAATATATTAAATAATTCGCTTACAACTCGCTGCAACTTCGAGCAATGGGATATTTCCGAGTACACCATTCTCACTAAAAAAACAGTCTGACCGACTACAAAACTTTGGAGAGCCTGCCCAACGCAGAATCCGTCAAATTTCATCCGCATCCGATGGTTTTGAGACAAAATGTTTTACCGAATGCCTCGGAGTACATAAAATTTGTGTTTTGCAGGAACCTGGTAACTCATCGCAAACTAGTACCTCCCGGCTTTCATAAACTCATCTGCGGATGCCTCGCCTCCGTGGACCCAATCTCTTCCAGGCAGTTGGGATTCTGTGTCAAATGGGTTAATCAAATTATTCCTTTCAGCAAACCCATACGCTAGACTGGATGTCCCCAAAGGTCGATCCATAAAGCCGTTGGTCCGTGTCCCAAGGGTAAGTCATCAATTCCCCGTATTCAATTCATTTAAAAATGATTCCTTCGACAAGACATAAGGAAATGATAAGGAAGTATGACGGTGGGGATTTGTAGATTGAAATCATGTGTTATTGTTTTGCGTATAACTAATGAATTATTAAACACAAGTATAAGATGGGGTCACCCAAGAATAATGTTTTGAGATCGATGATGCGTGAATTTACTGGTGTTTTTTTTTCTTGATCTTTATTGACGTTTTCCTTATACCGGTCGTGGCGGCGGAGTGATTAACGTGCTAGCGCGTTACCGCTCCAACCTCATGGCCCCGGGTTCGAATCCCAGCCAATCTGGTTTTTCCGGTTAGAGAATGGTTGTCTGTGTATGTTGTCTGTTTATGTTGTCTGTGTATGTTGTATGCGTGTGTGTGATATTAATAAAATGAAATGCAAAAAAGGATTAAAGTCAGGAAAAGGGGTTAATTGGAGGAACAGGCTGTCTAGGCTATAATTCGCCCACAAAAAAGACGGCTTATTATTGTTATTAATATTATTATCATATTTAGCCGAGATGCGTTGCTCTGTATGTCAAAATAAAATCCCACTATACTTTTATGACTATACAGTTAAAATGTGGTAGCTACGGTTTATTAACTAAAATGAATATGTCTCTCTGGATATCTGATAATCGTGCAAAGTTTTATCACAAAATTTCGCTAAAGAGGAAGCTAAATTAATAGTTATCTGGACCAAACCAGGGTGCCTACGTTAAAGGCATGAGAATAGCGAAAACGTTGTTCATTGTTCGCTTGCGTAGAAACACCTTCGCTTTAAAACTATTTCTGATAGCACACGCTTATAAAATAAGAATTATATATTTATAAAATCAGGTGAAAATGATTCCAAGTATTTTCTATTACACTGGCGATGAAGATTTGTAAGAGGCATTTCATTTCTAAGAATAAAATCAAGTTAACGAAGAGATTATTTGTACTATTTATTCAGAGAACACAATCATGAATATATTTTTCATATAAATTTGCTTTTTTGCTTTTAATGCTTTTTTACATTTAATGAAGTAGAGAGAAAAGTATATCGTTATGCCGATTGGGTCATTGTGAAAAAAAAATATTACGGTATTTAATTATTAATTATTAATCTTAAACTGCTATTCTTAGTAAATCTTTATTACGAATTTGGGGAAAAATTAAATTTTGTTATTCACGTTTTCTATGCAAAAGAGAAATTTTCCGGTTAAATAGCTTAAAATAATCATCTTTAGGAAACTCTGTAAAGGCCCACAATGTTAGAGTATTCGCATGCTATTTTTGTATTAATATTGAGATGTATGATAGCTTTAAAATATTAGATGATTTGCCAATGAAGAATGTTCACAAAATTATACAAACTTGAGATGATTTACGGTCAGAAAATCATCAATCATCATAATGTGGAGGAATTTAATGATTAAGAAAGAGTAGCTTAGGCTTGATATCTTATTTTATGAAAAGACAGTACAATAAATATAAGATGTCATTAACGTAGATGTAATATTACAAATATTCAAAGTTCCCCATGAATAAAAATGCTGTATAAGTCTATGTCTTAAAAGAGAAATCAGTTTCTAGCGTGTCCTATTTCAATTGCACATTATCTTAGGTGAGAGGAAATCGCTTTAAATAAAATTCGAAATCGGTATGTGAAGGCAAAAGTTTGGGACAGTGATTATAGCAGTCGAGCGTAGATTCCTTGCTCCAATGCGAATTCCTAACTACTAAAGATGCCCAACTTTGTTCGCACCGTTCCCTCCATTCCCACTTTTATTGTTCTTTTAGTGCCCTCTGCGCCTTCCTCGAAATTCCTAAACTTCCATTTCCCACATCTCCTTTCCATTCTCCCAATTCATATCTTTCTCTTTTAAGGAACTTATTTGGAAGGAGTTCCTACTAAAGGGAGAGATCCACTGAAGAAGGAACACTTAAAACGAGATACTTCATTGATCGCTTATGGAAGGGAATATCCGGATTAATTATTAAACTTAAGGAGTTTAAACATGCTTGAATATCGATTGGACCTGCAGAGAAGTATCCGGTGACCAAAGAATCTTCCCTCTTTTGATGTGACGTAATGTTAATAGAATTTAAGTGGATCAATAACACATCGTCCTCGATATGGTGAAATTAAGTAAAAACTATCCTCTTTCATTTAACGAATTTTCATAAAATTAATTAAGATTATTATTTAACACGCAACACCTTTTTTGCTATAACATAACTCTTAATGATTTACCATTGTGAAGGAGACTACATCATGTACCGAAATGTAACACTACACTTTTATCTCTACTTCTCCAAACATGAATATAAAAGTGACTGCTACTGACATTCACTTGTACCAACTTGAAATTTAGAGTGACTTCGCAATGATAAATGTAAATCTGAAAATTCGAAAATATATATAAAATATATTGTATAGAGTGTCTCGGATGCCCTTAATCTGTATTTATCTTATCTTTTCAATATCTATCTATTTTATATATTTTTATAATATTTTTTATATATCTTTTGCACATATTATCAGAATAATTTTATAAAATAGAAGATATTGAAAACTTATGCTTTCGTATTATTTAATTGGACATTTTACAATACATTGCCCAAAGTACTCAGTAGTTTTTCTTATGATAATTGATCTTAGTAATAAATGATAATAACAAACTTTCATAAGTCATTTTCGATTAGCAGAAGAGAAAATTTCTAACACCAAATTACTTGTAGGGAAAGAAATTGTAACACTACTATTGATGAATTAGAATCTTAAAAACTGCGTTGTATCCTGAACTAGCGGCACCGCAGGTAAGGAGCGTAGATAAAGATGGCTTTGAATCGATTCTGAACCTCAAACAAATGACTCACCCGAATTTCGTATTCCAAAGAAACAACTGCGGAATTCTCTTCACTTTCTGAACAAAAACATGAAATCCAGAGAGTGTGCTCCATAAATCCTAATATCTCGCGGATCCGGACCGTCTCTTTCTCCAATTAATCCGAATTAGAGAGTTTAGTGTATGTCTAACGGATGACCGGACGTTTATAATGTTTGCTCTAAAATTGAAGGACGCGCTTCCGTGTCCAGGAATACCGTCCTCATTTAGTTTACACGACTCCTCTGAATCCCATACGCAGGTTACCCTATTTTGCATTCAGGTGTTTGAAATACGTACTTGCAAACTGAGATTTATATCCTCGTCACGGTAATAAAGGAGGAAATAATTCCATTGAATAAGTCATTATTAAAAAATGCCCAGAAAATATTATAATAAAAAAAGCAACCAATAAAACGATTTTGGGCAGGCAGATTGCCAATGCAAGCATAAATTTCCAGGATACAGAAAGACCTTGCAAGTATTAGATACCATAAAAGATTGTGGCCAAATACGTCGGGCAAAAAAAGGCATTTATAGATATCCTGAAACCGGTTCAAAATTGAATTTACTGTTACTGCGTGGGTGTGTTCAACGTGTTCTAGTAAGCCTTGGCCTGTTTCCCAAGCACCAGATAAAAAATTAAACCCTATCCAACTGGGACTTAACTGTATTTCGGATGTATTCTTTGCCAAACCTCGATATTTGTTGCTTGTAAAAAGGATCCGTTCAGGCAAAACTTTCCCAGAAAACAGCTACTAGTTGTTTGACAATGTTCCTTATGTTCTGAGATTGATCTTTTTGCTGCACGGTACCGCCTGCATTGTACGTGTTCGGGGAAAGTAAAATGCGGCGAAGCATTGTACGGTTCAGCAGGGAAAGATGTTCTTTTCCTTGTTTGCAGAGTGGATTTCATGTACTGAGAAGGGAAAGTTCTAAGCTTCAAAAGTTAAAAGGACGATTAAATTAAATCTCTTCGGAGGAAAATTGGATAGATTCATATTGATAAATACCTCAGTAATCACGCATCATGAAATTACAACATATTTTTATTTCTTTCCATCAAAAAGTTTGCACCAATACTCGTTGCAACTTAAGTTCTTCAAACTTAAATCGAAGTATCGATCACAGCAGCAGACTGACTTGAACTAAAACAGACAATCTTCTCAATTCAATTTTTATTGATAAAAATTTAATTATCATAGATGAAGTTTTAGTTGCAACGCCTTTAATGAAATCTGAATAAAATAAGTAACCAAACATTTCACTTCAACTGAAATTCTGAAAGTAAAAACTAATATTACCGACTAGTTTCAAAATTCTATTTTCAGAACCTTGTATGGAGTATGAGAAGTTATGTAGGAATAACATTTTATTTTTCAAAACCATTAATACCAATTAGTACGAAAACGGATCGTTCCTTTTTATTATCTCCGTTCCGTTTTAATATCTCAAGTAAATTTTATTTATAACCTGAAGTTATGCATTTCATAGTCTGTAACGAACAGCCTATATTCATATACTCTTACGACTAATCTTTTACTCTAGTCCAAAGACCAATATTCGGATTCTATGGCTCTGACATGCAAACGCATAGAAGCAATGTTGGAAAAAATTTGACGAAGGAGGATAATTTCGTTCAATGAAAAATTAGCATAATCTTTGGTCGCAATTCATTTCACTATTACTTTTATACTTGCAGAGAAAAGTATTCTGAACGGACACCCTTGCCTCTATAGCCGCAAGAAGCCAACGAACAGGATAAACTGAAATCAACACGGTCGTAAATTCAAATGAACAGATCACGCGTACAATTCGTTGAGCATAAAGACACTTCCGTAACAAACTGCGGCCGATGCGGGCCATCATCTGCGATACATTTTATTCGTGGTGAGGAGGTTAGCAATTACTCACTCAACTTTAATTCGAATCATATCATCTATTCTTTCAAGCTGACGTTTGATGTGGTTTAATCTATTTTTTGTCTCTATTTTACGAAATCTTATAATAAATAATATTCTTATATATTCTATATTAGTTAAATCTTGTTCATGTTAAGTAGCATCACATTAGTCTAAAGACAATTACATCTAATTTGTAATGGGTTACAATGTTAAATATAATAGTTAACAATACTTTGCCTCTGGAGGCGTTGTGAAAGAACATTTACTATTGTGAGTTGCATCAAATATTTTACCCTACTAATTAGTCGGTAAACTCTCCATTCCTGGATTTCAAATATATCTTCAGAAAAATTAAAACTATACAAAATTCTATAAATAAAAGTGTCAAGAGTAAAAAGTACTTTTTTATGCTGTCAATTTTCAATTACGTTACTGTCGTTTCACTTCCAGCTTACATTGAAGAAAGTTACATTGCTGAAGTTATCATTTAATCAGATGTAAAAAGAGGTATAGAAACTAAGATTTCAGATATTAAGTTTGGAAGTATTGCAATATGAAGGAAATTAATGTAAGGTTGGAACGTAAAAGTAGGGGTGAAGTTCTATTTAACAAGATCGGCCAGACAATATGTGCTGTTTATATCATCAATAGTATAAGCCGTTACATGGTGGAATTCCATTAACTATTAACTAATTGCTATTAATGGTTTTGGAAAATATAATTTCATACCTACATAACTTCTGATACTACATATAGGGTTCTGAAAATAAAATTATGAACCTAGTCAGTGATATTAGTTTTTACTTTCATAATTTCAGTTGAGGTGAAATGTTTGATTACATATTTTATTCAGATTTCAATAAAGGCGTTGCCGCCGTAACTTCATCTATGATAATACAATGTTTATCAATAAAAGTTGAATTTAGATAATCGTCTGTTTTAGTTCAAGTCAGTCAGCTGCTGTGACCGTGATTAAAGCTTGAAGAACTTAAGTTGCAACGAGCATTGGTGCAAACTAAGTGAGTTTTTCCTTTTTCCATTTATATTTGCTGTGTTCACGAAGTTCAATACCTTCAAGAAGTTAAGGAAAAGGCCGTAAGTACCAAATTTTTGGACACATGAAAATAAATATCGGCAGAAGCGTAGAATTACGGTATTATAAGATGATGCAGACTATTTGTATGTAATAATTTCCTCGTTATTTTATTAAATATCGCGCATGGAACAATAGGTATAGGTTTGAAAATTTTGAAGGAAACGTGAAATCACCGTTTTGAGCTTACCGAGCGGAAATTAATTAAACCCGATCATTTGAAAATTGATTAATTTTGAATTGATTACTTTTGAATTGATTACCAATCAATTAGATAGAAAAATAATTTTTATTACAATCATCGATATATTATTGGAAAATCAACACACTCTGCTTCTATATGAATTATTAATCAGTAAAGGGTGGGGGATATATAGATTAGTATTTATCGCTTTGTAATTATATAATTGAGTGAAGTATATTAGAAAAGGAAATTAAACGGAATTGATGATTGATGATAATTTGATTTTAATAATATCAAAGAGCATTTGTCTATATCTCTCCAAACGCCAGTGGGAGGTTTTCCAATGAGAAAAAAATGAATTTTTCATACAATCACTAAAAAAGTAAGTCAAGAAGAGATTTCAATAAGTTTCTTGGAAGTATGTGTGTTTTTGTTTTTCATAGCGAAACCATTCAACATCTTATTCGACTAATGAATGTTGCTGATTGCAATAACGCATTCATTTTCTGTATAAATAGGAACTCAAAAGAGTTGTCTAGCTGATCGCTACCACCGCATTTGAGAGACTGACTCATGCAAGTGTTTGTATTCGTGTTTGTTTGCACACGTGTGCAAGTCTTCATTTCTGCATACCTACTCTTGGAACGGAACAGAGAAGCACTTTTAGAGACTTACTAATCTCTATGAAAACGAATTTCGCTTCGGTAAAATTATAATAAAATATCTATCTACAAATAAAATTCACAGTCTCTGGCGATGTCTTGTGCAAATACTAATATCTATCTAAAACCTTTACTCTGCACGTATCTGTACTCCATATGGAGTCAATAATGAAATATCCTTAGTGCTGTGATTTTTGATATTTCTTTTGAAACTTTTTGTTGAATTGAGCTGATTTATTTGTGACAATAGTTACAATGATAAACTGCCTGGAGTAGTAAAAACATTTACTTTTATATAGTAAAAGAATTGACACATCATAAGTTAACATGTTCTTGTGAAAATGATTACCTTGATGAGACCTCGTTTCCCTTTTCTCACAACATCAAGCCTGTACTTTACATGATCAACTTTAAGTGGAACTTTTAATTCCTAATAAGCATATTATATTGACTAGACACAGAAAATCTACAAACATAATAGACTCTAAGAAGCTCACACGAATGACACATCTTTGAATAAATGAGTAAAAGGCCATTCTTTCTCATTATTCTATGAATTAATTGCTTGAGATTTTCTTCCCAAGCCAGAATTTAGGATCCTGTGGCCTAATTCAGTGACCATTATCTTTTAGTCACTTTCTGAGACAAATACTCCCGTTTAAATAATTTTGTTTCCTAATTACTCTAATGACGCGAAGTTGAACGTAGAGTAGAAAACATTGTCTTTCAGATTACTCAGCAAAAGAAGTAAAGTATAAATACGGTAATGTCGATGATTGACTATTTGAATATAGGCAACACGTAGCACTTAGTGGCCGAACAGTTTCATTCGCAGCTTTTCTCGTAAGACCGAATACGAAATGTAACCTCAATATGGAAAAAAGGTTCCCCTAGCACGTTCCATGCAATTACGAGCACTTCAGCAATCATTTGTAATAATAAATGAATTCGATAACTGTTAATAACTATACGGCTGTGGTTATTATTTCTTATTTAGTTTTACGACAGTATTGTTGTGAATACATTAAGATTAATGTGAGCCATACTCAACAGTGTAAGTAATGAACAAAGATAACTTTCATTCGGGTTATGGATTCCCCGCCTTCTAATTCCATTTTCTCCAAGTATCGTTTGCTGTCATCTCTATGAATATTTGATGATATAAATAATATTCTCTCACGAAAATGCATGTTTTCTACACTCTAACGTCTATGAAAATGTAAGATAAGTAGTTAACCGAATTAACTAATATTTTTCCTTAGCGATCGCAATGAAATTAAGATTCATTTACTAAAATATGGACAAAATTTTTAATTTTTATGGAAAAAATACTTAACCACTCTACTGTATCTTCAATTTAAGACTAATTCATAAAAAATACAATCACGTCGTTTAAACGCAATTTTTTCCATAACTGAAATCTTAAAGAAATTAAAAATCTGAAATTACATTTTAACACAGGAATTAAAAATTCCTTTTATGTGAGTGGACTATTGTTCACCAGTATTCCCCCTCAATCGGCCTCTTTCTTTCATGCAATAGCTTTACTAAGACAACTTTTTCCCGTGGGAAATTCTCTCCTATTTTGATATTATTTTCGCTAAATCCTGTCCATATGAAGTCACGTGTGGGTATATACTTCCGCTGTTTTAGTGGCCTAGCACTGCAATCAAAATGTGAGTTGGCCGTAATTGGTTTGCAGGTAGAAAGAAAAACAGTAGTGGAAGTGTGTAGTTTCCACTTGAGGGGACTAAGAGGAAATGAGGAATTACTGTGAAGTTTCTGGTGAATGGTCAGGTATTGTGAAGGTGCCTTGAACCGTTGGGATGGAATGAAGATTACTCCGGACTGCGATTGAGAAAATTCGCCGAAAGGAAAGATTTTTCTGTTTCAGTTAAACGAACAGCATGGCTAATTTGAACAAAGTACGAGGCACTTCAAGTTATGTCTTTAATATCAGCGTTAATGTTGATATTTTCGAGTTTATGGTACATACTTTCAGGGTAAATGTTCATCTAGAATTTAGTGGAACGATATTTGAATCTTTACTTGAGTAAAGCTTTATCTATTCACTAAACAAGCGCTTTTCTATTCAATATTACCACGCCTAGATATAAAAATATAAAATAATCTTATTGAAATCAATCGATAGGCTCGTTCCCAAAAACATTCTTAGTAACAACACAGACCCAGAGTAAAATAACCTCGAAATTAGAAAGCTGAAGAGCTAAAAGGATCCATCTTCAAAGCAACAAAAAAATCAACTTTATCAGCAAAGGCATAGAGGGGAGGAATATCAAAACAAGTACAAAAAAATGTGTAAGAAATTATTACGGGAGAAAAATAAAGCCAAAGACAAGTTTTTAGAGAAATCTATGGAAAACAATGGGTGGGGGAATCTGTATAAATACCTGAAGAGAAGGCGCGTAGGGCGGGAAGAAGTGATAAATTTCAACTTAAACGGGAAAACAGTAAATGATGACCAAGGAAAAGCCTTTAACACTTGGTTTGTAAACCAATATACTGATGCCGATGAGAAGAGAAGAGAGGTCACGGCAATTAGGAACGGTTTCGAGTATATTAGGATAAGAGATAGCGTGATCTTTAAGAATATAAAAAGTATCCAAAATCATAAGGGCCGGATGGAATTGCAGGCGAGGCTTTAAAACTAGGAGGAGAGGCAGCAGTATCCAATTTTCGTATCTTATTCACGATATCATTAAATAATGGAAAAGTACCTTCAGACTGGAAGTGCGCAATTGTAGTACCGATTCACAAAAAGGGGTTCCAGTGCAAACATAAATAATTACAGACCGATTAGTCTAACAAGTGTGGTCGCTAAACAGATGGAAAAGTTATTGGCTAACTACATTCGCAAGTTTTGGGATTCAAAAAATTGGCTAAGTGATGCACAACACGGCTTCCGTAAAAAATATTCATGCGATACTTAGTTGCGTATCGCATAAATATTTTTTACGGAAGCCGGCATTTACGCAGGATATCGCCGAGTCGTTGATAGGGGAAACAGATAATTGCCGTGGTTGTCGATTTTTCGAAAGCATTCGATAAGGTAGATAATAGACTTAATGGAAAAAATAGCCAAAATGAGGATTGAAGAAATAGTAGTTAGATGGATAGATACATTTTTATATGAACGCACGCAAAGGGTATGGGTGGGAAACAAATCTTCCAGGGAATTAGAAATATCGTGAGGCGTTTCTCAGGGAAGTGTTCTCGTAGCATTGTTGTTTTTAATATACATTAACGATTTAACGGTAAAACTGAATTGTAAGATCAGGTTGTTTGCAGATGATTACTTAATTTACAAAGGAATAGAGCCTTTAGATGATTGCATTCTGCTGAAAAAGGATATAGATGAAATTTTTCAATGGGCTGACTTGAATAGAATGGAGCTAAATACAGGAAAAAAATCTGATTCGTGTTAAAGGGTAGTTTACTGGTAGAAAAATACGATTTTAAGTATCTCGGAGTATCGCTAACGAAGGATCTGCTGTGGGGAACTCATATCAGTAATATAGTATCTAAAGGTGATAAGGCATTGCACTTCAACATGGATAGTCTAAATTCAAAAGAAATCGTGTACAAATCATAAGTTAGGCCAATATTGGAATATGGCGCAACAGTATGGGGTCCGCAAGCAGTAGGACTGATTAAAGATGTTGAGATCGTACAGAGAACAGCCACACGATATGTTAAAAATAACTTCAAAAGAACTGCAAGTGCAACAGAAATGTTAGAAAAGCTAGGTTGGGAAACTTTAGAAAACAGAAGGGAAGTTTACAGGTTATGAAGCTTACACAACTCTTATTCAGGCAACACAGCATGGGCAAATATAAAGAGTAGAATTAGAGACCCCACTTATTTAAGCAGGAAAAATAATAGTTATAAAACTAAACCTCCCTCTCAAAGGATGAATATTGCTAAATTCTCATTCCTAAATAGAACAATAGATCAATGGAACGCTCTCCCTGTAGGTATATTTGAGCCATTTCCTTCCCAAGTGCGTATCTTCAAGACGAAGTTAAATTAATTGTAATAACTGTTAAATTAATTCTGTTAATGTTATCTTTTGATGGGACGGGATAACATTAGTACATTTTTTATTACGCACATGTCTTGACTTCTGTCAGAGGGAGGTTTTCCGAGGGGTTTCCCTCCCTCCGTGGGCAAATGCCTGACAGCTATAGTGATTACCCCTCAATTTATGTTTATATTGACTATCTATATACTGCTTGACCATGTACGACTGTATGAATGTATGTTTGTATTTTATGTAATGTCCAACCACTGCCACCAGATTTATAATCTATTTGTAGTGTTCATGTAATAATAATAATAATAAAACGGAAATATCCCATAAACGAAATTATTTAGCTATATCGCCTTATTTTATAATCATTACCCTGACCAGGGAACATTGAATAGTCTTCCCTTGGATACATTAATTTTCTATAAGTATTATATGATAAATTCTATTAAATTTATAGCAGTATTAATGTTTTGCATGGAATCAACGCGTTGATTAAGTATTCAGCATTGTAACTGGCAAAGCACCAGATTATTACACTCTCGTACAATTATTGAAATAATAGGATTCCAAACTCATTGTTGATAAATATAGAAAATAATGAAAAACAGAATCTCTTCAAGGAATTGAATCATCAGTGATATCTCGCTAAATCTAAATTGTGCACTAAATTGCCATATCAATTAATGTACACTCCTGGCCAAAACTAACGCAGCACCTCCCTAGCGATCCTAACGGCCGGTGTTGCGTTAATTTTGGCCAGGACTGAACGATGTTTTCAAATAAAACGAGAGGCCGCGCAAGAGAGGTTCAGATATCTTTGAAGTTCCACTTCGGAGAAGAAGAAGAGTTCTGGCTAACGGTCTACCAATCTTTAATAATAATCCAACATAAATGTGAGATGAACGTCGGTAAAAATAATTCTTTATAATCTGAACAATTTGTAGTTTCTCAAATTTGACAGAAAATCAGCTACGTGGAATGGAATGCATTTAGAACCAGGTAAAATCGGTCTTGTAAGCGGAAAACGTCTAAGCACTATACAACGATTTGACTCCTAGGTGAGCGGATTAGAAAGCGGGTAAGTTTTACGGTTGAGCCTTTTAAACGAACTTTACTGTATCTTTATAAAGAGGTACTTCTACGGATTTATAAATACCTATATATGGCACCGAATAGAGCCTAAAACTAAAGAATCATTTACCTAGGGTTTTTTTTTTGTATATACTCCTAGCATGAGACCATAGAAAAATTAGTATATTTATTCGAGCTTGATTTATTTGGCCCATGAATGCCCCAAAATCCCGAATTTCCTAATGAGCACATATTTTTGGAGTTTTCGATTTTTTAAGACGGCTCCCTTAAAGATTGGAAGTTTAAAATCATTCTAAAAGATGCTTCAAAACTGTGTACTTCAACGCAACTTCTGAAATTATACTGAATTGAGCGATATGTTAGAGGAAAAAATTTGAGCTTCCCGAAAGTGTCTCAGCTGACATTGATATTCAACTAAATCCTGAAATCTATCAAAATTAAAAGATATCGATGCAATATGTTTTCGTTCCAAGTATCAATTCAAAACTTACAAATTCAATCACTCTTCGAGTGAAACTTGTTTTACGAGATTGAATTTGTTCTAACCTGTTTAAGGTGAATTCGGCTGTCGTGCTGGGTGTTGTAATAGGACAGTCGGAATTTTTAGTACGTATTAACTTCTTTAGCAATTACACTGTTATTTATGTTTGAATATTAGCGGAGGATACGGTAATTTAAGGGGCAATAGAGAGTAGAGAGGATTGGTACACCCTTTTGAAAGATTCGTATAAAATATATCAGTTTGTGATAATTGGTGATTAGGAGAAAATGTAGAGAAATGATCAGTAGTCATATTCTTCTGAAGTAAATCTATTAAAAGGAATTATTCCTACATCCTCTCTGGTAGAAACGTGTTAAAAGTAGAATCGAAGAAATATATAGGAAAAATTCTCACCAATATCGTATCATGGAGTACCCAAACTCGTAGTATTTGAGGAATGGCACTTAAAGGAGTCGCCTTCGCTTACAAAATAGTCTGAAAGAAGGATGTAAGCGTTTGCGTGTTGTGTAACTATGTGCTAATTAGGCCTCACTTTGAGTGTGAATCAAGCGTATGGAACCATGCTGACTTGCATTCGGAGTTTAGTATAAGTTCAACGAAATGAAATACGTTGCTCATATCTAAATATTTTAAATGTGCTACCTGTTCCAGTATTTTATTACTAGTTAAATGTTTTCAAATTGTTGCTTACACAGGAATGCGATGGTTTCTGTTTTTGATATGGAAATTTATTTAAATTATTTTTGAGACTTGATTTGGTGTACCTTGCGTAAAGATACATGTAACTTGTTTTTAGTTTCTAAAATAGTAACCATGTAATAAGCAAACATCATGGTAAATTTCAATTCTTGATATCAAAAGAATTTACTTCTTTTAATTGACTTGTTTAATCTAAATTCAATTCATCAGTGGTGCATATTTGTAGCTTGAAAAGGATTGGTCTACATTGCAAATTCTACCTCTTATAAAAAATAATGATATTTAAATAAAAATCTATAATTTATATTTTTAGCTACCCTTTTACGGAGAGCCTTACCACTCCAAACTAAAAATTTATCCTTTTCAAATTTTTACCTTTTTGAAAATGAATAATTGAGTAATTGAATAATTAATTGAATTGAACTAATTGATTAAATTTAACTAATTTGTTGAATTGAATAATTAAGAAAATATATTATATTTTTTTAAGGAATTCTGTATTGAAATTGTAATAGCAATATACATCTCTGAAGAATTAAATACCTTAAATGTTTCGCTATCTACTTAATATATCCTTATATCTTGTATTTTTTTCAAGTACGATTCAACATTCTCTTTCTCTCTATCCAATATTATAGATTGCAAAGACTGCAAACTATTATATATATTCTAAAGGTGAAAGTAAATTTTAAATATTTTGATGGTAAAAACAGTACTTTCGAATATATAGAATGTTTCATACCGGCAGAAATCCTATCTAATGATCATTTGATGAGACAATTTATATATAATCATGGTTAATAAGTCAGTGTTTGTCAATTAGCAAACAAAACCTGTGACAAAGTCTAATTTTCTATAGTAAGGGGTTTTAGCAATGAGTAATTTGTGATTCTATACAATATGAAATAGATTAAATCACGATTTATTACCACAAAAACGCAATTTTAAAAAGGAAAACGCAAAGAAACTGTTACAGGCTAAAAAAGCACCAAAATGCATAATGTGTATTAATTTTCCAACTTTTCTTATTAAGCAGCCTGAATCTTCATTACTATTGATAACGATAACCAGTAGCACCACACACTCTTGGCTAACATGTATCGATGTGTGGTGGTATTCCTTATACTCAGCCATTGATGAAGGGAGGGGAGGATTTGGGAGGTTAAAATCTAGCACCCTAAGAAGTGGACCCGGCCAGATCATAGTGACGTGCATTGAGGTTCATCCCCATGCCTAGGGAGCCCTCTGCCACTGTTCGCTGGTTAACCGCGGGATCCGACCTCATAGACTAAAGAAACGAACAGGAGTTATTGAGGACAGAACTCAACTCCTGCGCAAGAAGGTGAAAGAAAGGGCCCTGGAAGAGATGCCTGCATCTGTAGGCGTTGCGGCTAGGGTTGAAAGGAATAAGGCATTATTCCCCCTTCCCCTACAGAGCAGGTGGTTAGACATTTTTTGTCTAAACTAAAGCCACCATACACTGAATTTACTGTGTTAAAATGAATAGTGGCAGCAAACAATTAGAATTGTCTCAGAAAAATACAGAAGATTTTACCAGATATAAGCTTTAATGACTCCCGTAAGAAATTAATTGACTTTACATGTAGTCAGATTAATTTTTAGTTAGATATTAAGTAAACTAATTGACTACAATAAAAATTTTGCAGTGATGTCTTAGCTCATCAGACTAGTATTAATATGAATATATTGCCTCAATTTGAGGTATCTATAGTAAATGTAATTAATTAGATGGTATAGAGGCAGTGATGCATTTTTAGTAATGGAACTAAGAGTAGAGGACTGGTAGTACTTACAATCTTGTCTCTTAATCAGGAGATTCTGATTGTGTGCTCCCCTGTAAAGAAATAAATACTACTATTAGTATGGAAAACCTTGCATAAATAATTCATACATTAAATATATTTAAATAATCAATGTATACAAAGTCTAAACAAGATATTGTGTTACGATATTGAATTTTTTTACATTAATAGCATAATTGTAATTTAAATTACCCTGGTATATACTGTTTATGAATTGTGGCCAATCCATCTATTCTGATAAATCTTGTACGAGAAGAGAAAAACTTGGCTGGGACTCGAACCCAGGTCTCCCACTTTCCGGGCGGTTGTTCTAACCACTAAACTACCGAGCCACGTCCTTTTCCCTTCTGTAACTGGTGGCTTTTATGATCAAGGTGATGGTGCTCCACGTTGTGGCACCAACCACCACCAGAGGTCCTCATTGAGGCAACCGAACCACAAAGCGAAATTAAGAGGTTGGTGCCACTACGTGGAGCACCATCACCTTGATCATAAAAGCCCCCAGTTACATAAGGGAAAAGGACGTGGCTCGGTAGTTTAGTGGTTAGAACAACCGCCCGGAAAGTGGGAGACCTGGGTTCGAGTCCCAGCCAAGTCACTATTATTCTCTTCTCGTACAACCTTTGGGTAAGTCGCACGCTTTAAAGTGCTAAGTCTAACTCCATTTACATCATCTGATAAATCTTATTTGGTTTTAAGGATTGTTTATGAGTTTTTAGTTCACAGCTATTTAGTAAATTATTAGAATTAGTTATCATGAAACGCAAGAAAGAAGAAATTCTTTTAAGTACAACTCACGGTATATAGGATGAAAGGGTGTAGCGCAAATAAATAAATTAGTAATACTAAATGCCTCATTTTGTATGTAGGACGAAGCACTTTCCTTGAAACTAACAATTAAAAACTCACTTATTACATTTCTCTATTGCTCTAAGGCCTACCATTGCTTGGGAAATTCAAACAAAAATATCCGTAGCATATGAAAAGAAATGGATTAGGCGGGAAAATTTAGTTTGAATTTATGATAAGTCACTCATGGTACTTAATAAATTATTCACATCAACATAATCATAAATATATTCCTATAAAATATCACTAAACATTCTTTACTAGTTAAAATATTTTATCTAAAAATATTTCCGCATCTCCAAAGAGTGACGCGACTGCCTGCAATCTAGAAACTAATTACCGAAGGCCTGATTCATTCATCTCTTCCTCTTGTGTTTGAACTCAGTGTGACTGTCATTATGAAATGTTGATATCCTAATTGTAAATACTAACATATTCTAAGCACCAATTGTGATAATTAATCACATTATACTTTCATCCTACATCAAGAAATTTTAAAACTTTGGAAGAGTCAATTAGTAATCTTTGAATTGCAAAGAAGTTGAAAGAAGCCCTAAACTTAATGCAGCAGAGAAAAAATGAAGCTCGTAGTAATGCGTTACAGAGGTAACGGATAAAAACCACTAAATATCAGCTGCCATTCGATATGCCTCATCGTATTATAATAAAGAGCTTCAAATTCTGCAAAAATGTTTATAAAATAAAGTTATTAGGCAAGATACGAAAAGAAAATTGATTGAACAAGATATCCTGGATAGGAAATGCTTGCATTCTGTAAATGTGAGTTTCCGTGGATAGTCTTCATTACTAAAAGGTAAACTTTCCTCTATTTTTCAGCTTTTGAGCTACTTTCGTACTTTAACTAATTTAAAATAAAATAAAAAATTCCTCAGTATAATTTTCTATTTCCTCAATTTCATGTTAGATTAGACTGGTGTGTATGTTCTTATGTGTTTGAAAAAAAATAAGGAAAGTAAGGTAGTTTTAACTTAAAGTAAATATAGATATAATCAGCTGAATCAAGCGTAAAGTGGAATATTATATCGAAAATGGGTAAGGTAATTTATGCACGAGACGACGTGTACCGAGAAAAAATGTCCAAAGGAAGAATAGCCTTAAAAAAAGTCCGATGGGACCGGTAATAATAACATATATATTGAAAGTAAATGTGATTGAAGTCTTAGCGCAAACTTCTCTGCAGCTTAAATTACCTGTATTATAATTGCGAGATAAAATTTAATATTGGCTAAGTACGATTTACTACAAAAAGGAATTAAATTTTAAGAATTGATATTATCAGTCTTTTATTGGCTATTTCTAAGTCCAAAATCTCGAGTGTGTTACGAAATATGATTATTATTTTGTTACATGAATTTATAGTACTCGCTTGTTCTAATATGAATATGAAGTAAGCTAGCAAAAATATATTTCAATGCCTCGTTTAGCCATAAAGTAGGGAAGAGACAACATTGACCTTCAAAAATCTTGCCGAAAGAAGTGGAATTTGGAAAGCCTTTCGGGTCTGAGGAAATCATTTGCATGATCGTAGCTGGCTTTTTTTTTAATGTCAATGTACTGAGTGCAAAAGATAGGGAAAGCGAAACATCTAAATGTGTATAAACACCTTTCACATAAATGAAGTTTAACGGAGGTTTACAGAAAATTGGTGGGCGAAATTGCATACTTCAAAATGATAAGAAAATCGAACAATACTTCTCAAGTTTCTGTTTGTATCGTTAAAGATAGAAAGCTGCTCCGAAAACTAAGGATGAAAAATTTAAATCAACGATATCGTTCAATAATTCTATCAAAATCATAAGGTAACCTTCAAAGAATTCAAACATTTAGAGTCAAAATGCAATTTCATAACGCCACAACATACTTTAAGTATTAACTGCAGCATAGCGTAACGTTAAAAATGTGATATCTTTATGGCTCAGCTCATTTGTAAGCGATAAACGATTGCAACATATGTATATGTACTATTCAGTCATAAAAGCACCATCTCCTGGATGTATCTTTGAGATGTTCTAAATGTAAGAAAGCTATCATTAATTACATAATAAGGAAACAAAATGAAAAAAAAACTTTGCAGGAGAATTCTAGTCGCGTTGGTATTTTTCATCTTCTTTTCTCTCAAATATCATTAACTGACATTACTTTTAAATAAGATGTTAGCAGTTACAAACATGATTTGAACTAAAGTAATGCCTATCCTTATTTATAATAATTAGCATTATATTGGCACAAAAGGAACACGTTTCTTGCGAGACATAGTTTTATTGTACTGAATAAGTCATCTTATAGAGGCACAAGAAAATTATTAAAGCGTGCCTATCCTAAACTTGTAAAATAGACTATACGCTCAAATTAAAAAAAATCAGTAACTGCAGTACAACCGCTATTTGGTTAAGGAGTACTTCATAGGATTGCCTAAATGTCCTTTCAGTTTCCTAACTATTCTAAATTTCTTCTCTGTATGCACTTGATTGTATCTTTTAATACAATAATGCTGTCGTTAGTAAACTAATATATCGCCATTATTTGATAAGACTAAAAATACTTACTTAATTTTGAATATCGAAACAGTAATTCATTTTAACATTCCATAAATGGGGAAATAATTCAAATAAAATTCGATGAACGTGTGAATATAAATTCTGTTTACCTAAAGTAGAGATCCTGTAGACCGCTTTCCTCGGATATCCTAAGTAACTAAGACTCTCACTGTCATTGTGCAGTCAATATCAGCTCAATTTTAAAATCAGAATTTCTCATAACCTGAAGAAATGGAAAAATTAAATTAATAAAATTATATCAAATTTCTATCAGGAGGGTATTATTTTCGTAAGCCATGGGTGTACTTGAACTTTTAACAAAAATTCCAAAGGACGGATTCCATAACTTCGAAATCATTCTGACCGTTAATTGCTTATGATAACCGATTTTTAAAAAATAACAAAACACTCATTAGAAAAGAAAACTGAAGATATTATATTGTGGTGAATAAGATAAATTTTAAAGAAAGCATTGATTTTATTTTTTATATTAGAGAATGACTAACGATTTTGAGCAAAAGAACTTCCAAATTATTAGTTATATAAATAAAACATTTAGCGAATTAATGGAACGTATATATAAGCAAGCCTCCAATTTAAAGGAAAAAGAAACTTAATTAGATCATGTAATGGCAAGAACTTCATGCACTATCCTTATTCAAAAGGGTGACGGTTGAAATATATTTAATATAATTTAGCAATATTGATTTCAATTATACAAGTGACTGAATTTTGAAATATATGACATAACCCAGCTAAAAAGTAACAACAAAATGCTAATTGCCCATATCCGTTACGAATCCTTGACTGGAGCCACGAGCATGCTCCGCGCATTCTGTTTTCGGAATAGTGAGCGACCACCCTGAGAAAGAAGTCCCGACAAAACAGGACTTTTTCACTTACATAGACTTATTAAAGTTAAGCACGTGAGATTTTTCATCCATCACCTAAGTTTCGATCAGATTTTCTTCAATTTGGTTTATAAATCAATCACTCAATTAAAAAACAAGGAACTAATTTAAATTAATGATTGCAAAAAAAATAACATTTGCAAAATAATCTCACGCTAAATATAAAAAAGACGCGATTAAAGTAGCTGGTTATTTCCTGAATAACATCGACTAATAGTACGCAACGTGAAGAATTAAATAAGGAAAACTGTACCTTCAGAAATATTTATTTTCTATTAAGAAGATTGCATGAAAAATTTGAATATGGTATTTTATGAAAGATGACATTCAAAGGTTTTCCCGACTGATGACAGTAGCTATCTTGTCTCCACGAAACTGCTTTTTCACTTTTTACTTTTTAACCATTATTCACTTCGGGAAAATAATTATTTAGGAAGGAAACGTAAGACTTTATATTTACACCCCAAAGATATTTCTGGAATCTAAAGTAAGATGCTTGAATAAAATCAATAACGGTTATCTAAAACATCTTTATGCTAAATTGTTTGGAATTAATTCACACAAATTAACCACACGTGGTGTAAAGAAAGAAAATTTGGAGCACGACTGTGAAGGAATTAGAGGTTAAAAATCTCCAATGACCATTTTATGACCATGACAAGAACGGCTACTGGAGATTTTAAACCTCTTAATTATAACTAATAATACGTAACGAGAGGAGCCAGATACAGGAAATTTTGGCTTAAAAAAATAATCAATTCTTTAGAGAAAGGTCGCAGGAAAATCAAAATCCGATATTAAATGCAACTTAACACTCACAGGAAATCTTGAGTGTTGACATACGCAATGCAAGACTATAAAATCAAATCAGTAACGGTTTTTTCAAAAGATTTGACTTACCGACTTTATCAGGACTGCACCGGAAGAAATCTCAGCGACGACTATGGAAACAACCGAAGTTTTGAACATAATTGCTGTCTTCTGATTGGTTGAATTCGGCATATATGTACCCCCACCCCCGCTCACAAGTCAATTAATCATTTCCGTAAATAATAATTATAATTACATTGGTTTTAATTTATTGAGCTATCATCTAGTAAGAATTTGAAAATGTTTAAGAATATTATATTTTTCTTAAAAGTAGCATGATTTACATCGAATGAATTTGAGGGTAGCCACATAGCAACAGCTCGAAATATTGGAGAAGTTGCAGAATAAAAGAATGTTCCGTATTTTCAAAATATTTTTCTTTATTTAGGATGGAAACTAAAAGCTAATTATATTCACTTAAATATATTAAATAATATCTTATTCTGTTTCTCGTAATTTAAAACTGCTCGTCGTCAATTAACAAAAGAATGTGATCAGCGCATCGTCCCACGTCATCGATTCACCTTGCAGATACTCATCATATTATATAATAAAAACATTAATTGAAATCAACCCCTCACGGAATTTTTATAATACTAATTCAAATACCGATTCCCTTTTTAGGAATATCTTTCTTATGATTCCTCTCTTGCTCATCTACAAATGACCTTCATTGCAAAGAAAAACATGGAAGTCTTTTGGAATGTTGCAAGGTTACTTACTTATCGGTGTACGCCTGTGCCTTTGGATAACCACTTAAAGAAACAAAACGATTACATTCCATTTCACAATGAATTAATTCAGCGCGATAAATTTTATATTTGTAATTACAGTTGTGATTAGTGGATTACTGTAAAACTCTCACATCTTGATTGCTACGATATTTAGGCAGACAATATCTTTGTGGAGGAATTAACTTGAAAACCTTGAAAGCTAAGGTCAGAGAATGATCCATTTTAAAATTTAAGATAATATAGTTAATCTATTGGTTTGGTAGATCAGAGAATATTGTTCAATTCCAACACTTTATAGAATCACAGCGTTAATTAAAAACTCAGAAATATTTTTGGAATATTCCCTTGAATGAAATCGCTGGTTTTCTTCATGAAGCACCGTGCTCAGTGATGTTAAACATTCATGAATGCAATAATTGCACATTAAGTGAGAAAATAAAAGCAATGGTTAGATTATATCCATTCGTAAACACATGTACTAAAATCTAAAATTTCATCATCAATTTTAAATCTATCAAAGAAATCATACGATACGATACGATATCATATCAGCCATAAATTTGATTGAACGATTGTGAAGATTAACATTACCATTTTGCTCCAGCATACACTTATTTATCCTGAGGTTTAGATACTATGACGGTTTCTTCATCACAGTTGAAGCTTTGCACACCATTTCAGCTCACGGAGGGAAGACCTGATTTTCAGCTGTCGTAAAAGCTTTTCACTTGAGCACTTCGTTAGTAAACCCTCACGTTTCACTTCTCACAAACTCACTCATTGTAAAATAGAAATCCTGAAGTAAAAACAATCTCATACACTATAAACAGAGGCAATCCTAATCGAAAAACACTATTAGAACTTGGATATCACTTTAATTTTAGAACACCATTTTAACACAACCTCAGTGTAACCACGAGGCTTTTACGTGGCTTTTTACCGCGCTCTTGGTAACTTCCGATTGTCTTCGTTCGAAAAGTGAATCACGTAAAGGTGTTCTCAGAAGTATGGGTAGTGACAGATGACTGATTTTTCTTTTCGTGTTTTCACCCTGGTGGTGTATGTAACTCTAGAATTAGTCGAAAAAAATTCTTAAGGATATACAAATCGTACTTATCCAACGGATACGTTTAGCTGAATAATATTCGGAGAGGAAGACTTCTGTCTTAAAAGTAGGCCTTCCTTTTAATTCTTCATTCTAGTCCTTTCTTCTAGTCCTTCCTCTTGTATTTCCTTCGAACGTACGAGTTTTTAACGAGGGGGAAAATTTCCTCAGTGTAGCTGTTATGTTTATTTTACTTGTGTGATGGTTTAAATTACTATTCATAGTGGCACGAAATGACAAAGACAACTGCTATCGGAGTTTTTATCCCGATAGCAGTTTCCCATCATATCACTCATAAGGTGGGAAGAATTTTAGAGTAAGAACGCAATCTAGATTACGGATGTTTGAAGAAATAAACGCAATATTATGTGAAAGGATACATTTAAGATGAAGCAACCAAAAGACCATTATTGAGAGGCATGTAAAGATCTAATAATGAGGAATATTTAATAATAGCGTTTAAGAAAGTCATTCTTAATGTCAATGCAGAATTTGCTTTAATATCATAATCATCTTGATTTGGGAGGATTTATAGGAAAAAATTAATCAAAATTGTAATTAAAATTTCATAAAATTCAAATGTATCCATTGTGAAATGCACTCATTTTGTAATGTAATTTAGTCTTTTTTTGTTAATTGGTCATCCAAAGTCAGCAGTGTCTACCTATAAGTAACCTTGTCACATTCCATAACACTCACATTTTACTTTGAAATGAAGGCCATTTGTAGATGAACAAGAGACATGACTTGGATTTTATTTATCCTAGGGGAGATGAAGCCAAACGTCTTCCCCTTCTCGTATAGAGAGGAATCACAAGAAAGATACTCCTATAAAAGGAAGTGAGTAATATCCTTTTAAGATTTCGGCATCACAAAATTTCGGCGAGGCTTTGATTTTTTTAACCAAGGCAAGTTCTCGATGTAATATAATGAGTATTTCCAATGTGAGTCAATGATGTGGGACGATGCGCTTATCGCATTCTTTTGTTTATGGATGATGATGAGTTAGAAATTGTGATAAATAGGATATGACATGACGCGAAAAAGGTTTATTTAATAAATTCTATTTCTACCAAAAGTCAATATCAAAATTTATAAATAGCATTAAATGTTTTTCATTATCTCTTGATAGAGAACATACAAGGATGCCGTCAGCTTAATTAAATGCTCTTTTTTTATTCGCTCTTTATTTTGGCTGTTTCCTTTGAAGCAGCCAAATAAACTTAATAAATTTGTGTTCTGCCCCCGTGGAGCCAGATTTACTAAATAAAATTGTCATTCTAGATTCAAAAAATTAATCGTATGCAGAAGTTAATTAAAAAGAATATTGCTGAATTCATATAAATATATTTTGAAAATAAATGGGACAGAAATTTAATATGTTACATTTGTTTCTTTGTCTCAGCGCATTGTTTGGAATATTTGCCAGATAAAGCATTTGACTCGCAATAACGCAACGCAATAAAAATATTTTAGCTAAAACTTAGAATCGCCGGCTAGGAAACCAGATGAAAACATAAGTTTGCATTTATTTTTTGCCTTTAATTCATTGAAATCCAAAATTTCAAGTAATTTTATGAATCATATTTAACGTATAAGTATCAGTTCAGTAGAAATATAACTATAATTATTATATTAATTTCAGTTATCATTTTAAGTTTGTAATGAGCTGCGCATAGTCCAGGGAATGATTGCGTTTTATAAATATTGCATCCGAGTGGATTGGCATTGTAATATTTTTCTTTATAAAAGAAACGCTAGGGAAATATTTTCAAAGTTATACTTGAACTACCACCGGCCGTAGTGGTGGACTGGTTAGAATGTCTACGTGATAACGCTCCAACACTGAGGTACCAGGTTCGAATCCCAGTTAACCGGATTTTTCTGGACAGGAAATGGTTGTGTGTCTTTATAAATAGTTAAGTTATTGAAATGGATGTAATTGGGATTCTTCCTGTTTCTATTAGAGAAATTATTATTGAAAGTTTTGTAGCAATCTACTAATCCAGCTTTTTTTATTCCAATTTTCTTTCATTATACAAGCCATCTAATGCTTAGAATGGGTCGTTCGCCCTGATTGTACAGCTTGGCGTTGATATATCAGCTAATCTTATTAATAATCCAAGTGAAATCTGGTGGAATTTAAGTTAGTATTTACTAAAGAGACATTATACATTTAATTTTCTAGTGAATTTCGGCTAATTTTTTATGCGTAACTCAATTGATTTCACTGTTGTACGTATTCTACGATTTCAATTCGTAAATAAGCTGCTAATATTACATCAAGACTATGAAATAGCTACAATAAAATTTGCCTGTCACATGTTATGCAAGCCTCAAAATTTCACGTACTATTCCAGCGATCTGCAAGCCATTCTATATTTTCTACAGCATATTTGAAATAGCTAGGTCAACAAGTTGGTGATCTTAGAGATTTCCTATTCTGCTTTCCACAATAAATCACCTAAAAAAATTAAATTTCTTCTTAAATTGATGATATTTTTATTGGAGACAAGAAAAACGTTCTACGTTACCCTACAAAAACCACAATGGGCCTAAATACGGTCTTAAATTAGATTTGACTACCATGAATTCTAATTTAACTGTTTACCAATTCGGAAACAGTCCTTTCTACTTAGAATTATTCCAAAATAGCATTCCGGTTTCTCAAGGAAAGAATTAGCCAAAAAGATCCTCAGTTTTTTTTTTCTTGGGCGCTCCTTAGCTTAACCCAACCAAGCGGCGATTAGAAGAGACTTCTTTCCCATGTATTACAACACCGCATCCCTCTTTTGACAAGGAACGGAGTTTACTTTGTAAATCTCACTCCACGTGAATGGACTCTGAATTTCCAAAGGAGTCCTCCCTTTAAGCAAGAGCACCTCTACGGAGATGACCTCCTCCCAAACACTTAACCTTAACAGCTCTCTCCGCAGAATTTCAAATTCCAAGGCCGTGGTTGACCCCTCCAGAAAGGTCCCCTCCGAAGAACCTATTCCACTTTCTCATTCTTCCTTCTCAACTTCTTTCCTCACAACTTCCCTTTTCCAATCCCTCGCATTCTGCTCTATTTCCGGGGAAAAGAATGGAGGAATCCGTCTATATCCCGAAGGGATGATTAAATTACTCGAGGAGAATCATGGGAAAATTGCGAGACAGATAATGTAAGGGAATCTGTTATAATTTCCTTTCCACTGGAATGTTATAAGCTGCCCCTGTGGTATGTAATTATAAAATCGTCTAAGGGAAATAATCTAAAATATATCGCTTAGTATATAAATTTCCTGAAAAATAATCGATAAAAATTAAATATTTTTAATTCATTAAGCAATTTCTGAAAATATATCGCAGGTTGTAAACGTCATTGAAAAATTTAATCATCCAACTACATACATTTAATCTAAAAGTCTGTCTCCTTCAGGCGTTCATGCGATTTTTCTAATCACAGATTTTTGTGATTTTAATTGTTACTTTCGTTGTCTCTTATTAGCTATCGTTAGAATGAGGACAATAAGATTCGCTAAACAAAAGTGTGTGTAAACGGTCAAGAATAGGAAATTCTTAGACAAGGATCAATCTCAAAATGAGATAAAAATATAAGAAATAAATTAAATGTGTGTTGAAAACATTTTATCAACGCTTAAAAAGCAACTTACGACTATCTGTATCCCACCCTCCATAAACAATATTTTGCTAAATTACGACTGGAGACACTGTCAGGCAAACGTTCCTCATAAATTCAAATTGATAATACAATGATAGAATGTGATGCTCTGGGAAATGAATGAGTTAAGCCGTTTCTCATGCGAATCACTGCCAATTGAAGCACTAAGATTAATGATCATCCAGATAACAAACATTTGATCTTTTTAAAAGTTTTTGGTGAGAATGGATTTCGTGATTAATTAAGTTAATTACCGCCGTATGATGCCAAACTAGAGATTACAAGATCATGGAAAGATATGTCACAAAGATAACTTCATTCCCGTTGGCAAATATTGAATTATCCGATTACCAAGCATCGGATGGCGATTAAGTTTTCGGATCCAGGTTCATCCGTTACCTGTATTTGAACATCAATCAGGTGTTTCACGATTTTCAACTCTATCCACAGGAAAGTTTCCTCGAAATGATATTTTACGTTATAAGAAAACTACATTATTTAAGTTACGTACCGAAATTGCTTATCATTTATTAATTTTAAGAACAATAATTTGAATGAAAAAATGTTTAATTATTCAGAAAAGACCAATGCTTCATTAATCCGTGAAGAAAATGCATTGATATATAACACAAAATTAAAATAAGTGCCATATATTTTATAATTGTCACCCGTTAGTATAGATTGATATAGGGCTTTATATGCACATGAAATTAATTCCAATAATATAATATCTTCTTCTGTCTAAATATCCTAATAATAATAAAATCTAAATCTATCGGAAGAAAAAACTAGGACCACAGTGACATAGTGTTTTGTTCAAATTGAAAAAATACCACATGATTTCTGATAGCTGTAAATTCCTATGTTGATGGAAGAATCGATGAAATTTAATATAATGTTTCCCCTTCCGTTTTGTTGAATACTTTGTAGTTGCCCATTCCTTAGAACTCCTTTTGCAAATTTCAAGCATTGTGTAACTTCTACTTGTCCACAAGTGAGAAATGTTCCATCTTACGTACTCAATTGCGTATTGACCAATTTGATAATAGACCCTAAGATGTTTAGTTCAGATGAAATAACTCATTGCCTCCTGATTCATTGGAAGAGTATTTTAATTAAACATACTTATATTATATTCTATCGATGTCAACCTAATCAGAAATATTTGCTCTAGCCGCGCAGATATCGTGGTGAAGGAGGAATAGTCAATTGGTACCCTTGAAAATATTCAAATTAAACATTTCTCACACGTAGGCTACAACTAAAGAACATTGCTCACTGTATTTCTCACCAAGCTAGCATCGTAGATCACTAAATACGTTCTCCTCGACCTCTTTAATTTTGCCTGCGGAAAATATTTTAAAGCTCTCTAGGAAAATAATTTAATATATATCCTAAATCTTTGAAACAAAAATAGATTTTGGAGAATTTTGGTACAGTGAACCACCAAACGTAATTGATTACAAATAAGCAGTAGTATCGAACAGAGAAGTCGCATAGAAGAAAACCAGCCCGAGGACATGGGTACAGAGAACCTCAGATCGTTCTCCTCGGAAAGATTTTCTTTCAGGAGAAGTCCAGCATTTTCTCAAAACAGAGCCAAAGAGGGCATCCAAGGAAATATCTCACAGATCCATCTCGGGAGAGATAAGGTAAGCAAGAGGTAGAGATAGGACAGAAAATTGCGGGAAAAGCCAAAGGCAAGGAATTGAGAAGCGAAGTACAGGGGAAAATGAAGCGCAGATTCAAAGATGAAAGGGAAACTTCCTCTTCCTTCTGCGAAATAAATCCCATTCATTGAACTGTGATAAAGTTAACGAAATAAAACATGAATAGGAGAATTACATCAGCGAGATTACTTTCACCAGTCGCGAAATATCCCCACGCGTTCCCTATATTAACATTTTCAATGGTGTAATATTAGTTTATATGACAAACAAAGGTCGAAAAATACAATTTTGAGGAAATCACAGAGCTCTCTCAAAAGCTCTTGGAAGGATCTTCGCTCTCTTTAGAGCGTAAGTATCAAGCCCTACGTGAATGCCTTGTCATCGATAGTATATTTTATAGATTCAAGGTTTATCAAGGAAGCTAATAACGTAAGGAAATTATATTTAGTCTCCTACAATCGTAAGAATGAATTAAATGAAGCCATTGCATTACTAAATTCTCTCCTCTATATGCATTATTGTCAATGACATACGTTAGATTTGACAGCATTCGAGAACTCCCAAAGACACATATTAATTACATATTTATGTAAAACTGTAAGTATCTAAATTTCACTCAATTTATAGCCTTCTCTATATTGGTTGACGTTAATTATATTATATTACTGCAATTAGCTCTAAACTTAGTCAATCACTAGGTATGTCGTGCATACAATCAATCTATTACGAATTAAAGAAATCAACTCGAGTGTTACTTTGTGGAACTTCATTTTAAAAAAAGTGAAAAACACAAACCCGCTTGTACTATTTGTGGAATTAGCACAATTGGATGTGTTTTTTATTTTTCTTAAACTATCACGAATAAAAGTTTCATTTACGGAAAATAATTCATTATTTTTGAAAATTTGAAAATAGATTTAATAAAATTAGTTAATTATATATTTGAGAAAATTGTGATGAATGCTAGAGGATCTGTAAAATTCTTACTGAAACGTGTTATTATGTATCGAACGACAATTGTCTGTATCATTTCGTATCAAGGCCTTCAATTATCTATTTTTTTAGATTTTTAGTCAATTCGTATGAATTTTCCATGAAAATTTAAGTCTGATACATTAAAAAGTATATAAAGGATATCCCTCCTATCTTAGATTCAATAGCTGGTGAGTAAAAATTTAATTCAATACGACCTCTAAAAATAAAACATCCAGTTACCAAACCATGTATGAATGGCAAACGCCGCGCAAAGGCGAAGAAAAGATTCATCAATCCGTATTTCAACGATCCGAATGGGAGGAAATGTGCAGCATCGGAATAAATTTTCCAGATATTCCTAACAGCGTAATCTTGATGACTTCTTGGCAGCTGAATGCACGAAGAAAAATGTCGCCGCTTTGGAATATACGTCTGAACGAGGTCATTTGGAAGTTTAGTACATAATGGGAGATTTGGTAACAAAAAACGAACCTCCATTGAAAGCCTTGGAAGCGTTTCCTCGCTTTCATTTCGGACGTAAGATTTCCTCCGCCGATTGAGAGAGGAAAATATGGAGCCTCTCATCCCGTCCTCATCTCAATGGAGAGTCCGAGCGTGATGAGTGATCCGGAGCAATGGCCATTCGCTATCTTTTTCGTTCTTGGGACTTCAATTCATATTGATTCTTCGCTCAGAGACCCGTTCTTGTGTGACCCGAAGCCGGACTCGGTCGATCAATAAGAGAACGCTGATTGAGGAACGCGAACACTCATCGCTTATCATTTGATTTGGTATCGAGGTAAGACTTGATCGACCAGGAAACTTTTCTTATCCTCTTGCATCTTGTTGTGTGATAAATATCTTTTTTCATTTTTCTTCCGAAAGCAGTATGACCTTCAAATATCCTACAAGTGTACCGTGGCGTACTTAATCTTTATTAATATGTCTCATGGTATCGAACCGTAATTATTTCCGTCACAGTTTTTGCTTTAACTCATTGAAAGAGCTAAATTTCACTTAGGCTTTGGTTCCACTCCAGTAGAATCTTGCAAGCCAACATATTTAAGCTGCGATAAAATAAACGGTCTGCAAGATTAACATAACCCATGATCCTCAAATAAAATTTACTTTTACAAGGTTTTGGAATAAAAATACTGATATGAAAGAAATGATCAATGGGTATGTTTTGTTTTTAAAAGTTAAGACTAAGTGTTTAGTGAGATGTAATCCACTATTGTGTTTATTTACTATAGATATCCCCCGGTATCTTTTAATTGAATATCAACCTATAATTAATAAGGAAAATTCAAGATCAAGAGTATTAATGCTTCGGCTCGGGTTCAGTTGATACTCCGGTGAAAGTATCGTTGTATATTTCAGTTATCAGTTCTGTTTCGCTGCATAATTTTCTATCCTCCAATACAATTTATAATATAATGGTACTGAAAGCGTTCCCAAATGAAAGCTTCGGGTAGAATACTGCTATTATCATAATTTTAATCAGTCAATCTATATCGCGCTGCTAAGTTTGATCCAGCACGTGTGTGAATGTTGCATAGAGGGAATGGGCTGAGAGGGTTAGCCTTAAGTAATCTTAATCATCTTAATTAATCTCCCTGTTTGTTATAAGCTGGGTGAGATCGATTTCTCAGAATACAACACAGTGAATAGAGCTATGAAACATAAATTAATTTGAAAGTTTCTTCCCTGATAATAATTTGATCGCTGCATACTTATATTTTTAATATTCTGAGATTTTGGGTATTTCGATCGTATCGTATTTCTCATAAATTTATTCTAACACGCTTTAATGTATGTTGAAATATAATTAAACCAAAATTAAATATATTTCCTTTCCCAATAAACAATCCATACCTCCGAAACTTTAAAAAAATATTTAAATTAATTATCCATCACATCTAGATTTTTATTTTATAAACTCATCCCAGCACTGCAAACTAAATTTCAAACTACTTAGGATTATGTGTAATTTATTGAATATTGAACGATATGGCTGAACCTTTTCTTTATACAATATTATCGCAGAAAAAATCACAACCAAATAGCCGTTCTTGTCTTCGTCAAGTTTTATAAATTACGTAGGTGATGCATGTACCGTTTCTTTGCTCTTGGCACATACGAATTCTCATACGGGAAAGATTTTGATCTCGAAAATCTAAAGAAATACGTCAAAAAAAATGCTCATCCACTTTGGTTTAAAGTACGCCTGCGTAAACTCAGTTTCTAAATAATTCAATATTGAATGAATGTATTCCTTTTTCATTTTATATCGAGGAAATTTCTGGGCAACACTACCAATCCCTTTTTCCGATCAAAAATTTAATCATCCGCGAAAATGCTTTCGCTATTGAATTTTTACTGCTTTTGGCAAATGGCCCTAAAAATGTTCTCCTTTCACCTACATTTCCGCAGAAATTTTGGACTAGATCTCTATCACCATTATAAGAAGTCAAAGCTTCTATCCTTTCTAAAGAATAAATTACTGGAATGAATGGCTTCAATGAAAGTTTCCATAATCAGACGGCGTTTAATTAAAGGGAACTTAACCTCTATGATCGTTTTTTCAAAAATAAAAAAAACGTTTCACGAATCATTTAGTGGAATTTTCGATAAATGAAGATCCTGAGGTTATTTTCTGAATATTATTTTACCTAAATTTACATGAATAGCAGCATATTTAGAATGATATGCATGTCTATAGTATAGAGACCGATCACCAACTGACGTTCACTAACTATATACGGACTTGATATTTAATTTTTCATAAAATACTCTTTGACTATGGGATGGTTATGAAATTATTTTCTAATTATGGTTTTAGTGACATGCTTAAATTTTCTGTTGGATTTTTAGAAATGAAAAATGATAAATTTTTGCCATTCTATGTATGCTACCGTCTTAGCAGCACAACATTTTAATGTAAAGGAAACCACTATTTTGAAGCTACGATAGATATGATTATGAGCTATTCGCATCTTAAAACATTAAAGGTAACTCATTCACCTCCCTCTATGTTTTTTTCTCTACAATCTGAAATATCTTTACTTAACGCATAACTCATCAAACCCGTCAAAAAATAACCGAATCACATTAGAAACATATTCATGGGAAAAAAATTCACAGCAATTCACAATATGAAAGAAAAAGACATGCTTCCACTTTTAACACTACTAAGAAAAATAGAAATAAGTGAATCGTTAACAAACAGAAACCTACGTAAAGTAACTAAATAGATAGGCAAAAATAATACTCCAAATAAAAAGAATCTGGTAATGATGGGTGCATCCTGGAATTCCGTAAGAACAATTTGAGAACTTATTTCACTATTCTAAAATTGTCAATTTTTGGACATGTGAATATTAGCTCTTACCATCTAAATAGAAAGAGATAGTTCTTTCACGGAAGTGACTAGAGAAGTGAAATGGATTTGAGGGGAGTGAGATATAAAGAAAGGGAGATACATGAAGGTGGTACTCAAAGGGAGATAACTTTGCGCTGGCCATAGGCTGTTTGTGAAATAGTAAAACTTCGAGTTAAAAAAAAAGTTCAGTGAAAACATTTCCGTGGCACGTGTGCATTGTTGGAAAACACCTATTTCCTTCCCACTCAAGAAGATTCCACAGAAGCTCTCAGGCGCGTTATTAGTTTCCTAAGGATGCCTAATTTAGGCCTCTTTCTTTTACCTCCGGCGTGTATTCGTTCGCCCATTAAGCTTTGACCTTCTTCCCACGATCTTCTCTCTGTATTTGACCTCTTCCCTGCTATCTTTTACCTCATATCTACACTTATTCATTGCATGGATTTGCCTAAAACAGCAGTGAAATAATTATCAGAAGAATGAAAGCTTCTTCATTTAAAACCTATGATGTCTAAGTTTTTCAACAGTAAAAATATAAGTGTATTTCAAAATCAATTGCTTATTTTTATCGAATGTGTATATAATTAAAAAAATTATATTTAGATGAATTTACGAATAAGCGGAATATTTTCCCCAGTATTGCATAAAAAACTACCACGCCGTTGTTAGATGGAAGTGAATGTATGAAATGGGTAACGAAGATAAAAATTACCTCATCATTAAACTTGAACAGTCTTACAATTTACTGCAGCTAAAGTGAATTAATTTGAAAGCAAATCAATGTAATATAATTGTGAGACGATTTGTAAATCACACTTTCGTAATCGGTCCAACACGACGAAGAAAATAATCTTCCAATCACGGTTTTGATAGTCGTCAATTTTTGTTCACATTTCGTAACGAAAAAAACGAATAAATTACTAAGACCAAAATTGATTTACGTTATATATTATTTTTTCGATAGAAAATATATTTTTATAGAAATCAATTCAAGTTAGATCAGCCAAAATGCTCAGCGCCAAGGAATTTTCATTCCAATACATTTCCAAAAAATGTTGTATCTATGAGTTCATCATAGTTGTTCCTTACTTTGCTGAATCACCTTTAAAGAGAGATGAGGTCCATGGAATTACACTTTTCTTCATTGATCTTACATTTTTCCTGAATGAATTTGAATATTCGTATAATCTTTTAGTTCAATTGGTAAACAGATGTTGGATTTTATGATTTATGACTTTATGATTAATCATGTTAATTATTTTACACAGATAAAACTGAGGAATTTGTCATTTTACAATTTGAATTTAATTTTAAAATACATTTTATAATTCCCATTTTGCTATCCACCCTATCGAGAATAACCTTAACACTTCCTTTCCCCCTATTATCCTCATCTTAAGCAAAGAAACGGAAGAAAATTAACCGCTATAACAATCACAGACCCCCCGCTGTCTGAGATTTCCGTTAATCTTACCTATGAATATCTTTTCACGGAAAATCGGTCCTCACGCTTCCGTCTGTGCCGACAACTCCGTTCCAAATTACACCACGTGAATTCCCTTCCTCGACTCTTCCTTCCCATTTCCTTCCACATTCACTTACTTCTTTACATCGTATAAACCAAACTATTACAGTCACCTGATGATGAGATTAGTATCCACGTGAATGGCCTATTTTCATTCTATTCACAGTGGAATTTGTCACATTATGTTAGTTCAGATTGAGTAAATTAGGGAAAATTTCCCCTGTTTGTCACTCTATTTATCTCGTCACGATATACTCCAAACACCTATCTGTTAAATTACAAAAAGATTCTACACTCCCGTTACAAGCTTTTAAACTGATTAAGGTTATCATACCATCCATACTCAACACGCAAAACAATAAGCATCAACAAACTGCCGCTCCAATTAAAAACCGATGCTAAAAATTACCATGAACATCATTTCTTCACGAGGACAAGGTACCCTACTTTCATAAGCTTATATTTCGTATTTATTTGAAATTTGTGCACGAATATATATTACACTCGACTTTATAGCTACTATTTTTATTGATCAATTATCTCTCACAAATTAATTTTTGATCAGCAATATTTATCTTAGTATATCTGTAGATAGCATTCTAGAGCACTGACATGGAATGTTTGATTATATACTCACGGAAGAAATAGTGCCGAAAGAGCACCTGATTTTTTAAATGGTCATCACTTGAGAATTGAAGTCTTGTCTTTCTCTTCAAGTTGAAGTAAAAGAAACCAGAACAGCTTGTAATAATTTAATAATGAACATATTTTTTAAAGTTTGTACGTGGAAAACATCCTCGCATAATTTAAATTGATTTATAAGTTAACATATATGGGAATGGGTTTGTAATGACAAAAATAAGTGGGTCTAAATTAGTGAAGGAGTTAGGGAAATATGAATCTGTAATCCACAATTTTGCAATGCGTCGCTTCCCACTGTCATCTGCACGCGATATTTCACATCGCTAGCGGCTGGTGCATGGACCATATGGTCCAAAGGGATTCATTGATTTCTGCCTCCATGTGCAATTCGATAGTAGTGAGCTCATCACTTTCGATTTTTCTTAAAACTTTGCCGATGTGACATTTCCATTTCTCACCGGGAACCTCAGTTGACGGCGTGGAAACTCATTTCGGTGAAATCTGCATTACAATCAGTTAAGAACTTAATTAACAGTTGCGGTAGCAATGGTGGAGGCACGCTCAGTTTGTGAGGAGAGGTAACGACGTTTTTATTTCAAATAATGCATTTTCGATAGAAATCACCATAAAAACATAGTGTAGCATAACATTTTATAGCATAAAGCTACATTGAAAAGTTCTGTTAAAAATAATAAATAGAATTCCGCGATATTTGATGGAAAACCATTGAAAATAAGTGGAAGATCATTGAAAATAATATTGTAAATATAATTATATTGTGAAATTTGTACGAGTTTTGCTGGTTTTTCATTCTGTTTGAAGGCTAAAAGCAGAAGTATGCAGTGAAGGACAATAATGGAATCGTAAGAGGAATACAAAACTGAAAATGTCAGATATTTACTGGATGATAACTACTAGAGAAGATATATTCCATGATGCAACAGTCCCGAACTTTATCATATATTGTTGAATGATTTTAACTTTTCTGCCTTTCGGTATTTTTCCATTCTATCAATTAAAGGAATATGCGCTGAATCAAAAATGCAAATTGAATAGAATTTAATTTTTTAATCGTTTGAAATATTCAACTTCACATATTTTTCGCTTAAAAATTGCAGCTGTGATCAAAGGGTAAAACAACTCCCAAGATGATTCAATTTGAATTTCAAAAAACAAATATGAATTGATTGCAAAGGTCCTTTCAGTCGTTTTGAAGCACAATACTCTTCGACCAATGGTGTGCGAAAATTCAATAAGCAGAAAATGAAATGGAATAAAAAGTTTTCTGGTATTAAAGTGATGAAGGGCTTTATAAGATGGAGACCGTACCATCTAATGAATATAATAATAATAATAATAATAATAAAAGGCCTTTATTCGGGCGAGATTGAGACTAGAAAGTCTCTTCTTACACCTAACCCATCGTCATATGCAAAACAGAAAGAAAGAGATAGTTTGCAAAAGTACACGAAGAAAACTAGTATGTGGATTTAAAAAAAACCTAAGCTGAGGGCTCAGGAAAAATTTCCACTGCAGGAAAACACTCCCTAGAAGGGGAGTGTGAAAAACCTGCGAAACCTACAGGTAGAAAACAGTATTTTGTGAAGAAGAAGAATAAAAGAATTATGAAAGACAGGTAGAGGATAGATACAAATTATGCAAAAGAGACAATACACATTCACTACTAGCAATCAAATCAAATAAAATATCTTCACAATTTACACTAAACCTAAATACAAGAATTGTAGCAATTAAAAAATAAAACACATACGAATATTTCAAGAATAACAAAACGATTAATTACATTAAGGTTGAGAATGAATAAAAATCAAAACATAGAGTTTATATAACAATGGACAAAGAAAATAAGCAAAACAAAATTTAAAATTAAAAAAATAAGATTTTAAAATAACTAAAATTACCTTATCAGTAAATTATGTACATATATTACGTGAGGCAGCGGATCAAAACCGATATAATAGTGTAAAGAACAAACAGATTAACTAACAGAAGAGGGTGTGATTCAAGACTTAAATACATTGTGGGTAAAAAGAAATGGGACGCGGTCAAAAGGTTTGAGTGCTAATTTGTATGTTTAATAAATGATTGTGGCATTTACGCTTAAAGGTATGCATTGATGGCAGATTTTCCATAGTGGATGGAAGAGAGTTCCAAAGGTTACTGGCTGTGACTGTGAAAGATTTGTGAAATAATTCAGTTCTATGCTGGGGAATGAGGAGTTTTTTGCAGCCTCTTGTGTTACGGTCATGAATGGTGTCTAGAGATACAAATAAGTCATAGATATATTGTGGAGACTTAGTGTTAAAAAATCTATACGTGGATGATAGGATATGTAGCTTTCGTCGCGACTCTAATTTAAGTAGCGACAGTTTAGAATAGTATTCGGAGACGTGATCAAATTTTTTCAAGTTGAATATAAACCTCACCGTGGTGTTTTGCATGCGTTGTAGCTTCATGGCAAGTTCGCAAGACAGATCCTGGTACACTACATCGCAGTAGTCGAAGTGTGGCATGACTAAGGAGTTTATAAGTCGTAATTTCACAGACGAGGAAAGGAAATTTCCTGCGCGCCTAAGTGAGTGAAGAGATAAATTTACGTTTTTACATACGTGAAGGACGTGATCAGACCATGTAAGTGTTTCGTTCATATGAAGACCGAGATTTTTCACCGATTTTGCGAACGGAATTACGCTGCCATTCAATTTAAGCGCTGGTAGGTTATTTTTATTTACAGAGGTAAGTAGTTTAGGGTAACCAATCATGATAGCTTGAGATTTACTAGAATTAAGGTTGATAAAGTTATTTTTGCTCCAGTTATTGATAATCTGCAGATCGTTGTTAATTTTTTGCAGGGATTGAGGCAATTCTGAAGGACTTGAATCCAAGTATATCTGTAGATCATCGGCGTAGAGATGGTAACTGCAATGTTTAAGCTCCTTGATACAGTCATTAATATAGATTGAAAAAAGCAATGGACCCAAAATCGAACCCTGCGGAAGTCCGCGATCAATTTCAATCCATTCAGACGCGGTTTCATCGGAAACTACTTTCTGCTTGCGACGATGCAGATAAGAAGAAAACCAGGAGATTGAGATGTCGGTGAAACCCAATATCTTAAGTTTGGTCGTCATTATTTCAATGTCGATTGAATCGAATGCTTTAGTGAAATCAAGAAGTACTAACGCGGTTAATTTCTTGCTATCCATAGACTTACGGATGTCGTCAGTTATCTTAACGAGCGCAGTAGCGGTGGAGTGAAGTTTCCGAAAGCCTGATTACATCACTCCTTAAGAAAAAAACATTTTTGGAAGTAGTAGCGATAGTCAAATTTCAATGAAATATCGAGAGCACTTTGGCTGTAACTGACGAAGATTTTCAATTTTCTCTTTGAAGGACTAAGGGACGTTTTAGCACTACCAATACACGTATCCTGTCCACTTTTTTGATTAAGCTATTCGGTGAAAGTTGAACGAAAATATCGCCGGGGAGAATCGCTCATAATTGGGGATGCGGAGATTTAGCGAAATAAGAAACTTTTAATAAAACGTCGCCTATCTTCGTCAGGGATTAATTCCTGTAGCGGAAACTTATTTGGGGGAAAATCGAAAAAGGCAATATAAGATGGCGCTCGGCTTTGATTCCGAAAAAAGGAATAAAACTCAAGGTCGTTAAAGAACCTTATTAACGTCAGAAAAGAACCACGAGAGCGGGGCGAAGCGTGGAAGAGCGGGAAACAGTCGCGACTCTTCAGCTATGAAGCTGCCATTAAAAGTAAGATGGCAGGTTGAAAAATAGGTTCGGTAGGGCGAAGAGAATGGGGGAATGGAGATTGATGGGGGAGCGGAGGGAGAAGCTGTTTTAATCAGCAAACAGAATGGCCTCCGAAGTAGCGACACTGCCCAATTACGAGAGAGGGAGAGGACAGGGTTCCTCGTAATTTGAATTGGGTTGAGGAAGGAATTAACGAGACCTTGCATCTTAGCCTTGGAGTTAGAGCATTTCTTCCTGAATAATAATCTTGCCCACCCTTTTCCAACTAACTCTCGTAGTAAATGAAAAATAATGCTCGTAAAATAAACGAAAAGCGGAGATAATTTAGGACGTAAAGTTTGAATTTTGAGGAGGTAATTGGTATATTCAGTGGCATTTTGCCGTGCAGTAATTCTTTATGACCCGCGAATAAATTAAATAGTTATTACGTCACTGTTTTACTGTTTAGTTAGCTTATTCATTGATACCATTCTCAATGGAGAAGTACTTAATGCTTTACAAAACAGTCTAATTAGGATATTAATATATGAGACTATTTTCTAGGGCTATTAATTTGTCCTGAAAACTAATTAAACCAGCCAGTATCATTCATAAAGTATTTAATATTAGTATTCTAAGAATGCGATCTGTGGAATGGAGTTGAATGAACGCTGGAAAGAAAGTATCTGTTAATTGGAATTTCATGACCCTTGTACGTAAATCGTTATTAATTTCTTATAACTTTTCATTAAACCTGCATTTCTCTTTTTATAGAATGAATGCATGATGAAATTTAAATTGAGCTTGAAGATATTGTAGATTTAATGCTATTAAATCAACCCTTTGTAATATCATACTAACAACATAAATTTAATATCGAATCACATCCAGTTTCAACATGATTAGTACTCTATAAAAGCATAATATTCATAATAATGAAAATGCTATATTATATGATGGTATCAGTATTCCACCATTTTGAGATTGCATAGCGCCATCGACTGACAAAAGCTTTAACATCATAATGGCGATTCTTCCGCCAAAAGAAAGTTTTTGTTTGAACATACTTTTACTCATGCCAAAGTTTTTTATAATATATCCTCAAACGTTGCCTCCTGGTATTAATACCAACTTGCAGCGTTTACATTAAATAAATAAAATCACGATAAAATATACTATTTGGAATAATCCCGAACCGTTATTTACTGAAATACAGTCAAAATTCATGATTCGAGATTATTCTCTCCGTAAGTCATTAAGAATGAAGTTAATTCCATAAAGACTCTTACTATTCACATTTTCTAAGTTATCTAGTGATAAGATGCAAGTTGGAAATAAATAATAATTGATAAAATAGTGTTGCATCAAGCATAATAGTGTGGATAATTGAACATTCAATTATGCGCTAATAACATATTGAAAGATTATCGAGTCACTATTGTAAACTCAGTGATTTAAGGAAATAATCAAATAAGGCGAAAAACGTAACAAGAAAAGGATTAAATCCAACGTTGAAGCATTATGAAAAACACCTCTGTATTTATTTTATTCTTCGCGATTCTAGATATATTTCGATGGCCGCCAATAAAATATTATCCGACGTGTGTGCGGAACAATTTCGGACAAAAAAATGGCACTCAATATATTTTTGCAACCGTCTCAGAATCGATTTACATTGAAAGCGCCCTAAATTTCTGGAATTCGCTTCGAACTGTTGGGCCAACATGTTGCCCGGTCAGACGGAATCAATCCCTCTCATGAATTATGGATGCGCCATTCGTGAAATAATTCATCTTAAATGACTACCTGTGTATGTACATACATTGATGCTCTCATTTAAATCACTGCGAAAAATATTCAGAAGCACGCTGTTTACACGGAAGTTTTCTATTTTTTTTAACCTTTATGAGCGTTGGATATTTTATTGCCTCAATAAAAATTTACTTCAAATTTCTGCATTTTGCTTGATCCGATATCGGAAACGATTTCGTAGCTAATCATTTAGGTAATTTAATGGACTTCAAGCTCGTAGTTATGCCAAATCTAGCGTTAATATTTTAGAACGGTTCCCCAGGTTTGCCGGCATTTACAAATCTATATCTTTTACTCACTCTACTAATTGCTAATGGTTCTTTTCAAAAAGTGTTGGTATACATAACATCAATTGCTAAATTGTTTTTTAATAACTCCGTTATGTTTGTTCCCCATGGTTAAATACATTTCCGTGAGCGTATATCTCCGTTAAAGCGATTATAATATCCGCAGTTACTTTATATAAAACATTTATGATTATGTATTTGAATTTATATCTATTGAAATTGTTTATGCTATGTTATTTCAGTCCCTCCATCTAAATTACTAATAGATGTGCTCAGGATGCTCTAACAACGTTTTGTTAGCTAAAGAAAACATATTACTCTTCCTTCCCTAATGAATATATATATTTATTTACTTATACGAATGAAAGTTGCTTAAAGCATATGAAATGTATTTGTAATATTTATTCACATTGCAAGTTTTGAGTTTAAATGTTATTGGGAAGGGATTTAAAAAAAATTTAAATCGTAGCAATTTCTAATTTTTTAGACGCCTGATGTCAAATCCAGGACCTATTAGCGGATGCGAATGGGCTATTATAACTTGTTAGGATCTGATCATAATTAATGCAAAGTTTGAAGTCCATATCATACCAAGAAGGTCCTGAAACAAAACTCCATTATCCCCAACTGAAATGTATACGGCAATGTAAATGGTTCCCTAGGATCGAACCAAGGACGATCAAGGAATCCTAAAACAAGGTAATTGAAATGGTTTAATTATCTCTATCTACATGCAGAATTTCAAGTTTTTATATTATTGGGAAGAGGTTCAAAGAAATTCTTAATAATCGGATCAGTTACTGATGGTAGAAATGCCTGGTGTCGAACAGAGGACCTATTGGCAGCCATGAATAGACCGTAAGACCTGTTAGGACTTGTTATTTAATGCAAAGGTTGAAGTCGATATCATGCCGGGAAGTACCTAAAATTTGTTTCCGTTATCTCCATAAGAAATACGTAGAGGAATGTAAATGGCTCTCTGGAATCGAACCAAGTACAATAAGCAGAACGTTCAACAACGTAAATAAAAGATATTTACGGTCTCTACCTACATGCTGAGTTTCAAGTTTCCATCTTATCGGGAAGTGATTAAAAAAATCTTAAAAATCGCAATGTAAATTAAACGGAAGAATAATTGCCCTGACCTAGCGTCGAACCAAGGATAATCTTCAATGATATCTTAACAGTTCTCGTCGGATACGCACGGCTTCCAGCGATACCTCGAATTTCAATTCTCTACTTTTCCAGGAAGTGCCTCAAAAAATTTTGGAAAATACCCACCATGCATCTTTATGGAGAAAATCGTAACTTTGGTGCCTTCTGGAATCGAACCCATGACATTGAGGTTTAACATCGCCTTTTTATGGAGGTTGTACGTTATGGCCACCACGTCGTAAGAATTTCAAGTTAGTGGCACTTGTGGAACATAGTAAGAATTTTGATCCCTATGAATGTGGAAATATATAGGTATATCCGGGGAAACGTCTATATATAATAGATGCTATGATTACAAGTAGCCTACAGGCCAGTTGTTAGTTATCCGAGGTTTAAAGAAAATAAATATACTCTCTCGCCCTCGTCAGTATGAAATCCTTTCCAACAACCTCCCGATATTATGTCCCGAAAAGAAGATTAATTTCGATATTTCTACAGAAATAAATTGCATACTTCCCTGTAAAGCAAAAGCGACGTTATTTTTATTTAAATAAATAATTGGTTAAACAGAAAAATATTGTATGTGAATGCACCTATGGAATTTATTAAAATCTAGCATTAGTAAACTTTGAAGGCAGGGGAAGGGTGATTTAAAGTGGTTTTCTTCATATTATATTTCTAGTTACATTTACCTTAATATCATAAATTACGCTCCCATTTCAGAGTTAATCGACATTATTAATGCTTAAATATTTCTTTAATTCTAATATTAAAGGAGATACGCTGCTTATAATTTTCGGTAGGTCTTTAATATAATTTTGTTTTGCCGCTCATATAATTAAACTGTCATTTATTCTATTAAATATCCTCATAATCCTTATCTTCTCTTTTACAACTAATGCCTTGTAACATCGATTTCCGCAATTATTCCATTTTCTTTAGTTACGGGCTCGTAACCTTCTCAGTCAAGAGACTTGATGCTTATCCGAATGGGAGGAGAACAGTTAAGAAAGTGGATTAAAATTGTCGCAATAATAAAATGATAAAACTTGTGACATAATAAAAGATCCGATTAAATTCTCTCCTTTAATTGACTAGAGTATATTATATCAGAACTAAGATTCTATTCTTCGCTCAATTACTTGTAGCTCTTTCTATACTTGAGTATGAAGTGGCTATATCTTTAATTATATAGCTATTCTATGTTATTCTTATCTGATGTTTTTTTCGAGATCGTACTATTTTTTCAAATTACCTGTTTAAATCACATACCTTTATGATGACAACTAATTTAACCCCTCAAGCCCCGATGACGCTAATCCGCAGCCATTCATTCATTACCGTGAAATCCATCGGTAAAAAGAAGCAATACATAAAGTTCCTTTGAAGATATCGGCTCTAATCCAAACAAAAGTGAAGAAGTATCCCATTTTATCTCTCTGCATGTACTTATTCCGCGAAAAATAAAACGACACAGATTGCACAGCATGAGCAAATATCTCTGAGGTTATGCTCCGCTTAAACATTCCTTTTGCCAAGTTTAATTTTCTCTAAACTAAAAAGTATTTCGTTTGTATATGTATTCTGATGGTACATAGAGTAACTGAGGGAAAAAAATGAAATATATTATTAGATGTAGTATAGCATTATAAAACACACGGAGGAGGCCGAAATTTTGTGGAGTTCTGCCATAATCGAAGAATTGTTAAATTAAACAAAGTTTTAAAAACAAAAAAGTAACTTTTAATTTCATTTTACTTGGAAACTTTTACCTTAATACGTTTACTTGGAAAATAATTTACTTCCCTGTCTCTAAAACTTTGTTTTCTTTAACAATTCTTCGGGAGTATTACACTTCTTAATAATTAACACGGGTGAAAACTTCGAGATAAATGCTCTTATGTTTTAATTTGACATAATATACAGAATAAAAAACACAAAATACGCATATGTGCAGAAATAACTACTCTATTATAAGAATATACGTATACTATTTACTTTTCTACGAAAATAATGCCTTTAGAATTAAAAAGTGGTGCTTTAACCTTATAGCTTAAATTTGAGCTTAACCGGCCGAGTGGAGTACCGCTCCGAATCCACAGTCCCGGGTTTGAGTCCGGGCTAGTCGGATTTTTCTGACTATGGAATGGTTATGTGTTTTTGTAAATAGTAATAATTATTAAAATGGATGAAATCGGGATATTCCTGTTTCCATTAGAGAGGTTATTATTATTATTAAAAGTGATAACTTTGAACCTATTAATAGTGTTAAAAGGTTAAAATTACTATACGCATTTTCAACTAAACATCATTCGTTCTTCTCCACTGAAAATACGAATAAAATATCAATAATCATTATGTAAAGTATGGCTGAATAAATAGACCTTCGAAAACTAGTTCATCCTCTTTAAATCATCAAACTCATGGCTGATACTTCACATGAGGCTTTCAGACAACAAGAAAAATCGTGGGAGAGGAGAGAAAGATGGGAAACGAAAAGATTCCGCTCGAAACATTGTTTTTCGGGATATAACACGTCTGCGCCTGAAAACAAGCAGGTGGCCATAAACTCACCACCTAAGCAAACCCACATGTACAAATAGGCTGGAGGTACTCTTCCACGCCTCGGGCTGAACATAAATACTGCGCGGAGCCATGCTATCGGTGAACAAGGCGTCAATTACACTCCAGTATTTCCATATCCAATCCCTAGTCGCAACTTGGTGCTTCCACGAACTTTATGTACTTATCAATGGATCTTATTCCTCCACGCATCTGCCTAGCTGTTTACGTACGGTGTCCGCTATCGAGAAAAATGTTACGACTCCGACCATTTGTTTGTTTCTCGCTTGAGCCAATACAGCTCTTTTTGAGGGCAGTCTTATATTTTATATGCTACTTTATGCCGCAGAACAATCCTTTCCCACAAACCCCTAAACGTGAAAGCTGTCGGAAAGATGTTTGGCTCGTATCGTAATTCCACATATACACAAAGGAAGGTTTCAACCCCTTTCGATGTACGTCATACAGTCAAATATTTCTTGCCATATTCCCTTTGCTTCACGCTGTCTTCTACCTATAGGGAGACAATCTAAAATTGCAACGCCGCGAAAATGTAGTAATATACCTATATAGATTGCTTTGATACCCCAAAAATATCAAAGTCTTTATTAACAAGGCTCTATTTAGACTATGAATCACTTTTCGGAAATGTCTAATTATAATTTATTCACTTCGAATGGGCTGCTTTCTAATTCTTTACTTAAAAATTATCATGATGCCATTGTATTCTAAAGCACATATGAGTTGCTATTTGTCCGTTTTTTAAGCGTTTAATACAAATTGGAATATGAAAGAGACTATGCGATATCAGGAACATAGATCAGAGGAATCCCACTCAATATCATGTTATTGTGGTATGAATGAGCATTCACACTATTGATCGGAAGTAATATCTCTCTATATATTTTTACAGGCGTTGAAGGATTTCAGTATTTTCCATCTGCAAAAGTCAATCCCGATACTCAACTCTCGAGTTTTTATTTCCTATCGTCGTCACCGATGAAAAACATTTTTAATAATTCAGTTTGAATATTGAAAACGCTATTTCGATCAATTTTCTTTCGAAATTTATTATTTGAACGTATTGAAAGGGATCAAGGAAAGCTCCAATATACCTCACATGTTCAAGATTTGATGGCGAATGCATTTACTGTATTTTTATCTGTATTTAAATATAAAATTAAAGCTACTCACCATTTCAATATAACTGTAGTATTTATTATGTGAAGAGTTCCTTTTGTATGGGAATGCCTCATAATTAAATTCAACACTCGGCTCATATTGGTTTAATTATTTATTTAATATTTATTTTATTACATTTATTATTTATTATAATTTAATTTATTTTCCTTAATCCAATTTACTTCTACTTATACTTCAAGGTAAATACGATGCCATATGTCTACCATTCTATCTGAATGCTAAACAAGCTTCTGTTTAGTTGTTGTAAACTATTATCATGGAAATGGTAGTTGTATCTAGTAAAATTCTGATATAGCCTTTGATTAGCTAAGCAATCGGCAATATATTCAAAGCTTCACGATTAAACCTTTCGATCAAACTACAAAAAGGATAAATTACCGTGTAGTAAAAGATGGAGTGTTGTTCTTAAAGTTATACTAATATCGAAAATCTCCCTTTTTATAGCAATAAGGAACTTGAATGTGTGATTAATATGACCGAGTAAATGTTGTAATATATAAGTAGACCCTCCTAAAACCAAAGATATAAGTAATGCAATAGCTATTTAAGCTGTCGATCACCGATATTAAAGAATGGAAATTAAAGCATAAAGCTAACAATGCCTCTACATAGTACGATCAATTAGTATCTGCTTTAATTTCAGTTCTTAATTTCCTCTCCTCTCAATTTTATGTATTTTCCGACGGGACAAAAAATAGAAAGCAGTTTCTTATAGTAAAACATGAAAATTAACCAAGATCAAAATGAAAGATAACTAATCCGTTTCCTCATCAATTCACCAACGTATTTAGTTCTCTGGAAATTGGGAACATTGAGATTACTTTCTTATAGAACCTGCAAAGACTTGGAAACGTATGGGAACCACGACGGAAAGAAGTGAAGGTGAAAGGGGAAGAGACATCATGATTCCCGTTTCTGAGAATTTATATAACAGCGCACTCTTAGGAATAACCCGTCTTGATAGAGACCTATTATGCTACGTCATATTTCACGAATAAGGACTCATTCATTCGCTGCAGCTGGCGTACTCTTCAGAAACAAAATCTCCGCATTCAATGGCACGTGCTTCGGCGAAAGATGCCTCGTAAATTCTAAGGAAAGGAAAAGGTAATCTCAAATCCCTTCAACAGCATTTCCCCCCGCGTGTATTGTACAAATCATTCCATGCCTCACCCTTGACATATCTCGTAAAAATATAAGAGCCCCACTGTGTTCTGGACGTTCAGGTATCGCTTACAATATCAGGCGACCTTGGCATTTTGCTTTGCCCTTTTCTGTATTTTTAAAAACATATGCTCCGTTCCGATGCAATGAAAAGAAGACATTCTGGGATAGTTTGCATTCAAACTTTAGCTCCGGTAATTACCTGTGTTTTACTTCTTCCATACAATTACTAAATATCTAAGGAGTGTGATAAAAGGTTTTTCGACGTAATAAATTATTAATCTTTAACTTTAACTAATTGGTTCGTAAGTAAAATGAAGATATGATTCGATTGAATGGAAATCATAATCTCTAATTGCGCACCGATTCCATACATTCCTTGTTGTTTTGGCTTCAACGTAAGTAGTGAGAAGAATTATTATTTACTTTTAATTGGTACATCTCTAAAATGGAATTAAAACAGTTAATATATCATACATAAGTGTTTTTGATAATTATAGTAACAGCCAATGTACATATATACCTATAGACATTAATTATTTTTAAAACCAATACGAGAAGAATTTATTCAACGGTTGCAATAGTTACGATTGTGCAGTCACCCTTATACCAATGAAAATAAAAAGATGATTAACAGTCCAAACACTACGTTTGAGGTAAATATTAACCTATAGTAGCAGATACTGTGATCTTATTTCCATATTGCAATTTTTACTACTATGAGCATAAAATTATGTAGGCGTTAAATAAACTACACACAGATATTATCTTAATCCTTTATACCATCCTCTGGAATTTCTGATAAAATGATTAAAATAGTACGGCATTTATCATAAAATACACCAAAAAAATATCTAAATCGTAAAATCAATTTCAACTCATGGCAACAGTTTTGGGCACCAATTGCAAACACGATGTATAACCATTCACCTTAAAGCACACACTTATACATAAATTATATCATGTTATACCATGTTTCTAAAATAACGATGGGATAATCTGTAACTCTAGTCTCTATTGACAACTCACTGTCGGTTGCTCTTCCTCTAGGACTGAATAACTTTCAAGCCCATGATATGCAGTCTCAATCAGCCATCAAAGTCAAATTGCCGCTGATCTAACTCTGAATGAAACAAGGTAGTTATATGATTAAGTTAACGTTAGTTGCCGTTCGATTCGCTCAATCATGAAATTTCACCCAAGTCGCTCGTCCAAGCAGTGGGATTGTCTCAGTTTCAAGTAATTAGTGCTTGTTTTGTGTGATTAACCGCGTTAACTTATACCGTGACGTGGGAAGTTATTCATGGGAGTTGGATTGACCCGAATGAGGACGGGATGTACCTGTGGGATTTATACTATCCAACTAGCTTCACTTTTATTCCATCCTTCACTTTCTTGATATTAGAGGTAAGGTTGTTTCGAAATATTTTATTTTATAAGATAGTATTTATAAAATAAAAGAGGTAAAACGATTTTTAATCAATCTCTAAATGATTAGCATTAGTAAATTAGAAGATATGAAGTTCGAAAGATATCTCTGAGAAATTGTAAGCAAAAGGGGGGCGAAGCAACGAGCAGTAGGTTGCTTTAAAGAGTATATATTATCTGGATTTTTATATATTTCGTTTTCATTAATTATCTCTTTAATAATGTCGAAATTTCGAAGAAGGATTGGTAAAATGATTGAATCTATCCATTACTTTTTTATCCTCGTGCAGCGCAATCTATGAATGAAATTTAAAATTCATTTAACATGAAATAAATTTGCTGATTCATTAATGTAGGAATTATTTTCTTCGATAGGTTTGTGACATGGAACAAGCGCGAACCTAGCTATTTAATAAAGGAAAACAATTTATTTTTATCTATTTATATTTAATAATTTAATATTAAGTTATCTAGAATGAAAATAAATTCCAGTTTTTTGTTTCATTAACCGACGAGTTACCAATAAGTTACTACCATTTTATTAAATTATATTATTAAAGTATATTCACAATTTGGTTTTTATTTTATATCATGTACCACCTGCTAATCTAAACAAAACCGCTAATTAGACTTCGTTATGCCATTTTAACTTTAGATGTAACACTTAGTGAACAAAGATAAAATGTGAGGAACCAGAAATTTACATAAACGTACTGTATCTACTTTCACTTACGAAATCATTTAACCAGTCAATTAATTGTTTGTACGAATGCTGTAAGCTCATAGCTCCTCCGGAAAGAAAAATATAATTTTACGTGCACAAATATTTTAATACATTGGTCTAATTTGGTCTTTACATAAGGGAGTTCTCTCTGTAATTTGAGTTTCAGCGTATCAAAGCCTTCCCTTTTATCCTCGTGTGAATGCGTTAGAGACACTGTAGTGGAACCGCTCAGCGAAAACACTGTATTATCTCTCCTCTGTTGGGAGATAGCTATTGCGCGCGGCGGGGGTTTGGTGGGGTCACCACAGCCAAAGAAGGGCGATGCGGGAGTTGCAAGCGACGCCCTGGGGTACATTTGCAAATGACTGCCCGAGAAGGGTTTGCTTCGACGGACCCTTTCGAGTTTTGCCTCGAAGAGTGGGGATGCAACGCAGACCACATTTTATATGCACACGGAAGATTCATCGTTTGTAAGTGTCGATTCCCGATTCTATTTACACCGAACTTTCATTAGCCTAAGGGATGAATTAAAAGAAAATCGAATTCATTTATTTAGTAAACTGGGAGAGGATTAAATCAAATGTGCAATTCAAGTTAATTTTGAGCAAAGTAAAAATTAAAAACTGTTGACATATTTTACTAAGATAGCCAAATGTGTACAATTTTTGATTTAAAGCAGTATTCGTTAAATATTAATTTAAAGAGATAACTTCAAGCGATCTGTTTGAAATTAATTAATATTTTTTATGAGCTACTTAATGTAGGAGATAAATTTTATTACGGTTTTACAAACGGTTTTGGGCGAGTCTGAAGTACAGAATTAAGTACGACACACAAAACTCATTGTTATTATGAAATTCCACCAAGTAACAATCGGCAATATTTATTTACTTATTTAGTACCACATAAAGCTGATACTATTCATGAGAAAAACTTTAAATTCCTTATATAAATTTTAAATTTATATTTTGTTTTCCTTTATATGCATTCCTTATACTTACTAATAATTCGTATTCGAATTATCTCAGGCTTTCCTGGTTGATGGTTTGCAAAAAGGTTTCTCGGGTTCCCAACCAGGTTAATTCAGCAGACATGCTGTCGCCAACGTTTCGATGACAAGCTCTGTCATCTTCCTCACAGCAGTACACTGCGTGAGAACACTGAAGTGCAGTATAAGGGTCCTTTTTGAGCACTCCTTGCTTCCTTTTACGATAATTAAAAGTACCTTTTATAAGTAAAAAAATCACAGATATGCATTCCACATTCTAGATTCCAATAAAAACAGCACAGTCATCTCGAAATTATTGCAAAATCTGCATGAATAAAATATTTCAAGATTTAAGTAATCAAAACAGTTCCCTTATAATTTATTTTCTCCTTTTCTTGCAAACTTCTACAGGCAATTTTCTTCTGGAGCGTTAAAATATGTGGATAATCAAAATGATTAAATACCAATTATCGATTCCTTCACTAGCGCTCACAAAGCGGCTAATTCCGAATGAAGAGTCAAAGCATATTGCCAAACACACGGTCTGTTCATTGCTTCATTTGATCAGAGTGAGTTTAAATCTCTCATTGATCACATTAATTTGTTTTTGCTCGATATTTAGAGTTGTAATCGGAAAGCATTAAAGAATTACAGATAATTAAGAGCTACGCGTAGCAATATGTTTCCAGCACACTTTCGGCTTTTTATAAGACAAATTGTCAGACTTGAAAAATGTCTGACAGGGCCGGGATTCTTCCCGGTCCAGTCAGACTTTTTTCAAGTCCGTTTTTCCTTGGGAATTTTCCTGGGTGCACGCCCTTATGTGCAAAGTCACCTCAACCCTTTCCTTATTTACAAATTGAAGTATTCTTGATTTTGGTAATACAGAAAATTTTGCTGCTTTTATACATAATTTTGAATAAAAGAAAATGGATTATAGCACCGAGTACATTCACCTGAAGTGGGGAAATTAATAAGATATTTTTGCGGGATAAATGTATATGGATTCTGCGAACGAGTTATTTAAATTCAGATGGAAACGTTTCCCCTTAGAAATAAAAAAAGGTAAGGATAATGGAAACGCCACTTAAATTACCGTTTGAATACCGTCCCAACTTCCAATGTGGATATAATCTAACTCCTCCGTGCTTCGAGGATAGTCATAAAATTTAATGAGTAGTAATAGTATATTCAACAAAAAATTTGTTTCATAAAAAAATCGTGACCATTGAATTGTAATTTTAATTGAATACATTTTATATTCTTGTCTCTGTTTAAGGTAGCGATAAGGACCATTCCCGTTGAGAAAAAGAAGCATTTTCACCAATTCATAGAAATATTCAGTTTCAAAAAGGAGACCTAAAGCCACAGTAACACATCGATTCACATACGATTATTATTATTCATACTCGTATGTTACACATGACCTGGCAGTCCGGTGGTAACAACCATAGCACAATTGACACAATCACAGGTTAGTTATATGTAGATATTCATAATAAACACTACACTGCAATGCCTTCAACTGTAACTGCAAAAATACAGCGTCAGTGACTATAATTGCACAAACATACATAATCATAAAACAACGACTCTACCACAATACAGTTGCCACCCCATAACAACTATATACTATATTTTAGATCAATTATCACCTTGCTACTCTTAGTTAATACATAAAAGATAATCATCCCGATACATTTACACGAATTCCATTACGAGCCAATCCAGTTATAACCTAGTCAAAAATAATGCACTAAATTTCAGATAGCTCCTTTACATCTCATAAATGTTCTCATGTAATCTAAAGTAATCAATACTGGGTGATATCTACATAGATTTAGATTTTAGATTTAGATATATACCCCGCGAGCCGCCAGAGGCGTTTGGCAGGGGGTGTAATACACCACCATTATTCATTCCTACCTATTAGCATCTCTAATAGCTTGGGGAAAAAACGACCAAAAGTAATTATCCGTCCTTGTGATTACTTCCCTATAACGCTTCGTCGATGCCTCTCGGAGATCGCGTTCGCTCCTTACTGGCACTAACATTTCACTAACTTCGTCTATAAATTCTGAACGATTGAACTTTTCGAAAAGTTTCCGTCGATATTCAGATCTTCTCATCTGTAGTGAATTCCAACTGAGGGACTCTATCATTGCCGTAACGCTGCTATCAAACCTGAAATCCCCACAAACGAATCGGGCTGCTCTACGCTGGACCATCTCTAAATCTGAGACTAAACCTACTTCGTGTGGGTCCCAAACCGCACAGCAGTATTCAAGACTCGGACGAATAAGAGAAAAGTAAGCTATTTCTTTGACTCTCGATGAGCATCCTCTCAACGTTCTACCAGTTAATCTTTGCATTCTATTCGCTTTTCCTATCGCATCTCGAATATGTTCTTTAAAAGATAAGTTACTGCTAAACGTGACTCCTAGGTATTTGTTGTCGTGAACTAACTCTAATGGATGACCTGAGATTTGGTACTGCGTGGGAATTATGTTTGTGGTGCGCGTAAAACTCATGGCAACGCATTTATTTATATTTAAATCCAGCTGCCAATCTTTGCACCATCCTGATATTACGTCCAGGTCGTCTTGAAGCACATTACAATCGTTTTCTGTCAAAATCTCTCTGTATATCAGGGTATCATCGGCAAATAATCTAACCTTACTCTTTACGTTATCTACGAGGTCGTTAATGTAAATTAGAAATAAGATTGGACCAAGAACACTTCCCTGTGGAACTCCTGATGAGATACTTATTTCTTCGGATAAAACTCCATCTAACGCAACTCGCTGAGATCTGTTTTCTAGAAAAGATTTGGTCCATCTGATAACTTTTTCGTCGATCGCGTAGGCACTCAGCTTTTGGATAAGCTTTTCGTGAGAAACTGTGTCGAAAGCTTTCCTGAAATCTAGGAAAACTGCGTCTGATCTAACACCGCCGTCTGCTGCTTTAGATACGTCATTCATAAAAAGCGCTAACTGGGTCTCACAAGACCTACCTTTACGGAATCCGTGCTGGCTCTGACTGATTGCTCCCTTTTCGGAAAGAAAGCGCATGATAGAGCTCGCTATAATATGCTCCATTATTTTGCAAAAAATTGAAGTTAATGAAATAGGCCTATAATCATCTGGTTTTGACGCGCGCCCTTTCTTAGGCACCGGAGTGACATTAGCTTTTTTCCACGACATTGGGACGGTTCCCTCATCCAATGATTTCTGATAGAAAATCTGTAGAAGCGGAGCAATTTCATCGGCTAAAGTTTTTATTACAACAGCGGGAATACCTTCGGGTCCTGGCGCCTTTTTTCTATCAATATCTCGCAATAATTTTCCAATTCCATCAACCGATATCTCGATGGGACACATCTCTGAATCAATGCGCGAGGTAAAATCCTTAACTTGACCATTGTCTACAGTGAAGCATTTCTGGTAGTGCCTGTTAAGTAAGTTAGCTTTATCTTCTGATTTATTTACGGTAATTCCCTCTGCGCTTATGAGGCTAGGCACAGAAAACTGACCTCCACGGGTCTCACGCACGTATGACCAAAATTCTTTCTGATCGCCACCTAATGATTCTAATAGGGTTCGAGATCTATATTCCTGGTATTCTTTTCGCGCTTCTTCCTTAACTAACTTTCGCACTTCTCTATAGTTTTGTTCTTCGAGCTCATGGTTCGTTCCGCATGCTTTGAGTTTTCTCCATCGCGAGTGAATGACTCTTTGCTTCCTATGTAATGCTCGTAATTTAGGTTTCGTCCACCGTGGCTCTTTACGCTCACGCACGCTCTTAGTAGGAACAAATTTAATTAAACCCTCTTTGATTATCCGGAGAAACTCTATCCAACTATCATTTACTGTATTTGCACCCAAGAAGCGGAAAAAATCATCCTTGCACTCGTTAATATAAACCCTAAACTCCGAAAAATTAGCTTTGCGAATTACATATACTTGCCTCGGTGGCTTAAGAGATTTAACCGCTACTGCTTTCATCTCCGCCATTATGACATCATGGTCTGAAATACCGTCAACTGTATCGAGATTAGCTATCAATTGTGGGTGGGTGGTGGCTAGTAAATCTAGGATGTTACCTTCACCCGCACGAGTCGTTCGAGTCTTCGTCATGTTTACCTGTTCTATCGCATGCGACGAGAAAGTATCGATTAATTTTTGAGAAACTTTTCTCTCTCTACTAGAGTTGGAGCATGTTAAATTCCGCCAATTAATATGTGGTAGGTTAAAATCTCCTCCTACAACTATGATGGGATCTTTTACTTTTTCACCGATTATCTGTAACGTCCCGGATAAATCGTCAATACAATCAATTTCGCCATCGGGAGGACGATACAATGAACAAACATAAATCTTACTACCGTTAGGTCTTAAAATCGAGCACCACATCATTTCGCTCCTGCTATTTTCTACAAACTCATCTCGCTGACTAATCAAATGGTTCTTTACAGCGATAAAAACTCCACCGCCTACTCTACCCTGTCTATCTTTGCGATATATCACATAATCTGGAGGAAATATCTCGCTTGAATTAATGTCTTCGCTTAACCAACTCTCAGATCCTAGTATGATATCCGCGCAAGTGCTCCTTGTAAGGTTAAGAAATTCCACCTGCTTATTACGTATGCTTCTGCAATTCACGACTATTATTTTTAGATCTCTGAGTTCGCGCTTTAAAGTTGGATTTCTGTTTGGAATAACCGTAACGATTTTTGAATTGAATTTCTCTTTATTGTCAATGCTACTGTTTCTATTTCGGGGACTAAGATCATGCGTTTCTACTTGCCTATTTACGTGGGTGTTATCTATAATTCCTACCGCTGAATGTACTTTCTTAATATTGTTATTTCCCCTTAGATTTAAATTTTTCTCTCGCAAATCTATCTGCGTTATATCGCTCTCATTTAAACCGGAAGAATTGGACTCTAAAACTACCTGGGGTGGCGAACTCTGATAATAGTCTAACCTAAAAAAACCCTATTTACCTCGAAAATCCTACGTGCCACCAGCTCCGCCGCCCGGGCAGTATAATGAACGCCAGAACGATTAAGAGGTAGCCGACATGAATCAAGAACCGGCCTCAAATCGACGAACCCGACCCCGTTGCTCCTACAGAAGTCCCGCAGTCTTTGGTTCAGGCCGACAACGCGACTCCAAACCTCAGAACCACGGTCCGACCGCGGAACTATGCTGCAAAATGACAGCGACACACGGACACCCGACTCACTCTCGACTCGGGAAGCCTCGGCGATCAGGTCCTTAAAAGAACCTAGAATCTCCTCGGACCCGAATCTCGAGGCGTCGTTGGTGCCCGCGTGCACCACCACTCGCAACACGGAGCAGTTCGAAGACGATACCGACGTTCTTAGTTCCTCCGTCACCTTCGGCACCGTACCTCCCGGTAAACACCTGGAGAACACCCGCTCACACACTCCCTCCCGGCGGGCCCTTGCACGTAATGGATCCATTATCCGCCGGACATTAGAACTTCCTATTACTAAAACCCCCCGACCCCCTTCGGGCTCAGCCACCTCCGGGGTTACGGGGATGGCAGCAGGTGCAATGTCCTCCGACAACACAGAAAAACGATTGCTCACAGGAAGAGCATCAGCCGAAGCTTCTGCAACTCCCTGCCTCCGCAAAACCACCCCGCGGTCCCCCCGAATGGAGACTACCTTCCACTCGTCAGGTTTCTTGGCCGTCGACATCCCCGCCCTCGATGAAACCTTCGGGGCACCCTCGATCGCTCGGCTGGCTTTCGCACTCGGGGAACCCCGAGCCGCCAACTTGGCGCAGCGAGCTTTCGGGGTGCTACCCTTGGATTCCACACGTGAGGAGGAAGCCTCCAACCTTTCCACCTTGGAGCTGAGATCCGCAACCATCTTTCTGAGTTCCACTATCTCGGCCCGAAGGGACGCGAGACAAGCAGTTCCCAAGAAAGAGGAAACGGGAGTCCTAGGAGAGGCCATCCTACCTAATTATACAATTGACTTTTATAAGACTAAAAACTGAGAACCCAAAAAAAAATGCTTGAGAAACGACAATAAGAACACGCAAACAAATTAAACGAGTTAACTTAGGCTGACACTAACACTTGCGTTTGACCTGAGACGAAATACGCAACTGACCAAATAAGTTTGAGAAGACTCTGAAAGGACGAATGTATCACTTATGGGAACGATAAAGACCGGTTACTAATAAACAACAAGGAAATACGACGGTTAAGTAATAACGAAAATAAAATTCGCAATAAGAATAAATATGCCTACAATACGTTTACGAGGGGATAAAAATACAAAAACTAACCTTTGCAAAACAAAAACTCTAAAAACAGCTAAAACGATAGAGGGATGACTAGAAAAACAGAAAAATAAATAAACAGTAAGGGCTTTAGTTGTACTTAACACTAAACTGCTACTCTGCTAAGACGGACAAAACTGAAAAACAACACCGGTTAATGAGGGCTTGGTGGGCCGTTGGCTTGTCACTCTGGGGGTCCGTTCAGGAGCACCGGAGAAAACACGTCCTTTCTTTTCGAGACTCAGGTCAAGAATGAATAAATTAAATACATAGTTGCCTTATAAATCATATAAACTTTCAGGGTTACTGGTATGCTTTCATGGCTACTGTAGTGGCCCTAGGGACATGTCCTCACCTTACTTCTGCCTACTCCAACTGTACTTCGTCAATATGAATCTCACTCCAGCCATAGTCGTTTAAAATATTCTGTTTATTAATTCTTTGTGATTTTCGGGGAAGGGCTCGAAGAGACAAAATAATGGATACACAAGAAGTGAAAAATAGTGACTTGGCTAGGACTTGAACACAGGTTTCCCACTTTCCCGGCTGGTTTTATAACTGATAAACTACCAGTTCTGCAAATGGCGGCTTTTATGTTCAAGGTATTGGTGCTCCACGTAGTGGCACCAACCACCACCAGAGGTCCTCACTGAGGCAATCGAAACACAAAGCGATGTTAAGAGGTATCCCCTAAAGGAAATTTTACAAATGATGGAAACGAAAGTTGTCTTAGCACAGAAAAGCGTGTTTTTCATTTATTGTATAACCTTGGATTAAGTCGTACCCTTCCCGTTGCTAAGTCAGTTTTCATTTCTATCATTTGTTAGAAAAATAGTTGTTGCCATAATCAACGAAATTAAATGCACTTATTTTTTCTCGAATTCTGACTTTTCTAATGAATCCGCAATAGATTACGTGTACCTAAAGGCTACAGAAGCACCTCTTCCAATTTTTTCCGCGATTCTGAATGAATCAGCCGGTTCGACCGTGACTTTCACTTTTATCTGTCCAATGAACAGTCCGCTCTCTTACCGTTAAAAGAAGAGTCTCGCTGCGGGAGAGGCGAAGACGGAATACGGAATTGATCATCAAGGTAAAAACCCTCGCTCTAGATTCAACTTTCTCCACGTTGATTCCATTAACAGCTGAATGATGGATTTGCCGCTGAGCGACTGAATGGAAAAGTGTAATCGAGAACGTTCGCAACCGGGAAATTGCGAAGGGAATTGAAATGGAGATTAACAAACATTTATGAAAATATTTGTAATTGTACGAGAGTTTCCCCATGTTTCTGGTCGCGATATTAAAAAAAATACAAGAGCCTAGATCAAAGTGAAGCATTTAGGAAATTTTATCTAACACGGAGACCGCAATCGCTTCTGCTGGTTTCTTAATTCTATAAATAGTGACGCAAATGGAATTGTACCAGAAAATCTACCAGAAAGAGGGAAGTGAAATAAATAAATCCCTCCGCATCTCCACAATTATGTAGCTTGCTCAAATCAAGAAGTGTGAAATAGGCAACTTGCGATTTCAGCGATGTAATAGAAGGGAATATAAAAAATGGTTGAATACTTATTGCTCAATCCTGCGTTGGATAGAGGCGGTACTTACCATTTTTACATTGAGGATTTTGACGCCTCATTACAGAAAATCTATATTCTATCTTATATTTAGCACAATGATCACTTTTCTTACAAACCAACACTTTAATGAGAAGATGTATAACAACAGTTATGGAACATATTTTTCTACTCTATTTAGGTGTGCAGGGTATTTTGGCTCTTGGAGCTGCTGAAATGGAATAAATTTACGTGAATAGTACTTAAACAATAACGGTAGAAATAATACCATTAAGTGAAAAAGTTAAAGTGCACAGAAGGTTTTCTTTGAAAATTGAACTGCTTTGTAAAGCTATTTTCTTGACGAAACTGAAAGAAAACGGATCAAAACCTCGGATGCTTTACATCAATTAGCACTCGCTAAAATAATACTTAGGAGAATATTGTTTTATTCAAGTAAATGAGAAACTTTGCGTATATATCATGACTAGATTGCTGACTTAGATTCTGTTATTACATAGGAGATGAGGCCATAGATATATATTTTATGCCTTGAGAATACAATTATGTTATACCCAGATTTTCTGCTTCGACTACCCTATTTGGCTTTGCTCAATGACCCACAAACCTTTACACAAACATTTACCTTTAAATTCAATGTTTGACATGTATATTTTCTTCTCATTAGAATTCTGGCTTCACGTATCCTAAGATTCATATATAACATCCATAAGTAACCACGGTAGGATGATTCACTTTGCTCTCAGCACAAACTCTCTGAATTATATTCTAGCTATTTCAACTGGGTTCGTACGTTTTTCAATTGTATACTTTTTGCTTAAAAATAAGTTAAAAGGTTTAGTTGTTTTAAGATATCATCAAAGAGATAAATTGACACCTTTGCCGCGTTACGAAATGTATTAGGACACCGCTATTGATACATCTGCTATCTTCGAGGCCAAAAAGATAACGCACAGATTTCGACATCTGTCAAGTTACTGGGAAATGGGAAGATATCGGTATATCTTTCCAAAATGGAAATGTTCACATTCGTGGCTGTAAAACGAAGATATACACCTACTTAAGGAAGGTAAAAGTACAGTAGGAATACAACACACAAAAGTGGGATATTGATCATACGTATGATTTTCATTTAGTTCTTGATTTGGTTTTTCTGAATTGACAAATCGTAATAAGAATTCCTATCCACTCGGATGAAATTGTATTTATTTATTTAAGTTTACATTGCAAGTTGGCCTTCTGGTCAGGTGGTGACGTTTAAGGGGAACATAAAAATGATTTTAAACCAGGCATTCGACCAACGAATGGGAGGGAAACCCTTCTTATACCTTCCCGTGGACTGTAAATGCATTTAAAATTACATATGAAAAATTACCAATTTAATTGGACTCGAAATGTATGTAGTGCGACATTATCATTAATGGAACTACATCTTCCGTTGAAAGATCATGCAAGCACTGATAATCTGTATGAAAATATAACGCATAAGTAAATATGCTGTGGAGCTTAATATGAGTAAATGAAAAGTTCAATCAATGTAATAGAAGAGTTAGCCCTGAGACAATAAACATATAGAAAGGTGCATGAGCTTGCAAATATTACTGATAAAAATATATATTAGCAGCATGAGTGGAATTTCAGAATTTAGATCATTTGCCTGTTTACCAGCATGGCTTCTCTTGGGCTAGTGTCGTTCTTATTTTAAATTTTACTTGCACATGTCTGCTTGCTGCATTCTTTCAATTGATAAAACAAAAAAATCTTTGCCAAGATTACCAAATACAGCTAAAAAAAATACTTTGGGTTACAGATTAATTCAATTTAATTAGTCTGAAAATAAGAGGAATGAAATATGCGGCGTATTTAAAGAATTATGCTACTGATAGGAACTGGGAAACTTCTAATGAGAAAGAAAGAACCTACAGAAAGAATTTCGGTTTTAAACTTCAGAAAATCCCCACCAAATCAACGCTCTCTGTACACTGTACTCTCAGGGAAGCTAAAGAAACATATGGATCCTCTACTTCGGTGCAAATTGCAACATTTCCTTTAAATTTCGGTTCCCGCAAAACGTTTCCAAAAGGAAAATCGCTTCCACCTCCATTTAATTAACTCTTCTATTATGATCCTGTTCGCTCCATATGGAGCCAAATGCATGAGCGCATTTAAAGACGCGCAATTTTTATTAAATGCAGCGAAGAGTATGTTCCGAGTGCACATGAAAGGAAGGCTTATAATTCTTCTGAGAGAAGCATCTCCTTTATGGTCTCTGTGCCGCAGTGGCTATCGAGTTCTCTCCCTAACGCCTCTCTCCCTCAACATTTCCTTCCCATTTCATATACTTTTCCTCATTTCGGAAAACTTTCTTTCGCTCTTTTTCCCCACCGTTCCCTCCCTCTTCCTGCCTAACGGCACTTTTTCGCTCGCTGCTAACGCGGGAAATGGAGTACCCCATTGTAAGCTCAACCTCCCGAGATCGTTTCCCAACATCAAGGCTTCCCTTCCTCCTACACATCCCAACCTCCCCTTGCCCAGAAACCCCACCCCGACCGGGCGACAAATCTCTTCCACCACCCCGAAGACGGGGTTTTCTTAAAATCGCCATGAAAAAGAAATTTCATCTCTCCAGTGGTCCCGCCCATTTCCCGTTTTGTCTCCCACGCGGATTTAAAAAGTTACGGACCGAGAATTGGAGGTGTTTACGCAGTTAGTGAGATAATTGGAAATGTCATGTCTGAAAAAGTCTTCTTATTAAAATCATGTTGAGGAAATATCGGTTTTAATGCATGTACTTTTATCAGAGAAATGGGATAGCGTTAATGACTTACCTAGCCTGAATGTACCGTACGGCACCGTATGTTCTTGCTACTATACCCCAAGGAATGGATACAATATATTCATTTGTCATTTGGTACAGGACAGAGAAAAATGTATCATTCATTTACTTTGGTCATAGTCTTAAACATGGCTGATATGAAATGAAACTAAGGTATGAGTGGATAATTACACTGATCGAGGTCTTCCTTCATTGACTGACAAGAAAAGTGTTACTCGTTGAGTCATAATGCTTCACTTGAGTGGAAATGCTCCGCCTATATAATTCTGGCTCAGTAAGGAAAGCAAGAACAAACTACTTCACTCCTCATCCTGTCTAGTGAGCCTCATTCCTCTCTGGAAGCTATTAGAAGCTTCTGCGAGAGAAGGTGAAACACCAACTGGCCCTAGGGCTGAATATTTTATAGACAAGTACTGTATATACTGGAATATAATCTTAGGGTGGGAAACAAGTAGACAACCGACGTCGTCCGATCAGGACGTCCGATCAATCATTATTGTTTTCAATACAACAACTCCCAGCGGAGGGCATGTGATTGCCGGGTAAATTAGAAAAGAATTGTTAAATGAGCAATTGAGGAATTTGCAATCCCAAATTCCGATTTTGACAGACTTTTTTCACCGCAAAACAGGTAAGTAAAACACTCAAGTATAAGCCGAAGGGGACTTTTTTAGTACAAAGAAGGTGCAGAAAACTAAGTTTCTACATGGGTATATACGATAACTGCAAATGTTCCTTTATATGGAAGTCAAACCGTCCCATTGCATCTACAGGAATAGCACACTGGTGGGTATGAGTCGCCAAAACTCTCAGACGCACAACCAACCCTATGACTATTTTTTTTGCGGATCTTCCGTAGAAAAGACGTTGAAAAATGACGACTCACTAAGCGCTTCTAAAGGGACAAAAAATCGACGGCTATTCTTTGCTTCTCCACAAGGATCACTCTTAGATATTATGGCTTCGATGACATTATCATCACCCTGAACTCTATATCTCATGGTGCAGTAAAGGATATCTGCCAGTTCTCTGCTTGAATATGAATTGCTACGGCGGAAACCAATAATTTACAATACCAATTTAAAAAAAATTCAGTAGGGTTTAGCTTTTTAAAGCTTTACATTTATAATGACTGAAAAGTGAGAAACAAGGACATTCAATACATTTAAAATGTATTTCAAAACATGAATGTGGGGAATTCAACTCCGAATTTGAGCCTTACTAAAATAAACTTCAGCACGTATACTTTAAAATATTGAAGTATTGTAACGAACCGAATGTTGAATATTAACGAATGAATAAGAAATAGTCCCTTTTTTGATGATTTATGAGATTTCATACTCTGGTGTACAGTAACATGGACCAAGAATATTCGATTCTTAAAAATGTAGAATACGTACTATTCTCAACGTAAGCCTCCTCTTTGTCATGCTAAATAATATTCCAACGTCCGCCTTTATCCTTTTCTAGATATATATCATTCCAAAGTAGAATCATATTTTATTCAAAGAGAGACTTTAGCCGCATAGTAACAGTGACGTAATTCCATGCTTTTTAAGAATGTTTATATAGTAAAATTTTCGTGATATTGAAAAAAGACTAGAATAAATTTTATAAAATTATACACAATAGGATGGCAATAAGAATATATTCTATATGACTGGCTGATACGCAGTTCAAACCTGTGACTTTCTTCTCAACAACTCTTTATTTCTGACGCATTGAATTGTAACTCCTAGGTCAAAGATAAAGAAGAAAATTCATTCTCTTCTACCTGAAATTTTATAAGCCCAACTGGAGAATCAAGTAAATTAGAATTATATAAGGCTGGCGTATTTAGATATTCGGAAAAAAATATAAGCTCTACGAAAAACTGAACGAATTGTACGCGAAAAATATATCATAACTTAAAAAAATATAACGTCATGAGAAATATAGAACGACTCTGGTTAAATGTTTACTTATATTTAATATATATATATATATATATATTTAGGTTGACTTCAACGAATAGTAATTTCAACAAATACATTCCAATTGCATGAACACGGGATGGGTATTAATATTCAGCTTTGCCAGTAACATTTAAAATAAGTTAAATTAGAAAATACAAAACCCTTAACGATAAATTATCAAGGATTGATAAGGGAAAATATCTAGTCCAGCCAAAGTGTACAAATTATCGTCCGAAAAGGTTATATTCTAGGAAGCGAATTTCACTCCCCACAGTTATTGCAACGACCATAAGCAGTGATTAAAAATGTAGAAATATATCTCATTTCGGTTTTTGTGCTTGAAAATTTGTATTCATAAAAGTTTGAAGGTTTAAATAAAATTTGTCCCCAGGAATAAACTGAGCAATTATTAATACTAGGTAACAAAATCCAATGCCCGACAAATAAATCAGATACCCTATAGCCAGGAATTTTGAAGACGAATTACGGTGATTTGAGCTACAAACGAATGTCTCCGGTAAAGACATAGGATTACGGTTATATGAGTGACTGAACGTCTGAGTGGGAAGAGCAACAAATAAGAAGCCTGATTAGTGGTAATGAGCTCAGCATGAAGCAGAAAACCGGAAAACGTCGGTGTAACCTACACTCGCGGGCTTGTCATTAGATAGAAAACTCATAATGACAAATAGTGTTAGCTATAGAGACCTCCGAGGGCCGGTTCTAAAACAGCCCGTTGATGGAAAGATCACGTGACACCAGGGAGTTCATTTTCTCTGCCCTACAGAGTTTGGCTTACTGCTAACGGAACATCATTAATTTTTGAAAGGGCAAAGGCGTACGGTATCTCTCTTTGTTTTCGCTCCTATGACTTTTTATCGATCATCATTAATTTTATATGAATAATACTACTTTATAAGGTGATAATAAAAATAATCAAAATTTTAAAATTGATAAACTTTGTTAAGTTTGATAAACCGCAGTTTAAATAAAAAACGACATTACTTGGATATAGCCTATAATTGCACATTATAAAAGTCAGCATAGAAGCTAATATGTAGTTGAAATTTGATGTATCAAAGTAAAACCTGCATTAACGAACATTAATCATGATATTTTAACTGAATAATTCTTACTTATAAGTACATACAATCAGATATATTATGTTAACTTCCATCAATTTAAGTTCTCTAAAACTCTGATTCTTTAACGTGATAGTTTTATAGGCAGTTTAAATTCGACTTTTTATCATAAGCACACGTCCTGAACCCGGGCCGCAGTCAATGGAAATCGGATGTAAACAGAAAAAATGACGTACATAAGAAATTAAAATTTTCGCATATGAAATCAATGGCAATACTGGTACAAATTTTATTTTCGATTCTTAAATAAAGCATCTAAAGCTGAAGGGAAAGAATTACCTTCTAGAAAAGTAGCATCACATGAGAACCCTGTTAAGGTAAAACAATTTAAATCTTAGTTCAAATTCATTATATTGTGATAAAAATTTCGTATGTTTTGGTAAACATTTCCAAACTGGAGTGCATATATCTCGATATCTTGCTCCAGTTACGCCCAAAAACTTTCCGTTCAAAAATGACATTCGCCTCCAAATATGCCGAGTTTTATCTCGCGGAAAATCTTTCCACGTTCGCATTCAAAGTTATAAACGAAAAAAGAAATATCGGCACTCCAGATTACGCGAACGGACGAACTCAAAAATGAAACAGTGGCGAAAAGGGGGAAAGCATAGAGTCGAATGTGACCGTCATTTGTTTTTCGAGAGGAGCATTGCCGCTAGATGGCAATCTGGGTCACATCCTTGCGATTCTTTCCGGCCTTACTCAAGAGTCGCTCTAGGAATGGGGAGAGATGATTCAGGCGTCTTCTTAATCATCGTCTTTGCCTTTGGACGCGTTCCTTTAAAGTCGGGGCGTGGCTACGTACTACTCTTCATCCCTTAAGTTATCTTTCCTTTCTGCCTTCAAGTTCGTAACATCTCATTATTTGATTTTCTCACTGTGTCATCTTTCCCAAAAGCAGTAGCACAAGGAATGTTCTGGAAAAAAATGCTTTGAAGAAATCCCTATCCAGAGAGGGGATTCTTACTTCCCATTGTATTCTCCTTATTTCCACAAATTGCGGATATTTTGCGGGAATAAGGAAAACACGGTTTAACGTCGAGCCGGGGCACTGTTTCCCCGTGATTGGCGTGGCATGAAACAAAATCTGAAGAAAAGGTTTACCGAGTGAAGTGTTTTCTTTGCTCCACGGATATTCATCTCATTTTTTATTCAAAAACTATCGATTTAGTTGCGATGGAACATCGCGATTCCCCTTTTTATTTCTTTCCTTTTATTTGGGGGAAGTATCGGAGCGTAAATGTTGGTTCTTTTCAAAGAATGCGGTATAGCTTTTGAAATCTAGGTCAGATATGATTTTTTTCTTGAAATTCCGATTTCATACAGATATCTTTCTGTGCTTAACCATGAGGGAATTTCGATACTGGACAACGAGGTTTTATTCCTGGATAACAGTTTTTGCGGTTGTTGCGGCAGAAGATGAATTTTATCCTTTGATTCTGAATAAAAGCCTCCATTATATCGTTCGCGGATTTTATAATTCCCGGCCGCAAGGATTATTTCCAACAAATAAACAAATGCTCATTTCATTAAAATATTAGCGGATGCAATCCTCTGATTTCAGCTATATTTCCTTATAGATATTGTAGAGTATTTAACTTAATTGTCTCACTAACGCTTTTTTAATCCACGTACCGATTAAAAAATCTTATTTTAGCAAAAATGTTTTTATTTCTCATAATTTATTAATCCAGTTATAGAGAATTTTCATTGTGTGAGTAATAACTAATATTGACGATAAATCCGAGAATGGTTTCGAAGTAATCCACGTTTATGTATTGGCGTGGCTGTGTCCATTTTTCTAAACCCATTCCAGCTTTATATTCAAATTATGCTTGGTTCTTAAGATGGATATTTCAATCATTTTCACGTATCCCACGAGCTGTATTTCGCTCTGTCGAAGACTTAAAAGTATTGTTATTGATTTCAAACCTGTTAACTGTCATAATAAATCAAGAGAAAAGATTAATTGCTTGTACTTCCTTAGACTCTGTTCCACAGAATGGTCAAACGAAATTTCTCTCTTTTATTAATGACATAAATCCCTCATTACCTCACCAAAATTACAACAATTCTTGTTTTTCAAAAAAAAATATTTGAACAAAATCAATTTATATCAAAGGTGACATTAAATTACTTTTTCGATGAATCAACATCAAAAGACTAATGCCTACACAAAAATAGATTCGGTTACAAAGGAAATCAGATGGAAGCAGAAACGAAGCAATGATACTAATATTTATTGAAAAACGTACCGATACCAAATATAAATGATACTTTATTAACAGAAATGCAATAACACCGGCTTCTATTTTAATTTTAAGTAAAAGAAAACATTTTTGATATTAGACAATACAACGGAGCATTTTATTAGGTTATTAGATATAATTTACTTGCCAATCGTGGGTTTAACTATCCTTATGGAGGAACACTGATTTAAGAATTATTTTTCTTTCGAATGATATTCTTGAAAGTTCTCAAAGTCATGATACCCTTTTGTCTATTTTGGAAGAAAATTATTTTTATTACGGAAAAAGCTGAAAAATAGTTTAGAGAGAAATTAAACTTCATTCGTAATTTACTGTGCATTATTAAAATTAAGGTTGCCTCAATAATCTTTTTTTGTCTTCATCCTACAGTTGAATTTACAATATATTAAATCAAAAATTTCAGATACTAAAAAATGTATAATGCACACGAGTAGAAGCCGACTAAACATAAGTCAAAGAACCTAATTTCGTCTCAAAAACTGAGAAAACTAACTGAATCGGGTAAAAGCCTAAGGTTCGAAATGCAGCAGCTACTGGTAACTTTCAAAATAAAAGTATATACCGATAAAATTTCAGCAAATGAGGCATCAGTATGTTATTTACTCTCCATGTTAATTAGTGAGAAAATTGACACAATATTGTAATAAGTGACGAATTTACAAGCCCATTTCTGTCTACGGCAGACTTTTTCCACCAGAGAAGAAATAAGTGGGACTCCCACACAAGTATAAGCCGCTGATAGATTTTTTTTCAGCATAAAGAATGTGCTTAAAAACTCGAATTGCACACTAGTATATTTTATATTATATTATTGCTGGCTCTATTATAAATGTGGAGCGTTTCAGAAATGATCACCTATGTTATACTACTACACGTCGGATCCCATTCGTTTATTATTAAAGGGAAATTAAAATCATGAAAGTTTTTTTTAGAGGATTTGGAGAAAATATTACCATTCAATCTTTTCCGTAAGAAATAAAAGAAAAATAACTGAAGATCACATTCTGTCAGGTCGTTTATATGAAGCCAAAACTGGTATTTCCTCTGCATATGTGGTGAATATTTGATTGGATCTCTTAGGAATGATTGATATTTCAGCCCTAAAACTGTATTGAAAACTCCACAAGTTGAGGATTTAAGATCCTTCGCAGATTTCTTTTTTTACGCAGCACAGCATCGAGAAAGAATATTCCTTAAAACATTGTGCGCCAGATAGATAAAAGGTTAAGGCCAATGCAAAAGCATGATTGTATTCAAAATTTTAAGACCTGAGTGCAATAGAAGATAGCGGAAAGGCTTTGATTTTTCGTAGCCTTTGAAATAAAACCCGATACTTTCTTATTTTAATAGGCTTTTTTTACTCTCGCGTGTTAAATTCCTTTTTGCAGAGACCGAATGTTACGCTCAAGGATTTCAGCATTTTTAGAATACACATAATTCATCGAGCTGTATGCAGTCTTCAACATATTCATATCCGTCAAAACGATTTACTGTGATTTAGTGATTGATATGCAACTCAGGTACAATTTCAAAATTTTTAGTGGCGAAAAAAAAAATTGTACTTTTTCCACAGTATTTATTAAAAACGATAAATGGAAACAAAACACGACTAGTTTCAGAGATTGATCTCCATCATCAAGCGACCATGCAAAAACGTAAAGCATAATATATACAAGTAAGACTGGTGGGAAGATAAGGAAATAGGAAAAGAGGGGCGTGGGGGAAAGGACATAGAGGTGAGTCAGGGGGGCGGAACTGGAGGTAGAGCAACATTGTCAGTGAGTGGCAGAATGCATCGAATCAATGGGGAATGGGAAAGGAAGAGGTGCTCGTTAACCACGTTACATTGTTTGGAATTTGTATGGGAAATAATCTCAAACTGTTCTAAGAAATTAAGCCTTTGGTTTCTATCTGTATAGTGAAGAAAGAAAGTTTTTTTATTTTAAAATTTGTAGAATAAAAATTATATTATGAATATAAATTTCAACATACTTGAATTTTAGTATTCTAATCAAAACTATTTGGGTATATGCTGGGAGAATAATTGCAAAATTATTTAATACTTTTTTCATTACAATCTATTACTTTTTTTCGTATTATCAAATAAAAAGCCGTAACTCGGAGGTAACGCAATTCCCGTTTGCATTTTCCCAGGCCTCAATTTTTAATTTATAGGAATTCACTGGGAAACATATTCTTTCGATTGTAAATTTATTATAAATAGAACTGTCTGTACTTGTATATTTATGATAATTCAAAGTATTTCATAATATAATATACTATTAATGAGCAATAGAAGATCCCAGGAAAGTGAAATCAGAACGAGATTTGTGCCACAAAAAATAGATCCATGGAGATATAAGGGCAAAGAGTCGGCGTCGCTAAAGAGAAAGTTCACGGTCAACCGTCTAATGTGTGAAAAACTGCTCTAAAGGGCAGATCCCTTTGACTTCATTTGCCCATGAGCTCTACGTAATATTCCTGAAAGTGTTGGATACCATAGTAAATACCGCAGCAAATATTCTCCCTGCTCATTTACAGAACTCTCGCTCTCCCTGCGCGGTGCCGCCATATTAAACAAAGAAAACAAATACGCTTCTCAATTCATTTCTGAAGTTAGAACCATAAAACCAATTTACTAATACTCGGAGCTGTTTAACTTGAAATACTCGCAAAAAATGCAAGTTAAAAGTTGTAGTAATTATTCAAATCTAATGCTTGTCAGCGAGTACTACCTTCTGACTCATAACAAGAAGATTATAAATTTCACGGGTGCAATGTAGGAGTTAATAAGTTTTAAATTTAAATTTAATTTTAAATAGGATATCTTAGTTTATCTGTTTGTTTCGGGGATTTCGATCTCGCAGCTAAAAAAGGATTTACAAGTATTGATCCCTGTAGAACTCTATAAAGAATAATGCAAATTCGGTACATCTGATGCTTAAAGAGACAACTAGAAAATTACATTTAGACTTTCTCCTCACAAATTAGTCCTAGTGAATATTAAAAGGACCAGTTTATGAAGGATGTTCCGATCATGGACCATCATTAAATAGTTTGGATTTTACTTTGAAAGTCGAAGAAAACCTAACAGCTAAGTATCATCACGTGATGTATGTACTCGCAATAATACCGAATGATGCTATAATTTATTAATACGGACAATGGGGATAAATTTGCTCACCCTATACATTAAAAAAATTATTATCATATATGTTACGAGCAAAATACTGCTTGCATACTGCAAACAAATGGTATATAGAATAACATAAATATACACACAAATGCAAGGTGTCAATTATCTGTCTTCAAGGTTCCGAAACTTCCAAAGGACTCCGACAGAATTATGAAAATTCAATCAATATGTCTTAAATGGGAGACATGGTTACCATCAGGCATCGAACCCGGGTCTTCCTGGAGATAATTTCTACGCAGCACAACAGAAGATCACCATCTCTAAGTATGTGTGAAAATTCAAGCAGAAATATTGGCTGCAACTGCCCCAAACGACGTTCTACTTTTCCCTTATATTCCTTTCGTGAGAAATTTAAATATGCTCTGGCATCGAACCCAGAAACAGCATGGTCTTATCGAAATGTTTTTCTTAAGCCGAACTTAATATACCTCTTCTAGCAAAGCAAGAACTTCCTATAATTTCGATAAGTGCATAAAAAAAGGTAATGAAAACAACCTCCATGTATTTTAAATGGAGGATATATTTTCCGCCTGGCTTCAAACCCGGGTCTTTCTGGTAACACTTTTTATGCAGCACAATAGAAGATCGCCATTTTTAACTATGTGTGAAAATTCAAGCAGAAATATTGGCTTCAACTGCTCTAGGATTAGTTTACAAACGAAATTGAAAGCCATTGCGATGCGTCCAATCAATATCAATACGTATTGAATAAAGAGCGAATATAAACTTGCGAGATTGAAAACGAATCAAACCATGAGTTCCGTAAATTAAATCAGAAGAGTGTATTCTTGTTTAGAGGAAGACATAGAAGCCTCTTGCTCGTACCTTTGGGGCTCACTGAAAGATAAAAGTGGCAATTACGTTACATTTAGTACGCAACTGATAGTTGATCGCTCTGGGGTGACGTAAAAAATCACATTCGAAGAATTCACTGAACACTTGCGACAGTTTTAACTTAACAAAGCTCATGGTAAAGAAAACTTGGTTATTCTAAGAAGACGCTGAAACCATACTTCCTTCTCTTATTTAAATATTTCGTAAAAAACAGTCAAATATTAATCAAACCCGAATCAGATTTTGAGTTAGAAATTATGAAATATGGAAAATAAGGACTCGTTCACGGGTGCATGGGTGATAATTTAAAGGATATACCCTCTTATCTGTATTCGTATTATAATTTAGGAGGATAAGAAAGTGTAAAAAAAACGAGTGGAAAAGGACTAGAAGAGAACACGAGAGAAAGTGTAATGTTGGTTGCGGTTAATATGAGAAGATGAGGCTGTAAAGGGAATGGTGGATTGGCTAATATCCTAATTGACGCATATACCCGCATTATCCAAATAAATTTTATCACAGCCTCGTAAAATATATATTTGGTAGCCACTGAATATCACAAAAGAAGAAGAAAAACAAATCTGGTCTACCTGCCTCCCTATTTGCTTCAACGTTAATGCCCACATGGGCCAGCATCGCCCCTGCCATCCCGTGTACCCTTTCATCAAAATCTCCTGACTGGGAACCCTTTTTCCTGCTCCGAAAACCCTTTGCTCTCCCCAATCACCCCCCACGAAGGCCAGGCACTAATTCAGGAATTCTCCGTTGATTCGATTACCACGCCGCCTGGAGGAGTATGATCAAATTATTCATGGGAGTGCGTAGAGGTAAGAGTGGTCATATGCGTAGGTCAGAAAGGCAGAGGCCGAGAAGAGTTTGGTGGGAGTTGAAAGGTCGTGTCCCGTCGGGGAGAGTGGTGAGGGTGTGAATGACCAATTCGCTACGCACCGCTGATTTCTAGAAATTAAAACATTCGTTTCGGCAAAAGTTGCCCACGCTAGATTTCGCGGTACAATAACAGTGATCTGCTACATAAAATGTCGAGATATTTGAACGATATATTGTTTCAGACGTTGAGCGTTCAAAAGGTTGCCGTGAGCTCAGAAATGGGGAGATAAATTCAAAGCTATACCGAAGCGCTCACTGTTCTCTGATATGGCTTGTTAGCAGATAAGCGGAAACAGTTCTTGAGAAACAGAGAAAGGTTGACCACCAAATGGGACTCAATGTTGAGGTTGAAAGAGGGAACAATTCATGTTCAGACTTCCTCCTAGTTTTAAATAACGTCACATTGAGAAGCTAATGCTCGGAAATTTTATAGAGAAGGTTTCCTGTTTGATTAGGCAATTTCGACAACTCTGTTACTTAATCTGGAATGAAGTCTTTCGTTGTACGAAGAATCAATGCGCATCAATTCTATTGTTATTAGAAATAACATTTGGCGACTTTAATAATACAACTTTTACTCTAAAAATAACTCTTAACTCTGAATGAATGCGAGAACATTCAATGTTAAATGAATTATTTATGTGAATGAGGAAGGTGTCAATGTAAGTTGATATTACTCACAGTACGTGAAAAATACGTTTGTGAAAATGTAATGATATCAGATTTGATAACCTTGATATCTGATTTGATTTGATCGAATCAGCTGGAATAATTATGACAGGATTGGTGTTTAAAACACACAATATACGAAATACACTAGTAAAAAATTGCAAATTTAGATATCTTTAACTATGCCATCTTATCAAGTCACATACAATTAATTTGCACTTTCTAAAAAGGCAGCGATCAATCTCTGAAATCGAACCTCCTCATCTTGACAGAAAAAAGAAAGGAATTGGAGGCAAAGTTTGTTCTAAGTCCCCTGAAGCAATGGTTAAGAAGAAATCTTAATATCTTTGATTGATGATTTACAGTTCAAATAGTAGAGTTGATACTTCCCCTACAATTCTAGGCGAGTGTTTAGATTTTGAAGAGAGTTCTTCTCCTTCCCGTTATTATGAGTAGGTATTTTTAAAAAGAATCCAAATACATTTTTCAAGCTTTTTAGAACAGCTGTATTGAGAGAAAAATTTGATGAATACGAAGAATCAAAGGAATTCAGGGAAAGGAATTCCTCATAATACCCTTTAACATCATATTTCGCATAGCTGCATTATGACCGATTAAAATCTGTGGATTCGTTATGAATTTGAAAAAACATTCTACTCAAGAAGAAGGGAATTGCAATACGCTTTAATATTGTATTAATCTGTAATACGCTACTTGCAACGGATAACTAAAATTATGAATTCATGTTCAAGCAACCTTGAAGAGACAATTTGATTAAATTCTTTTATTTTCTCTTTAGAGATCTTCTTTTGCTTTCTTTCGGGATAATTTTGAGGCTTTTGAACCCACGCCATTTTGCCAAGTCTCTCGTAATCTCTAACTTAGGAAATTCCTCGCTTCTCCAGGGTTCGTTAACCTTCATTCAATCCATACCTTTGAATTTCTATAATACCCAATGCTAGGTGTTACCCCCTCAGAAACTTTAATCCTACAGATTACTGTTTTAATATTACAGTATTAATGCATGTAAAAGAATGGGATTTTAATTTATTTTTTTTATTCTGCTCACATGATCGCTTGGTTTACTTTATCAATAATAATATTAAATCTTTAATCAGAAGAGAAATGCAAATGGTAGCAAAATACGAAATATCATACTATCACTCCAAAAGTAAACAGAAAAGTGAACACCTCAAATTTTATAAAGATATAATCATCACGATAGTCACATATACATTTCCATAGCAAAGAAACACTCATAAATCTCTATTTTCAAACTAAGAAGCATATTTTGTATCAAATTCAACGTGATTTATGTCCAATATTACATGAAGTGGAAGTAGTTCAAGGTTAAGGAATGTTCTGAATTTATAATCTCAAGTAAGCCTGAAAAGTTCAACTAAACATTTGTCAATTTAGTAATATATATATATATATATATATATATATATATATATATATATATATATATATATATAGACTACCATCCGTAGAATTAAGCTTAATATGCCACAGCTGGTAATATTATCCAGGGAATTAAATGTTGCATAGTGACAAAATGCACTACTCCCTCTCATGATTTTAATAATGTAAAAATAAATGTAAATGTAAGTACCATAAAGGATTCCCGTAATACATTTTAACAAGAGTCTACATAAGCAACAGTCAATCCGGATGTTGAGCGAAATGCACCATCGCTTTAAAATTTATATTTTTCGCACATGAAAATAATGTCCCAATATTTTGAGCAGTTTGAATCATGGAGCTCTAAAATTTTGGATAAATTCCGGAGACACTCGGCTTACTTACAAATAAAATACTCATTCACATTGAAAACGACACGAAAAGGTTAAAATTTTCTTGTTTCTAATTCTCTCGTGAATATTGACGCTTAACGGCGACACGAAATTTAAAACACTCTTTCCTCTTTCGGGAAAGAACGAAGTATGGGAATCTATTTCGTCTCTTCTTTCCTTCCCGTGAGCCTCTTCTCACTACACAGTGTTTACTCAAGCCCCTCCGTGTAAACAAACAGCTCTGTTGTGCAGAACAATGTGTGTCTCTCTCCATGGATGTGTCCCTCACAAAGGAGAAGTCCGTTCTGTGCTCTATTTAAGCCTAAAACCCACAGCGAGAGCGCGGAATAAAAGACTGCTTCCACCGATATTATTTTCTCCTCGTGTTTCACTGACGGATACGCAGACGTCGAAAGCGCCGTTGGAATTACTCTTCGGAACAAAGAGATATTTGATTAGGCGACTTTTTTAGGCTAAATTAAGGGGGCTATATTTATTGGGGATAATAATATTGAGGTCATGCACAAGCATACCCTCACTTTGGTTTACGCGATTCAGTTTCCTTATACTGTTTAAATAGGGAACTGAGATTAAAGTGGTATCAGATGTGGAGAAAAGGAGAAATTTCAGTTAAATAACTTTAGTTTCTTTAAATTTAATGCTTTGGTTGTCTATCGCTATATAATTAATCTTGAATATTTCAAATGATAGTTTCTTCTGAATTAAACATTGAGTAATTTTTATCTAGATTTACAAGTTGTAAGTCTCAGAAGTTATTTACTCGTAAATTGATACAAATGATAAACGGTGATAATGAGATTCATAGCTGAATAAGTTAATATAAGTACTCTATAAAAGTAGCCCCAACGTTCTCTTTCCCTCGTCTGGCTTAAGTCAAAGGAGGAAGAAAATCTCTCGAAAGAGCTCACTTAGCTAATAGCTGCATTCTGAACGTAAATATGTATATGTATATATTTAATCTGTCCGCTGCAAGTTGGTATGATTACCAGATGACAACGGTTGAGGGGAAATAACAATACAATCTGCCCAGTATTCTCACAAGGACGGGAGGGAAACCCCTCCAAAAACCTCTCTTGGACACAATAGCATCATATAGAATCATCATCATCATCATCAAATGTTTTCAATCCGACGTTGGATGTTACCCAAAGCGTTTTTCAATGTTCTGTATTCTGAGCTTATCTTTATCGTGAAATCCCCATGTCTTTGATGATGTCTTTGTTCTATCGGTCCTTTGGCTTTCTTCTCGGTCTCCACACACCACATACAGCTGAGTACAGCTGATGTCCAACGGTGGTCCTTTCTTCTCTCAGCATGAGCTGCCCACACACATTTCAGTGATATTACTTTGTCTGCTGTATCTGCCTATCCTGTCATCGTCCTCGCCCAGGTTTTGCCTTTTCATTCCCCTCTATTGGATCCAAGCATAAAGCGTTCCATATTTCTTTGGATTTTTTAGAGTCACTGGATTATCGCTGAATCAAGAGTAACCTCCAAACCTCTTTGTTCTTTACCTGTTTCTGTCATCGTTTATTTCATCGGTATATATTGGTTGACTCTAATAATGAGGTTTTCATGATCAGATTCACAACCTTATGGAATCCATCGAAAGATTTTGAGCTTGCGGGAGACCAACAGGAATTCTTATACTCTGCTGCATACCGTATTCACGATGTTCTTTCGAAGCAGTTTTGCATTCAGCTTGCCATCTGGCAAAAACACCAAATTGCATCATTATGATGCAAAAATATTAAAACATCGTATTTCAAACAGCAAGTTCATTATACCTTTCCCTTTCAACGAACGGAAAGGAGTTCTAGGAAACACACTCTATTTAAAAATATGTAAATGCATAACTGGCCGACTGTGTCTAAATCCTATCCATCAGCTAAATTTGACAAACCTATTCTTCAGTATGAAAAAATGAGAGATAGTAATAAAAAATTATAATAGTAGCTCATAACCTAAATTAAATATTGCTCTAATCAACTTTGAATCATTTGGTAGACATTCTTGTTAGATATATACTTGTATATTTTTTATGAATATTTTATTTGAATATATATATCCAGAAAAATATTTCTGTTGAAATTTGAATAAGAAGTTCTCTATTTAGTAGGTAAATAAATTTTAGAATAAAGATTTTGCTTATCATTTTTAATTACTCAATAAGAAAATATGAACATTAAGAGAGAAAATATGCAAGGTAGTGTATTTCACAGTAGTTTTCTTTTTCTGTAATAACTTTTTTTATAAGTTTGAAGAATTTTAACAACAGATTGATATAATAAACTTCACAGAATCAGGCGAGGTGTTGTGGCAATCCATAATGGAAAGAATCTAACAAATTTTATTTTTTACAAAAAAACACTATCGCGACCGGTTTCGAAGATCGATTGTCATCTCGAGAGATGATGACATAGTTATCTCATCATGAGATGACGATGTTTTTTGTAAAAAATAAAATTGTGGTAAAAGTAAAATTCTATCTTACAATTAGTTTCCTTCTGTTAAAGATAATTTACTCCAATGCTGAAATCAATTTATCCCACTTCAATGTCGCAGGGGATATATTTCCACAGATTTCACTATTAAATGAAATGGAGACGGTCTATTAACGGCCACTGAACCACGTCAAATATGCGGCATGTGTGGTTTATGGATTTGGCAAAAGGCATGGTAATGGAAAATCGGGAAGGGTTAATATCCCACTTAAACTAGAATATCATATAGCTATTATGGCTTATCTGCAATTCTCTCTCAATTATCAAATCACATTTCCAGCTCAAAATGAGATTAATGATTGGGAGTGAATCAATGAAAATATTTGTGGTGGCGGTTTCCAATTGCCCTAAGAACCTCAAAGAATAATACTTCTTTTTCTATAACTGCTTTCATATTTAATAGAAATGCATTTTTCTTTGGTGTAAGAGGGCACCAAAATGAGACATTTCCGTTAAAATGTATATTTAAATATTAATTATCATTAAATGAAAATATTTTCTTTACTTGAAGGGGCTTTCACTAAAACCACGTAAGTTTCGCCATCAATTCATTAATTTTGACATCATTACATTTATCAATACATATTTCGTGAATATATTGAACCTATGTATGTTTTCTCATTGTACTTAACGGAAAGAAGATAGTTCAAAGACCAAATTAGTAGTTCGTGGAACGCTCTTACTTGAAGAATTGGTTTAAAAAGTCAATCTGTAAAAAAATTTTAGTAATTCAGCTTCATAACCAAATGTGGTTTATAACGGCGATGAAACTAGTAGTAGTTAATTACGAAATTCTATTTGCAATAGAAGAAGACGAGTTCTAATCTGAATTATTTTGGCTATAAAATTCTGGAAATGTGCTGTGGAAGTTACGAGGAACTAATTCTCACATAACTAAGCATAACATGTCAGGATAATTAGTTCGTTAAGTCTTGATTACGAAAAATGTTTCATGCTTATGCAATGGATTACTGTTTGATGGCAAATAGTTCACTCAAATGGTGAATTTAGAAGTATACGTATCGACAATAGTTAATTAGCTGCATATAAATGTTGCACGTGCTTGTAGGTATAATAAAACTAATTTGCATTTGATCTTCTTTTTTAGCTTTGGTTTAACAACTGCGAATGAACTTAACAATATCAAGGCATAAAAGAAAGGAATCCCCACTCCGAGCTATTTAAATATCCTTGGTGATATCAGAAAGGATTAGTTTAAGTCTCAGTTCAACCGCATTCATTACTTCTTCTTCGGATGGTAATCCCTCATGATCGCGGTGCTCTTTCCCATGGTCTGGAGAGTAATCTCACCTTTCTGCAGCCCATTGTTCTTCGCTTCTTTTCAAAAGGCCGTTTACAAGAGGATCCACGCGTCTTCCTCACTTTACTTAATCCGTCCCTCCAATTAACCCTCTTTTGTGCGTCTCTTCCCTAAAACCAATCTATTCTGCGGAGAAATGAAGGCAAATCCTTCATTTCTGCCCTTTTTCCTTAATCGCCTCGGGTATTTGTTTTCGCGGAGGGAACTTGTTTGCGCTAGATCCTTTGATAGTATTTTATAATTCCTCATACTCTATTAAGGATCATGGCTAATTGAACATCTCGTGGCGCTCGGGCACCATCATAACAAGCTTACGTCCTTTCTAATGATTCTACCCAGGAGCACCACTGATCCTACCGGTAGTCCGGTAGTTTTAGCACACTCCCAACCTAATGATAACTCCACTTTTACCTTGAAATGCAACCACGAAATGAAAAGATCAATGATAAGACCAATCTTTCTTGTATATCATAAATCTAATATCATACTGACTATGTTCCTCATTACTCAGCAATTAATACTATTTCCGAAAATTATCTTCTATTTTATAAAATGCGCTGAAATTTGAAGATGGATATAAACAGATATATTAAGCAATTTTATTATTGATATATTAAATTTCCATTTTTGGGGCCTTCTTTTAGTTATTCTTTCGAATATTCCATATCAACCATACCTCTTTATTCCACTCACTCCGCACCAACATCTGTAAGACCTAAAAGAGTTGAATTTTCTCTTTAGGTTTTCATGTTTCGCATCTACATAGTCAAACTTACAAACGATTTTACCAATATATCCCTGATTAACTATCGCTACCTCTAGCCATCAGTTCCCTTCGCTTCCAGGTTTCCTTGGTCGAATGTATTATTTTCTGATTTTCATATCCAATCTCTAAAAGAAAAACAGCATAAGTAAAAGAATGCATCCACCATTCCCATCTACCTAAAACAACTTGATCGTTATCTTTGCTTTATTTCTGTTGTCGATTCTCGTTACCATAGTTTTACCGAAGATTATAATCCCAAACTCCTTTGCATAATCGTTAAAAATATTCACTAGAATTTATATACCTATATATATATATATATATATATATATATATATATATATATATATATATTACATATATTTATCGAGGTCTATATCACTAGTTCCCTTTGCTTCGAAATTTTTCTAGTTAATGTAAATACATTCACCAGTAAAAGTATATTTTTTTATTTTATTAAATATTATTTGTACATAATGTATATTTTTATGGAACACAATTGCTATGTCAGCAGCATACCAAACTGATTTCACTACCTCCCCGCCAAACTTACTTCCTTATCTATTTCTTCCCGAGCTTACTTCATTATTTCCTCTACAAATATCTAAGAATGGTGAACGCGATAAAATAAAGCAGATACTTTTTACTTAAAATCGATGAAAGAGCGTCTCAGCCTAAAAACCTAACAAAATGGTTACCACAAAGCATCCAATATGTCCCACTTGTTATACTTTTTTATTTCCATTCTAAAAGTATGATATATCACCCTTAACTCCACTGAAGAATAGATTCTCCTCTTTATCGAAATGTAGCCATAATAACTCATTAGTTCTTTCCCCATTCAAAAATTTAGCTCCATTCACCTTTATTCTTCCTTTGTCCGCCTTCATTTAATCCCTTCACAAGAGATCTCTTCTTTCATACTTCCATTCATACCACGGACGCGAATAATAGCCTCTCAACTTCTCTTTGGAGATATTCCGCAGGTGAGTGGGAGCTTTCCAATCGGTCATTAACATTATCTTAATTCAGAGATCTGGGATTTATGCTTCATTGGGATGAGACGTCAAATTTCACGAGGACTGCTTATCTTATCAGCTCGAGTTATTGACAGCTTGAATTTCCCGGTGCTGATGAAAATGTCATCAGAGTGGGAACTAACTAGTGAATTTATAGTTATGCAACTCCGAGGATTATAAGCCTATTATGCCATTTGTTTGATTAGTCTGTCAACTCGGGGTGTAAAGCATCACAATCAACGTTATGATGGCAACCTCAGTTCTAACTACAATGTATACATATCCGTCGAAGGAAGATTTCATACCAATTCTCATTCATATGACACAGGCTAAGGAATTTTCCAATTAAGATATTAGAGAATGAGGAAGACAGGTGCAGCTATCCAGGAATTAGTTCAGCAATTGCTAATCGTTTAATTCTAAACAAAGAAATGAACCCAATGGATGATCCAATGTCCAGGTAACGTAAATTGATATCTGATGAAAATGCCATTTGGTTCTGTTTTCAATCACACTTATTGCTATCGGATGTATTAGCTTCACTGGAACTTTTTAATGTAAATTATATTGTTTAGGAAGACAATAGATTAGACGGTCACAGGTTGGGAATTAATGTTAACATCATTACCTAAGTTTAGTCATAATTATATTCTTAAAGTTGTTACAACGTTAAAAATAACGCTAAATTTGAATATGTGGTATAATCTTAAGTTGTAATGGCAATTTATGCTACATTTTTACATGGAATACAATGCAATGCTATACAAATTTTGAGTGAAATTAGTACTAGTAATAAATAATGACATGATATGAAATGAAATGTTTGTACAAGATTACAGTGTATTCGATGAGTTTATGTCACTCTTTGAGTGTATATGTTACTTAGTGCACGCGTAAACATAATTTCCACGTATTTTCCTGGCAATTCTCCAAATTTTTGGCACCAGCAAACACTAAGGGTGTATAAGCCCATATTGAGTCTCTCCAAAATCTCAACATCATCCACCCAGATATGAACTTTTGGCTTCAACTGCATTAAGTAGAAAGATTTTTGATTCGGTATCTGAACGGGGGAAGAAAATTCCATCGCGGGTGCGAGATAAGAGAGGCGACAAGGATTCGAAAATGCTGCCCATTTTCGGAGGGTTGAAATATTCCGCGGTATCGTATGCCATTTCAAGAGGGAAGATAGCGGTGGAGAGATATCAAGAACCAAGGAAAAAGTCACTTGAAGACCCAGTAAAAGGGCCTAGAGGTGTTTTTAGTGGGAGAAGTGTAGTTTTGGCGGGAGTTTCCCTTGTCACGGAGCTATTCCGGAGCCAACTTGGCAAGAATATCTAGGAAATCACATTAAGGATAGGATAAAAAAACAATCGATCCGGGTTTTTAAAAGTGTATTTTTTTACGTCCGAGGGAATTTTTCGAGTAGATTAGGAGGTTCGCAACAAAAGATATAAACCCTGGGGTGGCGAACCTCTCCTCAGACCGCACTTTGGCGGAGTTTAATCCCAGGGGGGGAAAACGGGGCGAAAAAGAGGGCTTGAGCGGAGATAGGACACGATCCGAAGGGAGCCAAAGAAGAATGGCGAGGATGAAGAGGGTGAAGAGGCAAGATAAAGAAGAGATCGCGATCTAAGTATCCCACATGTACTACTCGGAGGAATATAGGGGGAGGGCAAGGGGGGATTTGAATAGGGAAGCAGATATTGACTAATCTTTCTCTAAGTGCGTCATTTTAGGCCCCAGTAGGTTTAAACCTTAAAATGGATGGCATATGTCGCGAAGTGTGAATTAGCCTATAGGGTAGAAATGAACCAAGTCCGGTACGTCTATTTACAGCATATATCAATCCCTGTATACCTTCTGCTAACTGTTCTCTTCACTCCTAAATAAGGTTTTAGCGTAGAAACCGGTCACGTGCTGTGCCCTTTTTAAATTTTTATTTGTATATTGGAGTAAAAGTTTAATTTAAACGTTTGTTTAAGATGAAGTTCCACCTTGTAAAGTCCGACGTGATTATTTAAATGTGTTTATTATCAAAAAACATACGTTTTCCGCTATAATATTTCGGGTTAAAAAACCAGACTTATTTTTTTACGATAAATCTGCAGAGAGTTTCTTCTTTTCAAACTACTTATATTTAATTCATATCCATCAACGTTCTCAAGAATTCCATCAAAATTAATCAGCTTTTCCTTCGGATAAAATAGTTAATTTAATTAACCTTTTTCAGGTCTTATAAACCTTTCAGATCATTCAAAATTAGGCCAGACCGAGAGATTGTCATTTCCTTTTCATTCAATTCTCCCACACATCCAAATCAACGTATCCTTTCCTCTAATTTTGGGCACTTTGAATCTAGTCCCATGGAATCACCTCACGGCATTTATGGTAATGAATGACCGAACCTTATGAAAAGTCTACTGGTAGCGGACACATTTAAAAATGAGTAAAAGCTCAAAAAGTATAGGTCCATTCTGTAATGAGAGAAAAACTGTGGAAGAATCATATTTCTTGATCTTCATATCTCTTGTACATTCCATTCACTTGCTAAAATTTGCATCATCTTACAACCTCAATATAAGGGTTATGAGGGAGAATAAATTAGCAGGGAAATTTATCTGAAACGGTGTATTAAAACACACCATTTGATGATTAAATAAATATAAATAAAAAACGAATGCTAAAGTAATTGGGAATCTAGGAGGGGAAATACATTGGCAGGATAAAAATGTCGATATTCCTGTGTGTGTACACTCAAATTTGACCTCATTTCGAGAACTTATGTTATTTTTCGATTTTATAGCATTTTTTGGACTTTAATTTCCAAAGTTATGTACCTATTTTGTCATACTAATATATGGTATATGCTAAATATTAAGATACTTTATGTACATTTTTACTCACGACAAATTTGTACAAGTGATATTTGTCACTCCAAAAAAAAAATAGCTGGCATCTACTAAAGAGTTAGAAATTGTAAATATCTATAATTTTGATAAAATTTTCATTCTTCCATGCGGAAATTTTACTTTTAATTTTTAACATCTTCAGTCATTCTTTGTCCTAAATAAATGCGTTTTTTATGGAGAAGTATAGGGTTCTTATAGTAACTGATTTGACAGTCCAGTTTTACCGAAAAAAATCTTTGGTTTCCTTAGTGCCAATTTTATTCAACGTTTGGTTTGAAATAAAAACAATATATAGTGTGTTTTGACCTTTATTTCAATTACCAGTAAAAATTTAAATGAGGCATACGATCCTCAATTTAAATTGATGAAGCCATTTGCATAATAGGCTGTATGCAATTACACGTAAACACATGTCCGCACATAATTTATTTCATGCTCCTATCAGCGTTGGGGCCCGAGGCCTCCTAAATCATCGGTGATAGGTTGAAGGAAGCCCATGGGAGAGAAGGGAGTGAGTGGGAATGTGAAGGGCTGCAAAGGGATTCCAAAGAAAGAGAAAGATCCGAGGAAGGAAAGATCTCCCAGAGAAGAAGGCTCCGTCGGGGGCTGTTGGGGAAGACTTGTTTGGCCGCACGAAATCGAATCGTTTATTATCAACTTGGCATAACTTAAGGTGAATGGGAAAGTTTTAACAACTTCAAAGCTCAGGAAGAGGGAGAGTTAAGAAGCGATACGGGAGCCAAGATTCGCAGATCATTACTTTACGGCCATAGATACTGGAAAACGTCGTTAAACCGACTTCATCACTGACTTTTATCTCAGCCCGAGGAGAAGAAATAATTCCGTTCGACGGGAAAGTTACATTATGACATCTGAATGATTTTGAGTTTCCTCGCTTCTCGAAAGTGATTTGCTGGTTTCCATTTGTGGTTATCATGGGAGTCCAAAACCCTCTGGAAGTTCGGGTTCCCTCTTTTATGCTATTTGGTTAACTTCCAACTCGCAGACCCAATAGTTGGCTGTGCCTCTCCAATCGCTCTCTTTAGGCCGAAATTCTTTGCTCATTTGAAGGAAAAGACTACTTTTGAAAATAAATTATTGTAGTTAACATCCATGAAATATGAATTTCCCACAGGATATTTATAAGGGAGCTAATTTTAACAACGTCGTCAAGCGAGATGTCGTTCAATCCAGTTGTCGGTCAATCGAGTTAAACATGACATTTTCTACTACCGTGCTACATAAGTAGTAAGTAGAATGTGGAAGTAAAGGATAATATATTTCATAACAATTAAACTTAACAAATAAATTATTTCAATTATCCATCAGCATCATTGACCAATCTCGTCTTTCTTCAAATAAGGATCACAAAATAATGAGCTAAGGAGCATTTTCTACGACATTTCCAATGAAAGATATTCCCAAATCATCTGCCTGTACTATTGAGAACTATTTCATGTAAAATTTTCTTTATGAAATTGACATGTTTCATTGCAGTACTATCTGAACCGTTATTTTCTGCTATCGTGCTATATAAATGTTACGTGGAAGCACAAGATGGTGAAAGCCGTATGTCTGCTTTGGTGTGCTCTTAACTGGCTCCAGCAGAGCTAACGCTTACTCCTTATCTAATCGTCAAATAATGTTCCTTTAGCAACGGATAAGATCGTTATTGACAAAAGAGTGGCCTTATTTGATGATACGTGACTGAGACATCAAAGAGAATGGATTCTGATATTGCAGAATGCTATATTATCCCGAATACCGAAAAATGAATACCTGGGTGTTAATGATAGCTTAGGAAAATGGCGATCAGTAAATTTTCTCTGCGTCACCCGCTGTGCGGAAATACATTTTAGATCGTGAATCCAAGCCGCACCCAAATGGGGTGCAGGAAATTTCACAAAAAGAAAAATAAAGGTTTGTCTGAGTTTCGAGGAACTCTAACAGAGTATCTCGTTTTCCTTCGCTATCTCGCTTATCGGGAAGTGCGTCAATATAGCTTCGGTGTTGTGTTATTGACTTAAGACTCTTCCTTATCTTTGGCGTTTCCGTGGTAATCCCAAAGCTAGATTATAAAAGTGCCTCACTCCATCGATACGGCGAGCACAGCATCGGAGGCGTCCACTCGATTGGAAGTCGTCGTTGGGAGCACACGTTGTCGCCAGTAGTCGCCTGCCTGTTTGCGGATCAACCGAAGTCTTGCCGAAGGGCAGTCGTTACAGAATCGCTTTCAACTGAGAGAGAAAGTGTAAGAAGGTGAGCGAATAATCTTAATTGACGCGCTTACGTCATATTGCCGCTCTTTCTCCATGTTTTTCCGCTTGAAATCGGACATGGACAATAACTTAACAAAACTTTAGTTTTCTGGATTCTGGAGCGAATTGAGGAACTTTTAAAACCGTTATTTATTCCGATCCTGTTTATCGGTTACTGATTTAGTTATTCGATACGAAAAGCCGTGTTCAATATTATTATATTTTATATCTCAATGCCCCTTTTTGTTACCATATAGAGTATCGTAGTTTTATTGCAAAGCAATTTGATAACATATAATGTTATATATATATACATTTAACAATTTGCTTCTTTGTATGGTGAACAATATTTTTTCATTAGCAATAATTCAAATTGCTCTAATAATGTATTATTAACATAATTCGTAAGTTCTTTCAAATTATTCAATTAGATAGAAATTTGAAATTTAAAGTTTCAATGGAGGACTCATTAACCATTGGATATCCATACTTTGCCCACCCTTCTTTGTTTTAAGTATCTTACGTACGACTTTTGATGGTTTGGAAATATTATCTTAAGAAATGCATGTAAATTTAATATTTACCGTTTTTAGGCTTCATTTCATTTGAAAATAATAGTCCCACGAAATCAATACGAGTACCAAGAGACTAGAAAATAATTGAAGATTCTTATTTTGGTCCGGCAATATCGTTGAGAGAATTCGACAAACAGACGAAAAAATGTGTAATCATGGCATCAATGTTTCGTCGAAGCCCTACTTTTTGTAAAGCAATAAGGAGATTTTGGTCGTTCTTAGAGGAGGTTATCTCTTTTGCTTTCGGCATCTACAATTACGATCAATAAAATGTAGGGATAAGCAAATGAGCATGTTATAATTAAAGGGGTTGGGAACCATCAAGTTATTTATGAATTTAAGGAAAGAATAAGGAAAACCTTGGAAAATGTTTAGCAAAAATTGGCCAAGCAGACTACGATAAAGTTTTTGCAGTGCGCATTTCGGAAATGATCATGTGTTGTATAAGGTTCTATAAAATTTTACAATTTTTATTTTTAGATGTGTTGTTGACATCTTCAGCTTCTATCTTACAGATATCTAAAAATAAATGGGAGTCGAATTTGCTTTTCGTTTTTCAGAAGAATAATAAGTATGCAGTCAAAGTTTTACATTTTTAGTTTAATTCTGTTCCGTGTTCTTTTCTTGGAAATATTGATTTTGGAATACTCTAGTTATTTAATATTTGCTAATGTGTTGAAGAGAATTTGAGGATTTTTGTTTGGTCGGTTTTCATTCAAAACCCTAAGATCCCTAATAAAATATTCAAATATTTATGAATATTTATATTCATAAACGTATATATATATATATATATATTTATATTTCATTCTCAGTAATAATTATTTATATTCTTTAAGAACACGTTAGAATTTAAGACCCTGTAAACTAAATGGCAAGAATCATTAATATTTTAAGTGTATTCTATAGCCAAAAGAGATATTTATGCATATATTAAAAATAAAATTCCTTCCAACTAATTTTTCACCGATGTATTTAATCCAATGATATTGATTATATGCATGAATTGGTCTTGCTGTAAGTAAGCATCATTTTATTAAAATCTGTTTACTCTTCAGTCACGATTGAACAAACTCTCTAATGAAGGTTGGGACATACGGCAATTTTCATAGAAAGTATTTTTTGAGTTTCAGCTATAAAATTATAGCTTAATCTTTGATGAATTTCTTTCAGGATCGGATAGCCAAGCAGTTTCTGCAAAGGAGTTTTCACATACACAGCTCCTTTGAGAGCTGTGGATGTGAAAATAGTCAACAGAGATTATGAGAAGCGATGTATGGAGCCATATGGGGAACTCCATGAAAGAATAGAGAATAGAAGGATCAATTCGGTGAAACCGTTCCTTCTTGATGAGCATGGGAGTTATCCTCAACACAAGTATTCCCAAAACTCAACAAATATTTTTCACTCTTGAACCTTTTGAAAAGACCAAGAAATATATACCTGAATAATTTACTACGTCAATACGTCATATTAGTAACAGATATAGAACGTGATCCCTATGGATATGGAAACGTTTTGGGCTATGAGGACGAGGCAAGGGAATTATCGGTGATGAACCTTTCAAACAGAATATTATTACTGAAAACAGGAATGTTTTGACAGTGAAAAGTTGAAAGAATTTCTCCTAAGTAGAGATTTTAGAAGTGATTATTTAATACATATTTTCATGGTATACGGTTCCGGTAGAAATTTAATGAAACATTTGAATATCATAGAGAATGTGTTGAAAGACGATGATAAGATGAAACAGTTTCTCAAGTGTACAGGCAGATGGTTTGGGAATATATTTCATTCAGCTGCTTAACAGAGGAATATGTATCTAGATGGCATTATTCAATTTTGTGTTAATATTTAGGAAAATACGAAATTAAGGAATTATTCCTTAGTAATGATAAATAATTGTGATAGTATAATTCATGCGCAGTTTAATACGAATTTCTCTGAAATAAAAATGAATAATTTTAACCGTATCAAGGACATTATTGGTGGTGAGCTGTTCAAGTAGATAATTATAACTATGATATATATTATTGTGATAATAGGAGTTTGATGAACATAATTCATTTTGCTACTGAAAATGAAAGTGGATTGAAGTTATCCCTTCTCAATTTGTGTTAGAGTGAAAGTGAAAACAGTTTGATGAAGAGATGTGCAGTGGGACATATTTGCGTAATGCAGCCTAATGTGCAGTAATGAATATAATTGCTTTGATAATTACTGCTCGTAAAATTCTTGAGTTAGATAGAAGAAGCACGTTATTGTGGAAATAAATAAGCTGCATTCTTTAATGAGAGCCGTGAAGTGAAGAAGCATTCGAAGAGGAACTTTTTCGGTTTTTGAAGCAGGTGACGGTGAACTGTCTTGTCAAACTTGCCACAATTAGACATATGTTGCTACAGTGCTACAGGACAACGGCTCTTTACTGGGACATCATTGAAATTCTGCCACACACACTTTCTTTTCTAACTCTAGGAGAAGTGAATCTTAGGAGTTGCTGGAGATGACCGGCTTGTGCAGTGACACCTTTGATTTTTTTAGAATTTACCTGGACAATTCTTATGGACCATACTTACAATATAAAATTAGTACATATCATATGAGAAAGTAATTTTAATCCATAATACTTTAAAATGTCTTACAGAATAGTTATAATTAATTTATAGAGTTAAAATTTACTTGAAATAGCATTAACATCACCTATTAGTATTGCTTATGATGCTATTTTTTTTCTTTCCAGTTCCATATATACCTTCATGGCTAACTTATCTGAAAAATTGACCCATAGCTCCCTATTGTACATCACCAAAGCTTATCTTTATTAAGATCTTCTTTTTTTAATATTTAGGAAAAACTAAAGAAATGAAATGGAAATTTCCAATTATTTTAAGGGTCCAATGGCAATTTTTCAGTTACTTTAATTAATATCTGTGAGAGTTTTTCAAAGAAATCTTTCTCTAAAATTATTTGACAATGAAGAATTATTTTTTTTATCCACTTACGATCAATTTTTAGGAATGTTTTTACTTTTTATCCTTCTCTCTCAAACTTTTTAAAAACTTCCCCATATTTTTTTGTCTAAGTGAATCAATAATCACATTTACCAAATTGAATGTATGGAACTATATTACTCTAAGAAATGGAAGAATGAATACCCATCCTCGACTTGTGCCCAAATAAACTCTTCAAGTTAATTTCAACTAAACTCAAAAACATTATTAGTAGTATTTATGAAAGCAGTTTATTTAATTACTGATATTTTGCTATATGATATAAATACCTCAAACCGCATTTGCATCTCTCTATCAAACTCCCATTCTTAGCAATAATTTTCTACTTGAACAGCTCCTCACCAATATGTCCTTGATACGGTTCAAATTCTTCATTAATATTTCAGAGGAATTCGTATTAAACCATGCATGAATTACATTATCACCATATTTATCTTTACTAAGGAGCAATTCCTTAATTTCCTCTTTTCCTAAAATATTGACACAATATTGAATAATGCCATCTAGATACATATCCCTCTGTAAAGCAGCTGAATGAAATATATTCCCAAACCTTCTGCCTGTACACTTGAGAAAGTGTTTCATCTTATCATTACCTTTCAACGCATTCTCGATGACTTTCAAATATTTCATTACATTTCTACCTGATTCGTATACCATTAAAATATTTATTAAATAACCACCACTAAAATCACTACTTAGGAGAAATTCTTTCAGCTGTTCACTGACAAAACATTCCTGGCATAAAATAACCACCTTTTCCAATGCATTTCTTAATTAATCTTTTGAAGCATCAGAATGAGATTTTTAAATTAACTTTAAGATCATATTCAAATAAGGTTTAATTTCATTTCCAAATCATCGTGGAATATTTTTTTTAAAGACTCTATTTGAGTCAAATCCCTATAGATGCAATTTCTCCTTGTATTCAACAGTTTTTCTTATGTTTTTCATAAATTTCTCTTTTCCTAAACAAACTCTGAAATTTTTCAAAAGATGAGTCAATATTCCCTTCTGTTCTATTTGTTCTTCTATGAGCTCTTCTATTTGATAAAGTACTGGAAAGTAATCTTTTCCTTAAATCCTTAAGACTTTTCACTTTCACTATATTCTATCTGAAACAGGTCATTCTCAAGTCCATCAACAGTCTCAACCGAGATACATTCATTTAATGCAACTATTAATGTATCAATGCTTTCTGAAAATCTCACTAAACTATGTAAGATAATAAGGTAAACTTTGAAATTTCTATTTTTTGTTTTTTTTAATCACAATAACAGTGTTACAATCTCTAACAAAATTAACTAATCTTAACTCTAATTTAATGCAACCTTATTTACCAAACCTAGCTTTAGAATTATTTCATAATTGAATAGCAAATCTTTTGTCATTTTAATGCAACATAGTGTATCTATGTCGTAGAAAATGCTATAAAATGTGAAAATTTTAAGTCAACCCTTTCCGTTACATTTATAAGAGATCAATTATTTTAAGAATTTCTGTTAATATCCGTAGAAATATCTACATATATTAGTTATATAGATACTTATCCGAATCTAAATATGGATGCATCTCTGGATATAGACATTCTATTTATGCATGTTGTTATATATAATTATGATATATACAGTAAATCCACTGTCACCTGATACTGTATTTACTCGTAGTGATTCGTTGATAATTATAATAAATGATTTGCAAAAACACTCAAATTCTCTAATGTATTGAAGACCTTGTATTTCTTTCCTTTTTTGTCTGTAATTTATTAATTTATATATTTTTTATGTAGTTTAGTGCACAATTTAGTCAATTCCCTGATATATTATATCTTGATTTTCGTGATTTAAAAAAGATTCTGTTTGTAGGAAGTATATAGAGCTGAGTTATGTTTGCGTGTTACCCCTCCACTTTAGAAAGAATTTCTGAACACATTATGCTCAAAATTATTTTTTTTCCAGGAATTTCTCATTTTTTATCCTTATTTTCACATTCTTTCACAACTCCCGATATTTTACCGAAAAATATGTACATTGATTAACTCATAAGTTTACAAAATACGACTCAAATTGTATCAGTAAATGTTACTGAAATTTCAAATCAGATTATAAATAAGAAATGATATAAATATGAAACTAAATAAATTTATAATGGTGAATACCTGCGTTGAAAATAGGAGACCAGAGTTAGAGTCCTAGCAATGTCCCATTTTCGCTTCTTAAATAAACTTGTGATAAGACATACACTTTCCCGTGATAATTTAGCTCCAATTCCATCATTTGTTTTAAAGTATGGTTTTATATTAGAATAGTGGCATAGAAGTTTGTCCTTTCACCATGTAGGAAAATGATGCGGGTAAACCGTATTAAATAAGTTTACATAATAATTATTCACTCTGCGAAACCTGTAAAAAAACAATTATGATGTTATATTGATACTCATTGAGTATTGAAAAAATGCCCCAGCTCTGATTAGTGACCGGGAGATGCAGAATCTCGGGCAGCTAATCCTTGACACTCCTTACGTAAAATTTCGCATGAACTCCGCTCCGCATTCATTAATCGCCACGGAGCAAAACTAGGCAGCAGAGATACGTTTTAGAGGCTCAGAAAATTTCCGCGGCCATCAGCACTTTATTCAAAACCCCATCCAGGGCCAAAGCAACTCATATTGGCAGCTGAAGGCGTTCCATTGTGATGAAGATGTACGAATACTGAACCCGATGTCAGTGCGGAGAACAATGAGAAGAAGAAAGAGGGACTGATGAGGATAAGTCGAATGGATGTGTGGTTTTAATAAAGGGCAGAAAAGTTATCTCCCTTCGATTCCGGAGATATCAGCTGAAGAAAAGAATATTTGAATTCCTCGCGTGTGCAGAACCCATTGTTTCCGATCTTTGATCTACTCTCGTCTCGAATCCCCAGTACCATCTATTCATACACGATGAAACGGGATGCAGGGAGCAATTCCAACGTGTTTCTAGGTGACCGTTTTAATACCCATCACATGCGCATAGAAAGGTAATAATGCGTCTTCTTTGATTTTCCCCAGAAATACCTGCTATAGCTGAAATTTACGCGGTAATATACGGTGCTTTTCCGTTCGAGCCAGTTTTATGGGAAAATTCTAATAGTTCTAGAGTGGTTAAATACCTTTAAGAAAGTGGCAATCTTCACTTTTTCATAATTTTAAGCGTTGCTATTCCCACATTTTGATGTGAGAAGATGATGATTAAAATACAATTAGAATATAATGTATAAGGGGGATGAATCATCTATGAAAATAGTGGTGAAAGCTGTAGCTAAGCTTTACTTTGATGGTAAACGTCAAAATATTATAATAAATTAGGCGAGACTAACTGGTCCGATATGGGAGATAGCATTTTAAGGAGGATTGATTAGTAAGATAGTGAAAGAGCTTAGAGAATTACATCGCGAATAGTACTAGATGTAACAACAAAGAGCTATGCTATAAAAAAGTGTGAATAATTTGTTTTTGAAAGTTGGTACCCCTGCTTTGTGAATCTTTTGAACGGGATAAGGCTAATGATTTTTAAAATAACAATGAGTAAAAAGCATAATCTATGTGCCACAAATTTAGCCTGATAGAAAAATATTTTTTAAATAACACTTTTATAAGTTGGTTATACTGATAAGGATTGATTATAACAATTTCAAAATATTTCTTATCTTTTTGTCATGGTCGAAAGCCACTAAAATGGAAGTTACATAAAAATATCAAAAATGTATTTTTGCCATATATTTTGACTTTTTTCCGAAAGGAGTGAAATTAGTTTTTATTATTTTTCGACAGATGTCATATAAAATATAGTGTAAATATGCTAAAGGGAATTAAAATATTATGCTCCTTCCTTATATCAATTGTATAAGTTACTGCAATTTTGGTATATGTTTAGACATTTTATTTAATTATTAATTAATAGAAAAATATATTTCGCAAAAATGTTACATGATTATTTTTGAAAGAATCCTTTATGTACTATGATAAATTGAATTATTTGATTTACCATTGGAAGAGGCCTTTAAAATTCAGAGAATTTTGGGGTCATATTCACCCCACGCGACTAATTAAGGGTTATTGAGAATCGTTCATCAACTACTGAAATCAATTTGCTTAAAATTATATTATGCTTCTATATAAATATTGAAAAAATTGAAACCTCAAATTCATTTTCAGCTAAATATTGATATAAAAAATAGAAATAACATTCGATTTTAAGATAGAAGTGATTCAGTTGCTATCGAAATTCATAAAAATGAATAATTATACGGTAGTGTTATCCTATTCGATGGCTTCTGAAGTCTTTGAAAGAATAGTATCCTGAAGGGTAGACAAGCACAATGTATTATTAAGTTGCTGTTGGTATAACCCGCAGGATAAACTCTCGGCATGCCTGACTCAAGTACAATCCCGACGTTTTCGCTTCTAAGTGGCTGTTGCGAAGGGATTTGTTTAAGTCATGTGGGATTGCCACTTGCGTCCTGCCTTTTCAGAATAATGGGAACAATTCAAAAAATGTTCATGATACTATTAATAGTCTGTGTTGGTGATTCATGGATGTAATACAATTGGTATGCATTTTATGTAACTTGCTATTAGTTTTTCGTAGCCTTCGGAAGAGATTTGAAAGTAATATTAACGTGAAAAAACTACCGACCCAACTAAGCCAAATTTTCTTTTATCTTCTACGTATTAAAGCCTGAGTTCTGTAGACAAGTTTTAAAAATTAAACGAAACCATTTTATCGCTTCGAGACAATAGTATCGATTGTAATAGTTGCGTAACTAATCCATTATTGCAAATAAAACAATACTTAAAAATCATCAACACCAAACTCATACCCAGATAAGGTAACCATTCATAGATATAGTTGTAAAATATGTAGTCGCATATTCCGATCAAAATTAAGAATTGATCATAGAATTACCTAAAGCTAATGTCAATTAATTGATAGCAATTACTCAAACACACATAAAAGGTTTTATATAATTGAAAAAAACACCTTCGACTCCATTAGTTTTATTATGCACGAATCTTTGAATGGGGATGCATTAATTACCGATATTGGAAAATTAATTTATGTCTCTAGAATGAAGGTGTATTTACCTAATTTTAGACATAATTATACATTAACGCTCTCTTTCGATGAAATGCAGCTGCACATGGATAAACAAAAGCAAAGTTATTTTTCACCTCGTATTTTGGGGACTTATCATCAGTGGCACTTTTTCAAACCTAACAATGCGTATCCCGTTGAGATTTCTCGCAAAATTTAATGAATAATTAAAAAAAACAGTGCAGGAAGAAGCTTCTTGTTAGCATCCTAATTATTGCGAAGGTAATGGAACGTAAAACCCAGACATGCGAGTCGAGAAGTCACTTTCCCTAATTATGCTTACGTGTAATTAACTTGCTCCGAATAGAGACCTGCTAATGATACACTTTCACTTCCATTTAATCTTGGGAAAATTATAGAGCTAACTCGCAATATGCTCGGATCATCTTCGGAGGTTAATGCTCGGTTATAATCCCCTAAGACTTCTATTAATCTATTTGGCTCAGCGGTTGGTCGGCTTTCGTTGCATCACCTCATTTCCGCACGTGGATTCCACTTGGGTGGGGAGAGATGATCCCTTACAGTAACTCCTCTCTTTGTCTCCAAAGTACCAAGAAACTCTCGTCTCCGGCTCATTCTCTCCACGGAATCAAGCGAACTCTTCTTGGAGATCATCGCTGGGTCTCGTTAGTGGAGAATGTGGCTACTCTTAGTCCACTTGCAGTGAGGAGAGAAAGGTGAGTGATGGAGAAAGATGGAAAGAAGAGGAAAAAGTGTGAGGCTAAAGAGAAAAAGGCGAGAAATACAGGGAAATGAAAACAACTGAGCCGTTGAGAAATAATTAAAGTGTTGTGAAAACGAAATATAAGCAAGAACACCAAATTCCGTAATTCTGTGAACTAAAGATCTTCGTCGCTGAGCAAGTTCATTCAATTTTTTTATTCGTATGCTTAAAAAATGAAATCACTCTGTTACTTTGGGATTAATTCCCCTTTCTGAACCAAATTCTTCGATATTAAATTTTAATCTTCTTCGAAATAAATTACATAGCCAATATTCGAACCGAGAGAGTAATAGAATTAGATATGTCCATTAAATTTGTGATGCACTTCCTCCGAAAACTTTGAAAGAGGTTTTATTCTAAACCTTAACTATTATAACTGTTTACAATTATGTGTATTAAATAATCGAGATGTTCAGCAGCGAATTGTTTAGAAAAGGCTTGCTTCCTCTGCTTTCAGCTTTTATATTTACTCACTTTAAATTAAATCGATCACGACTTGGTTGGGTTTCTGTCAACATTTTCATTATTTTTAAGTTAAAAATAAAAAAATGCCGTAGATTCTTTACGGCGATGAAGGATTGGACGTGTTTGCAAATGAAATATTGAAAAGGACATAAGGACAGAGACCAAGAAACCATGAGACTCGCGGCCTAATAAATTTTGTTTATGAACCTACCCCGAGGTAAGGAATTTGTGTAAATGGTCCTTAATTCTGTATTTGAACAGAATTAAGGATAAGTACTTTTTTAAAGGGTTGGAGAAGGGATAATGCACTGTATTCCACATTATAAAAATAGATGTATGTCTATATATTCCTCCTTTTCAATAATTTGATTATAAGGAGTGAATTATTTATAAAAATAGAATGTGAAAGTTGAATGAAAAATTTCCTATACAACTTGAACGAATTTCTTTCTTCATCTTTACGGGTGTCCACATATGTACAGTTATGACTGGGTTAACTGTTTTTATTAGAAAGTAATTCTTGTTCATCTAAGTGACATCCATATCATTTCCAATTTCTTGAACACTTTGTTTCAATTCACACATTCATTCTTATTCACAGTCGAGGTGACGTAGGTTATTAATTGGCTGATTAGCAAGAAAAGGTACAACTTGGTGGAAATCTTTCATAAAAGTGCAAATTATTTTATTTTAAGGTAAAATTTTTATAATTTAACTCAGGAACGAAAGTGATGGATCCATACCACGAAGTTACGGCCCAAGTAGTTGATTCTATAATTTTACTCTTAAAAAATTCCAAAATAAAAATTTTCTTTGAGAAGGGCATCAATTATATTTCATTTACAAATAAAATAATTTGTTCCATCAATTTGCTATTTAGTATTCATAGCAAAACAGTTTCCCTGATACCTGAAATGGACGTTTCTAATTGATGACCAGCCTAAATGTACCATTCGACCATCACGTATTAGCGGTCTAAATATGTATATGCATAAAGAAATTAAATTAAAGATACCAGACATACTTGTTAATACCCATTTACCCACCTATTTACCTATATCAAATTGAATGATATTATTGACAGTCTTATATTCAAGAAAAGTAGTTCAATATGCAACAGCCAAAATGAAGATGAAAGAGACTGATTCGCGAAAAATACATTCTGAAGTTCTATAGGCACTAGAATTTCTGAGGAAATTCATTGTTTCGAAATTCTTCGTGTGTGCCGAAATCCGTGGGAAGTATTTACGATTTCAAAATCTTTCCGTAGAAAACCATCCAGAAAAGACGATGAAGTTAAAACTACCAAAAATGCCTTAAGGGAAACAGGGGTAGTCGTTAGTTGGGAAGATAGGAAGAAAACACAATGGAAGACATTGAGATAAGAGTTGGAGCGAAATGGGATGTGAGGGAGACGAGTGGTGAAAGTCATGAGTGAAACTTTGAAGATGAAGTAGAGGAGAACACGAGTTTTGGATTAGTAGAAAGAAAACAATTAGAAGGAGAAGGACGGGTTTGAGACGATTTCAGAGAGGTAAATGCAAGCAGGAAAATGGTCAGAATGATCCGCGTGGAAGATAAAAGGATTTGTGAGTGGAATTTTAAAGCTCGGAGTAGAAAACATTTGGAGGTGAAATTTACGTTGTCATTAGGGTTGCTACGTGTGAAACCGTGATAAAAATACGTGGATTTGCTTGAATCTACGACGAAAACAGAATTACTGGCATGGTTTCTAATTGTTGGGCCAAGATTAGAGTTTAAGCTCTTGAAACTCTTAACTTACACTCTCCAGGTCGTTACAATTGTTTGTTGAAATTGTGGTCATTCTGGGGCTTCTGGAACTTCTTTATATTCAATTACGAGCTGAATAATCTTCGTGTAAACCATGGAAGTACTAAATTCTTATATGCTAAAATTAGCAACACTGAATGGAGAATGTAATTTTAAATTTAATTAATTAATGAATATTTTTATTTATGATTATCAAAATACGCTGAACTTTCCAGAATAATTGCCCCTGAAGGAATCTTCTTTGAATGATTTCGATAAAATGAGTTAATATTAATCGTTTTATATATATTACAGAGTAAGACTATGACTACCCATCACTCTCGAATCTTTATTGAAGGAATACATGAATTTATTTAGAGTATCTTTCGCCCGTACTATTGATTTTAATCTATTTTTTGAATTGATGATTAAGCCTCAATATTCGATTTCTTGAATTATTGCAATTTACTCGTTTCTCATTCTCATTCCAGATTACACATTCCTAAACAGCGATGAGTTAAGCGTAGATAATTGTTTCAGCGAAATTCTTGGTAAATTTTTTGATAACATCTAGTGTAATGCAAGTGTAGAAATTATTAAGGTAACAACAAGATTTAGAACCATTAACAAGTAACCCCGATTACCTAATGAGGCCAAATTCCAACTTTATGAAATGTGGAGTTCGAGAATCGATTAAGCATTTAGAAGTAATAATTTTCAAGGCTACAGAATATACTCAAATAAATTTTCTTGAGTTTTGAATGGAGATTCGATCACAATCAATCAAAATACGCGTTTTTAGTTACTTTCTTCAACGTATTACAAATCCAAGCTTTAATATTCTGCACAAATAAAATATAATTGTCAGTAACTAATAGTGTCCTTATTCAAATGAAGATCGTGTGTCCTTGCCATTTTCTTGAATATTCAATAACGGAGCAATCCTCATTCAAATGGTAATATAATTATTTTCAGAAATCAGTAGAGCTACTTGCATTCGCAGTTTTTTTGTTACTCATTTTTTTAATTAAATCGAGTAAAAAGTACTAGAATATTTTTCGTTCGACAACTTTATTTAAAAAAAATAAGATGTAGAATGTTACATGTAGAAGCTGCAGTTTAAAATTTAAATAAATGTAAAAGTATTAATAAATGCGGCATCAAGAATCATCAAATTGAAGACCAAACGCCCACAAAAATATGACAACACACCTTAAATAGCCAACTCTTGATCCTTCAGACCACAGTATCTTGTTCATTGGGTTATGTAAATAGAAGTTATGAATACAAGTCGAGGTAAAAGGTGGAAGCATTTATTTTACCTATCGCCTCTGAAAGTATATTCTTCCTTATTAGCGAGTTAAAGTTTCAAAACATTCAATCTACCTGAATATAGCTGGATTAGATTATGAAAAACAAAATACCTCATTCAAGTCTCTCATATAATTCAAAATTTCCTGGAACTGAAAGCTCAAAGAGTAAATTCCATTGAGGAAAAAATATGTCAACGATTAACACCGAAAATCATTAGCAGAACTTCAAAGGATGATGTATTCTCCACAGGAGTGGAGGGATCCATTTTAATCAAACAAAGCTGACTGTAGCCTCTCTTCTCATGAAAGATATCAACTTCGGTTTGGAGGCGGAGATGTCTTCATATCATAAACACGGATAGAATAAAAGATCCATTATGACGGGGGCAGTTTTTCAAATGAAATCAAGGCTTTCATTGTTATTGTGTTTTTCTGAGAGAGAGGAAAACAGGATACATACAAGAATAAAAAACAAATTCTATGTATACCATAGGCATTATCAAGTCTTACAGAACATGTGTTTCAAGGAGTACCTCCATAGGTAATTCAGATGCAAAGGGAAAACAATACATTCTAGTTTCGTGCGGTGAAAGAAATTCTTTAGAATGGATTTAGGTAATTTCTTGAAAGTCATCCTCTTAAAAACATTTTGACTAAAGTGATTATTAAGGGAATTACTAGTTTGCTACCGTAAATTTCAACGATAATAAAACTTAAATAAAACTTGAATAAAACTACTCAAACGAAATCTATGGATATTTCATCCTGAATCACATTATTTTAAATACAACAGTGCCATTTTAAACTGAATCACAATATAATTTATTCGACCTGTGGTTAAACCTTGGAAGGTATTTCAGTAAATTGTCTTTTTATTACAATTTCTGAAAATAAACTGATTGCTTTGCTATTAAATGTGGAAGGCAGGATAAAGTGATCAGTGACACTGATATCGTGACGATGTGGAAACATTTCCATACATTTTCTTTGAATAGATCTAACAGAAATTATGAAAATGATTATTTGGCAGAAGGGTAAACTATTCGGAATATATAAGAGAGGAGGATTTTATTTAGATGTTATCTGATACTGAACTGTAACATTTCATTACATCCAATTTACAAAATAACCTTGTATACGATCCATTTTATTTTGCAAAACATGTTGAGCTTTCATGCTTTCAAAACCTTCACCAGCAGTTCTTTATGACAAGAAATTGCCTCTTCTCATGGCACTTAAAATGAGAAGAAGAGCACTGGTCTTGGCTCTCAATTTTTTTAGACTAATTACTGCGGAGATTTACCTGCTCTTGTAAAAACCTTCACCTCTTTTCTCACAGAAATGAGAGTTATTTATGTACTAAAATTCATTAATTCTGCTTCCTGCAAAACTAACAAAGGCTAATCTCTCTATGTTTTCAGTGATCTAGCTGATCACAGGGCAGAAATATAGGTTTACTGAAGAAGTTTATTTCCCGCAAGTAAAGTACACTTAATGCACCCAAGAGAAAAGGAAGTTTCAGAAAACAAGTGATACCAAATTATAGATTAAGACTCTCATCTGAGGTATGTCGTAGTGGCTTAAGCTTCCTTATGACTCAGCCGTTGCTTTCTCTCCACCAGAAGACTGATTTAACCACAAACCCTTTATTTCTCACTAAAATCACGATCTTGTTATCCTTAAATTCTTACAATAGGAAGCCCTTCTATACACAGGCAACTCTTTGGTAAGTTTAAATTAATCCCAGGCATTAAAATGAGAAATTTTTACATAAACATAATGCAAAATATTTTCGTAGTATACAAATTATTTTTCAAAGACGGTTATGGTTCCCGTTTAATGAAATAATGCAATACCTAGCGGTTACTTGATTTAATTTTTTGTACTCAGTTGGATATGCAAATCAGAGATTTGTTCTATGAATATTATTGGGATTATAAAATTTTGCAAATACAAACTACATGATGTAAGGCATTTGTGGACTCAAGCACTTGTGTTGACAGTGAAAAATGTTATAATCGTATTCTGAATTGAAAACTGCTGGATATTTTTAAAGAAAAGTTGCTAGTACTCATGGCAGGTCTCAGAGAGACAAAGTCGTGACAGAAATGATAAAACCGCTTGCTCGAGAGATTTTAAAAAAGGATATAAACGGAATGGGAGAAATATTTCTCTCTGTGAGAGTAACTTAGGGTTGCGGAAGAAAGTAGAACAGCCTGGGAAAACAAGATTTCGTCAGAAAATTGCGCATGAATACTAATTTTAGCCAAGGCCACAAGAAAGTAAGGCAAATATATATAACAATAAAGAAGTGCTTTATGATTATGGAGTTAACTGGAGCAAAACCCGGCTGTTTTTTTTAGAAATTTTTAGTAAGTGGTAAAACTTGTAAGGACAGGTGAGATCCATGAAATGGCGGATCAGGGTGTAACATATGTGAGCAAAGGTTTGTGTTCGACATTAAAAATCACAAAAGTGACGCGAACGAATTATGAATTTCCATTTATGTGTCTTATTGCAAACGCAAATGTTCAGATGACAGCAAAAACTCATAACGTTTTAATTTCGAGTACTATTTAATTAATTTTGAAAACGAAAATTAAAAATAACTTTAAAAATTGCAGAGCTAAAATTTTACTGTTGGCAAATTATATTAGAATCTTGAAACGTGTCCATCGATTAATTGTCAGAACTTTGGAAAGTACCTATCAATATTTAAGCAATTTGAAACGATTTGGAAGACTCTTCCACGCTCTATTAAAGAACCGTTATGTAATTTAGTTTCACAGAACGCACCAAAGTTCTGATAATAGCATATGATAATCTACAAAAATGTCAAAGTTAAATATTGGTAAATAAAAACGTGAAAATAGGGGAGCCATACATTATTATTATTATTACTATAATTGTCGTCACATTCGCAACTTTTACATACATTCAGGAAGAAGAACCTTATATAAAACGCAAACACATATGTAGTAAACGAGATCCTCTTAGCTTCCACGTAATGATTTTCCAATTAACTCTAAGCCTTCCTTCTAAAATATCGTTATGCTCCTAAAGCAATCAAGATATTGTTCTTAAATGGAACGTCGATCGAGGGAACGACGTTGGGTAGGCTTTCAAAGTGTTTAATCGAGATTTCCCAGAACTCTCCCAAGTTCGCTTTCCCCTGACAATCTCCCCTTTGAGCTCCTCTTTTCTCTGCGGGTTCATCCTCGACACTTGAAAGGAAATTGCGCGCCTCAAACGTGCTTTTGGAGAAGTTTCTACCAATGTCCACTCTGATGAAGGCGCACTTTCACCGCGCGGACGTGAAGGGAGAAATCCCAATCATTTGTTTGACGTAATTCAAGCCATTACAGCAGGTGAATCAATCCGATGCATTCAGCTGTGAATTTGAATCGGAATTATGCTGAAAACAAGGCAGGAGAGCAATGCGAAATTGATACCAAGCACAAATAATCCCAAGTATTACCTCTCATTTATATCTTCATAATTTGTTTTACATTTTTTAGCGTTAAAACATATAGTTTAGTGAGATTTTTACTCCTCCTTCTAATGGGGACCATATAAACTCTTCAAAAGTATATTCTTTGAAAACAAATTCATTGAAAAAATCATATATTTATTAATTATTATTAATAATTGATTCTTCTAAATAGATACCTATCAAATGAATCTGAAGTAATCCAAATATTTTATTAAAGCAACAAAGTAGTTGAAATCTATTCAGTTAATGAAAAATTTAAATTTAAAGCTTTGAATCTCCTTTAAGGTTGGGTTAACTTGGGCTGGGTGTCGACATCGCATTTATTTCGAAGACTTTTCCTGTAACCCTCTTAATATGTGAAATTCTCAAGGATTTCTTACTTGTTCATGTTCAAATTTCTAACGTTTCTCTAGCTATCACCTTAAATTGAAAACCTGACGATGGACTGAATTAAAATTGGAGACTACTCAAGCTTGTCCGAATAATGTCATAATAAGACTAAAAGTCATAATAAGACTAAATAGCCAAAAACAACATTGCATACCCCTGTTTACCTTGGGGCTCTTTAGCTGAGGTTTAATGTTATTAAAGTGACGTGAACTATTTTTCACATCAATGGAGGGAGAAGTGTTTCTTATATGTTTCCGTAATTAATTTCCGTAATAACTTCCCACTTTAAGGGAGTTAACTATTATACAGCTGAGCTGCTCTAATTTTCCACAACAATTATCATCGAGAAAATAAGGTTTGTAGCATTAAATATCACCAATAAAATCAGAATTAAATTTGAAAATGTATTTTATAATGTAGTTTCAAGAATTTTACCAGTTAACGAAAGTCTCCTAGCCTCTGATTCAGGGACAAGTTTTTTAAGAGATAAAAATGTAAATTTAAATGTCTCACTAGGATTTTATCGCTCTCCATGTTTACTTAAGAGATATGTTTTGATAACAATATTTCGCAAATATATGGAGTCAAAGATACTTATATCTATCATTTTAATTACTTTGTTACACATAAATGTCCTATAAATAACTAACATAGGTTCGATTTACAAGATATGAGCGAAATATTTTTTTAATGTACTGTATTTACTTGAGTATAGATGATATTTGATGAAAATATAATGTGTAGTATTTGATGACACCTTAAATCTTCCCTGAATATTGCTGTTATTAAGAAATTTATATGAATTTTTAAATATAATGAATAAAGTACTCAGAGGGAAAAGACGTAGTAATAGCGAAAAGAATCATTTTCTGTTGGATAGATGATACTGACATAATTAGGATAACTCATTCAAAGCTCTGTACATAACTTCTGGAATCAAACGTAGAGTTCAAAAAGAACAAATATGATAGAAAATATTCGAGAAATGACTAATGTCAGAATTTTAATTAAGTCTCCCAATAATACATTATATGCTCTTATTTGAAAATTAGATCTACATAACGGACAATTTCAATCCAGGTTTGCCTAGTTTAGAGTCTACTTAAGCCAGTGATTCATTATAGGCTTGGAAATGATTTATAAAGTAGCTTCATGACGAGATGAGTAATTGACTCCAAATTTAACTTAAAATTAGTGAAAGGGTGCCGGCTTTCACCTTAAAGTTAAATTGATCATTTTAGGTGATAGAGAGGAAATATAACTGGAGAGATGAAATATTTTTTAATATTTTGCATATATATATTTATATATATGTAAGCGTTTTAATATTTATTTATTTATTTAAAATTACACTGCAAATAAGCCAACAGGCCTGGTGACAGCGGTGGATATATTTTTCTACCTGAGGAATAATAAGTAATTGAAAAATTCATGTTTGAATTTGAAGTTATTGAATGTTAATATTGGTGTATAAATTTCATCATTATCGATGTCTGTGCAATTGCAGACGATATAGATCAATTTTATCAACCACTATAAGAATAAGTGAATTGTCTTCAAAACGCAATACTACTTTCGAGGTTATGAATAAATTGGTCTATGAGCCATTACCAACGGTAACTAATCATGTCATCCAAAAGTAGAGCATAGAACCGTTACTTATTCATGTGCTAAGTAGAGTAAAGAGAATACGAAGTTAACGCTCGCAAAAACGGGTTGATAATTTTTTCAGAGCGAGGTAATCCCTTCCAAGCTGGCTTTCTTGCGGTCCATTGCTCAGTGTCTCCTTCCGGTGCGGAGTGCGCCCTATTTCGAGCCAATCTTTCCCACATCTTGGCCTATTTTTATTTCCTCTCTTCCCACACGGCGTTTACTCCGTCAGAGACGAATTTTCCTAGGAATTGCAAACTGCCACTTTCGCGGACTTGCCCTCCATCAAAAGAAGGGACAAGAGGACTTACGAACTGGGCATTTTTGAATGTCCACTCCTTCGAAGAGAAAACAATTTGTGAAAACTTTAGGCATTTCATGAGAGAATGATAATTAATTTAAAAACTTATCTCGTACATGTTTTTGATATGGATTAAATCAAAAATAAAGAAAAATAAAATGCTATTGATAATTATCAATGTAGCTCTAAACAAAGGATTACCTGGATACTTAAGCTCAAAGGTAATAGAAGTCGCTTACTTGAAATATCTCTTTAGCTATATGTATCTTAATATCTAGTTTTACCTGAAATTTAATTATAGAACCAAGATTGAAATATCCTCATTAAAATATATACCAAATATCATCTAGCGATGACTGATGGAATTTCATTATAGAAAAATCATTCATAGCAACACTTGTACAAAATCTACAGGAAAAATTATTACGTTCGCCGATTTCAGCACAACTTACGTTTTAGTAAGAACTGAATAACAACTTATAGAGCAAAGAGTTCAGCACACAGTTACAGGTCCATCTTTCTCCCTGTCATCACATATATGAATTTTTGCTCTGCGCTTTTCTTTTGTTCTAATGATGATGTGAGTTGCGCTGAAATCGGGTACGTGTTAATTTTTCTTATAGGTATTTTACAAGTGTTGCTGTTAAAGATTCTCCTACAGGCAATATTCTATTACTAAACAAATAATCATATTTTCTAAAACTTAAGAACATAAGACTTCAAACGTATCCATTGGCTTTAGTACTTAAATTTTTTAGTTTCCCTGCTATTATCTCTGCCGCAACCTCATTCTCACAGATTCTTAACACGGAGCATACCTATTTGAGCAATAATTAATTAAATAAGGATACAAAAACGAAATTTAAATTCAATTGATGAGTAAATGAATATCATAAAAACATACCATATTACAGTGCAACTTGCGTTTCGTAAATTGTTAATTTTCACAAAGTGTATTTTCACTATGGAATTCACTATACACTACACTATACACTACACTATACACTATAGTAAGATTCATTTGAAAAAAGATATTTCTAAGTCAGTTTTTTAGAGTTAGGTTATGCAGCTTTTTTATTAGCTTGCAATAAGTGACAATGTATTTTTAAGATAGTGTGAGTTTATGGTTTAGAATGTGAATTTTATCTTTGCTAAGCAATTAAGCTGGTAAAGAGCAAATGAAAACATTTATTTTCTGTTAATGTACAGCCCCCACCACGAAAACCTAAATAACATCAGAATAACACTAAGGAAGAAATGGCTGTTCTGAACAATACCACAGAATAAAATTACCACAGGTAAAATCAGTTTTAATGTTATCATATTATCATCAGGCTTTTAACCAGTTGCACCTTTTATTTACGTTATGGTATAAGTAGTATATACAAATCATCCATAAGTATTAAGCAATGAATTGCCGCTAGATACCATTGGTAAAGATTAATTTTATTAACAAGATTGTTCCATTTACAGTAAAACTTCTACAACAGACCACCTCTATTAAACGACCACCTCCGCAAACGGCCAAGTTTTCAAGGCACCGATTTTTTTCCCTATACGCTTAATGTTAAAAATACTTCTCGAACAGACCAGACCATCCCTCTGGTTACGACCGGATATGAAGTCGTCGTGAAGGCTACTGTACATTTTAAGTTATCGAGTTGCATGAAAAAGGAAAATCGGAGATAAAGTTGGCGGATTTGCTTAACTGTGGAAAAACTCAAATAAACAAAATCATTAACGAAAACGTTGATCTCCGCAAAGAATGGGAAGATTTTAAGTTCACAGGAGTGAAGAGAATGAGGACAGAAAAATTTCCAGACGTAAATGAAGCATTATTGGAATGGTTTATAACAGCACGGTCCAAGAATATCCCAATAAGCGGAGCTCTGATGAAAGAAAAAGCCCTAGAGATCGCAGAGGCCCTTGGAATAAAGGACTTCAACGCAAGCAACGGATGGCTCGACAAGTTTTGAACAAGAAACAACATTGTGTGGAGAAGCTGCCGATGTAGATGAAAATGTCTGTGATGATTGGCAAACAAGACTTCCATTTCTCTTAGCAGGATACGATGACCGTGACATTTTTAATATTGATGAAACTGGTCTCTTTTTCCGTGCTCTCCCAAATAAGAGCATGATGCTCAAGTCGGCAGACTCCAAAGGGGGGAAACAAGCTAAAGAAAGAATGACTATAGCGTTTTGTGTTAGCGCAGCAGGAGAGAAAATGAAACCTTTGATGATTTGGAAATCTAAGAATCCACGATGTTTTAAGCGTAAAGACATCACTCAGCTTGGAATTCATTGGAAATCAAACCGCAAAGCTTGGATGACATCTTCAATATTTGAGGAGTGGTTATTAGAGTTCGATAAGGAAATGGAGAAAGAAGGTAGAAACGTGCTTCTTAATTTAGATAATGCGACTTGTCACAAACATCAAGCTGTGTTAAAGAATGTGAAACTGTTGTTTTTGCCGCCAATTGCGACCTCCAAGCTTCAACCCCTAGACCATGGCGTTATCAAATGGTTCAAGTTAGAATACAGGAGATACGTTTTGAGATCCATTATTGCAAGAATGGATAAATGTGAAAATGCGACCGACCTGGCCAAAAAGATAACAGTTGCCGACGCCGTGGGATGGACCAAACGCGCCTGGAAGGACTTAGATGCGGACTTAATCACTAAGTGTTTCGCCAGTTGTGGACTCACTAATTCCGAATTGGAAAAAATATTTTTTTATTTCGATGACTCTGATGCTATTGGTGAAATAGAGGAGCCTTCGCAATTGGCGGGGATTGATTATGATCCGGAGTCTCTGGAGTGCGAGGACAACTTAGAATGCTTTGATTATCTCAGCGAAAATTGGGAAGACCGCTTAATACAGGATGCTATTGCCCAAGGTAAGCGTGCATATAATTTTTTTTAATCGTTATGCTTAAAATATTTAAAAAAATACTAAGACTTATATTTTATGCCTTTTATAGGCGCAAATTCAAAATCTGAAGATGAAAGTTCCCCTGCTGACATCATTCAACAGGCGGTCGAACCTACGATGACAGCGCAGCAAGCGTTAAAACAAATAGACTATATGATTTTAAATTTGAAAACGAAAGACAATTCAATAAGTAGTCTATCTTCAGAACTGAAAAATAGATGGGAAAAAGAAGGTACCTTCTGAAAAATCAAAAAAAATGAAACAAATAGAAATTTCCTCTTATTTCAAAAGAAAATAAATACTTATTGTAAAAAAATAGTACGACTTCGTTTTTTGTATATAATTAAAATAAAAATAATAAAATTAGACTGCATATTTTTCTTAATATTTACTACTGAATAATTATTTCTAAATCGATAAAAACGTTTTAAGCAGCTCAATGTTAATACTTCTCAAAGAGACCAACCCCCCTCAACGACCGATTTTCCACAGAACGGAGGGTGGTCGCTCCCGAGAAGTTTTACTGTATCTGCTTTTTTTCTTCATCCTTGGAAATCTTTGTTAAGCATGTAGAGAATCAGTTAACTTAATAATATTACTATACAACCTACAAGAGATAACTTCTTTGAAAAGTTTGTATGAGATTACGCTGGGAAAATTGGTTGCCACTTGAGCGTTTTATGAAATTTAAGCTCTTATTGTACGAAACGGTGGCAGACGGCCGTAAACGGAAGATGGATGACGAAATCAAGGATTTTTCACTGAGTTAGAACTTCAGTCTTCCGAGAATATCTGAGGACGATGACCTCACGTTGAAGTCTGTTCCCGAATCGCAAACAAACTAAAGAGAATGGTACGGCTGATAACACACGAACAGATGGGTTCCTGAGTGATGTGGCTTAACGTTCGCGTTTGACCAACGTTGGCGTAAAATGACTAACAAAGGACTTGTCCATTCCGACTTCACTTGAAGCGGTTTTGGGTAACCTCACAACACCATCTGTTTTTTATTCTACTCTTTCAGCGTCTCTCTCCCTTGGCCAACTAAGAGAATATAATTTTAAAATAAATGAGTTGAGTGGTTCAGAAATGGGTATACGTTTTGCTCTTGTCAATCCTGTCCTTGCTTAAAAACCTCTTTTATCCCTGATGAAGCAGAAACACGTGAGCTTACACATAATGTGACTGCTCTCAAAGATACACGGAAGGTCAGCACTCGCTGTGAAATCCAAACCCAACGTGGCTGTAGCGCATTCACTTTGAAATCGCCTTCTTTTAAAGGCGTCTAAATTGGAAGAACATCAACGAGAGGCAAAAATCATAACAAAAACTACCAAAGGAAGGTTATTATCGTAAACTGTGTATAATACAGCGATTTTTTACGAGTTCATTGCTGAAATGAGTCAATAAATGATATTTGTATATATAGTCGTAGAAATGTTATTTATATTTCTTTTTTCTCAAGTGTCATAATTAATTATCATTATAAAATTACGTTATTTACCTCAGAAGACCCTGAATGGTCAACTAAGTGATCCTAAACAAACACTGCGAAAATGATTCTGATTTTTATTCAAATTCTTAGAAAATACAAATGGCATATCTGTATTATATACTATAATTTAACACGTAATTGACAAAATTAGTTTAAGATAGTTAGACTATATGACTCAATTCTAAATTTGTTATACATTTGTGTCAGAATTTTAGGTTAATATGTTATAATTTGCTCTTTTTTTGTAAATTCTAAGGATTTTCTATTTTTCTTGTCTTATATAGCTCTTTTATCTACTACCATATTTAAATTTAGCTTTATATGTGTAGTTTTCGCAGGTTTTACACGCCCCCTCCTATTGAGGGTATTTTCCTGCGGTGGAAATTCTTTCCTATGCTCTTAGCTTAGGTTTTTAAATCACAAAGTAGTTTTCTTCTCTGTATTTTTGCAATGTATCTATTTTTTCTGTTCTCACATTGCAAAGGGTTAGGTGTAGAAGTGACTTGATAGTCTCAATCTCGCCCTGAATGAATTCCTTTATTATTATTATTATTAGTTATAAAATGGCTTTCATGTTAGATTATACTCTAAACATCTTTAAACATGAAAAGGAAGAGTTTTTATCGTTTGTATGAACTTTATTTCATCACCTAAAGTATACTATTAATGGAGAATATAAATATAAAATAATAAAATTCATCAAAAATATTTTTTTAAATTTATCCAGCAACTTTTTTGGCATGAAATTGAATCTTCATACAAAGTAATAGAAAATAGATAAACGTACAAGTACACAGCAGTTTAAGTGAGAAATATTTCCTAGTGGCATCTCTATTATATCTGTTTCAATTACACCTTCTTCGCTGGCTTTTTGTATACTTTTTCCAGGCTCCCATCGTCTAAAGCACCGGCATTCTTGTCTCCACTACGTCAACCGAGGGAAAACTTTTCACAACATTTGGTCAGGTAGAAAGAGGGCACCACCGTCTCCCTTTTGGGTCCACTTTGAAGGAGAAAGGACAGAGAAAGAGAGATTTGGATAAAGGGTGCTCAGGAGAAAGTTGCGAGAGATTGAACGAGGTGGATAGAAACAGGTAGACGGTGAGGATAAGAGATAGAGAGGATGTTGGGGAAGGAAACAATGGGAAGGGAGTTACAGTGGGATTAAGGCAGAGAGTTGATGAGGTTGGAAGAGAAAGTTGAGGGTGGACCGCTAGAGAGAGGGAAATGGGAGAAGAAGAGTGATAAAAGAAGATAGATAAATAAATGAAAAGGAGAGATAGAGGAATATCTATAAAATTATAATACCGATCCGATATATTACGGAGATGAATGACACAATTCATTATAGATTTGACCAAACAATTATTAAAATATTTAGTAACATTTTACAGAAAGATACATTTTCCGAGATTAAAAATTCATATTTTTAATATTGTCTATAATATTTGTAGAATAATTCTAATTTCTTCCACTGTTGAAGTATAAGCTACATGAAGATATCCCAATATAACAGACTTAAATAATTACATGAAGACACATTTTACATGGGCATATCTTACTTCAGCGATTGGTATTTAAGTAAGATGGTCAGTAGATACAATAACATGTTTTGAACTGAACGTAAGCTGGATCTATTACAAAAAATAAGGCTGTTTTCATAAAGGTAGTCCTAAAATTCAAAGTTACAGTATACTATTGTAAAAATAAATGTGAATTTCATTACTAAAATGTCACGTTAACAATACGCACAAAGATTTTCCTCGTACTCTGACTATCAATAGCCACAGGCCTAAAAGCGTGTCGCAGGGTCTTAATGTAGTAGCAAATTATTATTTTCTCGTAGAAAAATAAAAAGTTTTCCAGTAAAATATTCCCCAAATAATGTATGTCATAAGAAATGAAAATAAATGCACTACGTAATTTCCACGGAAAAGTTTAATCCAAAACGACCGGTTTCGGCTCACGCCATCATCAGGTAAGTACACAGAGATGCAGCACACATATATATATCAAGAGAGTTTTGAGGGGAGGGTAAGGAGAGGAGAAGGGTTGGTAAAGATATATTCATTGGTTACAAAGTCGTCAGCTGCAGTTATTTCCAAAATTTCTAAAGCGTCGAGCTTCCTTCCCTTGGGCTGCCGGTGCAACAGCTTCGCGGAAAAGGAGCTGGTGTGGCCGCACTCCAGGAGGTGGGCCGCGAAGGCTGATGAGTTGGGATTTTTAAGGCGGTAGCTCCGTAGGTGTTCCTGCTCTCGTATCCTCAGGGGACGCCCCGTTTGGCCCAGGTAGATCGCCGGACAATCGTCGCACCTCAACTCATACACCCCAGAATAAGTGGAGGGATCCCTTTTGTCCTTAAGCTGAGCATAGATTTTAATGTATGTCATAAACCGAAGAGTAAATCACAAAAGATGAAACTCCTCCGAAGAAAGATTCATAGTTCAAATTAAAATTAAAAATATATAATTTTTAATAATTATCTCGTAATATTCTAGAAAATGTAAATGGATTTCTAAAATCAGAATAAGAAGAAATGGGAAAAGATGATTATAAAATAGAAAAAACTCAAATTTGAAATAAATCAGTTAGTTGTTAGTCTAAGAAGGTATATAAATAAATATATTTTAAGCTATGTACTTTCAAAAAAGAATAAATAAAAATTGATAATTCTGAGTAAATTATGAACAGCACACATATTAAGCTGCTCAAATTATGTAAATAATTCTGGAAGGTGAGTAAGATGCAATACACTCTAAAACGAGACGGATGGAAGATTAAATATACCTTACTGATAATTAAACACTCTGCAATTCAAAGAAAAGGAATTTAGGACGTGACTGCTCGTGTGGGAAAGCGAATCATCAGTGTAGGAATGTTACAGCTTCTGCATTTAGATAAAGTTGAGATGATAGTTATTTTACAAGAAAACGAGATCTTATTTCGAATTTAATCCACTTATATTATTCTTTACGGTTTACCATTATGGTGCAGGGGAATGGAAAGAAAGAACGAAGGGAATAAGGTCATAAGTTTTACGGAAATTGCGCATTCGAATTTTTAGGCAAGAGATGCAGTTGACCAAATCTGATAACGTTTTGATGGAAATCAATTAAAAAAGAATGCATAGGAAAGCATGGTCATTAAAGCTTAATGGTCCTAAAGGAACATGGAATAAGTGCAAGAATAGATGAACTTCTTAAATTTATAAAGCTACCCAAATCACACATTTAGATACAAAATATAAGGGGGTAAAGAGATATTGAGAGGTAAACGATGGGTATCAAAATGGAGTTAGACGGCGCCATTTCATTTTCAGGTTTTTAGGGAAGTGGTTCGCTCGTTCGAGATAGCCCAAGACAGAGAAGAAAGGGCGAACTTTCACCCTCCCACGTCCCTCTCTCCACCCATCACCACTTTATCCTAACTCTCATACACAGGGATACATGGGCAACCTTAGGGTTCGAAGAGCTATAAAAGATAAGAGGGGGAAAGAGCGTGATAGTCTTTCTTGAATAAAGAAGCGTTTGAGATTTGTCAGGTGGAGAGTGACAGTTTAAAGGGTGGGAACACTCCTTCCTTACTCTCTTCTCGCGACGAATGGCCTTCGGTTTATCTCAACTTTTTCAAGTGATCAAAAAGACTTCCGTTTCGCTTCGGCTTGCGGACGTGTTAACTGTTATTCGTCCTTGAGCCTACGCTCAGCACAAGTTTTCAGTGAGCATTTTTAACTTCTGTGATCTTTTAGAAGTAACGCCTCTCTAAAGGAACCTTCAAAGCAGTAATTCCTCTCTTTCCTTTAGGCGATGAAGTATTTTTTATAATGAATATGTAAAAAGAAAAGCAAACGAGGCGGTTTCATCCTTCGATTTGGGATACTTGAGAAGTAGTTCAAATTGGGAGGAAAGAAAATACTCAATGCCTATCTGATAATTATTTTGCCTTAATCTGGCCAAAAACAAATTACTTTACATAGATTTAGATCTGCAGGATTCTGATGTAACGTTAATTTTTTAGGATCTATTTGAAATAAGTAAATTTCTTTTTCAATTGATGTGTTAACTTTAGACTTTCAGAGTTAGACAAAATATCATTAATACGTTGCAGATTTTATGGAGTTGTGTGAATATGGAATAAATTACGTAGTAAATAGTTACATGTTCATGTAAGATTGCTCTGTCCCTTCGATATGACTTTATCAGGTAGGATTTGCTTTAGTATGAATATTTCAATATTACAAAGAATTAACTTTTCCCAATAACACACTTACGACTATAAAATATTTATACATTTTTGTTCATAAAGTTAGTTATTAATGGGATTAGAGAAACATTTACAGTGAGATGACAAATTCATCGATAAACTGAAAACTTTCAAGTGATACTTGGTAGATATTATCCATGTTAAACACAAGGAAGAAAGTAAAAATTTGTACGATCCAATAAATAAATTCTCCAATTTATAAAACAATCCATTTATTCTTGAAAACCTCATCAAAATAGCTAAATCAAATATATAACAGTAATGAATATAATCTCCTCTACATTAAATATAATCTTTCGATAATTTCAAGTACTCTCACCGTACAAAATATGCCTATCCTTAAAAATTGAATTTATGAATTGCTACGGATATAACTCTCAAATAATTTCATAATGTTTCTCTTAGATAAACACGTAAAAAGAATAACAATGAGCATTTAATTCGACAATTCACAATTTCTAATTCTCCGATTGTAGACATGCAATTATAAAAACAAATCTGTTGTTAGGAAACCTCCATCAAACTTTTGAATTGCAAATACCCAAAATGTCAAGCCTTCGCGAAGCTTTGATAATCGCTGGATCCTCGCATAGAAAAGTCCCTTCTGATCTCATTAGCGCTATCTTTTCGCGCGCTGTTGATTTTCGCCCAGACTCATCGCTCGACGCAACAGGCGGATGCCCCGGGAGATTTAGCGGAGGGCCACATTGCATCAGAAGAATCTTCTTTTATTTGGACTTTCATTTCTGATCCCACGCGATCACCTCATCTTCCCTCCGCCAATCCAATTCCTTCGTTTCGAGTGGTTCCGTGTAAATTGAGCCGCCCTCCTTCCAAACGCCTCCTAAAAGCGAGCTAAACTTCGGGAGTGGCTGACAAGGTGAATAGAAAGTCTAGGAACTCCCTCTATTCCGATAGCCATTTCGCCCAAGTCCCCTATTTCTCCCATTTTTCACTGCCTCTCAATCCCCGCACACTAATCTTCCGCGCGTTTACGGCACGTCACGCGAGAGGCCTTGCTTCAAGGCGAACCAATATTTCTTCCGAAGTGTCGCCTTCGTTCTCTCAAATCAAAAGATATCTGGCGGGAAAAGGGATTAAAAAATGTGTGTCGAGTCGCGAGGATGAACTGAATCTGTTTCGGCTCTACCCGTTTATTAAGGCAACATCCTGAAAGGAAAACGACAACTGTGGTGAAGAATTTATCCAAGGAAAATGAAGCGACGTTAATTCGTACAGTAATACATTGGAAAGGTAAAGTTGGTTGGATATGGATAGAGATGAGACTTCTAAAATAGATTTTTCTGGAGCTAAGTCATGTAAAATGAAATAATATAGAAAATCATCGCCAGTGTACTCACTAGTATTATTTAAATTGTACCTAGGTGGCATAAGAAGATGAATAGAGAAATACAAAAATTAAACGAGAAGTAAAGACTGTTTATAAAGAAAGTTTAGAGATAAGCTTTGACTATTTTTGAAGAATACATTTCACGCGAATTATAAATTAAATCATGTTTTACAGGGAATCAATATTAATTTAAACATATAATGCATGTGAATATACAGGTATGTGTATCTGCGGATTTTCAACTCTTTTTTTGTTATCGTTTTCTTACTACATCGAAATGTATTCAAATAATAAGGAAATATAAGCAGAATCAATATCATAGCATTACTTCGCTTGCAAGTAAACTACTTTTTCTATAAAGAAAATGCTAACATAACTTAAAGAGTTTCTAACAGCCATCTCACTAATAAAATATTTCCTTTAATATCTGGCGACACTTAACATGACTTATTATTTATACAGTAATTATGTACTAAATAGCACATAGCTTTAGTTAAATTAATCAGTAGCAAGGTAGATTATACTCGTTTGAATTTAAATTGCATTATACTCAATACTTCCGTAATTGTGTTGCCTATCTCTAAAAGAGAATTCAGATGCTGGATGAGTTGATTAATTCCCAGATTCAATTAAAGTTTTCATTAATCTACCTTCTGATGTGCTAACATAAGTATTGGAAAAATCATGTTCTGCAGTGTATCGTAGAGGGTATGTGTAAATGGATTACATTCAGGATAACATTTATGACAGAAGCACTTCATCTTAGGGGCTTAGAGGCTCTAGGAAGTGCAGATGCCCTCAACTTAATAACGTGGCCACAGATACGCCGTTTCTCTCCATTACTGCATTTCTTTTCCACGCCTCAGCCTCTCGCATTCATTCTCTTTTCTCGCCACTTGAAAAGGAAGTGGAAAGGAAAAGAAATTACGTTTTATACTGAACCGAGGATTTATTCGTAAACTTCCTTATAGGTGACAACGTCCCTGAGTTGGCGACGTCGTATTTCTTTCTCTTTGAATGGACTTCATTTAGCTTTAAATGTTAACGCTAACATAACTACTTTACTGAATTTGTTATTTCTCTCTTTGCAGGCTGAACCCACAACACAAACTAGTAAGTCATGAATACGTATATTATTTTACTAATACTATGCGAGTTTCAATTTCGGCGATGAATGGTCAATGAGTGGTGTAAATACGATTCCCAGATTTAATTAGAAAATTTTAAAAACTTGAGTGAGACATGAGATCGATTTCTGTGGCTTCTTTTCAGTGAAACTGAATTGTTTAGTAATTTATTACGACCATCATATAGAACTTTAGGGCGTAGAAGAATTCCTCGCAATATCACTTCAATTTTTAATTAATTAAAACATGGCTGCGAACAAAGTTGTGTTTTAAGACTGATGCGTCATGTTTCTTTCATTAGCTCAAAATATAACATTCATTTGTAACTGGAACCTTATAAAAATTACATATACACTTTGATGTATCAAATTATTTTAACATGACAAACGTTACAAAATAATTCCAATTTCTCATATGCAGAAAGGAAATGCATTAATAAAAGAATATGATGTTTCAATTTCTTGGGAGGCGTAACCTTAATAGAGACTTAGTGATACCTTTTCTAAATTTTCACCAATGCTAGGCAAAAGAAAAACAGATAAGTATGACTAATAATATAGATGAAAAAATAATATTTGGCTCAGTTTGGTCTACTATTTAAATCAATTTTAAGGAAACGAAATAGTGACGTGTTGTATCTTTTTGTAGCACAAAAATATCAAAAATTTATAAAATACATAAAATTCAATTGATTGCGAAGTTACAAGCCCCGTTAAAAAGAAACATCTTTTTGCCTCTTGATTAGCTTTTTTAATTTTGACCCAGAGGATGACTAATGAAATAATAATTTCAAATATGAAAAAGTTGAATACCTCTTTTATGTTTAATAACGGTCTACAATCATCGAACTTTTAGTTGAAGCAAGTATTTCTCTTCCGTAGTAAGTTATCCAGGAGCAGCCCATCCCCTTAAAATTACTCATTCGAGTGACCTTTTTGCAGCCAAAAAATCGCAACACGGAAGGAATAACGAGGAAAACATTTCATACAGAAGGAAATATTGAACGAGCCTAAAAGAAAACATTTTAATAACTCGGAAAAAGATTAAAAAAGGGTAGGAACACGATGACTTGTATCTGTTAGGGAATGCATTACAAAATGACTGTTTTCACTAACACAACGTCGAGATAAAAACACAGTGTTATATCTTTGGAAACTCGATCGCTGCATCGAATACGAATCTATACTAAATGAAGGACGCTCTGTCTACACGTAAGTAGAGTTTTATTGACAGAGGTTTGGACTGAATACAGATCTTTCATATCCCTTCATAAAAGGATACTCTGCATGCTTCGTAACAAACTCCAAAGCGTGGACTAGATACCCTGTGTATTTTCTGCCTGATGTTTTTCATAGTGAAAAAGAGGAAGTATTGATGTGGAAGAATTAAAGAATGGAATAAAAAATTGCATTGATTTCAGATTAATATGTTGCATACACTTTGGCCAGAACGTCCGATTCCATACGATAAATAATTGTTGAGAAATGGGAATGCTAGAAAAATTTTAATTTATCATAAAGAGTCAATAGTCTAACTTGAAACTTGCTGCGATACAAAAATTTTCATATTAGGATATTGTAAAGTAACGAGTAACACAAATTAACAAAGTGGTTGTAATTACCAATGATACATTTGGTAATCAACTGAGAAAATTAGGATAGAATTTATTTAAGAGCCACATATTTACAAAGGAAACCACGAGGTGATTATGAGGCATTATTAAACGTAACAAATCCAATTTAATAAATGCAGAGGATAAGGAAAATCAAGAATCTTTGGCCACGGGTATATTTATCACATTCCTCATAGTCCATAATGTGGTGAAATAAATATATAACTATTACAAAAATGAGTTAATATTTAGTTTACAAGTTCAAAAAGCCTTAATTATAGACAGGTATTCTAAATAAACAAATTGAAGTAGCGTTTCAAAATTAAGTAGCCCGCAACATCTCATTGAACTGTGATTAGTATGTTCTACATAGTCAGCAATTGATACTATTTATTATCATTCGATTCCAGTATCATTAAAATATTTTAGATCATACACCATTTTTCTAAACATAATATATACTATACTTTCGCAAAATTCATAATTTCTAATTCTAATTCTAAATAAATAATAATAATTCTATCTAATTTCTAATTTCTTAAGTGCATCCATTTTGATATTCATTTTCATATATCTTCATTACATAGAAATAAAAAATACTGCGCAAGCTAAAATGATAAGGAAGCTTTGGTAGTACGGCTGTGTGATATTCCACTGAGACAGAATGCTTCCACATTTGACAAAAATTTCCCCCAAAATATCAGATTTATGGCGAATTATGGAACAGATATTTCATGAAATTGGACTTCAAAATGCGAGGACATAAATTGAAAGATAACTGCGAAGAAATGAGAGTAATATAATTAATTGTAATTATCTTAAGTAAAAAATGGTTTATAAGCAAGCTGACTAAGAATATTGAAATAAAATTAAAGTGCCCTTCGGGTTAATAGTCTGGAGTGCAATGACTCTGGGTGAAAATTGATTAGTAACCCAACTCTGGGCGAGTTGTTTTGTTTATTGTGAAACGCCATCTAAGCGGTGAACGTACGCTAAGACGAGCTGCCAAGCTCCCGAATCAGGAATTTAAGTAGGTATATATTGTCCTCTTAAAGGAAACTTTTCTCCTTTCTCGTCTTGGTTAAAGGAACGTCACCGCCTGAAGACGCGATAGGAATTTTACGATCCATTCCACATCCCCAATCGACCATCCAGCTTCTAAAAAAGGGGAAACCCATAGGTCGTTCCTCCTCCAGTAGCCGACTCAATCAAACGAGGCAGCCCATCCAACTTCACTATCGAAATCTCCAATCTTCATTTGCGAAGTCCACTCCAATTAATTTCCCCAAGCGCCGCTTTGTTGTTGCGGCGCTGTTCCCCAATAGCACGAGGCCGCTGCACGCATCTTCAACTACGTGCCCACGGGGTCGTCTTCAGCTCAATTAACGAGGGTGATTTGGGAAGAGTTCCATACTGGTTGGGCTATCGATACCTCCTGGGGAGTTTCTTCGATGGCCTCAAGTTTTGCCAAGGTTTTACGAAAGTTGGCATCGAAGACCCCTTGAGAAAGGCTGACAAGAAGGTCTTAATCCACGGCCGTGGGTATTCGAGGGAGGGATACAACTTGCAGGAAAGTCCTCCTCTAGCTTTTTTCCCATCCCTTTCGAGACTCGTCCCTCCGGAGTTTTGGGTAACTTCATTATAAATTTACCCCACTACTTTCCGTCACTCTATTGCTCCGATGATTCGAGGCTTCATTACTGGTCGATGTTGTCTTGTTTACCGCGTTTCTCTGAAACTCTTAATTTCGTGGGAAGGGTGATGAAGTTGGTGCCTTAAGTGTACTCGCCACATTATCTATCCCTTATAACAAAAACCTTTGAGATTGTGCAGCGACATTGATTAATAGGCAAGAAAAGTGGGTCAATAATAATCGATATCTTTCAATTTACTTATCACGCTCTAAGACTTCCAAACAATAAACCGAGTGAACAAATTATTGCAGTATTGATTATCTACTAGTCCATTGTTACAAAGTTGCGAATTATATATCTTAATTAGATATTTATCTTTAAATAACGGCTAAGTAAATACATGAAGCACAGAAGAAAGGCAATTTATAAATATATTCTAATGAATATTTTTATGAGAACATCAGTTTCTGCAGTATTTATTTACTGGGCAATATACTTCCGATTTTTAAAGATATTTCTTTCATAAATCTAGTAATAGAGCGGTAATGTGCCTCCCAGATTAAGCTACTCTAACCGCAACCCATTACAATTTATAGAATAGAAATAAATATTATTCCTTTTAGGGTAGGTACACCAATATTAGTAATTGAATTCATATTTTTTCTGAACTTTATTTATTCTGAAATAATATTTTAATGTCGCATCTATTCCATTAAAAGTGCTAAGTGAAATAAGGGTTAATTTAATTTAAAAAATTGAGGAAGAAATAAATGTTTGCTTTCCATATAATAATTTATTTAAGCGACCATGTCTACGGTGCAAGTATATACCATTATAAGGTGCAAGTTAATACCATCGTGCCTGAGGATGGTGTAAACTTGCACCAAAACCATGGTCACTTAAATAATTTATGTGGAAAGCAAACATTTATTTCTTCTTCAATTTTTTTAATCCCTTATATATTTTTAGAGTTAGAGTTGAAAATGGGGAAAATTCATTATCAGTTTTACGTAATATAATAATTTTAGTAAATTGAAGCCAAGGTTACAGTAAATTGCTATTTTGCGTCACTTTCAAGAACAATCAATTACACAAATATAAGGAAATAATTGGAAATATTGGTGATTTTGTTTCTTGAGTTTTTCGGATGTCAGCTTTGGGAAACATTCGTAAAATACGGAATATTTTACAGCTATAAAAAACGTCCTATCATAAATTCTTCTGATGACTTTTTTATCGTTTGGCTGTTTGAATTCTATCGCATATTAAATCCCTCTAAATAAAATACATTTCCGGCAACTGATGAATGTTGAAAGAGGAGATTAATCGTTTGACAGAGGAAGGGAAGACGGAACTCCGTCAAAAAATTGAAAGAGCTTTAACATGACCGCTTCCTTCAAACGAGTGCCGACCTTTAGCTATTGTGCCTCATTTATTTCATACGTACACTGCTTTGACGTTTTATTGCAAATTGCAGCCAAATAGCGCATCCGTCATCCTCTGCATGGCAACCAATCAAATGCTAATCACTTAATACCAGTAACCAGTATAATGGGCAATATTTAAAACCACTGATACTGAAATGCTAGTTTAATAAATTAAGGGAATTTTTAAATATATTGAAACATGTCCTTGTCCATGTAAGGTAATGAATAAAATTCCAAACTCGCAGCAATATCCCAATTACTAGCGACAAATTCTGCTACTATAAGATATTGTTATGCAAGTATTATTAATTAAATTTCAAGTGTGTAGCAAGACTGCCACCTATTTGAATTTGTTATAATAATCAGAAGTGACTAATAATAAGTTTTTAAATTTACTATCTTATCTGAATCATTTAATTCTTAGGTTGTGGAAAACAAATTATGCTGTACTCAAAGATATTTAGTTGAGAAAATAAAAAGATATTTACTTTATCGTATTTTTCACTCTCACTCTTGTAGTTATACTTTTCGAAGAAGAGGGGGAAACAAAAGAATAGAAAGATATTAAACAACAGTCCGCTGAGAAAACCGTGGGATATTTAAATTGGATTGCAATAATATCACATTAATGCATATCAAATATTAATGCACAATTTTACAAATAAATTTATGACAATGCAACAGGATGATCCCTTCCAATTTTCTGAATACTAGCAAATTATCTCGATGTTTCGATCGTTTATTTTCCCAAAAAAAAGGTGAGTTTTATATTCGACACCGTTTAGAACATTCGTAGGAATTAATTAATGAAATAAAACAATTTTGTTTTTATAATCATATGATTCTGTTAAAGAAATAAATATAAAAAAATTGATTCTCCAGGATGTGAGGAGTAACTTTATCGATAAAGAAGCTGTAATAGAGAAATTAATTCTAATATATATTTATATTAGATTAGTTAATTAATTTAGCTGCATATAAGAACTAGTGAATGTGGCGAAAATATTTCCAAAAATCATTGAATTATACTATTTTTGAAGCAGCTCATCTCAGTCGGTATGATAAAAATATGTCTGTTTGGATACCAAATGCATCTCAGACCGACTCTCCAACTTCAAAGACGTCTCAGTGTCTGCTTTAAATTCGTATGGCCTTTGAAAAAAACACCAAATACATTTCTGGCGCATACAAACAGATGCCTGAGTCAAAGCTCAAGGCCAGACAACATCTTCACCAAATGTCACTGTCACCATAATACCCAGAGGGCTTTTCGGTGTCATCCAGCAAGAATTGTTTGCACTTTTTGACGAAGAATAATTAAAAATGCCATGCATGCAGACGGAAAATTTTGTGAAAAATTCTTTCACTGTTTTATTTTGTTATAAAGGAATTCTAGAAATAAAAATACCCATGCACTAAATGCGCCTCATTTTGAAACAGATAGTGACAAAGGAAAAATGTATATCATAGGCCATTTACGAAGAAGAATAACTTTCAAGTCATTGTGGTACTTCATTTTATACCAAATAAACCCGAATAAGTTCTTATCTTATTTTTAAAGTCTGGACTTTCTTATTGTTCTTAACGTTTAGTCTTTCGTCTTTCTTTTAAGGAATTTCCATACATTGATATCCTCCCTCGCACTAAAAGACACGATTTTATGTATGTAGATGTTGTGTTATAATTCTTTAATAATAAATAACATTCAACCGTAATGCGTATTTGTCTATAGCTTCCATATATAAATTCCATTGAATTTGAAAAAAAAAATTCTGATTAGGTTATTTGCACAAATTGAATCAGAACATCTCCGTACAATAAATGAGCTTCTTCAAGGATGACATGTATATACAATTAAAGGATATAATCTTTTTTATTACATATATATTATGAAATATTTTTTCAATTAAGGAATAAGACGAAGAAGTTCTACTTAATATTTATATGACATTTTTTTATCTTAGGAATTGGTTGAAGAATCATAAAATGGCATACACATTTCCAGCAACAACAAGAGAAACAGAGAAGGAATAGTTATCTTTCAATTCTTAAATATTGTGGAAAAAGATGGAATTCCAAAAAAGACGCCTACCTCCATGGATTTTTATTTTTCCAAATTATTTGTTTTTTTTGTCAATATTTTTTGGAACTCATTCGTTATTTCCAGTTACCTAAACATATTGACATCGAAAACTGCCGATAAGGAGAAAGTATTGCCCAAAAGTACGTGTTATGTATTAATAAAATTCCCATATATATATATTTTTTTTTCTACTTTTAACTGAGCTTTTTTCTACTTAATTTTTTTTACTACTTTACCTTTTTCTACTTTATTTCTACTTTAACTAAGCTTTTAACTTTTATTATAACTAAAATTCTTCTATACCTTTTGTTAAATTTACTTTCTAAAATAATTGTTCATATCTAATCTTTTTCACTTCCATACATCTATGTTTGTATATTATTGTATTTATTTCTATTACTGTGTTTTCGCGGGTTTTTTTCACCCCCCTTCTTTGTGGGTGTTTTCCCACAACGTGGTTTGTTTCTTAGTCAACTTTCAGTTGCAAAGATTTTTTCCCATACCCTACTCTTTTTTTTGTATTTTTTTTAATACGTTGAGTTTTAATATGTTAAAATGTAATCGACGTACGAGGTTAGGTGGAAGAGAGTCCCACTATGGCCTAACCTTGCCAATAAAGGGTCAAACTAACTAACTAACTAACTATTTCTACACCTAGCAATTATATTTATATGCTTAATTTATGATTCTATATAAGTCCTAGGTCTAACTCTAGCCATTATTTAGTTGAAAACCTTAAATAAGATGTAGTTAATGGATAACAATGCCTTTGTAGTTTTTAGCTTTGGGATGGAATGGGGATTCTACACTTTTCTGGCTACAAAACTACAACCCCCTTACTTGCCTTTCGTATCTTTTTCGTCCCGAAAGAAACTTAAAAACCGCTCTCATTCCTTCGGTATCGCACAATGTCCTCGTCAATAATGCAGGAAAGGGAAACCTTCCCATCTTCCTCTTAAGATCCGAAGGCGATTTGTTTTAAAGCTTCTGAAGAAATGGAAATAGGATGAGAGCTCCCACTCCGTTCCTTTGGAGGGGCGCACCGCCATCTTAAGGACCGCGGGAGACTTTAAAGGACTCTCCGAGTGCCTCAAGCCCCCTCGTCACCGACGGACTCTCATGCTAAATTCCATCCGCAGACATCTCCCACACCCTCTCTCTCTAATAAACTTAATATTTAATCTCGCCTCGGTTTTCTAGGCGCGGCATTTTTCAGAAGGGATCCCCTTCTTTGTTAACACGATATCCCGATAGAGGACTCGTCTTCATAAATACAGAATTAATGCGGTCGTTGCGAGATTGAAACTGAAGAATGTATAATGGCATCTTGGGACGTTATATATTTTTCATGCTGCGGTGTAAAATCTTAATGGAGGATTACCTCGAGATGACTGAATGAGAAAATCCTTTATCGAGATGATTTCTTCTGTAATGTTTACGATGATCATCAAATTTGAATTGGGCAGTTATATCCTCTTTCGTATATTTCAAAATATAGTTGCTCATGCTTTTGATAACAAGGAGAAATCATGTTGAAGGAATGTAATCCAAACTTAAGCATTGCAACATAGCTAAATCCAAAATTCATTGGTAATATATGTAAGAACTAGCTTAAAAATATCACAGAGAAATTTACCTTTTGTAGAGAGTTACAGAAATTTAACATACTATATATATTGATGCAATGACTTTTTTTATTCACTTAGGTACCCTATCTATTTTAATAAAAATATTTGGAATTTTATAAAAATTTACGTACCTTACTATATTGCCGTTTCAAGTTTCCCATTTCGCTTATTCGGTACCTGTTTTGGTGCCTAATGATAGTATATCACGCGACCTCCTTGGAGTGGCTGTAACGAGAAAAGTAATTATATATTACATAGATGCTCATAAAAGAAAAATTAAAGCCAATGTATTCGTTAAACTAAAATCTTGTATTAGTTCAACTACTTGAAATTTTAATTAAAGAATCTACTCAACTTGTATTTGAGAATTAGGTCTTATTTCTAAGAGAAGTATTGGTCGTATTAAAAATGTCAAATGGTTCGTTCCTTGCGTTGATCCTCCTGACTATGCCAAGAACTGTTTGAATATGGCAGATAACTATATGTATCGGTTTTTAAAGATTAATTACGGGTGAGAATTGGAGATTCAGTTATTATTGGTTTACTTTTCTGATTACGAATTATATTCTCGCATTTAAAATACTGCTGTTTCAGTTTAGTATAATTTGATTCCTCATTCATCTTCGTTATTAACCTCCTCAGTCCTGATGTAGCATATATGCTACATGCGGTCTTTATTTATTTCTGGCGCTATCATCGTTTGTAGCGCGAGGTGACCGTGTGTATTATCTGCTCTACAGTGTGCGTTTCGTGATTTTGCTTCATTTTTTTTCCACGCTGCAATTGACAGGTATCAGCACTAATTATAAGAGACACGTGTTTTTACATCTCGCCATGGCAAGAAGAATGGATTTTAATTATTGTGATTATTATAATAAATACAAAAAATATATTAATAATTACAAAGTATTTTGTACCTCTTTGTTATTTTCCTCTTAAAAACCTACCTATTATTGACCTAAGATCGTACATACGCAAATAAATGTCCTGCTTGAGTCCTGATGTAGCATATATGCTATATGCTGTAAAATGTAAATGGGCTTATTCATAATTTTATTTTGCAATATTTTGTATAATTTAAACCAATAACTACTCAATAATCGAAAAAAATAAATAAAATTGTTCACTCAATTGTTGGGACTGAGGAGGTTAAGATGGAAAGCAGGTACCTATTTAATATGACATACATCTCAATATTCTATACTAATAACATATATCAAACCATTCAAATTTACGTTCATAATTTTTATTATTTTTAAATCTAATTGTACCCTCTTGCTCAGCATGATTAATTATAAACGAAGGAGAATATTTGTCTATAAAATTAAAAGAGATTTGTTATTGTGCATTTCAAATCATGTAAACGATCTTTAAATTTTTAGTTCAAGGTTGTAAGAAAGACAATTTCATGAATGAGATCAAAAACATTATCTAAAATACGTTTTGTCTGTGATCAGTACAATGATTTGTAATTAATTAATCTTTGCATTAACAAATGTACCATATGCAAAACGAAAGATAATATTATTAATGTTAGTTTTGTTAACTTCAAGTAAAGTCATTACCAACTGTCAAAGAAGAGTTTCAAATTTTTATTTCACAAAGAGTACAAGTTGACTTAATAGATTTATTCGTACGAAAAAGAAATGTATTACAATATTATGTGTGGTTTCATATAAGCACATTTATTTAGTTAACTTGCTCTTTTTTGCTATAGAATACCAGCACGTCGAGTCCCTCACAATCGATATTATTTGAGTTATACGTTCACATGTTCCTCCAAATATTTCGCTTAGCGACCTCCTTGTTCACAGCTCGGACAGTTTCCATTATCCGAGGATACTGATCAACCCAATTCTTATCGTTAGCTGTCCCTTGTTTTGTGGGTATCTTATCCTTCAACTATCCTTCCCGTTCGCATCCAATCCTAATCTCCATCGCTTCCCTCCCACATTTACCCTCTTCTTTTCCCCTCCCTCGGACTCCCTCCCTCAAGTCTCGACACTTGGGACCATGTGCGAAGAGATCGCTGCTGGAGCAATTTCTGCGGTAACCTAAGGAAACCTCATTCCACGAAGTACATGACCACCGCATCTGGAAGAAGCCTCGAGTGGACACTCTACACAACAAGACAATCGCGCAGAGACGTTTAGACGGCCGGAAATGGAACGCGCGACATTCGTATGGGAAGCATCGACTCCTTAAACGAAGAGTGTATTAGCGGTTACGATTTCTCTATCAATTTAAATTAACTTTGAAATGAGAGTTTCGGTAACTAACTAAATGTAGCTGATCGAGATCTAATGGACCAGGTAAAATTGATACTTTCAAAAATTCCCAATTTTTTTCAAATGATGTCGGTATAACCCTTGATAATCATTCTTTTGTTGTAAGAACGTTCGCAATTATTTTCTGTAATACTATGTAGAATTTATTAGTAAATAGAGATCTTATAAATAATAATATAAAGCCGGTATTCATAGTACAGGGTATTGTAAAACTGCTAAAAAGCCAAACTTAGGAATTCTCAATTGCAAAGATTAGCATAAATATCGATTTTTTATTTTATTAAGATTTATAGGATTGGTAGCAAAAGAACTTAAGGAAACTATAAACTTTTAATTACTAAAACAGAAACGTAATTTTTAAATACAAAATTCTCATTCAAAGACGAATATCCATTAATTATTTACCCATGAGATATGTTCAGTAATTAAATGCTGTGAGGGACACAATACAACATAATGTAGAATCTCCATCGAAAACATACACACTCGTGTTTATTCGTACCTTATTAAAATACCCAGAATCTATGCGAGAAGCAAATTCAATTTTGTCGATGATATAATGTTACAGAGGTGATAGAGAAGAAAAGGTTATGTAAGAATCCCATAAATTTACAATCCCCGGAAATACATTTTTACATAGAGGAAGTAATAAAATTATTTCATTTATTACGATGAATATTTTTAGATAAATTTATAATTTTTTTAACATATAATTTATTGAATTTATATCTTTCAACTCCATGTTTTACATACCTGTTTCCAATCTATCATTTCCTAACATAGTCTCATTTTCTCATGGAGATCACATTTATTTATCGCGTATATTATTCCAATTTTATGACATTGCTATTTTTAGCTTATCAGCGTCTCCAAAAGTCACAGCATGCTTAAATTAATCCCTTTCTTTATAGTACCTTCAATTATTAAAACCGTTAGTTTAAACAATTAACATTTGATCTTAATTATTCTGTGACTTTTTTGCATTTAATTCAACATGCTGATTTCACATTTCCCCAACATCTCCCATCGGATTTTCTTTAGGATTCTCCCCTCCTCAAATTTCCGCTCTTTAGATTCAATCCTTTCTCTACAAATGCGCATCTCTGCTGAAAATTGTGCCCAGTACCATATTGGGTGATATGTAAGATGTTAAGGTTTTCTAAATTGAGATTGTATGGAATCAGAAGTCATATTATCGTTAGTCCCACCTTCTGTCCAAACATTTCTTGAGAGCGGCCATACGACACCGAATGGATCCATCTACATTTATCATAATGAAAACAAGGTTCCCAATGTGATCCCTTGGATGGGTAATAGCGATATAAAGATATTCCTGGAAATGAAAACTGGGGTATAAACCTGCATGAACTACAAATATATTGGCAGTGTACAATAAAGAAGAAAATATAAATTTAGACTTCGTATTTAGAGATTAATAATGGATGCATGTGAATTAATATAATTGAATACAATAATTTGCTTCACAATGTAATTAATGATGGGTTAAAACAGGAAAGGTTATTTCCCATAGAACACTTAAATACTCCAATTATAGTAGATAATCGTTAAAACTCGAAGTTTCAAATTATTTTCACAGTTAAGAAGTGAATACAGTGATAATGACCATAATTGGCTATTGTGGGTAATTTATAATTGGTAAAAATGCAGGAAAGTATGAAAACTCATATTGAATCAAACTTTTCATCAGATAATTACTGTGAAAATGAGTATAAATAACACAGATGACAAATAAATATATTACGAATTAAATGTGAATTAAGAAAAATACATATATCTCGCAGTAACAATCCACTGAAATAATGTATTGCTGGTAATTATGACAAATATTTTGAATTACCTAGAAATGTAATTGACGTATTTTATGCACATCATGTAACATTGCATTACTCATTGCAAGACTCAAAAAGAGGAAAATTTACTTCGAATGTTACTTCATTTTTAATAATCGATAAACTTAAAGAAAAATCGAGAAGATTAGTCGCCTTGGGGAATACCATCGAGCTCATTAGCACTCTTAACTATACCATCACACGCCTTATGGGCTCCACAGTCTCATGCAAGTAGGCCTTCGTATTCAAGCAGCCCTTCTCTCCTTATCCCTTCTAAGTGCACAATTCCCCACGAGAGATAGCCTGAGTGACCTTCAGCATTAATTGGAGGGACTCTTAATGCGATTCAGGATTTCCTAGAGGCAAAAACACAAAACGCGTGCACATTTCGAACGAGAAAGGGAGAGAAACGAAAGCATTTTTCTGTAACTAAATAGAAGGAAAATTCTCTACATTTTTTCACCACGAATGCCAAGGTTAGCCAAAATGCCATACTAAGCACAGAAGTGGATGTAAACATTCCGCCATTCGTAATATAGCAATAAATTTTAAAGAAGGATTATGAATATAAGGCCATTCTTTCGAATATGAGGTAGAAATTAAGCCGAACTAATTAATTTGATTTCTGTTATTTTATTTCATTTTATGCTTCATATTTATTTAAAAATTTTACCCCATATGGTTAACCTATTTAACTTGAAACATTTCATTTAAGACTTTTCCGTATTTTAGCATTGAATTCTTAAATTTCACGTTAAAATGAGGTAAATGGTGGAACACATTACCTCTGCACAGCGTAATATCTCAAGAAGAGATAAATTAACTATTTAAACAAGTCTAAACTTGTTTTGTAACGTTTTATATTATTCTCTATTTATGATGAACATGAAGAGAATTAATGGGCAAATATTCTACTGTTTGAATTAATTAATAAATAGTGAGGAAAATCGAATAGGTTGACTAAGTTTTGAGTGGATAAATGCCAAAAAATAACACGATATGAGCTACATTTTAAAGTTAACATTTTCGATTTGTATACGCTTGCTCCTTAACACTTCGTAAATAAAAGAAAATATCAAACAATCGCTAAGAATAAAATGTCGAGAAAATTCTGAAAAATAACGATCCCTTAATAAGCAGGAGTATGCTAAATCAGTTCTCATGACCTTTGAACCGGCTTTCCTATTCTGGGATCGTATTTCACTACCGTTCAAGGCTCCTTCTGTTTAACTCCAACCCAGCGGACCAACTAAATTTAGGCCAGCGATACTACTATCTCTTTCAAACGGCAAGATTTGTAGGACTCAGGGTTCGATTATCGGCCCATGTCGTCTCACTTCATTAGATTCCAAAGCGGCGATTAAATCTATTGGAGAGCTGAGACCGATTTGACAGAATTGGCTCTGAATCAGGTGTCAGCTGTGGGAGAGAATAATTGAACGACTGATTGAATTAAAACTTCTAGCAAAAACCAATGATTGCTAAGATAGTTAATTAAAATATTTTGAGGCCATTTTACAATACTATCATTAATAACACTTGGTATGCAAGAATTAATGAAACCCGGTTACAGAATGCGAAAAGAATTATTTGAATGGCAATGCGGATGTTTAGATTTAAAAAAACTACCATTCTTAAAAATCAGCGTGACAAAGACAAAATATCTTAGATGACATAAGAGGTGTGGTCAACTATAAGGAAATGATGGAGATGGCCCTTAGTACGGATTTTTGAATGCATGTGAACTTACCGAACGGCAAAACACTCATGATGATTCAGTTCATGTTGCATTTTACAATTCAATGTTGCATTAACCTAGAAATGTAGTTACGGTAAATTATACATCTTAACTACCTTAAAATATTCATGTATATGTTTGAAAGTGTCTAGCATTAGATATTTATTTTGGCGTTTTTTTACTATAAATAAACATTTCTTATAAATACAATAATGCATTTTCATATCAAGAATTCAAATTTATTTGTATGCAGTCTTATTTTACAGTTAATCCCATTTCTAGTAAAAACCAGTCGTATAATTTACACAAATAACAGATATAATAGAGTTACAAATGTGAGTAGGTTCCAAAATCACTCATCTTATGACATCACATGGCACATTCATTTTTAGTTAATATACAGAACGATAGGAGGCTCATTATAATGATACTGATGACCCAGCAATAACAACTCGTAGATGAATTCGAAACCGTTTCTAGTCGGAATCCGGAATATCTAGTCCCTCAGTCACTCGAGACAAGCATCCCGGGAGGGAGTGTTTCAAATTGAATTGCACCGAAACTGCACACTGCTTTTCTCCCCACGTACGAAGGCATTACTGGATGAGAACGGAATTCTAGGGATCGCATCCTGAACGTGGAATCTGTTTCGTGGAATCCGCCCCGGAGGTAATTTTCTCCTAATCTAAGGTCAGCGCTTTGCGATTCTGCCGCTACTTCCAGGCTCGTTACAGCGATAACGAGAGACGCGGGTCCTTGTACGTTTGCCACTCCAAGATACGGCCTAACGCCCTTGAATATGTATACGTGGGCAGCGCTCAAATGGCAGACCGTCGAATGCACCTGCGCTGTCCAACTAATCTGCACGCCACTCGGGGGCCCATTCGACCGTGCGCCAAATCGGATCGCCACCCTCGCGTCACGTGTTTGGAGATTCCACCTGTCACGGGGTAAAAGGGGCCGAAAGGAAAAGCCGGCGGATGCCGAGCGTTTTACTTCGGAATCATTTGCCGGTGGGGCTAATTGAAAAACGAGTGTCCATATTCGCTAGTTTGGGGAATGTCGACTTGGGAAGCGATGAATATGGCAAGGTCGTATGAGAGGGAAATTTAATTAATCCGGATTCGTGACGTGACTGTGCGCGATCAAGTGAAAACGCTCACGTGATGTATCGGGCGCTGTCGAATGCTCCTCGTCGCTCGGGATTGTGCAGATTCATAGGAAGCCTCCGATGTGAGATTCGTTATCGGACAACGAGTATAATTTTCTATACTTGTTCTATTTTCTCTCTACATTCTTTAAGGGATTGTTTACATAATGTTTTCAGAAATTGAAGAACATTTTCGTTTAAAAAAAGCAGTGCTTATGTAACTGTACAATTTAAATATTCGAGCAACCACTCTATGAATGCGTTCGCTCATTTTCTTTCCAGACGGTTCATTTCAGATAAGAGGAAAAATCAAAAAAAATAATTTATTTAATTTTTTCAATTTTACGTATTATCATCATCCTTGTAATTGCTTTCTCAAATATGGCCGATTTAATTTTATCCCTGTTTATGAATAATTTCAATCGACTGTCTAAAAGTTAATGGTATTTCAAAGATTTCTGTTATCCATGAAGTTTGAAACTGATTCAACCCACGTTTAAAATAAATCCAATAAATTGAAATCACATTTACTTTTTCAAATGAGATACTGAATTTTCATTGGATTTAGTAAAATGATAGAATGCTTTGTAACTAAAATTTATTGAAACTGGACACATATGAGCATATATTATGCTTGAGGGGTTTTGGTATGGATGAGATTGTTAATATAAATGGTATCTTTAGAAAGCCACTATGGAACTATCGTCGTTTGCTTTTTTCTATTCCTTTCCATTTTTTAACCGGTGAATGTCGTGGGTATAATGTGAATCTGCTTTTATCAAAACAAAAAATATTTTCTCGATTAAAGTCTCAAAAAGCACCTCTCTTCGGATACTTTTAAATTTGAGAATAATTAGCAAGTGATAAAAAATACTATCGTATATGATCAGTAATTATATTTTAGTTTGCTTTGGATAACAAAAATATTTCCTTACGAGTTTGTATGTGTGCTTTTGGGACAAGATGAAACTTAGTTAATGAAAATATCATTTTCTAATCAAAACAAACACTTCATAGAACCAAGCCGCTTGTTATTTATCAGCCCTCGGTAAAGGTCGTTATAACTCCATTATTGCGTCTCCAATAACTAGCACCATGAAATTTATGATGCTCCCAATGTGATTAACAACACAGGGGGAACCTTCAAGAGAACTTTTCCAAACAACGGACAAGGGTAAACACAGATCTCATTGGATGTTTATCTACGACGTATCTGGAGGTGAAGAAAGACTTGTTACAGCGTTAGTGTCAGCGTAAAACGAAATGGTTCGTAAAAAAGGGAAGGGTGGGGGAGGATTGCGATGCATCTCAGGTCAAGTGCCAAGAGGCAATATCCTTCCGGGAAGGAGGGGAATCGTCTTCTTAAAAAGAAGGGGCCTAAAAAAGGCAATAGATGAAAGAATTGGCCCTTGCGACCTCATTTACACTCCCTCGCCCTTGACCTACAGCTATCTCTCATCGGCTTCGCTATAAAGCGTTCCTCGAAGGAAGGGAGCTGGATTTGCGACCATTTTCCTCCTTGTAAGTGGGCGTTACCCTGTATTTTCATAGTGGATAGTATCTAAGTGAACTAGGAGTATGAATAAGTTACGATTCGTTTAATCAACTTTTTTAAGGAATGTGTCTGTATCTGTTACCAGTATTATTTCATAATTTTAAAATAATGATTCAATTAGGAAGATTTCACCCTCATTTCACAAGGTAAGAGCCTTAATCATGAATAAATTTACGCATAAACCGAAATAAACAGCTCCGATGAAATATAAGTCCGTTTTGAATGATTTATAATTAATTTTGATGTTTGCCCAAAAAAATCATAAGATTGGCCTTAGAAAGTAAGAGTTTTTATAATGTAAAAGAAGATAGTCTTTCCTTTAAGAGGAGCTCCAAGAAAAATGATTCAAAGAGGACATTAAATTTAAGGTTTATATTTTACGTTTCATGACACCATTAGTGTGCGTCAATTATAAAGAGTCGATTGCCAAAGGGTACATCATTTATATCTATACAATGAATCGTTTAATAAAATTTTAGTACAGTAAATAATTATTTTTGTACCATATTTATTAAAATTTATAAGACATTAACGATTATAAAGTTGAACAACACGGAATCAGGCGTAGCTTTGTGGTAGATATTAATTTCCTCAATATGAATTTTATTATAAAGTTGATTTTGATAATATTTAAGATAGAATTAGGGCAGTTCTTCGAACATTTATTCAATTCCTCACGTTGGATTTCCGAAAAGATATGGCATCCGCAGTTTTAAATACATGTATTCATACTTAAGAATGTTTAATGTTAAACTATTGACTTTGATGAATCAAATTTTTGTTTTTCTAAGGAGTCAAGGATCTTCGGAAGACCATAAAGAACCGAAGTTTTTCTAAAAGGTAAAAAGAGAAAGCCAACTTTGTATGTGTAGGCGTACACCAAGAAAATTCGTGCATATACCTCTCTGCGTCTGCACTACTAGTGAACCCTAGTAAGTTTATAAAGAAAGCTTCACATGCGACTACAGAGTTTGAATTTCAGCTCGCTCTTTTGTCAAGCTTCGCGTTGCATCAGAATGACATGAGACCTTGAGAGGGGTTTTCATCACAATGAAGATATTTTGAGACTACGACTATTCATGTTCGTTTTTGACCCAACTTGCGCCTTTAATAATGAAACAACAGCAACAAGAAATGATTCAGAACGTTCATTATCAGACACAAAAGAAGCCAAAGAAAGAAATAAAGTAACAAAACATAGCTTCCAAATTCCAAACTATGTTTTCACAGTGAAAACGTTATTCAGTCATTATCTTGCGTAAAATTTTACTGTAGGTTTTCACTATTCAACAAACATAAGAAATACGAATGATACAAACAAAATAAATGTGTACTGTCTATTGAGATTCCTATTAATTATATTTAGCGGAAGATTTACTGAAAATCCCCATCACCGCACTAACATTAGGGATAAGAATAATATAACCTGAATAACTGGGTACAACGTGATGTGAATACAACTCAACTCTTTGAGGATCTTGGTGACCTAGTATTCACGCTAGAATGCAAGGGAATAGCCCTTATCATTCGTAGGACATTATAAGGAATTCCTTACTCGGACAAGGCAAGATACAAAAGTTAAGAGGACATGCTGGGAGTAATGTACACACTTACTAACTGGATTAATAGTCCTACGTCTCTAATTTCTCCGGGGAATACCAAGTGGAGGATTTGCAATTTGTGCAAATGCAACGAATAAAGGACATGCTTCTCTGGTAACATCTGATATTAACTTTTCCGCTACGAATGGAAAACAAAGTATTTAATAAACATGAGCTCAACATGATTAAGGTGCAATATTTATTTTAATACGACAACGCCGAAAACTACATACTGGATTACGTAAATTAGCTTATCGAAAATAGGAGTTTTCTCGAAATCATGTTCAAGTTAAAATAATACGATTTACTAAACTACTACATGTATTAGTAGTAAAACAGTAATCATATTTCTATGCAAGTACGAAAAATTTATCTTAAATAATTTTTGCTTGCCTATACCTACGTTATCTCTGATATCTATCTTTTCCGATTTCACTCCGTATTTTGCTTATTATTCTGCTATTATATCTTACTTCATGCAATAAATAAGAAAAATATTTAACAGAATATTATATACCTGAAGCTGAGTCTGTTTTTCGACAGAATAGCCACCGTTTAACAACAAAATTACTTTAAAAATTCGGTTTACTAAGACTCCACTTCAATAATAGTTTACGCAAGTTCTCTTATTCTGTTCTTTTACTATATATAGTAAAAATTTGGTAGCAGTCGTACGCGTGAAATTATTTAATAATAAAGAAAATGTAATAGAGTATAATATTGAAGAAATTATTTCCTGAAAACACTCTTATATTTCGGTTGCCTAAAGTCCTAAAACTTTTTTTTACGATATATCTAAGGCTAAAATCATTAGAGATTAGCTAGAATGATTCTGAAGAATCTTCAATGCAAGTAAATACAGTTTGTTTTCGGATGAAGAAGGAGTTTAAGAGTTTAAGAAGGACAGACTGAATCACCGGATTCCTCCCTCTGGGTGATACTTTGAATAACGGCAAAAAAAGAAATCAATATTTTCAGACGATTTTAAACGTCCAGTGATAATGATTCTGTGAAACAACAAAACATCTTTAGTCTCAAATCTAGAAGATGGTCTAGTATTCACGAGGTTAAAACTATAGTAATTTGTGTGGCCCGGTATGTTCAATAAAATAACATTCTTCATTGAAGGTGGTATTATATTCATACACTATTTCATTATTTTTAGAAAGAATATTTGTCTATCAGAATTAGTTAAAGTTTAGACTGAAATTAAATTTACGTTAGATATCTCCGGCATTCATAATTTCCATTCTTTGTGGGTTCATTTCTTTTGTTAGGTTATTTCTGTGAACTTGAAGCATTCTTTTCGTCCACACACACCTCTCAACATATCTCACAATTATCTTCAAGGACCCCCATTCTATTCCTGTTGCATTAGACGTGATTGTCATAAGGAAGGGTACTAGGAAGAAGTACTTCAGTTCCAATCTCGCCCTAGATCCAATCTAATAATGTCGATAGTAAAATCCAGAAAACTGCGAGTCTCGTAGTCCGTATTAATTGGAGCACGTAGGGGCAATGAAAGAGAGAGAAGGAGAGTAATGTGAGGAGATATTGGGTTCTCCACACGGCTTGCATGTCAACTCCTAGAGAAATTGGCGAGGATGGAAAGGGACTTGATTGTGAATTACGCCCGCTCTGCCCAATGTTTACGCTCTTATTCGGCGTTATCTGGCGTCGGCAGCCGCCGGATGGCGACCCTTCAGAAATTCCATTTACTGCGCGTGGTGTGTACACGCTGCGCCACTAGCGACCTCCTTAAGTGGCGCCCAAGAATTGAATGGAGCGCAACTTCTTGCCTCGATTAACTTCCTTCGCTCCATCGCGACCTCCATTCGTCGAAGCTGATTATGCTAATTTACGACCCTTTTCCGAGCGTAGATTTCGGAAGGATTTGCTGCGAATTGCAACGGGGAAACAGTGGTGGTGACGCTATTAACAGTTTTGCTTGTCGGCATCCTAATTTAGGCTCCCTGTCGCTTCCAGTTTATTTTTGCCGATTTCAGTCGAGATTTGTGACTCTCGGGAAATGTAGTCCGCAAAACTTTGGCCTAGTGTTATAAAGTGGAATGACTCGACAGAGAAGGGATCTTTCAGCAGTGTGACTAACTGAAATAAGTTTATTAATGTTTATTAATAAACTTATTCCATAGTGATTACATAGTAAACTTTGAAATGTTAAAATACGAAGAAGACCTTAAAATGAGACGGATAGTACTCTATTGTAGACAGGTAATTTGAAGTTATCGAAAACTTTTCTTGAACCATTGAAATGTTTTCTCGCAAATTGAAGAAGTATACATTTCATCATTTTTATGTAAAACTTTCTATAAGCTTTATTCATAGTAATAATAATTTATTCATCACAAACAGGAAATACTACCCTATTACATGTGATATATCTTTTAAAAGAAACTTATTACCAACTCTTATTGATTAGACTACGAAGTAGATCCTTAAGAATGCCTCTAATTAGTTCGGAATTAATGAAAACAACTTAACTAATAGTGAGATCTCAAGTACGGTGGACTAGGGACTTCGTTGGTAATGGGACCAATTGTCCGAAAATAAGATAAAGTGTTGATTAAAAAAATTTCAATCCTATTTTTCCCCCGAATCAGATATATTATGGGTTAAAGTAACAAATTATTCCCAGAGTAAGTCGAAAATAAATATTTGTAGTTAAAAAAATCTTTAAAATATATGCCCAGTCACTCTAGAGGGCAAACATGATTATAAAACAGGAAAAAAGAAGATAATTGACAATTTTTTCATCGTTTTACAATTACATTAGAGATAGAAACTTGGTGAAATGCGACTATAACTTGAAAACAAATTCTAAAAGATATTTATAATCCTGCAAAATTTATTCGCTATGATCGTTCATTTGAAGTATCAATCCTTCCTTAGGCTCTGCATGATTAAAATACTGGAATTGTACTAACTTACCAGTCCACCAGGGTACCTTTTACATATTCTCATACAACCGAACCAAATCTGGAATTCGAGGCACGATTACTTACAAAGTAATGATCCCATCACGCACTTTGTAAGAAAATGTATCTGGTTTCGATTTGAATAGCATATCGTATCTAGGCTAGTTTTAAGAAAGAGGTAAACTGTTGGCCTATATACTCCTTTCATATTCAGACGTATACCGTTGGAGAGTTGCATTGAATTTCCTCCATTCCAAATGTGTAACCGACAATCTTCAGAATAAAGTTTGAAGGTAAAGGAACAGGAGGCTTCCCAACAGGCACCATTCGTATTTCATATTCTATAGCTTCAGAGTTGAAAAGTAAGCCAGGGGTTGTTGGATCTTATTGTTATTTCCATAATAGTCATAGTCGGTTTTAGCTCTCATCCCCAGGTGTCTCTCTTTCTTTGGTATTCTCTTTCGGTATAGCTCGTGATTCTTACGCTCTACACCTCCTTCAGCATATCTTTGCTTATTGATTTTCTAATGCATTCTTCTAAGGTGACCTTCTAAACTTATTTCAAAGTTTTTTTGATTTTTACTTTCCCCATATACGAAGTATAGGAAAGTATTGTTTTCATGAAAAAAATCGACATCGAGATTTCAACGGAAATACACGTTTTGACCATTTTCGGAATGATGTCTGTGTGTATGTGTGTGTGTGTGTGTGTGTGAGAGAGAGTGTGTCTGTATGTGTGTGTGTGCTAGTGGGCGCTCTAACGTGAAAACTGGTGGTCGTATCAATACCAAACTTCATATATAGTACTGTTTTGTGTGCTGTCAGAGTTGATTAGTTTTTGGAGTAAATCGGTACACCGGAAGTCGAGCTTCATTCAACAAAGCTCATTTCCGGTTTTCAAAATATCTCCCTAAATATGATATATACGTGTATTGTATTAAAAATAAAAGTTTTAGATAATGTAATTTAATATAACTTTTGTATTTAACATATTTTTGTATCACCGGTTGATTAGTAGTTATTCGTGAAATACCGATAAACCGGAAGTAGCTGATACCTACTTTGTGGGCGCTCTAACATAAAAACAATTCATTGTATCAACACCAAATTTCATATATAGTATTTTGGTTAGTGTCGTTAGAGTTGGTTCGTTTTTGGAGTAAATCAGTTTACCGGAAGTTGAGCTTCATTCTTCAAAGCTCATTTCCGGTTTTAAAAATATCTCCAAAAATATGATATTTAGGTACATACTATTAATAGCAAAAGTTTTAGAAAATAAAATTTACTATAATTTTTGTAGGAAACATATTTTTTTATCAATGATTGTTTAGGAGGTATTCATGAAATACTGATAAACCGGAAGTTGCTGATTATGTACTTTTTGGGCGCTCTGGGCTCTATGGGCGAAAGGCCAATTCCATCGTTTTTCATCGAGAATGTCCCGAAAAACATTATTTATATTGTTTTTGGCGTCAAAGATAATAATATATATATTAATCACTCATCTTCTTAGTTTAGATGGTATATAGAGTTCGAAATTACTGTCGTAGATAAATATTTACATCTTATATATGGAGAAAGTCATGTGCTGGCCACATCAGATTTTTCATCTTTGTTTTAATATGAGAGATACGTTCTTCTTCCCTTCTATTCATGCAGAAGGAGACATTGAGGGCAACTACGTAAGCATAAGCAATAAGCATTTGCCATTAGTTTATTCTATGATATATTTGAAAAATTCTTGTCATTATTTGCACGTGGATTCAAAAGAAAAACTTGAGTAGAAATACATTTTTTTATGCTCCTTGATGATTATAAGGAAAGAAAATAAGAACACGGCTTTCAAAGAATTAGAGGTTTAAAACTTCCAATCGTCTTCGTCGGCGCTCCACGCTTCGTTGGCATCGATATTTGTAAAAAGAGTAAAGGCCAGGATTATCACTTCTTAGAAACCCTCAACGTACTTTTCAATAATGATGCTATCATCTGCAGATTTTCTTCGTACCCTTTTACCCCTATACATTGGATGCTTCTAAGAATTCGGTAATCCGGGCCTTTCTGATGTTTTCCGAAAACCAGTGGCAATGAAATTCGGAGCGCCTACAAATATTTTAAACCTTTTATCCCTGATGATTGACAAAAGATGTTTAAATCTCTGTGAAATACCCTATTTATAATTTTTTGTTCGATCACTGATATCTTAAGAGCAATACATTAAACAGAGTAAAACTACTTACATCTTTAGTGATTTTGCTAAATCATGCAGGAAAATTAAAACTATGATTAAGCTATTCCGTCTAATCTATCACTCGATTCATGTTTGTTTGATTCTTTATCTAATATATTTAAGGTTATTTAAATGAGTTTCCTACCATGCCCTACACTAAAGTGCTGCATTTGGGAAGAAATAACTAAAAGAAGCAAGCCTTAGGCGTTGTTTAGAAATGAAAGATTATTAAGATAATTATCTTTTAATAACTTCCTTTGGCGAGATTTCAGTACCAGTTTGAATATCACAACATATACTTTTGTTCATCCAATTTTACACTAAATTATACAGAAATACTTGCATACATCGGGAGTTTCCACAACTCAAGGATGTGTATGTGTCTCAAATAATTTTACTTTCCAAAGAACAGAAGGTTCGGCTTTCAAAAGCAGAGTTCTATTTTTTTCACCCTATTCAACCAAAAGAAAAATGTTACGAGCAATTTTATTAAAGTTGTTGCAGCAATAGGTTATAAAAAGCCTTGCAATTACTCCAGAGAAACAGAATCTTCTAAAAAAGTGTTAATGATAATTTCTCTGTAAGGAAGTAGTTCAATAATTCAAGTTTTAATCATGGCTGCACTTTTTTTTCTGAAATTGGAGTATATGTATTCAATATGTAATTTCCAACTATGGAGAAAACATATATTCAATATATACCAGGAAATGTATTTGTGACAAATGCCACCTTGTAGTCTTTTTCCTTACTCCAGAAGCAACTGCTTGAAGTCATTTTCAAGAAGGGAAAATACTGTAACCGTACATACAGTATTTCTTTGATTTTCAATGGTGAAGAGAAGGTCAAAAGTAATTGAGCTTATAGTAATTAAAAGCAAATTCAATTTAGAATGCATAAAAGAAGAAATTATATAATGATTTAGAGCTTCAGAAGTACGGATATAATTCACTACTAACATTATTAAGTAAGTCTAAATAGCTTGAGACTCTTTAATAAAAGGCAAACTTAACAATGCAATACAGTTTAATTTATCTCTTTATCATTGTTATCGATTCCTCTAGTGGAAATGGTAATTAAATCTCACGTTATCTCGAAAAACACTGAATTTTCAGGTAAATTATATGAATGCTCAATTTATGAGAGACAAAACTGTAGACGCTTATTAAAACATATAAGTTTTTAAATTCACTTACTTTGAACAAGCCAACGATGTCCGAGATTTTTCTACATTTATCTAACTGATACGTCCAGGTCTTCAGCGTGATATTTTTTCATCAATTTGTCTTTGATACAGATTTGCAAGTAAGGCCTTGTTAACCACTTATCCATTTGCTTGTTATTTTAATAAAACACATCCGACCCTTTGGTATCGCTACTTTTCTCACTCAATCGGTTCTTTCAACTATGGTACAAAACCCGAATTTACACATAAATTATATTTTAACTCTGTACTCTGGATGGAAAGAAAACGAGAAACGGCTGTAAGTAAAATATTCTACAAAGTAATTATAGGATAATTATATCAAAATATATTATTTCCGCAGGCAGCTGGAGAAACCACCCCATGGTAAGTTCAATTTTTACTTCTTACCTCGAATATTTTATGACTTTGGAATACTTGGCATAAATCTTAGATTTCCAATTCATCCTGAAATGTTTTCATACTATAATACATTAACCTACCTCCATTGTAAAATTACGTAATTTGTCTTTTCGTTTTGTCATGCCCATTTTTCCTTGGAATATTTTTCTATATCCACGCCCTTTTGTGAAAAGCCACCATTATCCGTTTTCTTATAATTTCGTTACTATACCAGCATTTTATCTTTTAGGCATTTGAAATTATAGAGTTTTTCTTGTATCATGACTACAAGTATTCAGTTGCCACCTTGAGCAGACTCTAAAACTCATGGTTTTTCCTATTCATAATTGTAATAAAAAGTATACGACACGCAATTTAGAATAATGGTACTAATTAACCGAGCTAAATCATGCCATTAATTAGGAAAACAATAATCAGCAGGAAATAAACATCATACTATAGTGTGTAGTAATGTATAGATACGCCGCATTCTCCCTATTTGTAGCTAAAACTTCGAATTTCAACGGCTCAGATTCACGGAGAGCAAAGAAAGCGGGAGCGGCGAGTAAACTGAGAGATTTCCCAAAGACGATCTTATGGCGACCCCTTTTCGGCATTCGGCCAAATTTTCGTCTCCCTCTAATCTCGGCAAAACAAAAGGACACGCCACTGCGCACACACAAAACCCAGCAGCACGTGACCCGACACGGGATCACGCGGGAGGAGCATAAATCCGGCTTCCTTTCATCGGGACCTAGGAAGGCAAAGAGGAGACGACCCGAAGGACCTCAAAAACCCTCGGTACCAAATTCGCGGTGCGATACGAATCTCAGAGCAGCTCCTTTCCGATCCATCGCGCACGACGCGCCTTTTTGTAACATAAATCTCCCGCACCCTCTGCACCCACTCACGCCGATCTTAAAACTCTCCGCCTTTATCGAATCCTTATCTCCCGCACTCTCTTCAAAATGATCTTCTTTCGCACAACTTGGCTCCTTTGCCACTTCATCCGAAATATCTTCTTTTCTCTAGGGGTTACCCTTTGGACTGGCCTCGGAACCCCACGGACTGCGTGAGGGCCAAAGCGAACCTCCAAATTCAGTGACATAAATTCTATTTGGATTGTCTAGGGAAGTGGAAACATCCTACACTGAAGTACTGCACGTTACATGAAGATAAGGGTACTGTTATACCTATAAATTTAGTAGGACGTTTTTAATAGATGTAAATTTTTCATTGGAGCGCATTCATGCAAGGAAAGCATGTAGTGAATCCAAATGAACTATCAGTTTCAGCTAGCGTCATAACATCACACTATAAACTAAATTAATACAGTAAATAATATATTCGTTCATAAAATATATAATATCAGCAATCATACACCTGTATAGAAAGATTAACAACGCCATAAGTATGCCTGTTTTTTTAAAAAGCGAATTAAGAATAACAATGAATCATATAAAATACAAATGTTCCCTAAAGTGGCATCCATTGTGATATACGTATTTATTTTCATCCTCTACATTGTGCACATACATAAATGGTCTGCCAGAAATGTTGTTTTTTCATAGCAGAAATAATTGGTTTGACTATGTATTTTCCGACCATAAGATCTATCTCGTTTCAAGAAATTCTTAAAGGAATGGCTGTTTGTTTGGAGAAAGAAAAGTGGATGACAGTACTTCATTACTTACTGCTTGTTTCTTCCAGAAGATATAGGTATTAAAATTTAATAAACATAAATTATAAATAATGACATGACTTAAATATCTAATGATATAATTTAAATGCGATTTCAACTAAAACGAATTATTAAATAGCGTTAACGATATTATTCAAGGTGATTGATAGAAATTTGGGTACTACAATTCTTACAGCCCTTTTTTCATAGGATAATACATTTATCTGCTTCAGTTTTAATATAGAGCTAGACAATGCAAGGAAAATCAGGGAAGGATTAGATCCGGCCGATTTTTCCTATTTTAAGTCCTACCTTCTGATCGAGGTTAATTCAATTTTCAGAAACACCTGAGTTCTTAGTGGTAAAATATCGATAGAAGTTGCAATACACCATCCTTAAAAGACAGTTTCCATTGCAGGTAATTTAGATTGGATCTAGAAAGAAGTCTCCTATTTATACTAACGGCTTAGACAGCCCATTTTTTGCACCTCCAGTTCAACGGCTTTGGTGCCCGAAGTGTTTACATTTTCCGTAACTTAGTAAGGACAGGAGTTATTCACGTCACATGTGACGTTTAACCCGGCTTATGACACCTCGCGCTGCCTTTTGATTCCTCGACGACCGATTCGCTCGTTCACGAGCAGTTTTCCCATTAGGGACGGTGGGAATTCTCCCATTAGAGCAAAGGAAAGCCAAAGAACGTATGAAACGGCTTTCAAGGTTCGCGTCGCCCCGGGAGATCAAACATTTTCTTCTATTTCTCAACAGAGGCGACGAAGGAACTGATTGCCTCCCAGCATTCACAAAATTTGTAGACATTTTCCTGTCACTGCCGACTTCTCTCGCGTACCAGAATTCCGCATCTGACATCCGATGATATAATCATGCTTATTTTTTTAAAAAGAATTTTCATTAACGTGATGGGAAAACAGTTTAATTATTCTTAAAATCTCTTTTTTCTATCCATTCCTTATCCGATTTATTTATGAAATAATGTATTGAAATAAATGCAGATAAACTACTGACTTTTGTAAAGGATGAATTCTGAAATAGTTCCGCAATAATTAAAATTGATGGAATTGTAACTAAAATTTTTAAGAAACATTTATGTGTATGAATATATTACGTTTAAAATAGGAAGAATAAAAAATTTATACACATAATATATATATGAAAAAATTTATTCTTGTCAAATAAAGGTGATACGAACCCAAAGATTTTATATTCATTCACACTCATTTTATGGTATTTATGGCAGATTAGTGGACAAGGGAAGTGATCGGAACAAACATTTACATGAATGAAAATAGAAATAACAATATACTCGCTCATTACCTATTCATTACCTATGACCTTAGACAACCTCTTATTTTATGTAATCTTTATTTTGCCGTTCCTAACGAAATGATTTTCTACAACACGAAGAAATATTTCATTTTCCTTTTCGCTAGTTCAAGAGATTCATGAAAGAACAATTTGCCATGAGTGAAAACCAAGAGAAATAAACATCATTTCAGTTTTTCTCGTATACGTCTAATAAAATAGCAATATTGAAGCTTATTAAATTTAAACTACAAATCCCTTGGCCACACTGAGCCTACAACATACTATTATGACATATATATATATATATATATATATATATATATATATATATATATAATATCATAGACAAATAAAAATGCATAAACGGGAGTGTAAAACCAAGGGCAAGGCATATATTAGGTCACAATGTTTCTCACAAAAAATGGATACCCTATATGACAAAAGAAGGTACGGTTTTCATTATCTCAATAAATTTAAGATTTTATCATACGTACAGCATTTTATTCACTGAATTAGAACAACTTAAATTTTAACTCTCGTAAAGAGTATTACATGAATAATTTATTGACTTCTTTGAAAAATCAAAGTTCTGCATAATTTTAGGTTCACTATATAAATTTATCATAGGAGTAAACTTATTTACATTCTGTTTGATGTCTGATTAAATCAACACGATTTTCAAGTAAAAATCTAAAAACGATCTTATTCGGTTGAATGAGATATAAGTTTTGGTAAAATTGTCAGGAAAGACTAATTATATTTATATTCTGAACCTTTAATTGATCGAATTGTTTAATTCTTGGTATAATTTTTGTTAATCCACTTTTTCAATGACAGATTAGTTCCATCGACATTTATAAAATTTTGAATACTGTAAAAGAAAATAAGTCACAGAAATGTTGAGAAGGGAATCTAAAGGATAGGATTATTTCCAGCCCTTCTAGAAAAGTGTAGAATAGCGAATTTTTCAGAGGTAGCTAATTATAGGGGAAGAAAAAGAGGTTAAATGAAGGAAAGGAACCATAGGGGATTTTACGTGGGAGGAAGAAATGATTAGAAAAGGGAGGTGCTACCAAGAGAAAGGAGGGACAGAAATAAGCGGGGAAAAAACAGTGATTAGGAAGCCAATGAGAAGGTATAGGAAAGAAAGCAGGAGAAATGGGCGTGCCTTTGGGGGTAAGAAGGGGGCGTGCCGGGGATTTAGCGGTTGTCCTAGAGAAAAGGCATAGGTCATGTCGTGCAGAAGAAATGAAGAGAAAACGGAAGTGCTACTTATTACGGTGGGAAAGGAGTGAATGATGGTCCTTACCCTATCTGGGTATAATTATTCTCTGGTACGGCTGATACCGACCATATGTTTCCCTAGATAAATGGTTCGAATCTTTTCAAGGGGTAACCATTTTGATTTTGTTAAGAATGTTGGCACAACATCTCAGTACAGAAGTCCAAATACATCACAAAGTGCGTGTAAGAATTATACGAAGTAATTAATAATGAGGTTATATTGAAAAAACATAGTAGAGGAATTACTTCAATTATTAATAATAAGAATATCCACGGATATAAAGTTCGCACAGCAAATATGTGAAATGAAGTAATAGGATTGAATGCATATAATTGTGATGGAGAATGCAAAACGCAGAGAAATATCTACAGAAAAGGCTCCTATTTCCTTCGTGAAAGTTGAATGAATATCACATTACGTTATTTATAATTCATTCCCTAATTTAAATCTAAAAATAACAAATTCCTTAAATTAGTTTTATTCCGCTAATTATATATTGAACTTAGTGTATCTTAAGTTAAATCTCTTATACATTTGAGTTGCCAAAAATGTGTTCCCCTGGCCCTCCAGCATAAATTAGTCTGTGTAATGTAACACATATATACTTAATAATCAATATTTCTAATACGGTGAAAAGCATTCCCAATATATAAATTATTAAATTTGAATTCATAGTTGTGATGATTTTAGTAAAGTAAACTGTAGTTTCATCCTTAAATTTCTTCTCTCCTTTAGATTTTGGACGTCAACACATCGCTGTCAATAGTCCAGAAGAGGAGAGGAGGAAAATGTGGGTGGAAAGAAAACGCATCATGAGAGCAAAGAGAGAGGACGATAAAACGTGGTGAAATTCGAAAGTTCTGTCGTAAAGTCGCAGCAGTAAAGTTGTTTGACAAATGCTCACCGCAAGAAGAATAAAAATATCCGTGAAGGAAGCTAAGTTTTTCCTGTGTTTTCGTTCCATCTTGCTATTCTTGTCCAAAATCATCTGTTAGTTCAAAAGAAAGACAACTGCAATCGATCAGCGGAGATGCACGATGTTGAATAATACTAAGGAGTAACAATATGAAGAAGGATGGACGTTAATTTAGGTACACATAGTAAGCATTGGTAACATTGTCAAAGGATGCCGACAAGAGGCAGCCTTTATGTCATTAAGACATGATATTTTCAATTTGAAATCTTCAAGAAATAATTGAAGGAATATATTATCTATTAAAAACACCCTTTACCCCAGTGTAATTGTTTTGGAAATAAAGTCATGTGAGGCTCATAATGAGCAGTAAATTCCTTAATAAGTAGTACAAGAGGTATTTCAGAGTTTTTTTAGAAATCGACTTCTTTTTGAATCGACACATAATTCATTGACCTCTTGGCTGCATCAAAAGCAATACGGCTCTTGCTGCTTTCCTATCAAAAGTTTCTTCACCCTTTCTCTCCCACATTGGTACGGTTTCAGTCGCTCTGTCAGGTTCATCAACAAAGTCACCCGTGTAGCCGTAAACTAAATTCCAACCAAAAACGAAGTATCTTCTGAGAGAAAATATTGTGTTTTTCTTTTTCAATCGCTCACTATCAAGTGAAATCTGTCGATACCGACCAAGGAAGTGACATGAGATGAAATTCTTCCATTTTTTACATGAATATCGTCCATGCAATTTTCACCCATCCTCTTCCTTGAGATCTTTTAAATTCAGTAAAATAATTTATCCGAATTATCCGTGATTCCACATTGTATGCTCTACGCAACTCATAGGTTTACTTGGATCTTCAACTCAATGATTATTCCTTATAAACGATAAATTCTAACACAATCTATCATGAACGTTTATATCTTTCAAAATTCTCTCTTCTATAATTTTTTATTTACATTAATTTTTAAATTTGCGACTTTAAAAAATAGTTTGTTTTCAGCCGAACTCCATCATATACAGAATATTATTGAATTTCAATTATTGCATTATTTTCTAATTCCAAAGTACTTACGGTGTGTAATGGCCTTTTTATTATAATACGATTGATATTAATAAAAATATATCCGAAATTATGAAATAGATAATTCATAAGCTTCGTTTCATTCTGCAAATTGGTTTTGTTTCAGATCGACTATATTACTTATGAACTATATAGCTGTAAAAATGTTTAGACGGTGTCTAATCGCTTGTGCGTTTGCTCGAATCGATTCGTTTACATTCAAGACCAATAACATAACAAGCTAATAGTGCGACCACAGGAGTGTTCGATCTGATTTTAACTTAAAATCTTACAATCATTTCTAAATTAGCCTTTTTCTACAATTCAAAAAAAGCTGAATCAAATGTATTAATTCAAGTTCAATTTGAGAACACATACATGTTATTTTATATTTTACTAGCAGAAGTGCCCGTTGATTCTCAACAGCGATGTTAAATTTCATAAATAACAGTGTAATAACCTTGATCGTAAGACATGCTTCGTAATTGTTGATAGATAGCAAATACCAGACTTTACAAACATATATACCACGAAATGTGAGTTACAATTAAGTCTAAAAATCTGTATCAACGTAATATTTAATCTCATATAGTTTGAATGAGATGAGTGCAGGTTGTTATTAATGAATGAGCTTTCCCGTGACAATGTATCCAAATGTATCTACGTACGAAAGTGAGGCATACATATAGCTTCTTCCTTTCTGGCTTATATATCCTAAAGGCAGGTTGATGTAGCGAATGAGCTTTTCGGTGACAATGTATTAAAACGTATCTACGTATGAAAGTGAGGAATACATAATAGCTTCTTCCCCTCTGACATTCCCCCCAAATCTACTAAAGGAGCAGTTTTCTTCTTTCTACACCGAATGAAGCCGCAAACTTTCGACAGGTCATCATTGAGAGGATATCATCAGTAACTGAATAGGTGTGATTCCGAGAATGGACAACGAAGCTATTGTTATATTTCTTGCGTGAAGAAAAAACTATAGACATTAAATAAGAAACGGTGCATCATGGAACCAGAAGGTATGTTTTATTGTTTTATCTTGGTTATACTTATAACATGAGGTTGTTAGTGAGAATTCGTGACACGTACAAAATGAAGTGGTATGTTAATTAATGCCCAGGAACGTAGCCGTAGATCTCGGGAATGATTAAGTGCAAGATATAACGCTATATTAGACGGAACGATAAAAGCCATGACTATAGAGTAACAACTTTACCGAAATCAGTCTGTGGAACTATGCTTTTAAGTCGAAATTCATTATATTATAAGTGTTAGTATTGGGTTAAGTGAGCAGTAAAGTATTTGATTACAAACCTAAATAGATCGTGATGTTAACGACGTTTAATATTTGCAATTATTTTATTTCTGAAAATATTTTCGATCGATTAATAACATTGACAGTCTCACATAGTAATATGTCAGGAATATGTGAAGTTCCTTTTGGATCCAAGTGATAAGGCTTCGAAAAATGCTAGTTTGATCTCGGTAAACACTTTGCCGATATGTCTGTGTACGGGACTTGGTTAAGATTTTAAGATTTATTTATGTACTCCGCGAGTGACGTATGACAGGGGAAAATACCGGCAATGCAAATGGTCTGATATAATAATTCCTTCTCTAGTAACTAATGAATAACTTTTAAGATAAATTATTTCCTTGACCCCCTAAATACATTCAGCGTAGAATCTTCACAGTAATTTATAAATAAAGTTACCACCTACCTCCGTAGAGAAGGTGAATAGTGGCCTAAGTAAATTTACATTTTGTGGTTATCTGTATAGTTTCTTATCCCGAAAACAAACTTATGTTCAAGATGTGTAAGAATCATAACCTATTCTTCGGCTGAGGTAAAATTAATAAATTTCAGCGTACAGCATGCTAAATATTGACATTTGGGTGAGCTGTTTTCAATATCAGAGTTTAATTTCGACATGACACTCCGTCCAGTAAATACCTAGGTAAATCATATTAAATATTCATAACGAAATGCATAAATCAGTAAGTGGATCACGATGCTGTTAATTATATTTGAACACTGATATTGCTACTGCAGCTCTAATTTAAGCAGTATTAGATATTTCTACACGGATTTCAAACAAAACAGAACTAAACTAAATAATTAGTACTCTAGAACAAAAATAATTAACGATACATAAAATCATGGAATTTCATAATATTGAAACTAATAAACAATATAATGAAAAGACAAAGCCATTTATGTGAAGATTGCAGTTATAACCAATGCAAAATATACATTACTATACCAGCCATTAATGTTACATAAGTTTTTAAACGTTTTTACATCTGTTGCAGTAAGAATTTTCAATACTAAATAGCAAGTAGAATAGACTTCATCCAGTAGTAATTAAAAAACTAATAAATAATTTCAAAAACTATTATATTTGTGTGTATGATATTCTCGATATATTGCGTTTCAAGTAGAGCAGGGGTCTCCAAACTTTTCAGCCCGAGGGCCGCATTAACTATCAAACAGCAGATGCGGCCCGCGGGCAGTAGTTTGTAAACCCCTGAAGTAAGGGATTACTCATTCTACTACAATATCTTACATTTTATGCGGTCTACAGATATCTGAAATCGCTTTACTTTTTTAGGCAGCTTTGAGATGTTACTTATTCGCTCCTGACCACTCGTCGCTCAAAGCTTAAAGAAAACAAAGACCGATTAAACATAAGAAATAAGGACGTCCGTAATTTCCGTCAAAACTCAAAAATAATATGAGAGAGGTCCACAACTTACCACGTTACTATTTTAAATCAGTGGAATTGACAGCGAGAATGCAAATTCTTCCAATTTCAAAATCGTTTAATTTCACTGAATATTCAGTTAACAATCACCTTACCATAAACAAAACTCGGTTGTCACAGACGCTTAAAGAAAATTGAAAAAATCAATGGAAAAATGTTCGTACCTTTCAACATGCGTTTCTTCACAGGATATTGTTTGTCACAACAAATCTTAAAATGTCATTCAATTTTTTCTTCTTCATAAACCTTCAACTCTTTTTTTTTCAAATTTAATTTTAACTGGTCATTGATCCGCCATTATGGAATCACGCATGAGTTCGGAACCAACAATGGCTTTGATCGTCAACGGAATGGGTTGTTTATTACACGGAAATTTAGACAAAGTTTTCGTATATTTTATCAAAATTCTCGCAAACGACATTTCTCGGACAAAATAAGAATCTTTATTCTATTTCCCTTCTTTTGATGCTAGTTTCGACTTCCTACGACTAAACGTAAATGACAGAAATAAATTACATTTCACTCAAATAACCAACGATGATTATTCTATACGGAAAGTAAATGTAGTATGAAGCTGACTCGTATCTCAATCTTAAAATGTGTAACGTAAACACGAACCACAAAAGTAATCGCAATGTCAAAATAGAAACAAAAATTAAACACCAATAACAGAGGGATAGTAAATGAATATGGAGTGGAAGCACTTAAAAAAAGGAATAAATCAATTTTTGCATCTTGCATTTAACAAAATAAAATTGCTTTACCTTTTTGATCTATCATATCATATCTTGCTGAAGGTTTGCTACAACTTAACAACTCGCCGTTCAACTCTTCAAGGATTACAAACTACGAATCTGGGGATTATTTTCGTTCTTCGCAAACTCCATTTCCGTAATTTGCTTAATATACTTCAAAGCAAATAGAATAGATTTAATACTTAATTCAGAAGAATATATTCTGAAAATCCTCAACTTACCAGGATATTTATGCGCAATAGTTGAATTGATCTATAGAAATCCATTTTCAGTAAACCACAGTTATAAAATACATTTCATTTTACGAAAAAGACGGTAAACAATTAGGTTGATGTAAATAAAACTTGGTTGCTACAGACTCGTCAACAAAATTCGAATTTAAAAAAATTATATCGTCAAGGGAATGGGTTGTTTATTACACGGAAATTTAGACAAAATTTTTGTATATTTTATCGAAATTCTCGCAATTTTGAATAGCAAACAACATTCCTCGACCAAAATAAGAATTTTTATTCTATTTCCTTTCTTTTGATGCTAGTTTCGACTCCTTACGACCGTTATTTTTAATTTAGTTTTTCAAAGAAATGAACCCTGCAACGAAAAAATAGAACTTTGCGTGTATTTCTTATGCAAACTATTTTACTTGTCTGGGTTCGAACCGTGGACTTAAATTAAATTTAAAGTATCACTTGATCATCCCCGGGAAGACATTTAATGATGTTAAAAGTTTGAACATCGTGCGACGTCTAGTTTTCGAGATTTTCTGGAACATACATACATACAGGCATTTTTATATATATACGAGTAAAATGTAGCTTGCATATTGCAAGCAGATCGACACCAATAATTTAAAATCGGCATTTTATCAGGACGGTCCTCAAAAAAAAAAAAAAAGGATTGAAAATATTCTTAAAATTCGCTGAAAATTCCATCGTCTTGCATCGAACCCGGGTCTTCTTGCATAACTTTCTATGCAGCACCATAGAAGATCACCATCTGTAACTATGTGTGAAAATTCAAGTAGAAATATTAACTGCAACTACCTCAAAAGACGTTCTAATTTCCACGAATGTAAATGGCTCTCTGGATTCGAACCAAGGACGATCTTGGAAATCTAAAACATGTTTCTTAAAGTTGTTTATGATCTCTATCTATGTGCCGAATTTCAAGTTTCTATATTATTGGAAAATGTTTCAAAATAATTCCTAAAAATCGCATCTACTGCTGATTGCAGAGACACCTGGTGTCGAACCCAGGACAAATTGTAAACTGCGAATGCACAGTTTAATTTGTACCAACTTGATCTTTTTTTATGCAAAGTTTGAAGTCGATAGCATGCCGGGAAGTACCGAAATTTTGTTTCCGTTGTCTCCATAAGAAATGCATTGAAAAGTGCCAATAGCTCTCTGGGATCGAACCAAGGACCATAAGCGAACATGTTTAATATTATTATGAAATATATTTATGATATCTATCTACGTGCCGAGTTTCAAGTATCCATGTTATTGGGAAAGGATCCAAAAAAATCTTCAAATTCGCCGCAATGCATTTTAAACGGCCGATTTTTGCATCGTCCTAGCATCGAACCCAGGATATTTTCCATTAAAGTTATTTATGTTTTCGATAGATCATGACCATATATATAGGCTCCATGAGTATTGATTCTCTCCCTTTCCGGGAAGTATTTTTTAATAATTCCCGAAAATCAAAGCAATGCATTTAAACGGGAAAAATCGGGACTTTGGGGCCCTCTGGAATCGAACCCATGACACTGAGGTTCAAAATCGCATTTTTTCTGGAGGTTTCACGTTAGGGCCAATACGTCGTAAAAATTTCAAGTCAATCACGCTTGTGGTTTAGGCTGTGAATTAGTATCCTATCTGGGTATCTGGGTATCTGGGTATATATATGAATGAATCCGGAGAAGCATCTATATATAATAGATATATATATATACGAGTAAAATGTAGCTTGCATACTGCAAGCAGATCGGCAATACTAATTTCATATCGGCATCACATCGGGACGGTCCTCATAAGAAAAAAAAGGATTTAATTTTTTCTTAAAATTCGCTGAAATTTCATCGTCTGGCATCGAACCAGGGTCTTACTGGAAAACCTACTATGAAACACAATAGAAGATCACCATCTCTAACTATGTGTGAAAATTCAAGCAGAAATATTGGCTACAACTGCCTCAAAAGACACTCTAATGTTCACGAATGTTAATGGCTCTCGGGACTCGAACCACGGACGATCTTGGAAATTTAAAAAATGTTTCTGAAAGTTATTAATGATCTCAATCTATATGCCAAATTTCAAGTTTCTATATTATTGGGAAAGGTTTCAAAATAATTCCTAAAAATCGGATCAACTTCTGATTGCAGAGACACCTGGTGTCGAACCCAGGACACATTGAAATCGATGAATGCATAGTTTGATTTGTTAAGACTGGTTCTTCTATCATACTAAGTTTTAAGTCGATAGTATGCCGGGAAATACCTAAAATTTGTTTCCGTTATCTCCGTAAGAAAACATTGAGGAATATAAATGTCCCTCTGGGATCGAACCAAGGACCATCTGCGAATATGTAAAATTCGATTATGATATATTTTTATGGTATCTAACCTCATACCAAATTCCATGTTTCCATGCCATTGGAAAGGGGTCCAAAAAAAATCATAAAAATCGCCACAATGCATTTCAAACGGCAGATTTTTGCATCGACCTAGCATCGAACCCAGGTTATTTTCCGTAAAACTCATTTATGTTTTCGATAGATCATGACCATATATAAAGGCTCCCTGAGTTTTGATTCTCTACCTATCCGGTAAGTATTTTTTTTTAATTCCCGAAAATCAAAGCAATGCATTTAAACGGGAAAAATCGGGACTTTGGAGCCCCCTGGCATCGAACCCATGACACTGAGGATCAAAATCGCAATTTTTCTGGCGATTACACGTTATGGCCAATACGTCGTAAAAATTTCAAGTAGATGACGCTTCTAGTTTAGGCTGTGAATTAGTATCCTATCTATCTATCTATCTATCTATCTATCTATCTATCTATATCCTTGAATGAATCCGGAGAAGCATCTATATTTAATAGATAAGATTAAAACTAGCTTCCTCTGTGTGACATTTTAAATTTTCCATACAAAACAAGAAAAGAAAATCTTTGAAATACAGTTTTCTATTTCCTTTGATACTAATGCCTTCTAGTCGTATGGCAAGAGTAAGAGCTACAAGTATACCTTAATTGACCTGTGTAGAGATGCGAACCTGATAAAATCAATCTTTCCTGGCACTCACGGTGTTGAAACTCGTGAGAAGTGTTTTCCAGATATTACTTCTAGGAAGTGATTATTGATTGTTATTTTTCCCCCTCAGCGGTCCTGACCGCACTTCTACGCCGAAGATAGATGGTGGCTATTAGAGTCACGCGAATAACAGATTTCTGTGTAAAGTTCTATCCGTATCAGAAGCCAAAGAGTGCGGAAAGAGAAGGAAAGATAGGAGAAGAAGGTAGATCTCCTCGTCATCCGCCCACTTTTCCCTTCACTATCTCGGCCTCGCAAATTCGGTTTCGTGTCTTCTTTTGGCATTTCTTCTGACCAAACACGCCCTCTACCCGCCAAGAGAAAAGTAAGGGTGCTAATTTATTTGGTTAGATTGGAACGAAGCACTTCTTAATGTGGATTTATATGGTTCAAACAAACGAAAAAAGCATGGAAATATCTTTGGTGAGTGATTCCATACTACAGAATGTCCAATTGAGAAAAATCAAATTTATTTGTGTTAAATCAGTAGTTTTATTACGATAACGTTATGAGAGACTTCTGAAGCAAAGCATTTAAAGGGAAAGAGAAAGAAAGGGTACAAGCACTAATAGTCAGAATTAAGGAGAAATTAAAAGTCTCGATGTTTTTGAGTCTCTTTATCCTTGGTAAAGGAGTCATAGGATGTCGCTAAATACTTCACCTTTCCCCGAATACATCGATAGGGAAACAACTTATAAGGAAGTTTATTTGTTTCTATAAAATAATATATTTAACATTCATTTCTTCATAAATGATGATTGAAAACTAATGAAGATAAACTTTTGTAGCAGATCAAAGTTTTTATTCTGAGGATGTTTTGAGCCAGTAAATACAAAAAAGATCTAATAAAACATTTTTACATGGTTATAGGTAAAATTTACGCAATGAGAGAAAATTGTAGACTAATTGGATTTAAATTAAGTAGGATGATCATACACGTTTTAACTTCAAGAGTAGAAATACAATCCAGAGTGGATATTTGAGAGAGGCTGACATTCAAAGATGGTACATGATTGGACCCCTAACTTGGGAAAGCAATCTCACTAACATTTGACTAGTAAATACTAGCTTTAAACTTGAGTATCTATTCCATTACTCCGTCGTACACAATAATTCATGGATTGTATTTCCTTAAAAGAGTACCTTAGGAATATTTCGGAAATAAAATATTACACGTCTACGTCAAAAGTTTAAAATCTCATCAATACTGTACTTCAAATGTTGTGAAGCGTCCAAAATGAGTTAAAGCCTGAGTTACTTAATGCACTGAGCTATTTCTCTATATTTAATAAACTCAATATTTTATAATGAATATTTTTAAAATGAACTACTGGTATTTATTAGGGAAATGGAATTGCTGCATTTAAATTATAGGGGAGGAGTTGCTAGATCCGGAAAATCGTGAAAAAATTGGTAATTACTCTCTTGGATAGGAAGTGACACAGAAGCCAGGTCAAGAGAAGGGATTATATCGTAGTAAAAGAGTAACTGATTTCTTAGCGGGACACGCCTTTGATTAGAGGACTGCTAGAGAAAGTGTAGGAGAAAGAAGAAAATGCAATTGAGATCTATTGTGAGATTGATTGGATAGAATAGAAGTAGGGCCAGGATAATTGGAACGGGAAAGGTGGGATAGGATTGAAATTGGAAGAATAGGAGAAAGTGATTAAGCATAGAATTAGAGCTGAATAATTAGAGGAGTTTAAATAGGAGAGCAGAGAGATTGATGATTAAAGGAGTTGATGAATGAACGGTTTTATTAAGGTCTGGGAATAGCTTGGTACCAGTTACGCTTTCGTATTTCCTCCATTTGACTCCAAAGTCCATAGAGAAGGTAATGGGAAAAAGTGAAGTTGACAAATTAAGGTAAAGAGCCAAAATAATGAATATCAATGTGAAAAATAGCAAATGTCACGATATGTATGAGTAAAAGGTTAAAACGTAAAAAAGCTTCAGTAAAGATTTTTATTAATAATTCATATGTTGAATAAGAGAATAACTGGGACAAAAATCAGGAATTTGTTAGCTGTTTTATTGGTATTTAACCGAAATGTGGCGTAGGATAAAAGGATTAATTAATCGGTTGAAAGCGATAATAACGGAAAAAACATTTAATATTATAAGAAAATATCATGTAAAGCTAGAGTTTCAATACCAGTGCAAGTTTACGAACTATGAAAACACTACTGATACGCCGTTCCACAATCTATAAAGTTAGGCGACTTCTTGATGAAGGTCTAGAAAGGCGGTATTATTGCTGCAATCATGATATCATTAGCTTGCATTCGATTGCATCCGATCTCCAAATAAAAATGGATCTCCGAATTCAGTCTACATTTTTTTACCAGCAAATATTATTTTTTTATATCTAGCAGGGTGTGATATTAACTGAAATAAAATTCTTTACCCGGTAATGGTCGCAAAGTAAACATTGAGGTATTTAAAATTAATCTTATTATTATTACATAATCGTATCAATACGTAATTATAATTTAAAGGAGGCAACGTTGTCGTATAACATACAATCATTGGTTATAAAATATAATTTTACGTTAATCATGCCCCTTAGTCTAATTATATATACAGTACATAACTAATTAGTAATTAATCGTATTCAGAATTACTAAATACATATATATTTTATTAATTAAGATTTAATTTCCTGAGGAATAATGTACAAAATTAGCTGATTGAGAAATCTTTCGCTTTTATTGCGGAAATCATACGGACCAACGAATCGAAACTAATATGCAATAAAATTCTTCTGCAACACGTATATGAGTGATTGTAGCAGCTAAAGGATTTAACCTTTTGTTGATATTATTTGAGTCATTTAGAAACAAATGATATTAATAGGGGTAAGGTCTGAAACATGATTTCTTCTGACAGTTTAAAAGTAAAAATATCAACAGTTATCTCTGACGTAAAGTTGAAACAAATGAACATGATGTAATTTTATGTTATTAATAGTGATGAGCACGATTCCAAGTACACAGATATTTTAAAATGTGTCATCTGGACCGATTTTCAAAAACTACATTTTTTTTAATAAATTAAGTGCATTAATCGATTCTTAAGGTTATAAATCAGAAACATGGTCTCAATATTCTGCCTAGTTGTTCGTTCCATAAATCATCATTTAAACAACCGTGTCTTAAATGTGAGTAAACAAAGAGGTTTACATGTAAAGCATAAGGATTTATTTGATAATGGAATGAAAATGGGATAGAAAGACGTGAAAGTAACCAAATGAAATGGTAACGAGAGAGTGAAGCGAAGCGAAATATCGAAAGGGATCCTTCGATTGGATGAGCAAAAGTGGGATGAGTGAGGATTTCTGTGAAAGGAAAACAGGAGTGGAAGTTTCATGAGTGAATGCATTAGGGAATGGAGTATAAAGAGATGTGGGAAATAGGAAAGTGTTGGATCCGCTCACCGTAGGCGTTTGATTTTGGGCAACGTGTCTGTGGTCTGTTTGAGAAATTGGCTGCCGTCAGCATCACGCAACTCCTTAATTAATGGTCCCGGCCAAGCGATGATTAACTTAATAGATGGCGGTGAATTTTCCCCCGGAGGCCCGTCCGTGGAAAAAATATCATCAGGTGACAGCCCTCTCTAACGATGGAGCCTTAGCATCCTTTAGAAAGTGATTAAATGAGTAATTAGATGCCATAAGGAGAATTTTTGTCTTTCGCTTAACGCAGCAACCCGGTTTAAAACGGGTTAAATGTGATGATTCGAAGTAGAGCGTCTGCCCCACAGGCAAAAGTACCTGCAATTGTTTTCCTCTTCGTTATATGCAATTATAATGAAATGTATGAACAAAGATTAAAATTATATTGCTCAAATGGTTATTTCAAACATTTTTTGCAGATGATCATTTAATATGGGTGTTAGTGATTAGCAGTCCTTATACAAGTATCAATAATGAAATATATTCAAATTAGTTGCAGTGAATTTATGTATAAATAAGACGAAAGTACAGCTCCCCACAAAAAAAACGAACGGCGTAGTCGTAGCTGCAGAAGATTGAGAGGCTTTGAAATTTTGTGCTTGGCAACATTGGATGGCCGAGCGATGGGATGGCTCTTATCGTGAGTTCCTAGGAAATGCAATTCCTGGGACTTTTTCGGTACATAGTAAGGTATTATATTTTGGAGAGGAAAGTGGCTGTAGGTTAAAGACAGATTCCTCTTTACTCGTTACGAGAAGACCCAGCATTTTCCACTTCTCATAATTCCGGCTCCCTTGAATATTAACAACACATTTATACATTAACAATTATAATTAAAAAGAAGTATAAATTATATTAAATTAGTCATAATTTTAAAAAGTTGTAAAGATTCATTTCGTAGGAAACCTTTGCTTTTAAACCATCGTTCCTAGCAGTTAAAAGACTACTTCATATTTTAAAAGCCATAAGGGTTGCGAATATGCTCAAACTATACTTCCATAAATAAACTAATATAGTAAAATATTTATTCTACGATTATCTGAAGAAAATCACAATCACGCAAGGAGTAACGATAACTCGACGTTCAATATTTCTCACTTTTATCTGTAGTAGTATTGCTATGAGTGATTCTACAGCAGAGGTCATTTTGCACATTTTATCACATCGGGAATCAAATCCTAGACAGCCTTCAATATAATCGAACGATATACCCAATTAGCTGTCTGAGGCCTTTTTCTATATAGGCATTCAAATTATTATAGTGCTCCGTTCTGACTGGGCCTATCGTTACAATTGCAATCATGTCAGACACCACATAATCGTTTTGGTGAACATCATACTGCCCGGGAAGCAGGTGGAGTTTCAGCACAATTCGAAAAGAATAGTCGTTGTGGGAATTTGCGAGACGTTACAGCGAGTAAGTTTCAATGTTCATATACCTGAATTCACAATACGCATTTATCAAAATTTGAAAAAGTTATAAAGGTTGATTTTGTAGGAAACCAACCATTTCCTTCCGTCGTGGTAAAAAGAGAATAATTCATTTAAGTGAGTGCTTTTGCGAATATATTCCTTGGTAACTAATAGTATAATGTTGCATAAGTCTCCTAATGTTTTAATGCACTATATATCGAGAAAGATACATTCCTAAAAATTTAACTACAAACCCCAGAGAAAAATGTTTGAAAGAATTCTAGAACGTTGCCTGCACTCAAATAAAAGATTTATACAGATCGTGTATAATCAGACTTAGCTATAAAAAAGCTCTCATACCGAGAGGCCAGGGCAGCTTTGATCAGGATTATGAGTATATCAGACATGTAAAAAAATCTACTTTTCTGCACTATCTAATAAGCCAAAACAAATTTAAATAACGCTGAGGTACTCAGGATTTTTATGTTAAGCTGTTAACAACTGCATGCTTGGTTTCGGTCAACTCTGTCAATATAAAGTAGTCTTTTAACTGCTAGGAACGACTGTTTAAAAGTGGTGGTTTCCTACAAGATGAATCTTTACAATAATAAACAAATAGTTAATAGTTGCATCAATAAACTAAATATGTCTACACGTGCGAAGAATACTAAGTGAGGACAAATTATTCGTAAAATAAAATAAGTATATTTACTATAATAATCTGCAACGACGAACAGGTTCCTTTACAGATTTGTTTTATAAACGCTCAGAAAAAGTAAAGTAAATTTTTTTTATGTTTCTTTTAAATAATTAACCGTGGGAACTATTCTGTAACAAGTTCATTTACTCTATCTTCACCTTCCAAATCTGATCAATTTATTTCAATTCTCAGATTTTCAGATGAATTCCAATCCTTATATACTATAATTAATTTTTCTAAAATTACTTTCGGATATCTCTGATTAATTTTTTTGTGGAAGGCATAGAAATAAATTATTTTAGGTTATCAAAATATTGACTTCATGATCAAACTTTATAATACCAATATTGTAGTGAAACTTTGAAAATTACCGGGAGAGTTCCACCAAGTTATGGCTTCCTCGATTGAATTTATTTAAAATCCCATTTAATAATAAAAATGTTGGCTAAAATCATAGTTTACAGTAAATAAGTGGGAACTTTTAATTTATTCGATTATCCTTAAGGGAATATAATCAATTTGTTGTTCATAGACTTACAAAATCAGCATGATATACACTCGCTATGATCAGTTTTAACTTGGCAGATAGTTAATTTATCGTGAGCACAACTCAATTCGAAGACAATTTGAGGAAATTAATGTAGGTCTAACTGAATTACTTGTTTGAGATTGACATTTTTTTAAAAAGCACCTCCGTTGAAACACGAATTTTAAGCCGATTAGTCAAATCAGTGTCCAAATCCATAAACAGGGCGGCACTGTCAATCAGACTCGCCTTCAACAAGAATAAATTCGAGGGGAAAATTATGCGAGGGTTTCCTGAAATAACGCGTTAAAGTCAAAATCAAATTTGCTGATTAATCCCGGCTAATGATGAAGCTAGTTAAAAATTATAATGAAATTCCCCGACATACACATCTTGGTGTCGATAGCGATTAATCTGGTCCGTGTCATAAAAATGATCCTTGTGTAATCGCAGGGAAGTGCGGTTTCGAGGCAGGTGCGACAGATTTTGATGACAGTTAGATACGCGCCCATTAATTTCCTGTGTCAAAACGGAGTTTAAGAGCCCTCGCCGCCGAGGAACCGATTATAGAATGTGCACGGGATGGAAAGGTGTACTGGTTGACAGCAGGTGGCGAGGGGAATTTTCCTCGAACAAACCGAGCTTGACATTCCTTTAATCGGAACATGCGTCACTTTGCAAACGGCGCGTTTAGCGGTGACGATGATGACACCGATAGATATTAGGGAAGAAGTGTGAGCTGATAGAAACGCATCGTTTTTGTGGCCCGTGTCAGCCTCGTTACTTTCATCTGATTATTCTAAACATCTCTCGGAATTAAGGTCATTAGCTCGGGGATGTTAACGAAGACTAATGGAGACAGCACTTGGTTTTCTGTAAGTCCTATGTATTTATCGATTTTATTCTTCACAGATGCTCAACATTTCCGCTAACTCAGTGGAAAATGTCTTACAGAAAGGTATAAACATTTAAGAAAGCAAATGCATGAAGCCCTTCCTGTATATTTTTCTCTTCAATAGAAGTAGATAATATAAATTATTATATGAAAAATGGACCAAATATAACTAATCGATTACAAATTAAGAGTGATATAAATATGTATCTTGTCAGCAATGGATCGTTTCCTTATTGGAATATATATTTCGTATAAATTAGTATAAGAGTTACTAAGTAACCGCCTTCGATTAACAATATCTTACTCTTTGGGTCGGTAGCAAACATCAGAGGATTAAAGGATAATTAAATGCCGGGCAAGACCGAGGAGCGAACGACTGATCTCCTGATTTCCATGCTTGTAATGTTTAGTTGTAAAATTACATTGAATATTCCGAAAATGGACCGGTGAATTTCAAAGTATATTACAGTTATACATGTAAAATTTATTCTATTTTTGTTGGAACTTACGTAATTGCGTTCCTCTTTTCGGCGTTGAAAATTCATTATTTTCATTAATTATTCGACCACTTCTTTTTTTAACATATATCACTATTTAAATAAATTTGGCAATGAACGTACATTTGTAAGCATTCCGAAAGAAAAACCGGATTTGAAAAATGCCAGACGGGTCGAGATCATACTTTATGCAGGAGGCTACTTTAAACATCAAAGCTAGAGCAGAACAAGCAACTTGGTTAGAGCAGCCTCCCACAGGGCGCACGTGTACAAGGATACTAAAACCCTTTTTTTTATTACTTACAGTTCTACTATACTAGACTGTCTCTTATTACCAAGAGAAAAATTTAATCTTCTGAATAAGCGATTTACTTAATTAATTTTAATTTGAGCCCAAAGCGACGACCGTACACCAACAAAAATGCTTCAAAAGGCGGTATACCCTTTCCCTTAAGCTCACAACTACGCTACTACCCCTACACACACTACGTTATAAATGTCTTCGGTGGTTGAGACTGACCTGTCATACCCCTTTCCCCACGAGGTATCGGAATAAGTTATATTTTTGGTAACTACGAGACTAACTCGTATATTTAATTTAAATTCCGTCATTTTTGAAGAGGGAATTCACAAGTCTTTTTAATAATTATCTAAGCAATTAAGTTTTCTACATTTCTATTTTATACAATGTACTATATTATAAATTATATATATTCTTCACTGCTGGATGATAGAACTGGTCAGTTAATGAAAAGGAATATATTTCCAACACTCGACCACGCAAACATTTCCCGAGGTCTCAAAATTGCTATTCACTTTACCACAACTTTTGCATCGCAAGCTCCCTCTCAGTTTCAGGACAGAAGTTTCCATTTTCGGAGTAAACATTAGCAAATATCGTTTCGTATCGAAAATCCCTTTTCTTCTGTTTTCTCTCCCTCGAAGGGAAAAACGTTTTCCAAACACTTAGGTCGCTATCAGCCGAAAAGAGAATCCACTGAAACTTAAAACCTTCTTTCCCTTTCTAACGCTCGGCATTCTGAATATCCACACGCATCCGACTGCTCGTCTCCACATTCTCCTTTCATTTTAACTTTCTTCGTAAACTTCATCATCTCAGTTCTCACCACCTCTCACCCTCAATCTGCCTTCTGGAGTCTTCTTCGAATTTATTGGTATTCAGAATCGATTATGTTATTCTACTATCGACTACGTTATTCATTGGTTGTATCATTTATTCGACAGCTTTTTTCAAAAGAGTTACAAGGTTACCATAACGCTCTGTTTATCCTTTTTACAGCAGTCTATTTATTAGTTAAAGTATAGCCAATGTTTAAAATAAGTTAAAATTATACGAAAAAGCCCTATATACATGAGAATAAAAATGTATAACAATTTGCCTGTCGAACTTTGAGAAAATTATAATGAGAATCTTCAAATTATTTGGGAAAATAGAAAAAAAAATGCTTGAAAAATGCTACTATGCGAATGATAAATTTTTAAATTCATCCTTACTTATCTATTATTTTTGTAGTTATTGTACCGTCATTAAATTGTCAATAGAGTAGTGATTTATAAAATAAAATCTTAATATTTTGTGCATTTAGGTGAAAAGAATTATGTATTTTTATATTAAAGTTTTATCTAAAGTAAAACATGTATTTATACTAGTATGTGTTTCATAATTTAGAATATAAACTATGAAATAATAATGTGATCTATAGTTAACTATGGAGACTAGATAGAATTGAATATCACAATATAAATATTTTAATCATTCAGTATCTGACGAGACATCACTTTCAATATATTATTTGAATATAACAGTGAATTTTTCATCATCATCATTGTCTAAAGGCTATGCCTTGTCTCTACATCCAGGAGCTCTTGACTTCTGTTATTCTCATGAGCTGGCAGTACCCATCCACTTCCATCCTCGTCTGGATATCTTTAATATATTTCTTCCTAGGTCTTCTCCTTCCTTTCTTTCCCAACACTTTTCCTTCTAACACTACCCTTATCATACTGTTACGTCTTAGTAGATGACACAAGACTTTTTCTCTCCTTTTTTCCATTACATTTATCAATTGCTTCTATTCTTTCACTTCCTTTAACACTTCATTCGTATTCATTTTCATCCAAATGAATTTTAACATTATTCTCCATATTCGCATTTCTGCAGATTCCATGTAGGCTCTCTCCATCTTCTCTCAAGTCCAATATTCGTTTCCATAGAGCAAAGTGCTCCATAGCATGACTTTTTCAAATTTCTTTTCTCTGAATCTATATGTTTATATATGTTAAAAGATTTATTTTTCCTTGAAAAACTTTTTTTAGGGGAATTCTTCTTTTCATATCAGGTAAGAATCTATTGTCATGAGTAAGTACACAGTCTAAATAGAAGAATTGTTCACAGGTTAATAAGTTACTATTACTATTATTGCTGTTGATTATTAACTGCAAGTATCCCCCATGATAGAAAGATACGAGACTGGACAAAATATCCTGAATTATATATCACATTTCATTGATAAACAAGGTTTTGGTACGACTAAGATAAAACTTTAGCGATTGAAAATACATTGAATTGCTAAGACCTCTCCATAAAATTACATCAAACAGGTTCACATATGGCTCTTCGTTCAATCCTAAAGAAAGAAAAGTTATAACATATCTCTGATTTACTCATTACAACTTGCTTATAATATCCTATAATTTCCAGAATTAATGAAAAGTGTAGAAACATTTTAAATCTATTGTGTAAATACTTAATTACAAGGTGAAAAAAAACTGCTGTCCACCATTCAATTGATATCCAGACCCAGATTTTGATGATGGCAATATTCATAAAAATATTAAAGTATATTTAATGTTAATTCGTAATTACTCAACTAAAATCTGACGTCAGTTTTATCGCGTTGAAAAGTCATTCAGGAATAGCAATCATTACAGAACCATTAATGATATTTAACTCGTGATAATGATTATCCATTTTTGAAGAGAGACTTCTTTAACCGATTTTGTAGGGGATACAAAGTTTTCACAAATGGGAATACTTAAAAAAATGATATTACCACCAAAATTATTTCAAATGAGACGTTTAATTTACTACCTTCCTTCACTTAAAAATACATTTAAAAGTATACAATCTTAGACTACGGCCTATATGTGATTGCGAATAGCTAAAAGAAACCGTGCAAATTTAATATCCCTCGATAACGATGATAATAGTCATCCCAGATCTCTTACTTTCCGGGCAGGCGTACTGACCACTTAAATCCTGATGCCTTTATTGCTCAAAGTAGTGGCATAAGAACCTAGGGTGGTTGGTGCTACTACATGGCGACCTGGTTTCGAGTCCCAGCCTAGTCACTTATTTTCATTTCTTGTACAACGTTGGGTCAAGTATCACCCTTTCCTGTGTTCTGTTTAACTTCTATTTCATCATTTGCTAATAATGATACCCTATCTTTAGGTATGACTGGTCGAAAGAGTAATACAAGATACTCAAAATGTCATGAACAATGGAAACTTAGATCAACCATTAACACTCCCTTTTACATCCATTCCCAGCTTTGGTTCCAATATCTCATCCAGGCGATAATCAGAACGAGGAGAGGTACACGACATCTACGGAGATGAATGTTCGAGTAGAGAGGGGAATAAGGGCTGAAGTCTCCATAAAAGAGGAGGAACGGAGAGGGATGGAGAATGGGTTTGATGTCATCCAAATGGTGCCCCCTTTGACGCTAATTGGAGCCTACTTTTGAGAAATTTTCAACCGAGTTCGTCCCCAAAACTTTGACGTATTGAGGGAGAGGAGAGTGAGGAAGGATGATGTAAAGAGATAAAGAGAGAGATCCGAGAATACCAAATTAATTCTGAAATCGAAATCAAGGGAGTGCACAAATAAAGGAGGAAGACAATCAAACGATCAGAAATAGATTTGCAATAAAATTAAACCTTCCTCAGTTGATAGTTGCTCTTGTCTGTCAGCAAACGTAATATTATATGCAATTCATTTAATTTTTTTAGGAACCTAAGTTACCAAATATTACTCATACGTTTACAAACCCCTAATTTGACGTTATTATGAATGTTTTATAGTAACCACAGCCACACATAACCTAGCTTTTAAAAGATAACAAATTTAAGAGCTCTTAAGTTACAAGTTTGTATGTGTCATCTTCATAATATCGCAGAAAGGGCTGCTTTTAACAACTCGTTATCTTGAAGAACTTGAAATTATTTTTCCAATACTCTATCGAGAGCTGTTAAATTTGGAGATAATTTCAGCTTCTAATAGAAATCCCCTCCACTCATGCAAATCTTGTAATATATATATTTTTAAATAAACCTCTTGAAATAACAGATAGCATATATGGGGAACTCCTTCCTTTTACACATTTTTTTTCATTCTTCGAATTACGTACCTATCGAAAAACTTTTCATCACATATTTTATGTTGATAATTTTTCCAAAATTTAGGTTGAAGATGGGTTGTATAAACTACAATAAAGAAAACTTCCTAAGTTTTTGAGATGTTATGAAGTTGAAATCATTATCAAATACGGAATTAAAAGTTTTTAGTTAGAATTTTGCACTTGACAGAAAACACATTGGATAGAAATTAAGGTTTATCATACTAGATACAAAACAATAAAACTTCATAAAAATGTCTTCATCTTATGGTTATAACCTCTAAGTATCTATCAAACAGCATGCATATCACGCACCACCTGAAAACCCTGTTTGCACCCTTCGGACTTCATAATCCACCCATGAACCCCTTGTTACTAGAACACCGAAAAAATCTGCAAACTTTCATTTTACTCGGACCGCCTCTTCCGGTAGTCGATTACGGAATCCATTAAACTACTCCCCTCGGTAGAGATTTATTAGCGACCCTTAGTTGGGTCGCTGGCGGACCGCTCTCGTTGCAGGGGGATATTCCAAACGGACGTCGCATGCGACCCCTTTCCACCTGCAACCCTCCTCCGTGCCAAAACCACAAGCAGTTGGTCCAAAGTGCCCCTCATGTTAAATGCACCTTCTCATTCCCCAAAGGAAATCAGTAAGCATTCCCACTGCGAGAGGCCTCGACTAAAATGCTGAAACGATTTTTCCCTTCCGTGGCAAGGGAAATCTGGTGGCTTTTGCCTTGCTTTGGAGCGGATACACCAAGCGGAAGGCATCCGGGCTAAATGCGTGTAAACAGTGAAATTCGTCAAAAGCGAGCGCTCGCTGTGACAGCTGAAAGCGGCCGTCTTAAGCTCTCGACTCAAAATAAGGTCACGATTGGCTGTGAGTTGGGCATTTCCGGTGTTTGAATTCGGATTCCCAGTTACTTTATACTAATACATTCCACATTCAGTGCCGGTGTCACAGAAAAAAGTCTAAATCACAGGCGGCTGGGATAAAATTAAATTTTAAACCTCAAATTTATTTACAGATTCAAGTATGAGTAAAAAAATTGATAATTCACTAGAAGCTCAGAAAAACTTAGTCAAAGTAGGCGAAATGCATTTATTCGATTAAATAGGTACTCATAACTTCGTGACCACTCGAGATAAATCTGAATATTTGAACTTAATGGCAATATTGCCTTACTTAGATTGCATTTTGACAGAGATATGTATGAAAAACTTCCATTTCTGGATAAACAACATCTTCCGGTTAACCATTATTGAAGACTAACTCCTAAACAATCAGAGTTACGAAAAAAGTTTTCATACATAAGTTGTAGTAAAATACATTATCTATAGCGTTTGAAAAAAATATATATATATACATAATTGCATTCTGACAGAGATATTTAAGAAACAAAATTTTGTTCCGGATAAACCGAAACTTCCGGTTAAGCGATATTCATAAAAAAATAATCAACTCTTGGCATTGTTAAGAAAATACTAAACATGAAATTTGGAAATTATCGGATAATTACTTTTTCAGATAGAGCGCCCACAAACGTTTTTACCATAGACAGACACACAGACAGACATGTTCGGGAAAATAGCGAAAACTATGGGCCCCAAAACATCTATTTCCGTCGGAATCTGGAGGTCGAATTTTTTTGCGATTACAATATTTTCTCTATACTACGTATAGGGAGAAAGTCAAAATTACGCATCTTGATGCACAGATAACTTTTGGAGAGCACCTATGGTTTTTTACTTTCTCCATATACGAAGTATAGAGAAAGTATTGTTTTCATGAAAAAATTCGACTTCGAGATTTCAACGGAAATACATGTTTTGGGGTCCCTAGGACACGTTTTGACTATTTTCGGAATGATGTCTGTGTGTATGTGTGTATGTATGTGTGTGTGTGTGTGTGTGTCTGTATGTGTGTGTGTGTTTGTGGGCGCTCTAACGTGAAAACTATTAGTCGTATCAATACCAAACTTCGTATATAGTACTGTGGTGTGTGCTGTCAGAGTTGATTAGTTTTTGGAGTAAATCGGTTGACCGGAAGTCGAGCTTCATTCATTAAAGCTCATTTCCGGTTTTCAAAATATCTCCATAAATATGATATATACGTGTGTTGTATTACTTATAAAAGTTTTAGATAATAAAATTTACTATAACTTTTGTATTTAACATATTTTTATATCACCGGTTGATAAGGAGTTATTCGTGAAATACCGATAAACCGGAAGTAGCTGTTATGTACTTTGTGGGCGCTCTAACTTAAAAACTATTCATAGTATCAACATGAAATTTCATATATAGTACTTTGGTTTGTTTTTTTTAGAGTTGATTAGTTTTTGGAGTAAATCGATTAACCGGAAGTTGAGCTTCATTCTTCAAAGCTCATTTCCGGTTTACAAAATATCTCCATAAATATGATATTTAGGTATATTCTATTATTTATAAAAGTTTTAGCAAATATAATTTACTATAACTTTTGTAAGAAACATATTTTTTTATCACTGATTGTGTAGGAGTTATTTGTGAAATACTGATGAACCGGAAGTTCCTGATTATGTACGTTGTGGGCGCTCTGGGCGCTGGGGCGAAAGGCCAATTTCATCGTTTTTCATCGAACATGTCCCGAAAAACATTATTTATGATGTTTGTGACGTAAAAGATAATATGAAAGAAATTAATCACTTATCTTCTAAGTTTCGATTGAATATAGAGTTCGAAAATACTGTCGTAGATAAATTTTTAAATCTTATATATATGGAGAAAGTCATGTGCTGGCCACATCAGATTTTTATAATTATGTGCGTATAAGTAACTGTTTCACAAAAAGCCTAACACCTCTTTTTTCATGCCGTACTAAAGGTTCGAAACTAATTAAATATGACTGTAAGCAAAGTTGAGGCTGATTCATAAACATGTTTCATATAATTCTGAAATGAAGTAGACATTCCAAAAATTGTAGTATGAAAAAATCTAAGTCATAAAGATTTGTGCCTATTGCTCTTAGAATTGGAATTTCGTTGAAAATCAAAACTTAATTCTTTCTTATAGTTCTCATACGGAAAATATTCCGTAGGAGAAATATTCCGTAATTTACACATAGAATATAGCGTCTTTTTTTCAATATGCTGATCGGCCATGCACTCACTACGGGGAATCCTTAAGCTATCATATTTATTCAATTACTGCGCTACCAGCATTGCACTGAATCTTCGTTTGATTTTCTTTGGGCCTTTTATGTTTGCTTTGGCATTATTTACATAAAGATGCTTTGAGCGGCTATCCTTTCATCTAACCATAGGTTTCGCTTGGTAGTATTGACACACCATATATCTGGGATGGTAAATTAAGCTAAATTGCCAGTGTGAGCCATCGGGAATATATGTGTAGTGTCCACTAAGGGGAATAAAGATTTTACCTTCATTTTATTAAATATATTCAAGCATATTTATTCGTAAAAAAAATCTGTATCCTCCTGATACCTAGGGCCGTTTCATCAATGCAGCTTCCTGGAAACTCACATTAAAAGTATACATTCATACATTAGTGTTCTATCTTTCGGTTGGTACATTCAATAATTCCTTTTTAACGTCATCTCCTTCTCTTCACCGTAACTCAACCCATCCGACATCAAACATCTTTTGCCTTTGTCTTTCCCTCTGTGTTTTTCCTTGAACTCTACCTTCAGTAACAGTCTTCACCAATCCCTCTTCCCTCAATATATGACCCACCCATTTCCTCTGTCAATGCTTAATCACTTTGTTTAAAACCCTCTCCTCCCCAACCATCTCCAGTACATCCGCGTTGGTTTTTCTCTCAACCTAACTTACTTTTTCCATTGTAGGCCAAACCCACATCTCGAAGGCTCATCTAAATGCTCAACTTCCTTCTTTCGTCCACGTTTCGCACTTATAAAGCAACATATAATACTTCAAGGGTTTCACTAATCTTATGTCCAGAAGATGTATGTTAACTTACGAAACTGGTCGCGAATAAATTCTGTGTGGATTTTACTAAGCATATAATTCTATCCTATATGACGCTCACAAATATAACATATACACCTCTGGACAGCAGTACTGTAATTTCCAGTAGGTTGGGCTGTCGGATTCAGTTACGACAAAAACAAATTGTGAATATCACATAGGAAATCGTATATGTCCATTAAAAAGGGACTCGGGGTCTCAGGAGGGTATGCGTGCAAAGTTTTAAATAGTAATATCGCAAAAATGTCTTCCTCAAATCAAGGATGAGATATTTCTCAGACGAGCCGCTAAAGATTTTCCCAAAAGTATTTTCCTTCCTGCTGGGAATTCTTAACTTTTAAAAATACGAGTTCAATTTCAAGTTTTTTCCCACTGAATGACAATTACTTCGAACTATATCTTTAATTTGAAAGTTATAATACATATGAGACTATGGGTCAACTATATTTAAATCATAATTCAACGAACCTACCCAATCTACAGGAGCAAAAGTTTCCCATTGTCGATTTCATTTTTTGTTGATATTTGTTTCGTATTAATAGCTAATTAACCGGGCTAACGGAAAATCTGTACACGATTGAAGTTTTAAAATAAGAATGGTAAGAATGATTTTATTGTAATTATAGGTAAAATTCTAGCCCCACCTTGGGAGTCGAGATTACAGGTAACTCATCACCCATGAAAGGCAGTCTCTTTGAGAATCTTCATCATTTGGTTAAAATAAAGATTCCACAAATAAAATTAAAGAATCCAGACATTCTCTCATCTCAAAATCTTGTAAATGATTCATATATGCGGACTCGCACTCGTTTGATCAAATCTTCCATCAGAATTCAGTTTGAATTCTGCTGATTAATAATAGCGAGGAATTCCGCTCTGAAATGGATCTGTTTGGACGCAATCAGTTTCACCTTGATACACCTGATTCAGCTTATCAATCTAAAATGCGCTCAAAGGAGGGAAAACATTTTGGTTAATTAATAATTTGTGGAGGGTCTTTGATAAGCGAAACGCTCGTCACGCTAGCAGAACCAAAAATTTGCTCTGGAATGACCTTAGAGAATAAAATAAAGGTTATTACGTGATGGAGTTTCAATAAGTGACTTCAACAATTGACTAAAAGTTCAATGATATTCCTGGTTTAGTTATTACAATATATCATATATACTCGAGTATAAGCCGACCCGAATATAAGCCGAGGGACCTTATTTTATCGCGGAAAACTGGGAAAACTATTTGACTCGAGTATAAGTCCTGGGTAGGATATGCAGCAGCTACTGGTATGTCCGACCAAACATGTCCGGTGTGACGCCGACAACTCCCGATGCACGACACACGATTTCGGAAGAAATGGTCAAAGAAATGTTAATTGAGTAAGGAAGGAAATTAAAACCTGATTTCCGGCTAGACTTTTTGCTCCGAAGAACAGGCAAGTATGATCCTCACTCGAGTATAAGCCGAGAGGGCTTTTTCAGCATAAAAGTGTGTGCTGGAAAATTTTGGCTTATACATGGGTATAAATAAAATACAGTTTGTAAAATATAGTATTTTATGGTCCCTGATGAGGAGGGCTTCCCAATCGAAATGTTTCTAAAAAGCGCGGTATTCCTTTCTTATTTCGTCCGAATACCGGGGAATGAGACGGGATACGCCAAAAAAGAATGCTATTGGAATTTTAAAACCACTATTTCTTTAACAGCCGTGTTACACATCTCATTCTTTACATTTTTACGTGATGATAAACTTGGATGAGTTAGTGTTGTAGATAAAATGTGTACAAATTTGATGTTATTAGGAAGTCATGCATAATTTCGCCCAACAGAATAATTCCCTATACATTGGGACGAATCTTCGTCTAGTTGCGCGCGAAAACTCGAGAACGGAACGTATTCTCATTGCAGGGGGTCTTGATCCCTGCTTTGTTATGCAGAGCCGTTTTTACTTGGCAGTAGCTCGAGATTTAAATTGCCTTAATAACCCCGTGTATAGCTGCCACTAGATCAATTCATACACTTTCCGAGAGTTTGCAGTCCTTGGAAAATGCAATACTTCAAAAGTTATGGCAGTGCTGCCGTAAGGCGGAGATAATGAGCCCATATTGCATTCCTCGACTAATACGCGACCCGGAAACGCGAAGAAGGATAAGGCGGTGAATGAATATTAGAAATATTTCATGAGATTCGGTACTTCGTGGAATGAATATCTCAGCGACAATCTAGTTAATGGGACTGTGGTTCTCTTGTTACTTGCGTTTCACATTTTCCTCTCAATGTTCATCCTTTTAGGTCAATGATATCTTGAACGTTAGGAAAATTGTACTGCTACATGTAATTTTTTAAAAATTAGTATAATTTACGCCAATGCATGATGTAATAGAAACTTTTTCACACGATGGAGCATGGATGTACTTCCCATATTTTTTTCAGTAAAGTCTTTATTGCGGTATATGCCGCTTATTATCCCTTTCTTTACAAATGTCTGCAATAAGAAAGATGGACGCAGCATTTTTGTCTAAACCGAACATTGTTTGATTCGAAAATCGGAATTTTCTATTTCAATTTCAATCACTCACTATTCTCTTGATGCTTTTAGTAAAAATCGTGATTTAAATTAAACCCCCTTCTACCCTAGTATGAACAAGAAATTAAAATAACCTGAAATGGCATAAAATGAAGATATGAGACGCATTATATCTAAAAGTGAAACACATTAAATCGAAATGAGCATTAAAAAGGTCGTTATCTTTCAGTTACACTAAACACGCAAATGCAAGCACTTAATTTAATATTTTGCCAGAAAATAAGAAAAATAAATAATAATAATAATAAAACGTAATGCTGCATAAACTAGGGGAAACCAAAGGTTTGAGAAAATATACATTGCAATTTGTAAAAATCTGTAGGCATCGTAGCCACTAAAAATCAAATAAATATTATTGAAGCATGTGTCTAAGTAATTAATTTTCTAATTTTGGATTACCCTAGTTTTCAGGAGTTGATTTTTTTAAGGTTTCCCATCCACCTATTCTTGAAAACCGAGCACAAGGATTGGGGAAAAATCTTGCCTCCACCAAATCTAATAACTAATGGATTATCCAGGCATTGCGTTATGTATTTTATAATTTTATATAATGGCTGGAGTAATATTTTTGTGATATAGCTTAAGGAAGCAATAAGCTATCAGTAATATTCACTCCTGAAATACTAGAAGTAGATATAACTAGAAAATCCAGAATGATACGCGATATTCGGAAAGATACACAACGTTTCAATCCTCAAATGATGGAATAAGCGTTTAGAAGAATTGGAGCCGTGAATTTTGATATCCAACGTGGGCAGTAATGGATGTTGTTATCAGAACGTCCCTTTTATGCTTGTTTTTACAGGTCATTTATGTGCCATAAATATATTTCCACGCGCATTGTTCAACACGATAAATGCAAATCCTCAGCCGTTTGTTTTCTGTTGGTTCAAACTTTTCCATTGGTTTCATTGGGGACGGAATTACTGAAAGTTCGATGGAAATGAAGCAGGCGAGGAAATTCCACCTTCCAGCTATTTCCCCTCGTTAATCAACCAGTTATTGGAACCTGATAGGATTCCCTCTGCTTTTGAGAGAGCCATCGATTGTATTTCAATATTATTAGGTTTGGGCAGCATTAATCAACACGAGATCGGATTTACTGTGACCAGGTTAGTTGCGAATTAACGAACCAAAGAGTCCACTCAACACATAGGCCCTCCACTCTTTCGCCGGATTATTGCGTTAAAACAACAGATATTTACAAACAAGGCTGCCCTCATTGCCACCCCTGTGAATATGATATTTGGATCATGGAGATAATCACAATCCGCTTGATTTTCTGTGTGGCTTCTTAAAAAAACTTAAACTACGTTTTCGATTAGGTTTTTGAAATTCATGAGATAATGAAATGGGATTGATGATCTGGTCAATTTTCTAGAGTGTCAACGGAATAATCGCAAAGAAGTTAGCGAGTATAAAATGAGTTAAAACATTCCATATATCGACTGACATTAATTTGAAATAAATGCATCAGATGCGATACGGTATTGCTCGGTTGCAAGTTGAATGTTTGTTTATGGGATACACGTTCTGTAATAGACATGGTGAATTATATTTCTTACCCTACATTGTTGATATACAAAATAAATATGAATCTATTAATTACAATACGAGTCGGATTGAATAAAGTTTTGCATTTAATTTTTGGAATAAACAGCATATTTGTCTTGACGGGAAAATTTTATTCCCGCATTTATTTTATTTTTTAGTTATCAAAAGTTCAATTTAAGCACGCAACTTACTGATGAAATCCCAATCTACGATATGTATTGTGCTGCTGTATTTCTGTTACGAATGCATACTATACATTACGGCTGCTGTCCACTTAGCTACTTTCTTGTGACAAATATGCATTTCATCCGTAGACTATATTAATTATAGGAACTGCAATTTAATACTATAAAGTATTTATAAGACAAATAATTGTAACGAAGCAAATATATTTTTGAGTGGAGGCACGATACTGATGCTGAGTTAAAAGTTTATACAATGCGTTGGATGGGGAATTTTTAGGAAGTCAGATGATTTTTTATTCACAAACTCAGCTAATAAATACCTTCATAAATACAGCAGAAGATTCGAAAGTTTAAAATCAGGTATTAATTATAGACTTCGTAACTCATAGTGCACCTGTTTCCTTATTCCATAACTGCCGTTGCCATTTTTCTGTGGAAACGCTCGAAACTAACTAAAGAACTTGGCCAACTTTACCTAAATATTTTGCTAGAAGTGGAACATTACGATGAGGGATCGAATATTACTTCCAAAGGTAAAAGGAAAGAATTCATTTCAGTGTAATAAACTTATGTAAGCCACTTGCTCGTTAGTAGTGTCGCTTTGATATTTACTGTTCACGATGGCTCATAGATGGACTCCCGCTCAGTATAAGTGGTAGTGGAGGAACAATATGGTCTGACTGTGAATGAAAAGATGGAAGCGGGACCAGTGATCGATCTCGGTGTGAACCAGATTTTCTCGATACGAACTGGCGACAGCAAAGACATTCTTCACTAAAAGTAATTACCAAAAGCCTTGAAACAGTTGACTTTGAAACCGTAATTTTATTATTTTTCATCAAATGTAAGTAACTGGAGGTTTCTGTCAGCCTCAAAGTAAAATTTGATAAGAAATTTACAGTTAAAAAAAGGTTTACTTTTCAGCAATTGTTTGTCTCATCCATAACTTGAAATTAATAACTCAATAGAATGTTGGATAATTCGGTTGAAATTTAAGGATAAGTTGAAGAAATATTACCATCTCCAGCTACTGAAATAAAATATTTTGAAAACTAAAGTGAATTGTATTTTTCATCATTGCACCATTCTATTGCATTAAAGAGTCAATGGAAAAAGCACGACGAAATTGCAACGAGCAATTGCAATTATCTGGCAGATTATTTTTGTTGAAACCTGCTTTGAAAGGAAGCATATCTGTGAAAAACGTAGCAGTGAAAGTTTTATTCAAGTTAACTATGATGAATTTCCACACAACCTCCCACCTTACTGTAACTTTTATTAACAATAATCAATAAAATAAATCCCATTTGAAGTAGAATTACCGAAGTAGCATCAGCATTCACCTTGATATTTGTGTGCATGGATTTATTCTTCTTAGAAATAATTTTATCTTAGATATTGCTCGTACTATAATGGGAAATTCTCCAAAGCAATTACGCGAAAGAGAATCCCTGGCGACAGTGACTTCTTTGGACATTCGCAAGCAGTGCGCAGAGGACGTGGATAAACTCAGCGCGGATTCCCTGACAACTCCGACAAACAGGGAAATGAATGGAGTACGCGACAATTTTGACAAATGGACAAAGAAACGGAGTCGTGGATTGGAGGTTTCGCCGCCTGAATACGGAATTCCTCCTCTCCTTTGCATAGGCGTTGGGATGTTTGCGCTACAGCTGAGGAAGGCGTGAATCAACTTCTCCGTCCAACTCGGAAGTTCTCCCGCAAGGAAAGTGCGTCCAAAGAAATGCGATTACCAAAACGGATTCGGTAAGAAATGTCGGTTAGTTGGACTGAAGGAAAAGTTTGATACCTGAAAGCCTCTCCAATGGGTAATGAATATTACCACTTTGGTTGGCATGATGAATTCTATATTCATATTTCACGATTTTATAAAAGTATTTTTTACAATTATGAGATGAGTTTTATTAATATTAAAAAATAATTTGATTCAAAATTCATTATTTTGGCCTTAACTTGGTGGTAACATCCCACAGATATGACATTTTGAAGACGCTCTACGTCAAAACTTGAATGAGAATAAATAAGAAGTAAGAGGTTAAAGTTGTGTGTTTATTCCTCGACAATATGATTACTTTAAGAGATTCTATGTTTCCCAAAGTTATTAAAATAAATGCAATACTGCAAATCTTAACCCCCACTTCCAAGCTCTATTGCAAGCTCATTCTTTATTTCCGGGCTTGGCTATTGAGGAAAATCATTCACAACAATTCGATATGAAATATTTGTTGCTGAACAGGTTCCAAAGGCGGATCTATTACCTTGCTAGTGGGTAGACCGATACGTGCCAAGGGGAAAATTAAGACAATTTCTTTTTAAACTCATCTTCAATTAATTTTACTAATGCCATTTTCTCGTGATAAATGTAGTAGGTGTATACTAACAATCAGAAGTTATAAAAGCCTATGACTATAATCTGATCAGTACCTTTCCGGATCTCAAGCAAATTAATAGTAAGATAAAAACAACAGGAGCAAGATATTACCTCTTCGCCTCCCATCAACGATAAGAGCTAACTTTCGATCTACAATTGACAATCACTATTCTGTGCGAATATATTTGACTGAAAGACTTTAAACTGCATCTCAAAGTCCACCCACCTACTTTCTAAATGTGCTTTTGGCCCACTTAATAATGGAATATGGTGAGAGTTTGATTGCCATATTTTGTCTTATAGTAGCAGAAGTATTATTTTTAAAGTTTTACAATATTTGAAGTAATTTCGCATACACTAACCTCCAACGCGCTAGCGATTAAGACACATTCTTTATAATACTTCGCATGGCTTTTAATTCCGTCCTTTTTGATTTAATGACAAATATCTTAATATTATTGCTATTTAGATAAACAAGAGTATAGAATAAACAAATGCATGACAACCACGTAAACATCAACAATGACCATCAACGAACTAACTTATTTACAGAATGAAAACAGTTCGTACTTTTCCAAGTGTTTTCATTCTGCAAATGGCTTTCAACGAAGTCACACCTTCTCAAATCGATTAACTAATCGACATATTTAAGTTACGAGTATTTTAAAAATATACAGTATACAAGACAAAATTAAGAATAATACTTTAACGGGGAATCAAACCCGGTACTGCTTTTATCAAAGACGAACGCGCTATAGTCTTGGATATTTGGGAGCCCTTTATGTCTTGTTCAAGAGTTAGTGTAAAATGCGACGGTGATTGTGGAAATAGCTCCAATATTTTGAGAAAAAAATAAAGTTTTTGTGAATATGTCGTTGAGTTGAACAATCCATTGAAAACACTGTGTTAGTCACTCAGACTTTGAGGAATTAAAATAGATTTTAGATGGTTGAATTCGTTAAAATTTTATAGTTAATGAAGCTGTGGGAGTAAAAACAGCGATTTCATACTGCATTATAATTCCTGAAAATGAATAAATGTTGAAAATGATAAACCTAATTGAAAACTATCAACAAAAGAGGAAGGATAAAAAGTATGATGTAAGAAAATCATAATTTTATGCATTGATACCTAAGATGATGTGATACCAATAATCCAGTCAATTTTATCCATAGACCAAGCAGCAAAAAAGATAGAGGAGTTAAAGGTTCAATTGCGTAAGAGAAGACTGGAAAAGAAAAGAAAAATGGGGACAAGGTATTAGAGTGGGCAAGTTTAGAGGTGGGTGGATGGAAGAAATAATGAAAAGGAAAGACCAAATGAAATGAGGATTGGAATTAGAGAGGAGCAAATGGGTTGAGGAAACGTGAGGAGAAGGGGCAGATAAGTCGCTCACAGTTTGGGGAGGCGTTCAGAATTCGAAAACGGACTCAATCCCATTTTACCTCTGTCCCTTCAGCTGGTCACTGGCCTCCCCAAACTCACTTTACCAACACTTCCACATCTACGTGCCACCTGAATGGCTTGCAAACCTCCTTTCTTCGTCAATCTGGGAAATATCGGCGGAGGAAAGAGTTCCTGTTCTATCATTTCTATTTGATTTTTCCCTCTAAGAATACCCTAGTTCAATCTACTCAACTACTCTATATATTACTTGTGCCTTGGCTAACCAATAAAGGGTCTAATTGTTTAATAATCTATTAAGTTCGTTGGTCGTTTAACGTGCTACGTAACATTTACGGAACGTAGCCTTTAGGTCATATGTAGCCTTTTATTGACTTTAAGAAAAACATATGTAACTAAATTGGTCATTGTATTGTATTGTAATTAAGATTGTTTCCCAGTCTTGGTTACGACAAAAAGATGAAATAAAACGAAAGTTACCTATTCATACATTTTTAGCAGTTAGTATTCCCCTGTTCACGATCGATGCCAAACTACATAGTTTTATAAAATATGTGATTCAAGATTGCTCTATTTGTTGCCCGATAGTACGTGCGGGCTTCTGATGAAATAAATTCCCCACTCCTGTCCTAGTTGAAGGCTTCTTTGAAAACGAGTTCAAAGTTTTCTTCAAGTAGGGCAAAAATACGCCCGATATGCCGAGGGCATCAAGAGGCAGTTTTTGTTTGTAATAGTGAGGAATAAGCGAAATTAAATAAGCACCATTATTGATATAAGAAAAAATCTTTTGATACTCATATAATGATACATGGGCATTTATATATACTCACAAACTATTAAATACGTATATTTTATCAAATGCATTTAATTACAGTAGGTTCTAATTAATACGAAGTATCTATACATACTCGTAACTGACTTTTAAATATTGTTCAGATGAACCGGTATGAAAGTGCCTAGTAATGCCAGTAAATCAAATCCTTAAATTTAGGGTAGAGGTTCTCAGCCGGTGGTGTTTACTTCTGAAGGATTTTAGGAGATTAAGGGAGGAACTGATACCACCATTTACTGAATTAAATGTAGAAAACCATACTTTACTTATGTGTTTGAAGTTGTCTCGATTTCTGCCACTCAAAATTGCTTAGAGAAAAATGATACTCTTACGGTGAACTCTTAGTTCATGTTAACGCAGTCACATGTCCTCTTTTATCCTTATATCTTGTTAAGTGGCGCTTCATGTCAATAATTATTCGTAGTATTAGTAGTAATATCGTTAAAAATAGCACTGCAGCTGAGGAAATTGAGCACGCTTGAACTCTCCAGGGGATCGAACCCAGGACTGTTTTTTTCCAAAGGCGAGCGAGATCCACTAGACTATCTGGAAGCCCAGCGCCAGATAAATATATAAAGCATATCTGTTCATTACTGAAAGGGCGTGAAACTTCAAAAGTAAATTTTCCCTTACCTCTTGTGATAACAATATAATATGGTAAATATTATATAAAATGGACGAGGATGCTCAGTGTAATGTATATGATGTAATTCAGTGACTTAATTTCCGTAAAGTATGTAGACGTAAAACTGCCTTTGCTCAGAAAAATGTATGCCAAATACCCTCAATTTCTCATTTTATAATGAATAATAAATGAAGACAATAATTTATCATTTCCGATGTTTTAGGGAACCTTGTTTATTTATCTTATAGATAATTTTGGAACATTCTCTTTAATGTTTAAAATAGCCAATTCTGAGATTAAAAATGCAGAAGATAGGAGTCTACAAAACGCTAAGAGTTTAAACTAAATAAAACAGAAATTCCAATTATTTCGTAGTATGTTTACTGCAGGGTAAAAACTGATTGTGAAAATGTAACCAGTCTATGCCCATTATAGGAAAGTTGGGTTAAAGAAGATGAGTTGGTGCAGTTTACCCATTACCTTACTAAATGACGTAGTTTAGAGTACTGATAAATTTCGTTGGGATTCAGAAAGATTTTATCAAACTAGGGATCCCTCAGAAACGTTGCCAATAAATTCTTGTAACTTTTACCTTCGTTTCTTCTCTATTTCAAAGAAATTATCATGGAAAGCTATGAATCCTCTATAAAATTCAGACCCATATTTATCTCAGTATCTGCTCATCTCGCTCTTAAACAGCTTACCCTTGAACTACCACATTGAATCACGTAAGCCAACCAATCTTATGCCTCATATTTCTAGCTGCGATGCATTCATCCGATATCACTTCCATGAGAAGAATTTAATAAAGGGTCTAATGAATGGGCAAAGAGGAGATAGCAGCCATATTTCTATCTACCTGTAAGGGTATAGCCTTATCGTGTAATTTTGAGAAGAGATAACTTTCGCTGCAAGCACTTAGTGGCAATAATGGGATCCCATTAGTTGGGAACAACACGAAAACGTACGTTGTTTAATGACTAGAAAGCTTCAGATCCAGTGCTTTGGGTTATAAACCCACAATTCAGGTGCATCAAAAGTCCAAAAGTTGTGAATATCTTCAGCAAACTGGATGTAGGAATTTCAGCAATGAAAATAATATTAACAACCCCTTAGGGTAATGGTTCATAAAATCTTGTGTTGTTTTTTTCTTATTTCTGGGATATTAAATGGAAGAAATTTTAATTTAATGTTTTAACTTCACCCTCTTCTCTTTTCCTATGTCACATTTACAATCCAAAAACATCCAAATACTACTGTTTTCTGTACATTAACAAGATTATATTTCCACGTTACATAAAATAAATTGAAATTTTTCGCATGTACTTCGTATGTAATAAAATATTTTTAACTGTAATGACAAACGTAAATATTAAGTCGGCTGATAACTACGACTTTGGCCACACTTTGACCGCACTCGATAACCTCTATAGATGTTATCTGGAGTGTACTTATCAACAATTTAACCCTTTTTTGTATTGGACACTGAATGACAAAGTAACAAAGATCGGGGAAAGAAAGTTCAAGAGGTAGAAAATGAGGATTTTGGACGCATTGATTAAATCAGCCTTCAATCAAACGATTACGAACATGTTGCCGAAAGTTTCTATCTGAAGTGCCTTGTTGTCTGATGCTTTTGAGATAAAGAGGGAGCAAATTAAATCAGAAAATATTTTCGGCCGAAATCAAACAAAAAATTAGGAAATAAGCAATAAAAGGGCTTGAATGATATGTAGATGAGAAAGTATTGGATGAGGATAAGAGCCAGAAGCAACATCGCAGAGATGAGTGGATTAATTGATAAGACCGTTTATTAGTTTAACCCCGGAGGGAATCCCCTACTCTTCCAACATCCGCATGGGTCTGACTTCAGAATGAATAGACAAACAAATAATTTGAGTGGTAAAATCTCTGGAGATTGTAGTTTATAGGTATAAAAGATGAAATGAATGGTCAGAAATAAATGAAGAAGAAATCAATACTTACTTCTATGGTAATAGTGAATCTGCTACAAATATTCCGATCACAAATTGCTTTCAACTTTGATCTATCACCTACTAACACAGAGTCAATATAGAGATTCTAATCAGGGGATTCAAACAAACAGAATCAATTTCTTTTTGAGCCGTATTCCTGGGATAACAAAGGAAAACGAATTAAAAGAAATAATTATATTTCTTATAAAATATCAACAAAGTTTCCATTCCAAAGATATCCCTTTAATTCAGCCCATATCAAACGATGCTCACATAATTTAACGAAACGTATCGTTTTTATGTGCAAGTCACAGACCACTCAACAATTTCACGATATTCTTCACCGAATTGTCTCAATTTTGATGCAATTTGAGACCATAAAGAAATTGTTTGAATGGGCTTTTCTTCGTATCCCACTCCTGTAATTAATTTCAATATCACTCTGTTTATCATAAAGGTTATATCTTTATGTCATTACATCTGAAATAAAGTTTAAAAGGTTGAGTTATAGCTCATTGACTCCAGAACACTAATAATTAATTTTTTATTCAACATTTAACATCTTCTGATGAAAGAGTCTCCAAAAGTTTACTAAAAAATCCACAATTTAACAAAAAGAATTTGAATGGCTCCATTGAATCTTCGCGCGCTAAACTGTACTAAGAAATAGCTCTCAAAAAGAAAATTCCAGAGTAAATGAGTACTAAGGTTAAAATATTAATAACGTATACTTCAATTTTATATTCAAGTAAATATATATCATTTACCGAAAATAATATTATCCGCTCGTCCTTATAATGTTTTTGGTCGTCATACAGCAACATACTTAAGTACTTGATCGTCTCGTTTTTTCCCAATCTCGAACCTTTAACATAAATTACCTACAAAATAGCTCAAAACCTAGAGTTTAAATACTTTTTATAACTGAATTCCTCCACATAGATTCTAATGTAGAACCAAATTAATTTAGATGTGCATCAATACATTTTGTCACTTCTTCCAAATTTTTTTCTCTCTGATTTATAAATTAAGAGGAAATCATCACAATAAAAAGCTAAAAACAATATAGAAAATCATCGGCGAGAAAGTTTTACGAAATGTTTGCAGTAAGAGAATGTTGATGACTCTAATAGGATTTCAATAAAGGATGTAAAATAAATCTATATACACTATCAGCAAACGTGGAGCAGTATGACACTGTTTTCACAACCAATAGCCAATGTTATTTATCACACAAATGTTCGCTGTGTTTATGTAGAGACCAATTACGTTCTCGTGAGTATCAATTTAGATATACTTTTGAAGTAAAGTTAACTTCAGAGAACGAAAAAGACGAGCGTGACATTTCCAAGGCAACCCATGTAAACACTGATGCATCGACATCTTATTAAGATGAATTCGGTAGAGATTTCGGGCAAAAGGATAATTCAGCACTAATCGAAGGCCATCAATTACGTCGACCTGGAAACCCTTTTACCTTTAGGCAAACAAGCGAGAGAGGAAATGACCCTCATTACATCGGATGCTCCTTTAATGTCTCCCTCACACACAACTCTCGTCTCTCCCCTATTTATTCAACGATCCACGCGTGCCTCAGCCCTCCACGTCCTTCCCATTTTAATGAAGAACTCTTTCATTCGAGCGAAGAAAGCTTTAAGACGCAAAGAAGTTCATTTGAGCATAATTTCATACTTTGCATTACATGATAATATAAACATGGTATAGCATAACTACTGAAGTAATGTCAAAGGCGCACCTAGATATTTCCAATAGCGATTTAATGTTAATGTCTAGCTGCTGTTGCCCTTCACCGGTGAGTCCCCTTAAGCTCTCATGAACTTGTCAGGAGGTGCCTCACCGAGACAACAGCAGCAAGCAACAACACACAAGCACTCCCTGTTCGAAAAAATTCAATCAACCGGGAATCGAACCTGGGACCTTGGGGTAGAGCGTAGCGTAGCTGGAATACTATCCACTCGGGCACCAGGGCACTTAAAGATTATTATTATATAAAGATAATTACTGACGTGAAAACAGGGGACTACTTCTTCATATTTATGTTAGCGTATTAAAGCAAGTTTCCTTTGAAGAAAATTCCAATTAACTTTCCATATCCCATTTTATCGGGATGCATACATTATAGTTATTGTGATCGAATAAAACGCCATGAGATAATAATTAAAACTCCTCATCTCATCCTACGCAGATTACAAGACCTAAAAGGTCATCAAGGGGAAAGGTAAAGGGCCGATGGCCCCCTCCGCTTTAAGCCGCCTTAGGATCATCTGGAACAATCGCGCGTAAACTACCAAATTGGGTTAAAAAAATCATTCCGCCACCATTTTCTGTGATAACTAAGAACCAGAATTCGTTCCGTTCTACATTGAGTTCAAAAGCTGCATCAATGATAAATAAAATGAGCTTATACGTGAATTTCAGAAAAAAATATAATAGCGTCATCGTGAATCCCCAATATGGTGGAGTTGATAATGCTTTTTTTGGTGAAAAATAAAAAAACTACTCTTTGCAATTTCACGAAACTATCACCAAATGCGAGCTTATATACAAGTGCTATCACAAATTTCACTAAAAGTCTCTATGAACACTCCATTGGAGATCCAAAGTAGGAATACTGAGGGCATTAGAAAAATAGAGCTTCAACTGTAAATCTAACAATTATAACCTTCCTTGACACCTAATCTTACCCACGGGCAAGATTAAAACGAACAGTACGAATGTTTATAATTTTATACATATTATACCTGATGTTAAATGCTAACGTCTGAACCGATCGTAGTAAATAAAAGTTTGGTAAAATATACTATATTTGTTTATAGGGGTGAAGCCCGATCCCGGATTCGATTCCGGTCATAAGGAAGTAAATTCGGAAGTAAATGAAAGAGTAAATTCATTCAAACTGTTTTGAGATGGCGATTTTTGCTTGGCTCAACTTCAGCGAGCGAACTCCAAGTAACAAGAAGAAAATTCTTCCGAAGTATCCGGAAACTAGCGCGCGTTAAACTCTGCATGCCCGGCGCCAAACTCCTTCCTTCGTTTAAGAACGCATTCACAAACATCTCGAATACGTTCCGGAATAAAAGTTTGACGGGATTGTGACACTTTATCTCCGTTCCGTTTCCACCCCAACGGAGATCAACGGGGTACTAAGCAGAAGCGTCCGCTGGGCGAGCATTACTCACGGTAAGATACTACTAGGGGTTTACTCTGTCTGCATCATCCTCACCGGGACACGTGAGGCGATATAAGGTCCGGCAGTATCCTTTTATGACGCGACGGAGCGTGTTTTACGACACCACCTTTCGGTCTGAAATATTCCCCGCTTTCCCACCTACAAACCCAAGAACTCTTCCGCACCGCCAACCCTTCGAAAAGCGCTCCCTCTATTTCGCCAATCTCTCCCATCGTTTGGACTTTATTGCCATTTTTACCAGTGAAATAAGTTCTCCGTCGGATTTTGTGATGAAGTAGCGAATGCTCTTTCAGGCTGTGGGAATGCGCCGCCCCGAGTTATAGCGCTTCGAAAAGTGTCGGCTTTGCAGCAATGCAGATAGATGCGTTCAGGATGTATCAGAATTTAACGCTGATCTCCAGAAATCGATCATAGACGCCATTCCATGGAGGAAATAATGCATTTATTCGCTGAGCCGATATTATACTGATTTCACACTCCATCGGAGTTATTGGTGAGTTAAACAATTAAGAAATAACGCCATAAATAAGGTCAGGAAACATCCATATTAATATGTGCATGCATAATAAACACATGATTTATATAATAATAAATCCATTTCATATTTAAAGCTGAAGATATTGGTGAACACACTATAGTACTCAGGTAGTACAATTTGGTCGATAAATTGCTTTTTTACATATAATTTCTATAAACTATGTTCTTTCTACCACCTATCTACTTCAATGAATTAATTTTGAATACTCTATCTTTCACATTCAAAACAATTCGCAATTGAGAATAATATTAAATATAAGAGTTTTATCTACTTTACATAAAAAATCGCATAAGCTATTAGAAATAATAGGTAGCTGGACTAACCTGCACACAAATTCTTTGATACAATTATCATTTAGACTAAAAGCAAAATAAATGTATCCTAAAGCTGATAGGACTGGGTACACATTTTCCCTCAAAATAAGAAGATTGTTACATAGAAATTTGCGGTGGGTCAACAGTCGGAAATCAGGCATTGGATTTAAATTTTTGATGCCAGATTGACAACACGCTGTCTGTTATAATCTAATCACCTTTCTTGAAGTTTTCAAAAATAAATTTTTGTTTTAGAAACTTGTTTCCGTGGGTAAAATACATACATGAAACACGAAATATGCGTGTAGCAAATCGGAACCCTAATAAAAAGCTTCGTTGAACTGTCTTCCCACAAAATGTAAGAATATAAACTTATTTCCTTTACAGATTGGTTGCTATTCGGTCCTTGAGCATGTTTTAAAGGAAAAAAGGTATCTGTGTACGTTTATGTGCTTCTAAATTAAAGATCTGCAAAATGATACAGAATAAAAAAACAAATACTCAACATTATAAGGATATACTAGCTAACAAATATTTTATCGACGGAGGAGTCAACAAGAGGTAGTAAAAATCTTGCTCTTAAATAAATAAGTTAAATACACCAGCCGAAACTGGAATGTAAGATGATGCCCGAATGATTAAATGCTTTATATACGCATACATAAACCATAAATATTTTAAATTTATATTTCATTCTATTAATGAATGAGTTGCCAGAGTGTGTCGACTGTTTAAAAGAGAGAACTACTATTTCACTGCTCCTTGTGTGGTTTCACTCTTGATGATCCACTCAGTTGAGGTATTGTTGTAATTTTAATTTCCTATGTAAACACAGCGGAAGAGGAGATGCAACCGACCCTAATGTTTTTTAATGAAAGGACTGGCGAGCAACGATAAACGCACTAGTACACGAAAAACATTTGAAGTTAAATTCGACGGATGCGGCCCTGATGACGTAGAAGATGTACCATATTTGTTTAATTTGCTGTAGTGTGAATGACTGGGGTCAAATCAAGCTTATACTATCGATTCTTTCTTTAACAAGGATGGAATAATTTTTAATAGATTTGATCGCATGACAATGAATTGAGTAAGAATTTCGCAAACATATTCGCAAAATTATTAATCCTTAGAAGATAATTATTTATGTTAAGAAAGCAATATATTCTGTCTAATGTGATAAAAGTTTAATCGCAGGAATGATGCTGGAATTTTTTTTTAGGTACTTGAGTGCCAAATAATAGTCTAATGGTCGTACTTCATGAGACACTTTTATTAGACTAATTTTAAATCAGAGAAAAAACATGCATGAGACAAAAATCAATACACAATTTTCTAGGCAGTTCTCAAGCAATTACACTGCATTCTGCGAAGTTAGCTAAATCAGTATATCGAGTTGCGATCATTGAGAAATTTTTAAATCTTGGAGTACACCCTCCCGCTGCGTGTTTTTCTAATCTCCGACATTGGCATCCTCAATATTTTAATTTTTGCTGCTTCAATTCCTTGATTTGATTCTTTCATATGCATTTTCTTCACAGTATCCATATCATATCTGAAGGTGCAAAAACATTATATATTGCTCTAATGTAGAATTTTATTTCAATTTGATACGTAGCTTAGTCATTAAATTACTCTACACACAGGATCAACTCATTCTACGGGGATAATTGAATGAAATGATTATAACTTTCATTGGTTAGATGATGGCAAACTATGTGAAAATTAGATTCCGTGAGAGCATTAATCATGCAAGAATCTCATGGACATCATTAAGCAGCGCCTCCCAAATTTTCCTTTACACCAAAACAATTTGAAATTAACTAAGATCTCCCTGTGAAATAGAGATTCCAAGTCCCAGCGTAAATTCAAAATTAAAACGAGGGAAACAACCATATTGGAGTTTGGTATTGCAACTTCGCCATAAAAATCTCTTGTCAAGAATAATTATATCTCAAAAGATAGCGAATATGCCAAGCGGATTCAAAATTAACGTCATTCAAAAACGTTGCCGTAAGGTCTTTCCCACGACCAACCGGTTGGAAAGAACTGCCATGGAGTATCGTAGATCATAACTTACTTGAAATCTCTGCAAATTCCAAGAATAGTCATCAAGGACATCAAAAGTATGAACCAAAACCTTCCAAATACTATGGACCAGAGTGATGTCACATAAATGAGGAAAAGTTCTTCTTTGGTATGCATTTTTGAACTTTATTTTTACCTCAAACACAAGGAAGAACCGCTACGGCGGGATGCTCGAAGTGATATGAAGAAAGCATAAATTGGTTGCTAAGGAACAGCATTGTTGCGTATTCCTAAGCTCTCATCCAATATTACTCCAGTAGCTCGGTGAGTAAGAGGTAAAACTGAAGGAAATAGAAGCAGTGTAGAGTAATATTTTATTTTGCTTAGGGTATTTTCATTTTCGCATTGAAAATAATACATGTAGAATTTTTTTTCTGGTTGATGGAATCCGGGAATCCAATTTTATAAAATAACCTTAATTGTTCACCAAAATTTTGTACTTACTGATGTGGTCTTTCGACTTCATTAATTTATTTTTATAGAAATTTATATTTCATGCATCCTATTTAAACGTAATATAAAGTATTTCACCTATTTTATTAATCTTATGTCCTAATGAACTGAACACACTTAGCTGTATTCTGTGAATGAACCTGATAAAAATCCTCAGCGAATTGAAGAATACGGATTATTTTCAAACATTGAATGCCTTCTCTCTTGTATTAGCTCAGAAATAATATTTATATGGTGTAGAATATCTCAGGAAACAAACAATCATTTTTTGGGGATCAAAAGAGCTAACGATCATAATAAGAAATAAATAGAATAGTGAGGCAAGAGTTACCTTATTCTTCTCTGAGGAGTGCGCACCTTTCAGATCTGTTGTTTTTGGATTTGAGAATAAACATTGGAATGAACCATGTACTGTATCAATGAAATGTACTAATGGTAGACAAATGCACCACGTGGAGGATACTTAGTCCGAGTTTGACTCGCAAGCCATCAACTAAGCTAAAAAAAAGTTATCAATAGGCAATCAAAAATTAAGAACTTAAAACTTAACCCCCATATTTGTAGCTAATTCTCTTTAATTAATTAGAAAATATAATGAATTTCTAGCTTTCAGTGGTATAACGGACTTGTATCCTTATATCTTGTATCGGAATAAACCACTTGGGACAGATAATGCGCGTGGCATCGATGGGAAAACACGTTATGTTTATTAGCTGCCGCAATTTTAGTCATCAGTATTGGAACATCGATTTAACGTATAAAAGCATGTTGATTAGTGAAATTATCCATACTAAGGAAAAATTATTTTTCATTTAAGTCACGAGGTAAACAGACGTGGAGGCAGCGTAATAACGACTCGAGCTCCGAAAGAAAATTAACTCTTTAAAAAGGGGTTGGACAAAAGCAACGCTACATACGGAAGATCACTCAGTTTGGGAGTGACAATTGCAAACCCTTCACTCCGGAGAAAGATATATTTAACCATATATACTTCTTAGAAATGAAAAGTATAAGATGTTTCATATTAACTGACAATGTATTGGTTTACATAATTAGGGATCATTTCTCGTCTCTAACTCAAGCGTGTCACCATCTTTGTAATTACATTTCCACCTCTTCTTATCCAATTAACAATCGCTTAATTTTACGCTGCTCATCTTTTGACCCGATTCTTATCTCGTATTTATCCCATATTCTATCTTTCTCACATTAAGAAGAAATCTCCGTGAGTGACTGCATTAAATATATCATCAAACCTCCGGAAGATCTTATCATCGAAGCGAAATCGTTCATATTATGCATTTTTATACACCCCTGATTGTTGGTCACTCAAACTTAATTCAACGACGCACTTCTACTCAAATATGTGTACCTACTGGGAACTTTCCTCACTGCTCTTCCAGATTTATTAAACTTCGAGCAATTCAAATATTAGGTAAAAGCGATGACAAATGGGGGAAATTGCATTAGAATTATTAAGCATATCTTTTTATAAAGTTATACGGTGATTAAGAAAGCAATATATAGTGCTTTAGAAACATAAACAGTAAATACTTATAGATTTAAATTAGTGATATGTTAATAATAGTCTGTCTTTTCCAGAAGTCATCAAAAGTCGAAAAATGTAAGTACTCCGTAGGCTGAAGACATCGCTTTAAGTATATAATAATAAATGGTGGAAGAAAGTGTCCTCTGCTTCATCTCGCACATCCAAAATCAACAATATCTTCCCCTTAAAATAATAAATCCTAATTGTTTGGTCACTTAACGTGGATTCGGGAAATTAATAACAGCATCTAATTAATTAAAATTCAAGTGAGTAAATAAACAGAAGCTACTCCTTTAAGCCCTGACCCTCACGATAGTGTGGGTTCGACATATAATTATTGTATGGGAAGAACATTTTTCTCATAGAACGCCTAACCCTCACAATTGTGTGTATACCATAATGACTCAATTACTGATGAAATAATTTTAAATCTATTTTTAAGGAGTCTAATGGTGATCAGTAATATCGAAGAAATATATGAAACTATTTTTCAAAGAAAACAAATCTGTAGTGGCCAACATATGACTTTTTCCATATTTATTGAAAACAGAAGCCAATGCCGGTAATATATAAATAACTCCAAAACAATGAGTGTTACAGAAAAATGTTTCAAACAAAAGTTGTAGTAATATACATTATCTATAACTTTTGTACACATTTTATGTAAATACATCACATTCTCTCAGAGATATTTAAGAAAAACTACAATTTTTGGATAGCAACTTCCGGTTAACCATTAATCAAGAATAACTCCTAAAAAATCAGTGTTACGAAAAAATGTTTCAAACAAACGCTATAATAATGAAGATGATCTATATCTTTGGTACATATTGTATATACCTACATTGTATTCTGACAGAGATATGTATGAAAAACTTCCATTTCTGGATAAACAACAATTTCCAATTAACCATTATTCAAGAATAACTCCTAAACAATCAGTGTTACGAAAAACTTTTTCAAACAAAATTGTAGTAAAGTACATTATCTATAACTTTTGAATATAATTGTATATACCTACATTGTATTCTGACAGAGATATTTAAGAAACAAAATTTTGTTCCGGATAAACCGCAACTTCCGGTTAAGCAATATTAACGAAAACGAACTATATGTGCCCCTCTATTTCTGTTGAAATCTGGTGGTCGATTTTTTGCGAATACAATACTTTCTCCATACTACGTATAGGGAGAAAGTAAAAATGTCAGGTCTTAAAGGGCTACAAAGGAGTCGGCATCATCGGCAATGATAAAATATATTTAATTGGTATCTGATATATCCCCTTAATGCTTAAAAAATTAACCGTGTATTTACTCGTATACTAAATTACTTTATTCTTTTAAACCTACAACGAGTTAACTTTCAATGAAATGGCTCTTTATCATCTAAGAAACTACTGGAGTAGCATCTTCACCAGAATATGCTACTCCGGTAGCGAAACAGGTCGTCAATAAAAATATTGTGTGGAAAATTTTCAAAGTGTTATTTTTTCATTACTTCTACGTAAGTACACCAACTCTCACAATTTTTCTACAATAGGTTTGTGCACATTTTTCACGCATACTTTTATGTGTGTTTTCCTGCTAAGGATATTTGTTAATGAGCCTTACTTATGTCCTTTGAATCCACAACTAAAATACTCTTATTCTACATATATTCGAATTATTTTTACCATTACTTTCTGGTATGATCTTTCTAAATTGAGAATGTATTGAATGAAAGTGACTGAAAAATCTCGATTCCTTCCGATAGAAAAAACTTTTAATCACATTTATTTATTTATTTACAATGATGTGACAAATTGAGAACTTAATACAAATATAAGTTATGATTCAAATAATGCATTAAATGAAGCAAAGGAATAAAGCAGTACGTCTATGGCTTCACAATTGTAGCCTGCACTGGATCTCCATACAAATCCATCACTCCGTAAACTGTTTCTGGAACTGTGGTCGGAATTGCACCTTGATCCGTTCCATTAATAAAGAAATGCAGGGAACCAGTTGATTTCCTCATGACACCGAGACGATCACCAACCTGTGTGTTCATAAAAATAGATATTTAATTAGTTTCTATAAGACCTAATGACAGGAGAGATTATTAATTAAAAACAAAAATGAAACTGTGAAGAATGAGTGAATGTTTCACATATTTACGGTATCATAACCAGTAAAAGCTCTAATAATGGAAACAGAGCTTCAATTGGGTGCAATTGATAATTCAATTGAGTTAAGTATTAGTGTAAATATGTATATCAACTATCATGAAATATTACTCTCATTTGTCAATGTTTGAGTTACTTTCTCTCTAAAAAAATTAAGCAAATCAGATGGATTCGACGTAGAGAAATGCACTGCAGACGACGTAGAGAAATATATATTTCAATAAAATGAACTAATAAAAATCACGGTAGATAATTTGGAGTTTCTTATTTTATTAGTTTCACATCAGTTTAGTAAATTTTTAGCCATTTCATGAAATAAACTGAATTTAAAGTACTATAATATCTTCAGTAGTGAAAGGAAACACAAATCTTATCCCTCTTCAATTCTATCTAGTAAGAGGTATTACCTTAATGAGTTTCCTTTTTTAACTTATAATATAGTTATGAATTCAAAACTTGATGGTTAAAAATTGCTTACCTTCAATGTGCTCAGATTGATCCCATATCCACTTCGAATATCATTTCCATTATGGAATATATTGTGAAGGTAATAGATCCAAACGCCACCCCTGCAAAAGATACGGTTCATTAGATAAACATCCACAAACAATGTTACATCAAACGATATATTTAAAAATATATTTATACGTGAAATAGTTCCAGTGATCCAGGAAGGAAAAGGTGGTAGGATTTGCGACAGTGACCCCCAAACTGAGTGACCTTCCATATTTGGCGATGCTTTTGTCTAACCGAACCTCAAAGAGTTCATTGTCTCTCAGAGGTCGATTCGTTATCACGCTGCCTCCACCTCTGTTTACATCGTAGCTGGAGTAAAAAATATTTTGTTAGTATAGATACTTCCATTAATAAACTTAAAATTATACATTAAAATTATGTTCCAGTATAGATTAGTAACAATTTAGTAGCTGATAAATATATTTATGTTTTCGCATCGACACCATGCGCGTTAAATAAAAAAATAAGCCATTGAAAGAAACAGGCGACAGCCAAAACGAAGAATTCATTATGTTTTATAACTAACTGAGGGATATATTTAATAACTTTAACCTAACAAACTTATGGATAAATACTATTAACTTAAATAGACTGAAGGTTAAGTTTTGAGTTAAATATTTTTGTCTGACTCGTCCAAACTTTTTAGAGCATGTTTATGGCCTCCGATTTAAGCTGAGAATAAATTTCTTCCTCGTGGTACATTTGAATTTCATTGGTTTATGCTGCTGGTGCTTTTCAACATGAATCCTTATATTCTAAAATTACAGATCTCAAAGGTGCAATCCTCAGCCAGGGAAAATATATAAAATGTTGTCTTACTATTCTATAAATACAGTCAAAGCTAATAATGAAGTGTTTTTCGCTCTCTTAAGTCTTTTCATGGTGAGAGATGTCGTTGATTCTATTTATATATATTCAGAACTCTGAGAATTGCAAAAAGGGCGGCATCTGCAATGTGAGTGTGATCTGTTTATTTGAGTTCGCTGATATTTTCGCTTGTATTTTGCAATGACTGAACGTAGCAGAGGAAACATTGTTTACAGAAAAGAGTGATCACCTCCTTATAGAAAATTATTAAATAAAATAACATGAGTAAGGAATAAAATAAAAGGATAAATTAGATTAATTAAGTTGAAAGAATACATTCATTAGCACTAAATTTTGGTGAACAAGTAAGGATTTTTTGTAAAATTGGATTCCCGGATTCCATCAAACAGAAAAAAAATCCTACAAGTATTCTTTTCAATGCGAAAACGGAAATCCATAGCAAAATAAAATATTTTATTATTTAAGTAATTTTTCCAAAGAAATAGGTAATATAAAACAAATTGCTGTTGCAAATGGTTACACCTCTTCCCTCATTGATCGTATTCTTTAAAAAAAAAAACAAAAAAAGCTAAATATGACCCCCATTTACCACACCCTCACTACAAATAATGATCCTAAGAAATGGGTTAAAATTTCTTACATTGGAGTTACGGTATCGCGAACTCTCTCCCTTCTAACTGCAAACCCGCCTTTTACACATTACATAGTTTGGGTAAAACGCTTTCTAATATTAAAGATAAAGTTGATCCTTCTTTAAAATCAGTTATTTATGAATTAATTTGTCAAGACTGTGGGGCTATTTAGATAGGTCAAACTGGCAGGCATTTATGCACACGTATTAAGGAACACAAGCAATGTTTTAAAAATTGTTCCCATGTTTCACATTTCTCTATGCATTTACTAAAAAACCAGCACTCCTCAGAATTTCAACCTCACTTGATCCACCATTTATCAAAGGGTCCAAAATTAGATATTCTTGAACATGTAGAAATTCTTCACCATAAAAGAAGTAACTTTGTTCTCACCAATGTCCACCAATTATTTGCCACCTTCCCCCTGCTATCACTGCTTCCTCCTATCCCTCAACCCTTCACTACCCCTTCATCCTTACCCCTCCCTTCCCCTTAACTCTGTTTTTATATAAATACTCGAACAATTTCTGTGTCTGTACCTGAAGATGACTAGTTTTTAGTCGAAACCGGTCGTTTATAATAATAACTTTTCTGTGGAATTGAGACTAAGCTATATCTTCTCCTTCCTTGATGGAGTTCCACGAAGTTACAGCTAACTAGATTGATTTTATTTTTATTAAAATTCACTTCTGTCAACTTAATACTAAATTACCAAAATATTTTTTCCCAATAACATCCTGCGATAATTATTCTACCAAATAGCCGGAACTTATGGTTCGCGTTATACGAATAAGTATCTCAAATGGAGTAGAATATTTGTGAAAATGATTAAAATAATATTTACTCAATTTGCAGGGATACTATATTATTAAAATATTACGAATCACATAATTACTATTTAGGAATGATTCTTAAAATTAACTTTATTCGACTAAATCAACTCACTTTTTTCGTGCAGCGGTGCGTTTTCCATTGCTGAGCTCTATATTAGCACCAGTCCTTTCATTGAAATATAATTGGTGTGTTGGCTCCTCCTCTTCAGTTTTGTTATCTAAAGGAAATGAAATTACAAATTTCCCGTTATTAACTGTCATCTCAGCTGGGAGATTAGATTCAGAAATACTTCAAAGTTATTTATATATATTTGATGATATCGTAATTACACGCACGCATCTGATATCAGGTGCTTGCAGAGGAGAAAACGACTAAGCGAAAGTTTCTCTTAACATAATAAATATGACCTCTATATACCGTATTGTTAATTTTTCCCTTCAAAACTGTTTTTGTAATGGATTCACAATAGGGCTATGCTATAAGTAATTTCCATTGATCATCATATTTAACACATTGAGACTGTGATATATTTGTTGGCTACTTGGAAGTGCATCATAAATGCTTACGCTCGAAATAATTTTGTTTTCAGATCTAGCAGTTGTTTTTTTTTCGATTTGGCTCTGATGAGAAAATTTATTCAAGAAAACAATAATAGTTTATCAAGGGGCTCTTCCCTACTAAAGTGAGATTAGTTAAAGATTCACCAAAATATTGAAATTGAATAAGTTGAATCGGTGTTTGTTTTTGCTGTCAGTAAAATTAGGATCTAACCGTAGTAAATAGGGGCTGACCTAATCTACATTTACATTTAAACCCTGCAATCCACCAGTGGCTCGTGGCAGGGGACGCCCTATTTTATAGAATCTACAGGGGAAATCTACAGAAACGCCATTTAATAATAATTACTGAGCTTCGTTTTATCCGTAAAAATTTGATCGACTGACGGTTTCGGCCTTGCAGCCATCATCAGGTACAGCAGTACTGGAGGATGGATTGTCTCAATGGGAATTGTAGTGGCACCTTATATCTTAGTAACGACATCTCTTTCACGTACACCTAATAGTTATTGAGAAAGGCCGGTAAAGCTACCCTAATTTAAATATATCTAAGGAATACAAACTTTGTCAGAACTTTAAGTGCTGTACCTGATAATAGTGGCAAGGCTGAACCCGAATTAATATTTGGCTCGATACAAATCATTGCATACTACCAGTACGAACAAAACTCAAGTTACTCTCTGTGGCGAAAGATGAAGAAAAGAGGTATAAGGGATTTAGTAAGTATTCTTAGGAACATATGTAAATTTTTATGTCTTTGGAAGAACCCTGCAAGCCGCCTTTCGGCGTGTGGCAGAGTGTACTGGCGCCTTTCCTCTATTTTCCTAATCGATTGCTTTCGCGTATTGTTCGTGGAAAAAAATGAAATTTTGGAGCTATTCGTTCTAGCATCTATTTCCCTTATCTTCTCCGCAGTATCATAACGGCCCATTTAATAGCGGGATCACATTATATTGGCTACATCAATCTGAGAACGTAATTTCTCTGAACTTATTTGGTAAATTTGTCCTCTGAATTAGTCTACGGGAACTGAAGAGATGAGAAACTAATCGATTTCAGGAGTAGATACTTAGAAAAAATATGCATGGGAAGACAGTACATAGAAGCGATGAACCAATATTTTGATTATTCTATCCTTTAAAATTTGATCAATCAATAACCCTTTTTAAAATATCAATGCTTAGGAACATATAAAAATCATAGCTATAAAATGTGTAATTACTTTTCAAAATATCATATTTACCTGTTCGTTCGCTATCAACTTCCGAGGCCAGATATCCCTCTATCTCCACAACTTCAACTCCTCCGCAAAGGACGATGTTCTGAGAGATGTCCAAGGCCATTCCATCCGCCATACTTTCTGCTCCTCCGCGGGCTTTGAACTTGGTAACCCATTTACCAGTTTCGTTCCTTTTGCTTCTGATAGAAAGCCTCAGCATCTTACTAGGGTCGGCAACGCTGCACTTTTCTTCCGCATTCGAAAAACCGATAAGGATGACCGCTAAGGCAAAGGCTACCAGATTTCGCATCATCTTCAGTGAGAACGACTCGTTTTGTTGAACTTCTTAAGACCGCAGCACAAATGATCATCGCAATGGCAGATCCCCTTCTATTTATACTCGGCTCTGCAGCTGAGAGGATAACGGTTGCATCGGGTTCAAGCAACGGTTGAACCCGGTTGAACGGCAATGGAAACTGCGGTTTCCTTTGATCCGTTTTTATTTTGTTTTTCTTATCGTTCGTGTTCGCTTTTTCTCTTGTTTCTACTGATAAGACTAATCTGTCGGCTTCCTTTACATCATGTTCGTTTGTGATGCCGACTTTTGAGACGAAAAAACGACAGCGAAAATTATCGAGTATCCAACTTTAATAAACATGTATGCAAAAGTTTTCCGACCTCTTGGAATTTGCAGCTCATTTAAATGGCAATATTTTGAGGATTGAGTAAAGAATGCTGCAGTAAATTCCACCAAGGTCTTTCTTCGGGGCACTAATTAGTTGTCTTTTTTACTGATTATCGTAATAGTACTATTAATAAATTTCCCATCGTTTAATTCCTGTCCATGCAAATTGAAAATTTTGTATATTATATACGAAATTATCATTCAAGAAAAAATGATGCAAATACGGGAAAACGCCCTTGTTACTTCCGAGGAGAATATTTTATCCTCACAATCGGAATAGAAAAAGGCTCCAAAGATACTGTAGTGTTTTATGTTACAAATTGAACGTTAAATAATTTTCACCTGTTTTTATAACACTCATCGCCAAACACTTTAAACTGCTTTAAATACTTATGAGACTATATAGGAGTTATTATTAAATTCATTAATATGTGTTCTACCTTTCGGTAGGTTCATGTTCATAAGTGATACTAAATAGTTATTATATCCTTCGAATGATATCGTTTATGACTGTTATAAATACTATGTGTAAAATTCCTTATCGCTCTCATTATTATAACAGAATCACTGAAATTTTATGCAGGATGAAGCAGTAGTGGCTATACCTTAGCTCTGCCTCACCTTTGAGAGGGAGGTACAATTCTTAATACATAGTATTTTCTGCGTAAGTGTTAAGGAATTAACTTTGCTTTGGAATCTCAAAATCCTTTCGAAACTATTCAATGGAAACCTTTTCAATAAATGTTTAAAGTTTGCTGCAGCTCAAAAGCCTCCAGTACAGAGACAAACAATTGATCAACCGCTTCCGCTATTCTATTTGGACTCCTACCCCTATGCTAATAGGAAAACTACGGTTGTTTCAATTTAAATTATAAACAGAGCTTAGTACTGAACGAATGAAACATATGTCGAAGTTAATATACCACTTTAATGCTTGGGAAAGAGTATTTACCATTACATTGGCACATCAAATAACGTGAATTCATATTTTCCATATTCGTGAAGTTGAAATATCCTCAGGCGTTGAATAATGAATTTCATTTCCTATAAAAGTACACGTCAAACAAAGAATTATTTGTGGAGAGCTGAGGAGGCTGTTTGATGTGGAAACATTTTTCGTTATAAATTAAGTAAATAATTCCAAGAGTGATTTGGCGGATATATACAAAGATGCAAAGGGATAACAAAAATTTCAAGCGTAAAAAAATAAACGTATAATTTTTTCAACATATTTAAATTTATATCGTAACTACTTAATCGGGGTAATTGCATTTTCTACTAAAATTATTAAGGTTTATGAATGAAAATAAGATGGTATTATATAATAGCAAAAAAGGAAGTTTTAAAGAAAATAGGTACGGAAAGGAAGTTATGGAAAAACGTACATACATTAAGGAAAATATGTGCATCTTGTTCATATACTGAGACACGAAAGCATATCAAAACTTGTAATGGAAGGATATATTGAAGAAATAAGATGTAGAGGAAGGCCCAGACTATCATGCATAGAAAAAATTATGGAGGATGTGAGATGTGAGACACATAAAGAAATTAAAGAATAAACGCAACGGCGACGAAGCTTGCAAGCTGCTGCAACCAGCCAATAGGTTGATAACTGAAGAAATAGGAGAAGATAATTGAAAATTGGATACTATGCGAAAACTCCCGTTAGCATCTGCATGTAATTCAAAAATCAGGAAAGATTTTGAATATAAGAAAATAATTGGGAAGGATATATAAGGTTGTTACTCATACGGTTATACTCGAAAATTTATAACGGGTCAGCAAATTGCGAACTTAGGTTCGCGAAAGCTGGACCCACCGGTGTGTCCCCGTGATCCACCTTCAAAGCCGAAGGGCACCTTATCTTCTGGCATTGCTATTTCCTGACAGATTTCAGATTTATGACGCCTATAAGGTTGATTTTATATGCCTTCAGGTTCGTATTTCTGAATAAATAACATGAAATATATGAATGAAATCCACGGAGGAAGGCGTAGTTTTGTGGAACTCCATCTTCGAAAAAACCCCGTCTAACTGATTTTTTCGATTATGAAATATATGCTTGGATAAAGATATTTTTACTTCTCTCAAGGTACGTGAAAGTTTAAATAAAAACAGTGAAAATATTCCTAAATAAAATATTGCAATACAATTTTGAGAAGTAATCTATAGCAAATTTACAGAGAAATAATTCCACAAACTCCAAATTATAATAAGTAATCATGGAAAAAATACAAGATTAAAAACGATACATGTAATATAATTCATTTCATGCATCACTCTCACACTCACAAATGGATAATATTTTCATTTTTTTAAATAAAGCAATGATTCATGTTTTTCATTGAAACATGCAAGACACATTGTTGGCTGCCCATCACACTCCTGACAGTAAGCATTTACTTCCTATGCATTCGCATCAAAACTCTCACGAATCTCCTAATGAAAACCTACACATCCTTTGTTACAATCCCTTGCAAGTCCAACATATTTCCCCAGTTAACCCGGTAACGCCTAGCGGTACCGTTTGGTACCACCCGGTAGGGTATTAAGAAGATTGAATTTTCTGATACTTCCGAATATTTTTCTAGATTTTTTTCAGTTTTACATCTATTTGCATACTTTGAGGCTCACGATTACAAAAAATTTGCTTTTGTTTGTCCTTATTTTTCGCCAATACCGATGTTTGAAAAAGGTGAATTTTCATGAATCCCAAAAAACACGCTTTTTTCGTGCAGACCTTCCGATTTTTTTTAATATTTCCAGTTTCGTGGCTATCTACGAGATTTTTTCAAGTGGTATCAAATTTCAATACATCTAGCTATAGATGTAATTAGAATTTTAGGTTGCTAGTTTATTTATAATGAAGTTACAATGAGTTACATTTTGCTGGTACCATATGGTACCGCTAGGCGGTTCCCGCTATACTTTTATGCGGGAAGCGGAAATTTCTTCTGCTACGACATCTCTATCGGATTTCTTTTGCACTTGCGATATTATTGCAAATAAATATTTGAATATAGTTGCATTTCATTTATGTGCACCCCAAAAATATATCTAGTTTAGTCGTTTTCGATGATTTAGGCTGAATTCTGAGGTATGGATTTACCCTTTTCGGGCTCTTGACGTACACCCATGACCGGATTAGGAAGAGACAGATGTTGGGTCCGGTTGTAAAAATGAACCATTTCTCTAAAGGAGCGAAATGAGCTAATAGATGAGGAGTGGCGGAAGGGAATACCACCGTAAACTCCGAAGATGGCTGGCAAAAAGCGAGGAACACGCGACCTGAGACAACTCGGGAAAGATTTTGTATTGTTTTGGCCTTCCGTTTCTCCATCGCGAACAACCGAGCAATATTTGCGCCTTTTACTCCTTATTCTAAGTTACACTTCCAAGGAGCGTTTGGAAAGCTGAACTACCTAAGAGACCTCACACACGCGAGCAGGTGATCCTTTGGGATGATAAAAACATCACCGTCCATGACGCGATTTTTCCTAATCCTGATTACTCTTCCTTTCGTGAGGTGACCCCAACCCAGGCTTTTGAGCGTTTTTTGACGAAGAAGTCGTTTCACATCTGGTGATGGAATCGAATAAGTATGCCCTGTTCTGCAATTGTGGAAATCCGAATGTAACAGCTGAGGAAATTAAATTGTTTGTTGCAATTCTCTTCCTCAGTGGGTACAATACGGTTCCTAGTAAAAGGCATTATTGGGATGCAGCTTACGGCATAAGGAATTAACTTGTTTATAAGTCAATGAGGCGAGATAGATTTTTGCAAATTAACCGATTTATTCATTGCTGTGACAATACTGCTGTTGATACCTCCGATAGAAGGTGGAAATTGCGCCCTCTTATGAATATGTTAAAGAAAAAGATTAGTGAATATTTCAAAGAGAGTAGTGCTTAAGTTTCGATGAGTCCATGGTTTCATATTTTGGGAGGCATGGATGGAAACAATTCATTCGAGGGAAGCCCATAAGATTTGGTTATAAGGTTTGGTGTCTCAATACCCCAGATGGATACCTTGTAAATTTTGACACTTATTAGGGAAATAGTCCCAGGAAAGTGGAAAGCTACGAGAAAGAATTAGGAAAGGCCGCAGAACATTTAGTTGGAATGACAGATGAACTGAAACAGAAAGAGTTACCTTCCCGATTCTATTTTGATAATTATTTCACGAACTACGACTTAGTGAAATATCTTCGCGGAAGGAATTATGGTGCAACAGGAACAGTGAGGGAAAATAGAATTCTTCCCCCTGCCATACGCCTCTGGCGGCTCGCGGGGTATTTATCTAAATCTAAATACCTAAAAAATGTTCTCTGAAGCTCTCTAAGGAATTAGCAAAGTTAAAGCGAGTATCTTTTGAGCCCAAAAGATCCGTGAAAAACAACATTCTCGAGGAGAAATGGGTGGACAATGCTGTCGTTTCGGTTATGTCCTCATGTCACGGAATTAATCCGATATCTGTGGTTGGGAGATTCTCCAAAAGTGAGAAAGATAGACTACTTGTGCCACGGCCCGCGATGTTATAGGCAAATACAATAAATTTATGTGGGCACAGATTGAATGGACTGGAATATTTCCCTTTATCGTGTGGGTGTCAGAGGAAAGAAATGGTGGTGGCCCATTTTTACGTGGATGCTTGATTCCGTGATGCACAATGCATGGTTGTTGACGAGGAAAACAGGGAAAAGTACAACCCAGTTAGAGTTCCGATGGGTAGTTGCGCAGACTTACCTGGAGAGATTCAAGAATACGCCGAAATCTGTAGGACGTTTACCTGCGTCCATAAGCAGTGAAATTGGAATGATGTATTTAAACTAATCATGAGATAATATTTTGACATACAACAGTCTACATATGATTACTAAAAGCGGGTTTTCTTTCCAGTGTTTCTGATGAAATAAGGTACGATGGGTACAACCACCTCGTGCAATCCGACACCCAGAGGCGAAGGTGTGCCCATGAAAATTGTACGAGCAGAACACGAACGGAGTACGGAAAATGTAATGTAGGGCTATGCATTGACTGTTTCACAAAATTCCACATTCTGCAGTAATACAATGAAGCCACAATGGCAAACTGTTTATTTACTTTCACTATTTTTGACTTTGAGGATTCCTGTAAAATTTATATAATTTTTAAAATCTTAGGGCAATAATTTGTTTAAACATATTCTTATAATTTTTATGATATTTCATGTTAAAAATGTAAAAATAAGCGGAAAAATAAAAAACAATAAATAGTTTGTTCAGCAAGCTGTAAATTTCCGAAAATTCCTTAAACCTTCAATTTTATACCCCCAAGCGCCTAGCGGTACCATATGGTACCAGGCTATATCTCCGTAACTAATGATGTTAAAAGAAAAAGGATTGGATAAATTGACTTAGATAGTAATACGTATTAACATACTTGATTATAATTAAATTCGAAGAAATTTTTTTTTCCAGGCGTTACCGGGTTAATGATGTAAGTTTTCTTTACTTCACTTCTTTCACCAGCATTATTCGTCAGCCCTTCAATTATTTTTTTCCCTAAGATTTGGTATTGCCATTTGCTTTTCTATATCTGTGTATTTATTATAGAACACCTAGAAATCTAAAATACATGTTCCAAAGAGCATTTTAGCACGTCATTCTTATACCAATTCATGGAGCGTCTAAAACATGTACAGTAGGCAGACATCTGATGGGATACATCTGGCCCCTTTTTTTTGCTGATTTTCAATCGATCATTGAACAATGGTTTCATTTTGAATTTACCAACCCTCGTCTTAGATGATAATTTTCCCTTACAGTCTGTATGCGCAGGATCGGATTAAATAACAGTTCCTGTCTCCTGTCTTGGCACTTCATCATTCTGACTCCTTAATCTTTGAATAAGATATCTCCTTTGTTTAACTTCTTCCCAGTCAAATCTTGTTGATTACCCTTTCTATATATGTTGTGTTCCACAACGGTACGTTTTTCCGCTGTAGTTCCTCGCATAGAGAAACACTTGAGTAAAAGCTGTACACAGATTCTGTCCTTCCTTCGTTGTTAGGCCCCGATGTCATCCCCAGCATTACCACTTCGACGTGACCTTTCCAATTATTTTTTGGAGTGTCAGCTTTCTCACTACAAATTGTCACGGTATAGGCGTGCAAAGCTTATAGAATTATATCCCATTTTTATTTGGCCATTCCGGGGAGAAATTTACGGAAAATGAGTCTCTCTCTCCCGGGCACCATCGACTCACCAATCACAATATTTCTTGAATATTAATCAAGAAATTACTCATGTCACGAAATTACCCTATACCTAAAAGTATTTAGCTCATAATTTACAATAAATGAATAAAATATTAATAAATAGAGCAATAAATTAATATAGTTGAATGAACGATTCCGTTAGCACAGTATTTTTTGTGAACAACAAAGGGATGTCATAGAATTGGGGTATCGGATTCCATCTACCAGAGATAAATTTTCAAATATTCTTTTGAATGAAAACCTGTAAATATCCATGCCAAAATAAAATATAACTCTGTATCGCCTCTATATTCATTAATATTACAACTTCCTCACTGAATTACTAGAGTATTAATGGCCGAAAACTGGGGAATACGCAACAATGTTGTTCCTTAGCAACCAATTTATGCTTTCTTCATTTCACTTCGATCATCTCGCCGTAGTGGCTCTTCGTTTTGTTTGTCTCTAAATAAAGTGAAAAAATGATACCAAAGAAGAACTTTTCCTCATTTATGTGGCATCACTCTGGTCTATAGTATTTGGAAGATTTTGGTTCATACTTTTGACGTCTTTGATGACTTTCTATGGATGTTTCAGAGATCTCAGGTAAGTTATGATCTACGATACTCCATGGCAGTGATTTCAAACCTGTGCACCGCGGGTTAGATCTTCTTGTGTAGCACAATATGCGAGATTGACATGCATTTTTAATTCCGCTTTATAAATTCGCTTTATTTTGAGATATAATTAGTCATTTAACAGGAAATATTTATGGTAAAGTTGAAATGCCAAACTCCAATATCGTTGTTTTTTCGTTTTAATTTTGAATGTATGCCGGAACCTGGAAACTTTTATTTTGATGGAAGCAATTAGTTATTTTAAAATTGTTCTGCTGTTAAGTAAAAGTTAGAAAGCACTGCTTTTCGAGGTATATGAGTGCCTGCATTCACTGCTTTTTCTAAAGAATCTACTCTTCACATTATTTATATTCACCAACCCTTTGCAAGAGTTACAGTAATTGGAGTGAATTGTCTCAATAGAATGAATATCTTACTGATTCGTTCGCAGTATATTGACGAGTAATCTGCTAAACTTTAATCACACACAACCATAAAATTTATCTACAGTAAATTCTGCACTTTGAGAAACGATATGGATATTCAAAATAAAATTCATATGAAAAAAGTAAAACCAGGAATAGAAGCAGTGCAATCGAAATTATTGAGGATGCTAATGTTGGAGACCAGAGTAACACGTAGTGGCACAATGTACTCCATTTATAATTCTGAATGATTGCAACTCGATATACCAAATAATCTAACTTCACAGAATGCAGTATAATTGCTTGAGAACTGTTTTCAGGAGGAAAGGGTTAAGGTGACTTTGCACATAAGGGAAATTCCCAAGGAAAAACGGTCTTGAAAAAAGTCTGACAGGGCCGGGAATCGAACCCGGGATCTTCCTCTAACCGGGAGGCTGCCTTAACCACCTAGGAAACATGTTCTGGTCGGGTAGCCTAGATGGTTAAGGCAGCCTCCCGGTTAGAGGAAGATCCCGGGTTCGATTCCCGGCCCTGTCAGACTTTTTTCAAGTCCGTTTTTCCTTGTTTTCAGGTTTTCAGTTTATATTGATAAATCAATAGGAAAACTGTTTTAATTATATTCTTTCTTGGTTTAATATTTGTTCAAATAAAAGTGTTCTAGGAAGTACGATTATTAAAAATTAATTTCTGTGTGTTCCACTCTCAAATACGTTTAAACCTTTTGTACGTAACATCCTTCAAATATTATAACATCAAGTAAGTTCCCTTAACACGAATATGTACTTAAGTTGATGCCATTTTTTTGGGAATTGCTAGTTTAAATTGTTTATAAATTTTAAAATCGTACAACACGCGGTCAGTTTTGCAAAGTTCCCCTCCCGCAGCGATGGTCTAGTGGGCGAAGTCCAGAAAACGTCCAGAATGGGCGAGATTGTGGCTCCCCTGAGGAGAAACCCTTCGCAGGACAGTAAACCGGTAAAGGGCCCCAGAAAATCATCATCAATAGTATCTAAACTAGGTACTATAAGGAGGTATAAGGAGATATTATGTTGCGAAAATGATTGAAAAAAGATTTATTAAAGTAAATCTATTTCATTAAGACTCATAACAGCGTGCAGCGATAGTTTCCATGTTAGTTAAGTGAAATTGAAATGTAAACAAGTGTTGATGAACTGATCTCATATAAAGTTATCACTATTTTATTAAGTGTTATTTATCAATGTAAATAGTAATATCGATACAAATTCTGAAAGATATGATGAATCTGTTTGGAAGGGAAATATTTATCGTCTGCAAATTAGTTAATGGATTCCAAGATCTCAATGTTTTACGGATGTAGACGATGATGCAAAGAGATAAAAAAATAATTTTAAGCCTTGAAAAACAACGTATATGATTGTTTATTGTTTTTTTCTGGTTCATATTAATATTTGTATTCTGGTCTCTACCATTTCTAGGTGTTGGGGGTAATTGTTTATTAAATTTAGTTTCGTTTTTATAGAATTGTGGATAATATTGGAAAATTCCCTATAGCGTCTAAAAACATTTAATAAACCACTACAAAGACATCGAAAATTGGAAAATAATTCTGAAGGATTTCCCAGGGTAAATTACTCCCACCGTAATGTTCGAAAATGCATAATTAGGCACCGTATTGAATGCGTACTTAGCAAACTCGACCATAGAGAAGAGGATGGTGTGGAATTACACTCCTGATACCATTGTAATTCACTCCTCCGTACGCATCCTCGAAAGCACTTCCATCCAACGATTGCCGCAGGTCCTCCATTGCCATTCTCAACACCTCTTTCGTACCACGTGACAAGAACGCACACGACTTCATTTGGTTTCCCATAAACTGGCCTCAGTCGTTATCCAGTGGTGTAAGAGCCCGTTCAAGCATCAGTCACGCGCATTTAATCACCTGAAGATCTCACGGTTACCGTTATGCAAAACGGGGACACTCGTTCACTTTGGGAAGTGCGAATTCGACCGAAAAATGGGTGAGTTTGTGAAAGCGCCTCAGCTTAAAGATACGTAAAGTTTTATTGACTGTTCGCAGGTGCTGACCATCGAGAGAAGAATACCGAGTTTGATTCAACTCGTATGAGAAATCGGTATGTCATTAAATTCTCATAAAAAATGCTTTATCTTTAGAACGAGTCACGATGTGTAGAAAGGATTTAAACTATACTACTAAAGATTAAAGATTTTTCATTTAATCGATTAATAATAGTGAAACGGAGGAGATTAAAATCTTAAAGAATTAATATAGAATATAGCGTCTTGTATTAGAATTATTTTATTTGAAAATAAAGTAGAAATGGTCCCTAATATCAACCCCTAGATGTTGTCAATCAGACAAGTAAGGTAGACACATGTATAAATACACCTGAATTAGCCATTTGATTCACAAGCAGCTTCGTGCAGATTTTCGCTTGAATCCCCTTCTCAGAATAATGAATAAAATCAATTTATACGGCATTATTAGTTAAATTAATTTATGAGTTAGTATCCGAGTAAGTAATTAATTATTAATTCGGTTTCTGAATAACCGTTTAAGAGTTCTCATCTGGTATAACGATAGATATCCTGTAGTGAAAATACCCCATGCATGAATTAAGAACATAACATTCAAGACCAATATGAATATTCTAATTATAATTAAGTTACTTGTGGATTCTATGGTATATCCTTCCCTTTTCTTATTCAACATCTCTAAATATTAGGAATATTATTGGGCTACCAAGTTTACTTTTATTAGAAATTATGGTAATGAAGTGTTATGATATTATAGGTGAATATAGTAAGTAGAAAACAAAGTAGAAATAAATACCTCCGTGCTGGCCGAAACTTTGGGGAAAACCATTCTAGAATGTATCGTTTGAATGATACAAAATTATCAAAAAATGCAAATCTTAAAGCACTTAAAAATTTTTACTTATTATAATGAAAAGTTCATCAGTCACATCTTATAGCGATGCAAACCTGCTGAAAACACTCCACCACTGCTGTATATAAAAATATTTCCTTGATTATGAAATTTGTAATTTTTCTATAGTATAATCGATATGAGAAGCCATTTGCAGAATGAAAACACTTCGTACTTTTCCACAGAAAATTACTGGCGGAGGCTTCCCTTTCTGGAAAAATTATCATACAAAATAAGCAACGTTTTTCCCCATAACATTAGACTCGCGTTTCGCTCCCCCAACAATATACTAAGATTGCTAGGGAATTCAAAAGACAAAAGATCCAAAGAATCCAGTTGCGGGGTCTTCGAACTCTCATGTGCTAACTGCCCCACCAAATATATCGGAAGGACTGGGAGAAACCAGTGCGTCAGAGCGGCAGAGCACCAAAGAGACTACCGCCTGAAGAGAGGACAACTTTTCTCGAGCTTCGCCATTCAACTCCTAGACAATGGACATACCAGCGATTTCAACCCAAAACGCCTACATCAGGAGGAGAATTACCGCCGCCTAGACCTACTGGAGGAAGTAGAGATAAGGAGTTTCCCGAAGGATGGTATGCTGGCCAACGACCATTTATTCCTGAACCCCTCACCCTTGCTCTCCCTACCAAGCAAGTTATTCCCACGATGCACCCACACCGCCCCCCATTTTTAACCCTTCACCTCTTCCTATATATGCTGTGACAAATATTTTCTCTGTGCCTGAAGATGTAAGCTCGCTTATGAAACCGGTTTATATGTTTTTCTATAGTATTCATCTATGCAAGATAAATCCAAATGCTAAATTTTGATTATTTCAGAGATAAACAATTTAATTTACTGTTGCATCCTCAGAAAATTCCTTCTTTTTCATATTATTCTATCAAAATGTACTCAATTGAGTACTGTTATTGCCACACGATGCATTTTCCCTTCGAATAAAGTTAAAAATACTCAATAAAGTTATATTTAGAGCAATATTGTAACGAAATTGTAATGAGAAGAACCCCAATCAATTTATGACGGTTTACGCATGCTTATTAAAGTACAAATTCGCTGTGATGATGCAAAACCTTTAGAGTCAAACGGAACGCACAGCAGTCGCAATTAGCTGATGATGAATCCAGACAGAGTCGCATCAAATCCAATCCTCCCCACATAAATCCAATGTACCTCTTTCATTTTAACCTCCGTCCCTACCTCTGATGAATCAGATGAAAAATAACCGGAGCTCAGTGGATTTAATATTCCCGCAAACATTGTTGAAGGCTAACCTGGTTACCGCTCTGTTCCGACCGCGTCAAATCATATCAACGGGGAAAGAGATCACACAGTCTCCACATCCGCGTCCTCCCTTCCCTCGGCCACGCTCCTTTAGGAGTACAACACCCTGAGGGGTTCTCCCTTTACTGGAAAATTGAAAAAGTGGGAAAGCAATGAGTCAGAGGCGAAAACATCTGCGACCGCGCTACCTTTCATTTCAAGCGGCAATTAATGTATCGGATAATGAGGAAACCTGCTCTGGGTGGAAACGGCCCCAGGTCGATAAGCGGGCGAGATTAATCAAAGGATGTCATTTGGCGTTACTCTACATGACGTCATTGAAAAGATGACGGCGGTACTTATGGTCCACAACTCCTACGATTCTGTCTGCAAAGAAATCAGCCTGAAAGCCGGCGGTTGGTACCTCACCCCCTCCGACACAAGCTACTAAGAGCTTGCGGAGAAGAATGAGGTTTACTAGACAGGATGAGGAGTGAGGTATTTTGCCATTGCTTCCCTCACTGAGCTCGAATGCCATAAGCGGAACAAGCACATGCAAGTGAAGCACACGAGGACAAAATGCTACCCGTTTCACATGGAAAGGTATTATGACTGAAGACGCAGTGAAAAATTTTTAAATCAGCTAGTGATGCGCGACAAATACTTTGAAATACTCCACAGTCTGTGTTTTTGTACCCTGTTAACTGTCTTTCTGTTTGTGACAGGAGGACGCCATGAATCTATTTTCTAATAGATTGTGATCGTGTATCATTCGCGGAAAAGTGAACTCTTAAAACGATGCGTTCAAGCATCTTTTTCCCGATCTTCCTTACAGAATGTGCTTCGATGGAATGAAATACATTTTCAGTCTCGAACTGAGCCAAATAAATGCTAATAAAATCAAAACTCAACCTTTTAATGGGTGTTTTTTTTTAAGGAAGATGGGTCTTTTAGTCTGTGTTACTGAAAGCATAATTTAAATGATAGCCACTGCTTCTTTCACCCAAACGTGAGAGTAACCATATAAGCCTACATTTGCTGGGAATGACTCTCATGTTAAATTAAAAATGGCTGTTAAAGAGCTGATTTGTAGTCAATAGGTACAAATTTAACCAAATTCCCGCAATAACAATTACTTCCATTTTAAAATATAAGATTACGGAATAAAATCCAATGCGATCACAAGGCAGTTAAAATGCTTCTGATAGCTCCTAAAATTGAGATAAATACATTGGAAGTTTGCTCACAACCGGACACAAGGTCTTTTCAAAAAATCCGGTTTTCGCAGGTTTCGCACTCACGGAAAAAGGATAGTATGATAAGATTTCTGTTTCGGTTCTTCCTGGAATTTTAGATTAAATAAATAAATATCCGCCGTAAAGATTTCCTGGAAGAGAATTTTTTCTTTATCGTAAATTTTTCTTGTTTGGCTCCTTTCCTTTATCGCCTTTGACTTTTCTCAGAGTCCACATTCTGTTACTCTTTTTTTCCGGGATTCGCAAAAATTCAGAATTTTCGTCTAAAAAGTAAAAGACAATTTCTTGCAAGAATCTCCATAGTTTTTCTTTCTGTAAACATCACATACAGACTCAAATAAAAATTATATTTAAAAATGGGAGTTACGATTCTCCCCTCTGTTTTAAATGTTCCAATTATCTAAATGCATGGAATCGACTAAGGTACTTAGAACTTATACATAAATATGATATAATATCCAAGAAAAACTACAAGGAGATGTTTTTTAATACATTGTAGATGTTATTTGTGGTTCAACAACACTGCAGTGCCAGTCAAAGAAACTTTCATCTCAACATAATTAATGCAATTATATATAGCATCGGTATAGTATCATCGTTGAAACGTAAGTAAACTATTAAGTGGGCGAATGATGGTGAGAACTAGATAGCTGGTTTTGAATTACCATTATTTTATCTCACCTATTTGACCTCAAACTCTTGAGTTAATATTGTAAATTTATTTCTTTAACTTATATTACTTTGATAAGAAAAAAAGACAGACCAAAAATTATCGAAAAAATACTTTCTTACGAAATTAAAGAAATAAGTTACGTACATACTTATTTTTAAATTAATACAAACGCGTGTATTTCATCCTCTCTTTTCACACTATCAATGTAAATCTATTTTGTATTCTTGCATATCTGCTCCGTAACTAACCCGTTGCTAAACGTTGTGAAATTCCTTTCAAACTTGAAGAATCATACCTTTCTTCATAACTATATCGATTTGAAATAGCCGAAAAAGATCCTATACACGAAAAAAAATATTTACAATACATTATCAAATTTTAGAAAATTTAGAAAATCAAATTTTGAAAAATCTTTGTTGTATTCATAGAGGATTTATTAGAAAGAGTATTCCAAAATAGATAATATCGCAAACTGATTATTTCAATTGCGTTAATGCAACCAGCCCTTCCATCCGATGAGTTACCTTTCCACAGATGTACATAATAAAATTACAATTTTAATTTAAGTTCCTGCAAAGACTAATACATAGGTCCTAGGGACAGCAATAAACCTAAAATTCTTTCATAAACTTCCTAAAATTCCTATTAGGTAATATGGTAAAATAGATTCTTTTAAAGAGCTGTTTATTTATCGTAAAGAAGAAGATGATTTTAATTAAGAGATGTGTTATAAATGTTTGCTTCACTTTCATGACACGCAAAACTGCGGCACATCTCAAAAATAACGCTCTAATTTATGTAGTTTTCATATATTATTCAGCAAAAAAATCGTCTTTATAAATTATTTTGTCATGTAAATGATACTTAACCAATCTTTCCTAACTATTAAAATTTTTGCGACTATCTGAAAAAAGTTGCGTCCCAGAAGAAGTTTTAACTCACTTTGCCTCCTCTTTCGCAAATATCGGGTGAACTCTGGAACTTCATATCAGGCACTGCGGTCCAAAATCGTAAAGTCCAATAATAAAAGAGACTTTCATATGAACCTCCAAAGGCTATTCTTCAACTTCTCTCATCTTTCCTTTACTGCCACTGCTATACCGGACGAAGTTGGAGAATGATGATGATTAAAAGGAAGGCCGAGATTAACACATAACAGCATACTTTTCTATTGGTTTCAGATATTATTTTGCATGCCATATTACCCTGCATAAATACAGAATGCCAATGAAACCTAATAAGTCGCCTCTTAGTGAAAAAATTGAGTATTATTAAGACAGAGTAACGATACTTGATCTAATTAACTTTTCTGGAAAAGGCGAATCGATTTTTCCAATTTTAGATTCGAAAAATTATGACTTAGTTGATTAAAACATGCGGAAAGTTTAATGCCTAACTATGTGTTTTGCTGTTAATATTCATAAATGAACGACAAACCTCATCAGTAGTAATGGTTCAATTCAATTACAGTTCAATGTAGTATTTTCTAGTGTCAACAGTGTTTTATAATGAATTTTACTAATGGAATTGGAGATACGAACAATGTCACCTACCTCTAAGTTTTTATTTATATTAACTAAATAAAATTAAAACGGTAAGAACATATAAAAATAAAGTATTGCGATAATTAAAAAACAATTTCATTAAAGTATCACTGTGCAATTAAGTTTTCTCTAACCCGGAAATAAACGTGAATGCATCAAAACTTGATACTGATAGCAAAAGAGAATGAAAGAAAGATGAGAGGGTCCTCCAATATACACAAGGCTTAAGAGTAAAAACGGAGTCGCACTTTATGCTCATGCACTCTTGTACTTAGGAGGATCTGAATTAGCCATCGGATTGATTGGCAAATAACTGTATTGCATGACAACCAAGTTGTAACATATTACTTTACATTCACTTCGGATATCTTAGCTCGGTAAGACTAAAATAATTTTTCATATATAAACACAAGCGAGAGAAAATTTCAGTGAATAAGCGAAGTATGACAGAAGAACCTTTTGATATTCGAGCAATTTTTCCTAACCAGCCATGTTCGTTTGTCATATGCAGGCAGTAGTATGTACAGTCCTGGCCAAAATTAACGCAGCACCGGCCGTAAGGATCGCTAGGGAGGTGCTGCGTTAATTTTGGCCAGGAGTGTACTAGGAATTGGTTATAAAGAAAGTGCATGATGGAAAGTGATCATGACTTAGTATCAAAGAGCAAATTGAACATAGCAAACCTATTGTCATGATCAATGAATAGGTGGGAAAGGAAAATTCCAAAATATCAACTTAATTTGAAGGGAGAATTGAGGAATTGAGGAACCAGTGAGTAATTCCAATACGGGTCTATTTTCCTTGAATGAGAGCATTTATGTCAACTCGTCGACGAGTATTATTTCACGTCATCCACTGACATTTGAGAGAGTTGCGTAGCTGCTGTGTCGACAACTATTAAGACGAAAATTTTATTTATTATGATGAAAGTGGAAAGGATAGAGGTATTATCCCTTAGCCCTAAAAGAAATGGGCAACACGAATGCCTACCTTCATAATGGCTTATGAAATTTTACGACTCAGAAACTGATAAATTATTCATTAATTTGGGATAGCATTGGCGTTTCGATTGCAGAGTCAGCCATCGAAACGTCGGCAATGGAACATCTAACCTGGTGGAGAACCTGGGAAGACTAATGTGAAGAAGAATATGGCAGTATAATGATTTAAAGTTCAGAGATGAATGAATAAAGTACAGTACTATATCAATAAGAGTAACCAAGTAATGACAACAGTAATTATATGTTAATAATACATAATTTTTCCTATGAGATGCATTTAAAGTAGTCTAGCGAAATCAAAATGTTCTTACCATAAAAGAACAAATGCAGAAAAAGGAATGAAATGTGTGAAAAGGTTACAAAGAGGAAACGTAAAACTAGTTAGAGAAGTTTTGTATGATACCATAACTGCGTTCTAAAGTCATCGATTTAAAAGGAACAAATAGCAAGTATAGAGGACAAGCGAGTGATTTCGAAATCAGGGCAGATAAGGGATAAATAGGGCATGGAAATGCGGTTAATTGAAGCATACGCAGATTATGAAGGAGGTTTAGTATGGGTTAACGTTGCACAAGGAAGAGTTGACGTCTTAGTGGGTAACCTATTCACCCATTAACGATAAAGGGAATGAGTGAATAGAAAGAAAGCAACAGAAGGGAGATAGAGATAAAGAAAGGAAAAGAACAGACGCAAAAATATTGGATAAGAGTGGGATCTTTATCTATTACTTCCTAATCCAGACTTATCTAATGCCATATTTAATGACCTAGTGAAGAGTAATTGTTGAGAACACAGGGAGAATACTATCACCTGCTAATTGCAAAGAAGTGGCGTATTTATTTTGTTTTAAATTAGCCAAAATTAAAACAAATGTTTAATTGAAAAACGTAGCGTTTGCGGCATTTTCAACTCATTAAGAAAGAGTAATTTCAAATGATCAAGCTGGATTTAAAAATGTATACTGTTATTAAATTAATTGACAGAGTATTCTAATCACATTAAATTATTTACCATATAATATCGCTATTATATCCGAAGGTTTCATCAAGATTTTTGGTGCAATAGAAGTTGATGATTAATATATTACCGTATTTTTTAAACTAAGAACTTGATTTCCGTTTGAGCGTATTTAAAAAATCAGCGTCACAAGACAGTAAATTTAATTCTTTGATTCATTTAAGCTCATGTCTTCGGGTTTTTCGTGACGCAAGCTTTTCTTTAAGTGAACGCATGCCTTCCACAATCGGAAAATTCTGATCGAACCGAGTCGAAAGGTCGAAAGTCGAAAGGAGAAGAAACCTTTTAAATCGATAGCCTCTCAGTAAATGTTATTGAAAGACGACTATGTCCTTAAATGAAACATCTTTTTCCTAATAAATTTCAATTGATAAAGACTATTAAGAGGTAAACATGATAAGGTGCATGGCAAACAAATGCTTTAAGATAGAATTGAGAACGCACATATGCACAACGCCTGAAGAGATGAGCGAAGAGAAAAGCGACCAGCCTTGCGCACAGAAAGAAGGATTACTACAAGGCAATAAAAGCATGCGGCACCTAACAAGAGCTTTTATAGTGAAATAAGGTGCTAAATATAGTATCATCAAACAGAATCTAAGGGTTAGATCTGAGTAGATGATCATCCCAATAACTTGTTTCGAAAGGAATCTAGTTGCGTTTCGTACGAGAATCAATTAACTGCGCAAAACTTGGATTTTGTAGATATAAAAAATGAGGATGCGGAGGAAATTTGTTTCCTTTAGAAGGAAGGAAGAAGTTGTAAATTCAATTTTTTGAAGGTGTGATGCGGAAAAAATAAGTCAATTTAACCGTAACTCAGGAATATTTCTTACTTTTAATATGTAATAAAAACTGTGAATCAGACATTTCATGTGATAAATCACCGATGTCATTGCTGAGAGAGATAATCGAACTGAGCACTTGCAATTGGTTTGATTGTTCCGAAGGAAGAGTTTATTAGGATGGAGGGGTGGAAAGATTTGAGAACTGAGGTTGGAGACCATCTGGATTACAAAGTATGGTATTCTAGGCCGATAAGGAATTTAGATATACGCAGTAATGGGATAGGAGACAAAGATATACACATACATAGCCAATTTTGATATTTCACATTCTTCATCTAAAACTCCTCCAAAACATTTTTTTCAAAATACAGATTTTCCCTATGGAAATCAAAAACTTATCCATTTTTATTAATTCATCGTGAAGTAGGTGCCCATTGCGTAATAAAACCCATACTTTATTCTTCTCAGTTGTATATTGCGGTCCGTTTGTCCTATGTATAACCTATCATTTTTTATAAACTCATCGGTTCGGAACCTTTCAGCGTAGTAAACGAAATTTTTGTTTCAGTAGAAAACGAATGCGATCTTCAGGAAGCAATGAAAAAACACTAAAAGAAAGTAACCGCAAAAACAGGCAATTACTTTTGATCGAGCTTTTCCCTTTCCACCTTCCATATTCCACTGACGGCTCGTGGAGTGCATATATAAATCTAATCTATATCTATTACATACGGAACGCTTCACTTGGCTAATCCCTACCCCACTAGTCTTTTTGGTTGGGTAACAACTACCTACGTTAAAGGCCAGATGGACAGAACGACTGACGAATCAGGAGGTTCTGAGGAAAGTAGACGAAGAGCGGTCTCCATGGAAGACTTTAAAAAGAAGGCAGGACTCTTGGACTGGACATCATCTGCGGCATGAGGGATTGGTGAACACTATAATTGGTAGAGCACTAATACCATAGAGGAAGGCCCGGATTGGAATATATTAAAACGATAATGGAGGATATGGGATATGGAAGCTATTTGGAATTGAAGAAGATGGGACAAAATAGAGAGAGTAGGAAAACTCTCGCCAAATATTCCTGAGGGATTGATAAGCAGAAGAATTACAACAACCGCAACGATGAAATGAAGTAGAATACCAGTTAAATTTAATTCTTGGATCAGGTAAGACTGAATGTCTGCATGAAACTTTAGGTGAATTAAAATATGGGAAATTCCAAAAATTCAAAGAATACTAGAAATTAGATACAAAAGCATAATGCAGCAATGTAAAAAAGATGGTAGGGCATAGGAGAAAAAAACTGAAAGACAAGTGGTGGTAGGAGAGCGTTAGATTGAGAGTTTCCCAAAAGAGGCGCTTGATCCGATCCTTTTGATTGCAATCCACATTCCCAAGGGGATTATTTTTCCGCAAACTAGATTGGTTAGGGTCACGTAAAACCGCACCTTGCTCCCTTTCTCTCCAGGGTGTGCAGCGCGTAAAAGCGTAACAGAGGAACTGCTTCGTGTCAGAAGGCGATTTTAAATTGGGAAAAGGCAGAAAATTAAAGACTTCGGTTTAAAAGAGCAAGAGGACGTTGAATTAGAAGTTCAGCTCGAAGAGGAATCTAGGAATCATACCTATTGGGAGTAAATCGCTCGCTATGCCTATTAGGAGAATTATATATGTTCTGCTATAGAAATTAAAAAATTGCTTTTCTCTAGAAAACTATAACCATTCCTTGAAACTAGTCGTATTCTTCTATTTTTTTGAGTAGGATTTTACTATGCTATCTTTATTAAAACTGGATATAGTTTTCTTTAAAAACAATTGGTTCCTTTTCTGTGTACCGTCATGAATTTCAAAAAAAATTAGAAGTCAACTTATTCTATTATATCTGCATACCATATACATGGGACCACAAAAATATTAATATTTACATCCGTGCTCCTTAGAATGACACTATTTTTTCCGCAGAGCTCTATGACAATGACTTATTCTCAGATTAAAATATTCTTGTGATTTCTTTCAGCATTAGTATCATGAAAATAAAGAATAAATTGAAAGTTATCACTTCACTATTCACTACTATTTACTCACAATTGAGTTCTTAGCAGTGATTACACTATTATAATTAAGAGTGATCCAATCAGTAATAAATTAATTAGTTTGACAAAGCGTGACAAAATGAAAAGCCACAATTTTCCAGTCATTCTCTAAGGCAAATTACCTTAGAGAATTTTCAATCTTCTCGTATTTTAATTTTCAACGGGGAAATCTTTTAAGGGGAGTTTTCTTGAATTATACGTTTTTTATGCAAAACAGTTAACGCTATATGTTATTAATGCTTCCTCAGCAAAAATAATTAAATAGCAATGTTCCCTTCTGTGTTCACCATGTTCGTAGTTTAATTCAGGAAAGTTTCATTTTCTTCCAAAAATGTAACTTACGTTTACTGTAGTATTAATTAGCTTATGCTATTTAAAATTGTAATTATCCAGTAAAATTGCTCTAAACGATGGAAAGATAGGATATCTCAAATACTTATAGTATATACTAAATAGGATATCAGTTAATGGAGTAAATAATGTTGAAAAAATACAAGAAAATCCAATTAAAACATGTCCAAATTATAATACCATTTCTGAGAAGTATTACGAGAATTGGCCTCATTAGTAAGTGATAATTGATCAGTTTCATATTACTTGAATAACAGAGAAGAAGAATGAATCCGAGACTAGCGATTTTTCGTGAAACGTTAGAATAGTCTCCACCCAGAAATTTAAAGATCTCCATTCTAATCCAAGATCCGTTGATAATTAACCACCCGTTTCTCCCTAAGTTTCCGGATGCGTATTTATGAGCAAAGTTAAACTTCCTCACACTCGACAAAGCCTGTCATTCTTGAAGTTTTCTCCTCGGGGGTTTGGACAATTTGCACGAAAGGTTAAAGCCAGAACTTAAATGGCAGTTACGCAGGTGTGCATTTAACGCTACGGAAAATGAAAGATGAAGTTCCCAAACAAATTGCAGTTGTTTTATTTACAGGTGAGTCAAGAAATACCATGCAGTGCATTTAAAATGCCGTGAAATCAACGGGGAGCATCGACTATACATACTACATACTCTTTCTATGGGAGATTTTCAGCTGAGTCTTTTTAGCATGCAAACGATTATGATTTTTGACGGACTCTCTCGTTTAAATTTAACAGAGCCATTTTACATAACCGTAATCAAGCAACCGGTCCTGACTTCGATGAGTAATTTAGCACAAACAAAAACTACTCTACCATCATTACGATAATTTTCGTTTTATTTCTCTTTCGGAACAGTGCTGAAAATAGCATTGGAGTCTACGACTTAACATCTTGAAAAGCTGAAGGACCGAGGAGGCATTTTAGCCTGGATAGGAAATTAATCCACGCAAGCCCTCTTCAGACTTTAATAGGCCGGCTGTTACGAAAAAAAAGAAAAAAAAACTTAAAGCTCCTTAATATAATGTTCCACAATGAATAGAGAGATTAAGGTGTGATCGTAAAAATAGGATATTAAACTTCTATAATAGTTACCGGCAGTATTGAAACCATAGCTGGATGTACAAGTCGTGAAAGGTAGTTCCAACTAATGACAATTCTATAGAGAAATTAATTTTTCTTTGAATTAATGATAAAAAATTTAATTCTAGAAAATGGAGATAGTATATACATTAGTATAAGTTAGTAAGTTATTAGTAGTATACTCAGAGAGAGATAGTGTTGTATTTTTGACAGACAAATTTGGGGAAAGGAAAACTTGAGTGCAACATTTTTGCTACTACAACAGAATTCATTAAGACTTTATCGGAATAAACAGTACATGATGGTGACTGGGCTATCCCAATGGACCAGCGAAGAATCAAGTTCATGAAAAGTAAAAGTACTCGTGAGTAGCAGTACTCTCTGAAGAACTGCTACTGAATTTCCTCATGAGAAATTATTGTTGTGATTTTACAATCTTTTTTTAGAAAAGTCTTGAATTTGGAAAGAGATTTTAAACATTTTGATGTGTACGTTTCCTGATGCAATTGCAAATAGTTGATCAGCGAGCAAACATATTAAACGATACGATGAATTTCACCTAATTAAATTTAAGCAGAACGTTTGCCTTTGGTCACTATTGGTTTCTTCGAGAGTTCATTATTACAAAATATAAATTAGTTTAGTCTACTGACAAAACGTTTATTAGCCCCTCCTAAACCAAAACTGAATAAATGAAGATAGATTCTCAATAGTCTTTAAAAGGCATCTGTTTCGAAACATGGATAGGAAAGAGTCGCGACGAGGTTGATAAAAATCCAATCCAAAACCTGTTTTTATTTGATACAACTATAAATTCAATCATATTTACACATGTACTTGAATTTTTAGAAGTAAGTACATTTATTCTTTTAACACTATCAGTATTATCGTATTATTGAAGGCCTTTCAGTCAATGTCTCTTGCTTACTAGACGGTTCTGTATGAAAAACACTTTGATCCTTGATGTCAGAAAGAGAAAAAGAGTATTTCACAATTTTATAAGTAATACATTCACATAGTTAGATTTTTTTGAGTTCGTACACATTCATCAGATTAATCTTCAATTCTATTTTTCTCGCCGTGGAAAACAAATTTTCATCTTTTTATTTTATATTTTACCGGGATGAAAATTAAAAATTAAAAACTAAAATTACGAAATATAATTACAAGCAGCATAAAATGAATAACATACCTACTTTTGACATACGTCAAGTGCTATGAGGGGCAAATATTTTGTTAATTTTTTTATATCTAAATTAAAAAATTACCTGACAGGATTTCGAAGTGATGGACTACTAAAGAGATATTAAAAAAATATAGACTAATGTTAAAATAGAAAGATTTTATGAAATCTGGTTGAATTAGTGATTGAGCGGAAAAATCTCTGGTGATATCAAAAGAGCAGGATGAGTGTATGTTTCCTCGGTCATTTATCCTAGTTATATAAAACAGAAGTTTGGCTATTAAAATGGGGTGTTATTACTTCTTAAATCCTTTGATTACGAAAAGTAAAATTTTAAAATGTTTACTGAATCCCTAAAATGACTGGAATTATCAACCAATTCTGTGATAGATATTCATATCTAACCCCTACATAGCCTATGTTTTCGTCTTCAACGCAAAGCAATCAAATTTAAAGAGCGATATTTAATTTAAGTTCCCAAATTAAATCATCTATATACTTTCTTTTGGTTCATCCATTTATTTTTTATTCTCTCAAAAATACTTAATTTCTCCGAGCTCTTGTGTGGTGGTTTATTGCACACATCCACCTTACGATTTGTCCCGTCCGTAAATATCCCGAGCTTTATTAGTAATTCTTGTTCCCCATTGGCAGACGAAAACATCTTTTGGCACACTCTACTCCAAAACTTGTTTACTTCTCCCTCCTTTATTTTCTCTTCCTATTTTTTGATCCTTCACTTCCATCCTTTCTCTCTTGCTTTCTCACTCGTCCGGAGTCACGTCTTTCCAATTACGTCTCTGTGAGTGGCAAATCCGCTCTCAGACGGCCACCTCCTAACCAAAGTAGTGGCGACACCCTCTTTAAAATAAAACGAGTCGTGGAATAATCATTCTGGAATATCTCTCTTTCCGAATTTCTTTCGCCGAGTTGTAACAGGGATTGTATTCATGTACTTTTTCCATTCACCACTAGGAGTTAAGCTCTCTGAAGAAGTATTGTATTTCCAAAATTCTCCTTAAAATTTGGAATCACATAAGAGATACAAATGGTTAGATGGAAGAAGTGACTCTTCAGTTTCAATCTTACCTTTGATATAGACCTTAATAATAATAATAATAGAAATGGGAAAAATGTATTTTCGAAAAGGATAATAAGTGGCAAAAATGTTCCTCCAAACAGTTCAGTACTTAGTTTTTCCAACTCAATTCTATCAAGACTTATGATTATTTTAGAACTATCTTTTATAGATTATTGGAGTATTATCTTTTATGAAATAAGCGGAACATTTTAAATAAACGAAGTGATATAAATAATAATCTATTATATATAGATGCTTCTCCGGATTCATTCAAGGATATAGATAGATAGATAGGATACTAATTCACAGGCTAAATCACAAGCGTTATTGACTTGAAATTATTACGACGTATTGGCCATAACGTGTAACCGCCAGAAAAATTGCGGTTACGATTCCAGAGGGCTCCAAAATCCCGATTTTTCCCATTTAAATGCATTGCTTTGCTTTTCGGGAATTATTAAAAAATACTTCCCGTATAGGTAGAGAATCAAAACTAAATGAGTCTTTAGATATGGTAATGATCTATAGAAAACATTTATTGCCTTTACAGAAAGAATCCTACCACGTCAGTAGCATGGAGCTCAAAGGTTGGCTATGTGGCTTGCGAATAATTGATATCTCGGGAATATTGTGGAGATTATGTAGGCATAGAAAAATATCATTGTGCCCCAGTGATTCCAGAAGCTCGAACAATACTCCCATGCTTCGCTAATTCTTAAGCCGCTTTTCCGAGATCTAAAAACCTAATACATCTTTATTAGAAAAATATTTCCTATGTATCCAAAACAATTCCGTATTTAAAGGAGATTGGAAGCAATATCATGCTTTGAGGTAATTGTAAAAGATGGGGTTATTGCTGGAAAATGCGTCAAAATGTTTCGCTAACTTATTGCAAATGCGGAGGATTAATAACGAAGTAATTGAGAATAATCTCGTATATTCCAGGCATAGCTGATGTAAGAAGTTCTCTTGACTTAAATCGCAGCTTAAAAACCGAATATTATCGTATCTTTACGCTCATCTACATCATACACATCTTATTACCTGATACTACAGTAAAGTTATAAAATAGTCCACTAATGAATTAAAAATACGTTTATTTAAGAGTTATAGCATTAAGTTGTCTAAAAATACATAACAGATATGTCTGGTGGAGATTACTTTAGAGCAGAAATTTGCGGCGTACATAACGATCTTCGTGATGAATCTCTTCTCGATGCGTGTTGAAATTTTGATGAAGGGACCCTCTGCCGCGGTCAAAGGCTATCTTTTGAATGAGATATTTCTTTCGCTGTTCGTCAAAGCATCTCATTTGGGCAATGACCTCTCTTAATTAATCTACCAAGAGGCCCCTACGCTTTTAGGGAGCACCAACGGATTATTCCGACAAATTCAATTCCCTTCGTTAAAGTTTGTAATTTAACATTCACGCAAGCCATATTAAATATTCTTTTTTCTATTCTCTAAAGAAGGATGATGATATATCCTATTCATAAAAATGCGCTTTCCATACTAAACAGTTTTCAAGTGGGTTGTATTCATATTCGTACGGAAACAATGCTTTCAGCAAAATCCTTTTACATGCTGTGTTTCCTTTGAAGAATATGATAAGTGAGAAACCGAAAGAAGGTTCTGCAGAGAAAATGGTCGAATTCCTTCCAAATTTATTTATATTTTGACGAATTTCCATTCTATGTTTTTAAAGAATCTCTGTTCTCGTTTATCTCTTTGTTTAAACCTCCCTGGTTTGCATCAGCTTAAGAAAATCTTAAGAAATGCTTGGAGGAACTGGAAAATTAGAATTCAAGATTCTTTATAAGCGCAGAAGGAGGATTTGATGAGTATGGATAATGAATGTTTATTTGGTATCCAGTGATAATCTAACTACTAATATATAATGAATCAAATTGTATCAATTAATCTACAATGCAACAGACATCGAATTATACTATCCACCAGTCAATGGTGCATTTTCAAGAAAAACAATCTACCAGATTTAACATGAGACTATTTGTTATAATCCAAGCCAATGAAAGTGAGTAATATTCCAGAAACATTATTCTTGATAAATATATTAAATCATTTAGGGATACTATTTAATCTAGAAGGCAAAGGAAATTCAGATTCAGTACGTACACGTGAATAAATGTCACATTTTAAAAAATATCTAATAAGTTTCGTTATACACGACAGGAGAGTTCACAACATAGAAAGAAAAATCCAATAATAAGAGAACAATAAGTGAAAGGGACGAGAAAATAAGGAAAATTGCCATCGTTCTGCTTGAAAATGATAACGACGTAATCGATTTATATGACATGATATCAACTTACATAAATATCTAATATTTACGTTAGTTAGAAAATAATTTAATTTTTTATGGTAACACCTTTTCATTTATGGCAGTAAAATACAACTGATGGCATGTGTGAAATAATAGACTGTTCTATATATAAATAGATTTCGACGCAGTAGATCGCATTCAACATAAATTATTTTTAATTCGTAGCTTAGCTAAGAAATCTCAATATTATTTACCCCGATATTTCATTTAAAGAGGGTGAATGAATTTTTGGAGCGGCGTGTCTAAAACATGCTGAAAAAGATGAACTATCACCACATCATTAGTTAAATTAAACGTCAAATCGTATAGCCTTTGAAACACTTTATATTAGAAGGAGCTCATGATGAACTGAGACGTTGCAAGGCTATCTACCAATCGACTCTGGGTATCCATTGGTATAGGCGGCTTTCACAAGCTCTTCCATGGCAATATTAAAGGAAAGGAAAGCTATTGGAATCCCGTCAAGAGAGATGTATCGGCTAACGGAGAAGAAAACCAAAGCATTAAGTGGCTTGTCTACGATACGTGAATTCTCTCCTGACAGGCAATTCTCTTTTAGGATTCTATCCGAAGCTCTTTACATGTGTTAACTGTAACAACGGATCTAGATTATGAGAACCACACAAGGACTTCACTCATTTATTATGGAATTTTTCAATCCTAACAGCATTTTTCGCAGGCGTTAAACGGTAGGTGTAGTTAATGGAAAATAGTACTTCTCTTTAGTTTGTGTGACATATATATTAAATCGTATTCAAAATAAACGTTAATTAGGTTTTTATACATAGAAGTATAAAGGCAATGAATCCGAACTTTCTCAAAATAAATACAACTTTAATTAGGTAGATAGATAGAAAATCGAATCTAAAGTACGAGGTAAAGATATGTTGACATTAATATTAAATAAATAAAAATTAAATTTAAAATAAAATATAAATATTTTGACTATAATTTCATTAATATACCGTGCCTTTAGTGATTTTGTAAGATAAATATAAAGTTATTTGGACATTAACGCACTATTTTTCCATCCTGTACGGGAATATAATTCTGGTCCCTGACATAGGAACAGCACCTGCGAGAGAGTAACTTTCCAATAGTTTGGTTACTCCAACAAAATCCATTTATCTTACAAAAACCTTTAAACTTTCAAGGAGAGCAAAGGAATGGATGATTCCTCATCAAAACCAACCTTTAGCACTTCTTCCACATCTTGAGGAGACCGCAGGTGCTTTATGAGTCCTTGATGACACTTCACAATCTCTAAGCTTCTTACCAATTTTTTCGTCCCTCAATCGATATCCGTATTTGCATATATACTAATGAAACGCATGATAGTTTTTTTTTCTCGAGATATTGAGATTTAAAGATTTCTTATAAACCTTGTAAATAAACATACTGATAGATTGGGAAATTCGTGTGTCAATGAATGCGGAACAGATTAGAAGTAACTGATAAGTAAGTGATTTTGTATGCCTAAAAATTGCCCTGAACTTCGGACTGAAATTCAACATTAAACTTGGTTGAATAGATTTATTCGAAAGAAAGTCTCAATCTGCTGATTCAAAATATTCATTATCTAGTAATTAGTACATCAATAACATACCGTAGTAAAATTATAGACGTCAAAATTTGACAAAAAATATAATTACATACTTGAGAAAACTACTCTCAAATCTCATGTAGCGATTTTTGGAAGTGCCTTATATAAAAATATTAGGTAGTAAATATTATAAAAACTATTTTTTAAGTATAACGAGCATAATTATTTGGCATTCAATCTTTTAATATCTTACAAGGGGAGACTCTCACTTTTGTCCGGGGATTTTGATGAAAATTTTTGTGGTGGTGCAGGAAGTGGAGTAATGAAAAACTGTATTGCCGTTCGTCTGAATGGGCCTTAGTTTTTTTGCAATAATTAATTGAAAATCGATAATTTGAGTATAGGCAACCACGCATTACACACCCGCGCCTGCCAAATCGGTAGAGAATAACCCGCTGTTTGCGAGTAATTCTGTTATATTATTTTCATTTTATATTATTATATTTTTTCCTTGTTACTCACTGATAGACTTAAGAGCAATATTTCCATTCTTGCACTCGATATCTGATCGAATAACCTTATTTCAACCAAATGAACTTTGATGACAGAGAGCCTCACTTAAAGTATGATGAATGAAGGTTCGTAACATAGCTTTCTGGAATCCTCTGGTATTCGGTGGTTATAACTACATTGGCTATTCTCATAAATTGATAGTAGGCCCTAAAATATCATTCACAAGCGCGAGTTTTCATTTAAGGTTCGTAACGCAAAAGAAACTTGCGTTCGACTGATTCAAGATTTCGTAATTAAAAGTAGCGGATTACTTCCGTAATTTAATTTCTACGCCAATCACTAGATGCTTTATATTTGTTGACTGGATAATGCGCAATCCGCTCTGGTTACGTATACACTAGCAACTCCTTTGTAATCGTGACGAAGCCTCAGGGACGGATTGTAGGATTGTAGGACTAGAACTTAGGATTCTCATCAATTTCTATTTGTTGCAGTGCTCTTTTGTTAGAAATGAATTATTCCAGATCAATAGCTGTGGATGCGAATCGAGTTATTGCAGGGTTTTTTAAAGTGATAAAAATTTCTTTACTCTTTTGAACATCTGAAAACCAAGTACTTAGGAAATTTGAGCTTCTTATTTCGCTTTTTATATCCACAGCATCCTTAACTTTAGTATCTATTTCCGGGATGCCACAAATATCCATCATTAATCAATTTACTACTTTTTTTGATGAGGTTTGTTTTCACACGGTTCTTGATATCTCCTGGAATTTTTTCGCAGCGTTTGAGGTGCACTTCATGATTTTGACGTTGCTTGCAATCAATGTTTTACAATATGTACATTTCATTTTGGCGCTCTCTTGTATGACAAAAAATTTTCTGATCGGATCCGCCTTTCTAGGCATTTTTTATAACCAAATCCGAACGATGATAATCCACGCAATGATACGTCTTCAACTCAGAGCTTGAAGCGAAGCAATGAACTTGCTGAATTTCAACATGTGAATACGTGGTGTCAAGAAAAAACTATGTACACTATTATCTGTTCAGCAACATGAAACTTAGCCGTCACTATTGAACCACATGCGGCCAATTTTTGAAATTCACTACACTTTATCATAGGTTGCTTTTAGGAAGCTTTTAACTCGTTTTAATTTTATCATGAAGACAAACTTCCATAAAGTTACGCCTGAAAATGTCGATTTTATACAATGCATCAGCCTTGAAAACATATAAACACTTGTGTTTCTTTTAAAATCGTTTTAAAAACTAGAGAATTACATTCTTTATAAGCTATTAGGGCCAGGTCAAGTGCAAAATTTACTAATCAGGATAGTAAATTTATCGGATAAACCACGGAGAACGACATCTCAAAAATTGACGAAAAAATCGTTTTTTCGCATTCTTTTCAAGACGAATGAAAAAAACGTTTTAAACGTATAAAGCATTTCATTTTTTTCGAAGTTCTCATCTCTAGGCGGAAAGACAAACTCCGCAACATATGATGAGATATTTTTCGAAGACGAAAATATGCCAACATGCGCCTGAAAGGTAATAACACCGAAATGCACATCATTATGCCAACCTTGTGATGCGTATTTTTATAGGCAAATCAAGAGATTCATTTCAAGACTGCAAAACTGTACTTACCTCATCCAGGAGAAACGGGAAATATGCGTCAACACTTGCGAAGGAAAGAAGTTTCTTTCAAAATGTGCGCCAGAAATGTTTCCCAAACGAAGTGCTAAAGAAGAATTGCGCTTATGAAAGGCAGTGCTTTATAAGATGCTCATGGTGCTGTACATATATGTGTTTTTGTTGTTTTTTTGGTAAATTTCATCCCGATACTTGTAAAGGAGCACAATGCTAACAGAAAAACTAAAGAAAAAAAAACATACCAATAAATCACATTATTTCACTGACTTGCACAACCAATTAAATTTCATGAACTAACTGTTATTAAATGCCACCAAAATCAGATCCTGTAATTAGTATCGACTTCAATAAACATTGCAATAGAAGTGTTTTTGTAGTGTTGAGTTAGGAAATTAATTAACTTTGGATAAAGCTTCACATGCTCACAATAAGAAAAATAATCTCTTCTAATCACTGAATTTAACGATATCATTAATTATCAAAATTAACAAAATTTAAGATTCATTTAAGTCATAATTTAAGAAAATTCTCTCGTTAAATTAAAAATCATTAAAATGACTAAAATGAGGTTTAAAGCGCAAGCGGCATACTTGAGAAGGACTCAAAACAAGGGAAGTGCCCAAAGACTCTGTCTTTCAGGGTACTCAAACAAAGATGTTCACATTTTATGACACCCGCACGGTCACGCGCCCGTCGCAGAAACAGCGGATCCTTTTTCAGAAACGTAATTTTTTCTTCAAATGTATCCTCATTTTCCAATGAAGGGCCGTTTATCTTCTAATATTCTTACATTTTTGGATAAATGGTAGGTTTGAGTTTCTTCAAGAGCAGAGGTGACGTCGAGTAAGATGGAAGCTCTGGAAAGTTTCCCATTAACCAAGGAGTTGCTGGTGTATATGTAACCAGAGCGGATTGCGCATTATCCAGTCAACAAATATAAAGGATCTAGTGATTGGCGTAGAAATTAAATTACGGAGGTAATCCGCTACTTTTAATTACGAAATCTTGAATCAGTCGAACGCAAGTTTCTTTTGCGTTACGAACCTTAAATGAAAACTCGCGCTTGTGAATGATATTTTAGGGCCTACTATCAATTTATGAGAATAGCCAATGTAGTTATAACCACCGAATACCAGAGGATTCCAGAAAGCTATGTTACGAACCTTCATTCATCATACTTTAAGTGAGGCTCTCTGTCATCAAAGTTCATTTGGTTGAAATAAGGTTATTCGATCAGATATCGAGTGCAAGAATGGAAATATTGCTCTTAAGTCTATCAGTGAGTAACAAGGAAAAAATATAATAATATAAAATGAAAATAATATAACAGAATTACTCGCAAACAGCGGGTTATTCTCTACCGATTTGGCCGGCGCGGGTGTGTAATGCGTGGTTGCCTATACTCAAATTATCGATTTTCAATTAATTATTGCAAAAAAACTAAGGCCCATTCAGACGAACGGCAATACAGTTTTTCATTACTCCACTTCCTGCACCACCACAAAAATTTTCATCAAAATCCCCGGACAAAAGTGAGAGTCTCCCCTTGTTAGTGAAATGTTGTATCGCTTATCTGCTACATAATTAGCGATGTAATGAATACAAGGTGATTTTAATTAATACTGGAGAGGATGATCATAACCTATGAAAAGCTATAAGCATCAAGCACGAGCAAATGTTATCGTTGAAGAAATTTATGTCAAAAATTGAGTGACCAGTGCTTCGCACCGTTAACAAGAATTGGATTGGGAGAAAGAACACAATGAATCTGTCCTTTCAGGCTAAGGAAAGGAAATTCGCACAAAGTTAATTTTCTTTTAGATCTCTATTAAAAGACTTTGACTATACTGGGGCATTCTAATTTCAGGTAAAGATGGGAAAAATATGTGTTTACTGATTTTATAGACTTAAATGAACTCTTAGAGGATAAAAAGAGATTATTCCGACTTAAATGAGCTATCGCTGCGAAGCACTAGTTCAGATCGTTCTTTTGAGACCGACCAAAGGCATAATTTGAGATTTTACTGCATACATGCAAAAATGTTATGCATCTATTTGAAAATGGGATCTGTTTACAGAAATTTCTTTATGGTTCTATACTGATGGACATTATTCAAATTCTCTCACCAGTTAATCCTTACAACTCATATGCGTATTTTCCAAAACCATCAGATATGTCCATTTGTATTCATCAAGGCATTGCAATGCACGCTGCCCTGGTAATTATGAATCCATTAACGTAACTGCTGAAATCTCATGCATACAAAGTGCATTATTTCCCTACATACTCTGAGTGTTAAAGTACCTAGTGATAGAAAGATGGCTTGAAATGGGTTTATTACTCCTACGATTAACATAACCTCAAATGATCGTTCTATACACGAGCATAAGGATTATCTTCCCTCTATGTATTCTGTTTGTACAATAAAGATATAAACTTTTTCGTGAAAGATAACTTTTGAAAGTTGTAGAGCTTTAGCGCTCCTGAAATTACTTTCAACTCTGCACTTATAACTTTTAACTGTGTCCTTTATCTTTAACCTTTTACTGTTCAACACAAAATTTAATTTAAAATAGGCATTGAAAGTCAAGGCTCCCGTAAACTTTTTTCCAAGATTTGAGTGGCTATATTTAACTTATATTTCACAAACTAAATATATTCCCTCTCATATGTTATTTCATAGAGGTTGAATATTTCCATGTGCATTTTTGCGCTCCATGTACATATAGTTTATACTTTAATTTTGGAATCATTTCTGGTTTCAAATATTCCTTCGGAATTTTACGTTAAGCTTTGCTTAGGGGAAAACTGATTCGACTTGAAAAAATAATCAAATTATATCAAGGCCTTTTTGAGCAGTTTATATGCACTACTCGCAACAATTAAAGGGACAACTAAAATAAAAAAAAACATTTTAAAATGACCGTATCTCTGATATCATCTGTGCAAACTTCAAACAAAAACAATTGTTTCAACCGGGGTTTAAAGAACTTAATATCCCCAAAATTGGCCATTCTAGGGATTTGTTTTTGGGAAATTTTCACGCCAAAATGTCTATCCACTAATTTTTCCGAATTATTGGTACTCAAAACACTAAAGTTTCAGTAGGAACGGAGTTGCGATGAATGAATTATAAATTTAAAAAAAGACGAATGTTTGTTTTTGAATTTGCGCTTTACCTTGTATCAATAGAACACATAAGTAGCCGGTGACGTCGCTTTGAATTTTTTGTGCTTTTTTATCATTCAAATGGCCATAACTCACTTGAAAAAATTTGTAGAAAAAATCTCAAAATAGCATTTTAAAGCTAAAGCCATTTTTAATCTTTTCCTTTATTTTGATTTTTTCTCAAAAATTCATCAAACTCCGTACAACTTGATAAAAAAACACTTTTTTCTCAAAAAAGTTTTTTTTTCCTTCAATGGAACGCCATCGCTCCCTCAAAAGTTGAAACACCAATTAAAAGCAAGCAGCTTAAACTAGACATCAATACAAAAATTTTGATGCGTCGGGGGCCAAAAAAGATCTTACCAGCTCAGAGATACGGTCATTTTAAAATGGGTTTTTTTTCGAAAATTTTAGGTGTCCCTTTAATTGTTGTGAGTAGTGTAAATAGGAAAATTTTTATGGTATTTAAAATGAAAGCTGCTATACCTATAAGCATCAGCAAACACAAATTGAAAGGAGCATCATGCATGGCTTTGCAAAATTCATGATATATTCCATTCAGTTTGGAATAGCACTTGAAGAAACGTTAATCATTATACATTCAGTTATAATTGAGCTGTAAATTCTCTTAAAAACAGGATAGGCCGGAAATATAAGTATGAGACGTATTTATAGTCATGATGCCATTACAGATTGAATTTCTCTACATGCAAGTTAAAAAATAAGAGAGAGGATGTAGGTTTGAGTACTTAAGTGAGCAATAATTTATAGCTCGATCAAAGGCGTGATTTTCCTTAAGAATCATAAACAAAGATTTAAAGACTACAATATAACTTTGTACTCTTGAAGCTGAAATTATGAATACATGTACTTCAAATATATATTGTGCATATTTGCACATAATAGATGTAGGTCTACGCTACGTTTAAAGTTAATTATGTATCATGGTGGTACGTTTTTTTAATCGCAGCGTAAACAATATTTGACTAAAATATCAAAGTCTCCCAGATGGTATCGCCTAGTAGACAACAAATTCCTGATATTTTCAGCGATACAGCCGGTAAGACGTCGAGAGACAATTTTATTATTTTTAATTTGTTATGAACACCATAGCAATTCCGGAGACTTATCGCCACGTATGCATATCACCGTGGTAATATAGTTGATGAATAATGGGATACCGTGTACCACCAAGTCAATCATTCATTCCATGAACGATACTCGATCATTTAAAGAGTAAAGAGAACTGGTGTTCACACTCCGTGCCACACGCCGAATGGCCACTTGCTGGGTTTAGAAAAAGGTGAAGATTAAATGATGTCAGTATATAAAACTTAAGATGCCAAAAAGGATGGAAGAACAGAGCAGATTATATGCCAAATAGTCGTCCTCATAAGTGTGCTGATTAGTAACAGACAGGTGAATTTCTGAGACGTACACACTCCTCTGGGGAACCTTTTTGTTGATTAACTGTTGGTGAAGTCCTTCAATTCTCTGCAGCACCCAACTGATATATAATTCCCTCTCTCTGTTCCCTTTACTGCCAACTTAATGCCCTTTCCTCTTTCTAACTTCCATTAGCCCGCAATACTGCTTCCGCTCAGCTTAATTAACCCACATTCCACCACTGTAAAACCATACGAGCAACTATCCCTTAATCCTGTATAGAAGACGGTGCTACCACTCAGGTAAACAATTGTCGCATTTGAATGCTTGGATAAGGTGGAAATTTTTCAAGATTCATCTCAAATGCACACACAAAAGATTAATTATGGAAAACAGAATGTTTTGGAAAAAAATATTGGCGCAACATTCGCCAAAATATCAGAAAAATAAGATAATGATTTAACTATATAAATATAAAACAACAATTTAAGTGGCTCTCTTTACCTACTTGGAATCTTAAGAAGAAAATGCTAAATGTCTTAACATCAATATCAAGTAATATTAAGTTTTTATTGCAGCTACCGTATTTTTCTACGTAATTTTAAAGCTGGTATAGTTAGCTTTAGGAAAGACCGATAGGTATATATACTTCGCTCTATGTTCAATGCTTAGGAACAGAATAAAAGATGGGATCGTACGAAAGCTTACTCTACCCAAAATTAAGTCACCTGTACTTGACATAAGATATAGAAGATTTTCCGTTAACGATATTATTATATTTTTTTAATATTCAACATTTTAATCTTAAATATCAACATATTTGATTAAAAGCATCTTTTTTAGGATAGAATGGGAATAACTAAGCAATATTGCTTACAATGCATAAATTGAAAATATCTAATACTACGATATTATTATCGAAAATTCTAAGATAAATCTTTCAAAGACGAATCACATGCTGCAAATAAATTCCCCCCGAAAAATCAATTATGTAAATACTACGTTAGTTAACGATGAACGTAATTTTTATGATATTTAACGTAGATAATACATGTACGCCAATCATTTTCAGTGACTCTTTTAAAAGAGATACGGGTGACTCATATTCCTTGAAATGTGCAAATTTCTGCTGCAAAACACGAAAACTCTGAGTAATGTCCTCAAACTGTTAAACCCCCCATCAACTCAGTTGCAGATATCAGGTTCATCGGTGTCGTGGAGACGTTACCAAGGAGAGAGAGGGGTTGCTCGTAATCCTTCCGCGACGAGCAATTCCTTGGGAATACCAAGAGGCCTTCTTTAAAGGCCTTCAGTCGAGCCAAAGGGGAAACGCACCCATAGAACAGCACGCGAGCGATTGTGCGCCCTTCCTCAGGAAGCAGTCGTTGTGAGGGAGGAATTCGGAATAAGGACGATTGTCTTCGAAGGAAAGGAATCCCGTGGGAGACAACCGCCACCTGATGAATGGAGCGGCACCCGGATGCAGTGAAAGTGCGGAGAAATCCCTGATTGGCGGAGAGCGCTCGAACGCGTGATAAATGGGGAAACGTGAAATCCATACCATTAAGTTAAAATGGGCAGTCCTGGTGAGATATACTTTCCTCGGAATATAAATTCAAACGCGCCGGTGAATGTAATCTGCGGAGAGTTGGACTGTCTCGTCTCTTTAAAGGGTGAATACATGTGAAGGATGAATCTCCATTTATGCAAGTCTCCGCTGTCACAAAATGCCGTATACGCTAGCTGAAGTGCCAATTAATTCTCAATGGAGAAAGTAAAAGTATGATTTGACGTATTTTTCCTATTTATTTAGGAGAGAAAGCAAAAAAATACTCTTATCTTCGCTTAGTTCAATGGGAAAGGTCATAAAAACGAACAATTTCTATTAAATTTCCCTTATCTCATCAACACACTCAAAAGTTGTTACCGAAATTTATATTTGATCGTAAAAATTTTAATATTTATAGCTTTTCTATCAAACTTGTCAGATGCTCACAAAATGGTTCTTTTTCATTACATTTTGCTACTGAAATAGAGACTTGAGACTAAAAACGGTTAGTTTTGAACATATTTGACGTAAAATGTGTATGTATACCAAAGCTGAACTTAGTATTAAGCTTATATGAAGCATTTAACCTACAAAAATCGATGTACATGTGCCAAACCTCATTTTAATTTCCATTATAACCATCTCATCTCCCTAAAAACTGTCTAGAAACATGTAAAATTATTACCATTCCATCAGCCTCCACCTGGTTGTGTGCAAACTTAAGCAAGTGAAATAAAATACCTTTTGTACACAAATAACAGCATTTTTCTAAATTATATCAAATTTGGAATACCTAATACAGGAATAAATATGAGTAATAGGAAGGATGGAGAAAGTAAGAGATATACACTCACCCAACGATGGAATCTGATGGAAGGTTCTCCAGATGACATCCTCACTTCCACCAATAACAATTTGTTAAAGCCACTGGACATCCAACCATACGACACCCTTACTGGTCTCAATACTGACGTCTATACTGTAGTATAGCGACAACAGAAAGAAATACCATCAATATAGACCACGTAAAGGACCTTGTTGATTTTCTTACTGCGGCTAATAGCGTTCGCAAGCTTCGAGAGAAAGCGTTACAAGGAAATAACCACAAGTACGGATTACTTCTGATCTGTTTCCCCGCGGAGAATCGCAGAATTTAAATAAAATTAAGATTAGAGCTATCGGTGTTTTCTTGTCATACTCCAGTGGCATATTGCGAAGTCACAATGTAAAAGTTAATTTAAGAAAGAACTAGTTTTCCCTTGCCGCAAGCAAGTCTGTACGGACGTTCCTTTCCGCACATCGATGGAAGCCACTTCCGGTCATTTCCACTTTCATCAGTCGGTCGGGGAGGAGTCTTTGAAGGCGCTTCTCTTGTCAACACTACACCGATTTGCACCCATTATCCCTAACATGTAGACAGCGAAAACACTCAATAGCTAAGTCAACTGTTACCGGTAACTATGTCATTACACCCGTAAAAAAAGCACTAAACCTCTATTAATTTATTCCTGACTTTTGAAAGCAAAAGTTTTTAGATCTCTCGTAATAGACTACGTGAGCCAACGGATGAGCTGCCCAAAACAAACCTGTGAAATAAAAGAAGAGAAACGTTAATTTCTTTCGTATTAAAACTCAGAGATAGCTAATTTAGTACCAATTACAGAACTTTGAACCTAATTTTAAGTTCCTTATCAAACATTTGTCAACAGGAAATTATACCTCTAATTTAGGAAAGCATATGCGTGAGATTGTCAAAGCAAATGATTGCGGTTTTACATTTTCGTTGCACTGAATTTGATACTTATAGTTATCTGTTGTACCATACTGTATATCCGAAAAAAGGTACCGAGCAATTGTAGAAGCTAGTAAATAATTGATAAATAACTTAATTCTAACTAATGCTTACAACGACGAACTATACAACACCTAACACCAACACCCAACATCAACACCTATTTGCTTATTCTTACCGAAATAATTGGCAAATAAAAAATTTCATCAAAGATGTTATGCATCTAAAATAAATTTTCATTCTCTTGCCTATACACTAATTTCTTATGTTATTTACAAGAAATGTTTATAAAAATATTATGTAAATCATTTTTTGTAAAATTCCTGACTTTCTCAATACGCAAAATAATATTCTCTTTCTCATTTCAAATCCATCTTTCAAACTCTTACTACAAATATTTCCATTGATTCGAATTCAATGACTAACTTTTTACGTTGTTAATTCAGGGTGATAGAGAGCAATTCCGTCAACTCAATCGAGGTTCTGTATTGCTCCTTTCTTTTTATTGCCATGTCATTTAACTAGAATTAAGCAGAATTCGTTAGAAAATAACAGAGAGCGTCATTACAATGAAATTCATAATCTTCTTACGATGAAGATTCAAACGGAAAACAGTGTACATTTTCTTTAATTTAGCAGATAATGAGAAGACTAAGATTGAAGCAGGTACATCGCTGACAATTAGATATATTAGAAATATGATACCGCAATGTGTAGATGGGGAATCAAATAGTAATTCATTTAGTATCAAATGTATCAATGTAGATTCCTTAAAAAATGTAAATCAATGAAGATAAGTCCTCAAAACTGCAAAGTAAAATATGCTACATATACTTTACATTTACCACGATTTTGCAAAAATTTTGGTTTCTCTGTTAGGCATGATCGTTATTCCACCATTATGTAAACATGACCGAGTCGAGAATTTCCTCGAATTTTCGTGTTTCTATTGGTTCGTCACCGGATCAGATAAAGTAGGAGAACGATGTTGACTCTCAATGCACAGCAGTTTAAAGACAAAGAATTTCTCTTTTTAAATACGTGTAACATATCCGATGATAACGGCAGATCATTATAAGAAAGATACAGATGGGAAAATACAAGGGAATATTTAGATGGGGTGAAAGATACAAGATGGCATAAAGGGTAAGAATCAAGGAACGAAAGAAATGGCTTGATTAAGGAATATAGGTTTATGTTTTTCATACCCTCAAGTACTATGTACCATAAAATTCTTCCGTTTCAATTCGTCCCTCACTGAATTAATAATTGTCATGATGTAGCGAAACATCCTGCTGCTTAACATTTATTTTTGACTTATGTATATTAAGTGTCAAATATAAAATACAAATTTTAAATCGCATTTTGTATATATTTACTACTTCCAAGACGAGAATACATTCTCTCAAGAGAACCGCCATCACTCATGGCTTGAATAGGACTGTAAAGAATATACTGAGATAAATTTATCTTTTCTTTAGGCTAATGTATGGAGAATAGGAGACAAGAAAATGTAACAGCCATGGCGGGATCGAGTCGGCAGCCAATTTCTCAAGATTTCTCGAAGCGGAGGCCTTATTTTTCGAAGGTGGGCTTTGCATCAATTCCGAGCGGGTGCTGCAAGAAAGAAAAATGCCTCCGGAGCAAAGTCTATTGGAGGAATTAGGGGAATGGGATCGTGATTCGATTGGAGTCGCCGAGGAATCCCATTGCTTAGGGTTTGATGCATTGCTTAAAAGGAATTGAATGAAGGCGATTACAGACGACGCATTTTCAAGAGAGCTCTTCGCCACATTTTTCACAGGATCCGCGATCCTTCGTCTTGCGCATGTCGAACCCTTCAACGCGTTTTCCCTTTCCTCGATATATCTGCTCAGTCGAGCGCTTGGATAGTCATGCTCAAGTTTATGCACGCGAGAGAAGCGTCACATTGTTGCCGCGATATTTATATCTTGTGCCTTCATTACAGATCTTTACTTTTCGATGTATCAATATGCATAAGAAATAATGAATGATTTACACAGCAATAGAAACTATTTTGATGACTACCTATACATGCATAATTATGAAACGAAAAGGAAAAATTAATGCAAGTCTCCCTACCATAGAATAACCGTGTATGAAGGGACTCTACACCACACTGAAATAAAATTTATATAATACAATTCCAAAAGACTCTCAGAGAGGAATGGCAAAGATAATAAAATATTTAAGAATAGCCTGATTACTTTACAGAGAGGAAAATGAATTTTTTAAATGTTTTATTTATTATTAGTTTTAGTGTCAATTTGTTCACATCGTCCCTAATTCAGAACAAAATAATTCGGTTATAATGAATTTATTTCTTGTGAAACACAGCAAATTTATTATTAAATTACATCAGTAAGGTAAGTGTGAAGTGTTCTCATTGAAGTATACGAGAAATATATTTGCTGCGGCCTGAGGCTCGAGGTGTGGCTGGTTCTGTAATTGGGCTGCTATTTCGTGAAATGGTATGGGGCAATCGCCCAAAGCCAGATGTGAATCTTCCGAATTCGTACCATCGCAATCAGAGAATCACATTAGTGGGATGAACTACGACTCCCGACTGATGCATGTAAGTTCAAAAATAAAACATGTTTAGTCGGCTGTCATAAAGTAAATTGTAAAAATAAAATTTTCAAATGCGAGCATGATACGGATTATCCTACATTGCTATTTCTTATACGATCCTTTTGAAGGTTTTCACAAATTTTATTTTTCACAATTTCGATCTTCACAAATTCTACATCACAGATCATCTGTACTTTACTATGAACAAAAGGCTCAATCCGAGATCAAGGAATTTTAATCAGCAATTAATTATGAAATCATACGTAATTTGAAAATGTTCACAGCTGTAAAAGCTTATGGTACAATTGAAGCAACAGTAAACGCTACTGCAATGCTACCATAATTGTTTACGACACCGGTAGAAAGTAAAGAATTCATCACTTATCGAGTAAAATGATGAGGAATATAGTTTCAAAGTTAAGCAAATGTATCGCGAAGATTAAACTTATAATTTAATTTCAACAAAAGTGCATTTTCAGAGGAGGGTTCAAACACGCGTAAAAATATATATATAGGTTTCATTAAATGAAGTTTTTAGCGAAATATTTCGCCTGATTTCTATAACTCGGAATCTTTGCGTCAAAAAACGGCTTTTCTGGAAAGTCAACTCGATTTAAAAGAGATGTTTATAAAATGCTTATAAAGTTAATGAAAGTTATTAATAGTAGCTGTCAATGAAAGTAATGTGAACAATATTTCCCTTCAATGATAATGGTTTGACAATTAGGTATTCCTTTCTGTATGACTATCTTTCACAAAAGCCTACAAAAGTTTTACTTCTTTCTATCCTCCTAAATGTATTTGAACCAATGCATACATGAAAATTTATTTTTTGAGTGATATTAATCATTTCTTTGAGCGATTTCTTTTCCTTAAAGTCTTCATAAAGTACGAGGGTAAAGGATGGTCTAAATTGGACTTTTCCTATTATTCATTTTGAAAGAGCAGTTTTATCACTTGTGAATACACTGTTATAAAAAAAGGAATAAGAGTCAAAAGTAGTGGAATAGCCTGCCATTGGAGTATGTCAATGCATCTTTCGTCGGTGCATTTAAATTGATTATTGGTTGTATTTAAAGTACTCTAGTTGCATCCACCAAATAAATTATTACAAACCAGAACTATTTTGGACTGAATGTTATGCTTAAAACCTCATCGAAAGTGCTACACAATGGTGTCTTAACTTATTAACAATAAAAGTCGAGATATCCCCATACCTATAGTGATAGAACGATTATGAATTTCTGCTCTCATATTTTTCTAAAACTCTGGTATGTCTCTCATGACACTTAAATTATCGATCTGAAAACACCTCAACTACCTCTAAGCTACTTTTACACCTACATCTACTTCTTTATATCCCCCCTTGTACATTAATGACACTAAGGGTAATTTAGTTTCAAATCGAGCATTTATCGAATCGAATGTATTCCATTTATACATAATTTCTATTGATCCGTTTAGTCTCTCGGCGATTTCCAATTAACCAAAACGCGAACTCCAGGAAAGAGCACGAAATTCGCACTCCTTTAGCTTCTTCCCATGAGATATTTTGAACTATCAATTTCCTCGTTCTCTCCAATTACCGAAGAACGCGATGCTGCGACAGATTCATACCCAAACTGAAAAATGCCGTCATATTTTCTTAGCGACGAGTGAGGGTTTAGAGCGGCCCTTTTTTCAGAGAGGCCATTGGCCCTTCGAAATGCGTTATTCTTTCCATTATTTCTCTTTCAGCGCCCAACGCGTGGTGCGTGAGGCAAATTAGGCCGTCCCTAATAGTCCACGATAAATAGGGGAGCTTTTAACTCCGAGGGCCCGCCTCTAATACGGGAATGAATCATGCGTATATTCCAACCGCTGAATCCGTAAATGGAGAGGTAAATCAAGCAGATTAAATTGCTGCACTTTTTTTCTCTCGGGGCTCGGAAAAATTATGCGTATGATAACTTCCAATTGTCTTCCGTGGTTTGGGCATTTTAGTACGGTATTAGGGAAAGCAAGCCGCTCAAGCAATTATTTAAACGGGGAAAGGCGATTGTGCTTAAGGATGTGCTTTTATCGCGATATTTCGTTTAACGAGAAGCACAAAAATAGTTATAAAACTAAACGGTATTTTATCAGTAAAAGCCAGAAAGGAAACAAGATTTTTACCTCCACATCTTGAAGAATGCAAAATATTTCTTTGTTATTTTTTGATACAAGGAAGGGAAAATCTACCTTAATTCATTAATAAAAAAGTTGCCCCAGAATAAAAATAACTTCTTTTATGCCTAATACTCATTTTCCGGATTATTGGAAAAGATTAACGTTTACCATAATATGAAGTTTGACGCTTTACATTCGTATCTAGTAAATCCCTTCATTCCTTGGATACATATGCTTTCCAAGCATGAATTGTGTATAACCTTAAGTCATGTCACACACACTCTTGTGCTATGTTTAAACTTATTTCCACCATTTGATATCAATCAGATTTAGGAAAAGTAATACAATGTCATTAAAGTTCACGGTTGCTGTCCACTTCGGTGTGCTGTTAATAACTGGTGTATTAGTAGATAATGTTTTTTAATTTTAAGCTGATCATAACCCTGGATTTGCGTACGTTTCAACCAAATTGGATTATGATCTACTATTGCGAAATCTTCGACATTCGAGAAATGTTTTCAAGTATTTTTTCTGAACTTACAGAATACCAAACGCCAAGAACTATAAAAATTTTATCTATTATTCGGATCCATGTTATTTTAAATTTAATCTTCAAAATTGAAACTTTGATATAGTAAAAAACAAGTAGCTGCCACTAATTATTAAAGCCATATATTGGATGAGAATTTGCTCACTGGTGGTATTAATTTGTTATGACAAATTCAAGGAACAAATCCAAAACGCACCCTGTTTTCCTCTGTGCGTTTCTGTCTACTCCTCCAGTACCTCAAACGCATTGTAAATTAGTCCTCTATCTGGTCACGCGACAACTCATTCGATCCAGATTCGTTCATTATTAACTCATTACCAAGTCCAGTCTCTCCTGATTTTACCACATATTCTCCTATCCACTCTAAGTGCACTCGGCTGTTCAGATGCTAATTCAAATGCAACAAACTTCCGCTAACAAGTATTGTAGATGCAAGCTCACTCCAGTGTACACCCGAATTTTCGTGGAAATGTTCGAATCAGGAATATTCGTGTGGAGTTGTATCTCCACTGTTTATAAATTCACAAATTGAAACCCAGAAGAGAAACAATCGCCCCAATTTGAGAGTATCTGACTCGATTCCATTTGTCCTCGAAAAGAGATGAACGGTCCCACAGGGGTGGAAATTTCCGGCTTTGCTCGAAGAGGCAGAATATTGATAATAAGAGGAAAGGCATTAAAACATCGGAGGAAGGCGTGAGGGAAAGATGAATTGTGTTCCCTCGAGGGGGAAACCTCTCCAATCAGTATCGTGAGTCGAAGCCATTGCACTTAATTGGATTGCTTTGGAAAAGCGATTCCGACTCCCCCTTTTTACCGATTCGATCTCTCAATCCTCCATCACTGCCTCCCTTAACCCACGCTCAAAACTCCTTCCATAACGATGCCTCCCATATATTCACTTAACCGAACGCTGCTCATCCAACAGATTTATTTATGGCGCTCTTACCTTTTCGGCCCAAAATATCAAACGGAAAAAACGATTTGGGTGAATTGAATGTATGGGTAGATTTCTGAGGGCTTCGTCCACACTGTTTGCCAGCTTAATTCGAATTATAGATTAAGACGACGAGATTTGAGCTTAAGAAATATAGGTAAGTGGCCGTGAGCGGCCGGAGGGTGAACCGGCAAACCTCTCAGCGAACGCAATTTTCGCAGCCCGATGGCAAAAATATTTCGCGAGATTACAGCGAGAACAGATGGCCTATATTGGTGTATTTTTCTGAATAGTGTAAGGTGCGCTAATATGAAAATTATTTCGGTATTATAGTACCGCGTAGTAAAGAGCCTTTTGCGGTACCAGTGGGCTGAGCATGGACAACGTATTCCTCCTCCGTATACCTCCACCTTTGGCATCACTTACCCCATTCTCATGAAGTGAGTCTCATTTATGCATAGCAGTGTTGACAAATTCTCTCAATTCATATTTTCATGGCATATTTTGAAGAAAATCAAGATAACGATTAGCGATAGCTGGCAACAACGAAGATTTAAACTTCGTCTCGTGGAGAGCACGGTGTAAGGAATTCGCCTCCTTACACTGTTTATAAAGTATACATCTCCGAGGAAGGGAACCTGTGCGAAAATTTCCACAAGGATCTCTATTATGAGGTACTATAACAGGTGTTTCACACACCCCGCCGTACGCCTTATGGCGGCTCGCGGGGTATTACCGTAAATGTCAACCGCGGGATTATCTAAGAGTGGCACCAGCGAGTGGTTTACCCATCACTGTCACTCCATTCACAGTTAACATTCTACTCGGCCATACTACACTGGCAGCGGTACCATTTTACTAGCGTTTTTTTATCACTATTCACCCACCGCGGTTCAACCACTCGCGTTGAAGAGACAGTGGAGTAGAGTGGTCTAGTAGGGAAAACGCGGTATTTCACCCGCTTGTCTAGAATAGGCCAAATGTAAATGGTGGTCCGCTGGGAACTTTGCAAATCCAAATGGATCTGACATGAGTCAGCTTATAATAAGATAGGGATAATCAGATGATGGGTTGTAAACTATACAATTAAAGGAGAGACTATGGAGAGAAAAGACAGTAATCTATCTGCGAAAGGTATCATGAAATATCTTACATAATTATGATAAGAGAATTCTACACACGTCTCAAAAAACAATTTAGTCAACAGAAAAGCTAAACCATTGCTTATCATAGTTTCACTATCCACATCACTTTAAATTTAATAGAAAAGCAATTCGATATGAAAATTATGTTTCTGAAAAGCAAATGATACAAATGTCTCGTAAACGGTAAAAGGCATACTAATACAATAGGGTACAACAATCACCGAAAAAAATAGAGGAATAAAGAGAGAAGGATATGAACATACCTAAGAAGTCTTCCAGGCAGACCTGTCATCGGTTATCTTGGTACTTGCAATTAACACTCTACACATTACAATAAATATCACAAAGCAAATCACTGTTTTACTGCCTTCAAAACTCTCACAATGTTAAATATGTTTAACTGCCTACCTCGGTCCACTCACTGTTACCACGAACGGACTCAGCCGGCGAGTGTCGAGTCCTCCATGGTAAGACCCTTTCTTACGGCGATGACGGCGTGGCTGCAGCACCTCTGGTTAAATTGCAGCAGCAATTCAAGGGCGAATGGTCGAAATGTTTACATCAGCTTTGGGATCCTCCCCTAATTTCTGGCGGTTGAGGACTCTCCGCCAACGTTGCAATATTTCTGAGGAAGGGCTTTCATTCCTTGGAATCCAACTTGAGGACTGTGGAGAAAAGAAATAAGTGAGAGTTATCTTATCACTTTAGATCTCGGCCAAAGCAATCCCAACGGAAGGAAATTAAGAAAAAGCACCACTGTGTAATATATTCGCAAAAATCCAATTCCTTGCATTATCTAGCAAATAGTGACAAGAGCTAAATCAAGGTAAACTCTTGTAATATCTCGCTAAAATAAGAGTATATCGCAACGTATTGACAACATTAGAATTAAAACGGCGGATCAAGATCCTTGATTTTGGCTATGTTGCCGAATCAACATATTCGAAGGCTGTTTCATGAATATATCTTAGGTTACCAACAACATTAATATATAGTTACATTTCTCTTTCTAATATCGTTACCAATTTATATGTACAATGAAATTGGTATTGGTGTAGTTTTATTTATTTATCTTTTGTGGATATGGACGACCATTCATTTTAAGTCAATCGTAAATTGAAAATGATAATTCTATTTAAAATAGCATAATAAATTGCAGTAAATTATGAAATGATTTAAAGCAAAAATCTTTAGTTTTGTACTGGTTAATGGGTAACGTGACCGTCCGTATCATTGGGGTATCATCCCCTCGGAGGAAGAAAAGCGCGCGTTTCAGCGCCGGTCACTTTCTTAATACAAAAGTATTCCTATGTTTCTTTCTAAATATATATTTGCTTCATATAACCTTATTATCACTCCTTGTTTATTATCCTTGTTCCCTTTTGCAGTTTCTTGTTATTTTAATTCCCTTCCTTCCTTTACTTTATCCCCTCATTAACTCTTCTATAAGAACAATATTAACCATTCAAGTATTCCAGTAAACATTTTCTTTCCTTCCTGGGGTCCATGGGATTTCTTTCAATCTGTTAACTTTGTTGAGAGGCACCTGTTTCCTTCCGCCTTTATTTCCTTAGATTCCTCTTTATTATCACCGGATGCTCTCTGTAGGAAATGGAGCAATTTATATATTTCATATTTCAAATCTTTTTGAAGAATTATTGGAATCAAATGAGCTGCTGTTACCTTGATTTGTGGATTCATTATTGAATTTTGATAAAGCTTTTTTAGAATGCCTAATTCCAATAATAATTCAACCACTGAAACGTTCATTTTTTTATTTTAGATGAGTCATTCGAAATTCATAATCTGGAAAGAAGTTGCTCCGAAAATTTTTGCCGTCAATTATTAAATCACAACGCTAGCCAATTTATTATTCCGTTATTATTGAAATCATTATGAAAAACGAGTACTTGAATAATTCTCATGAATGAATCGTGAATCATAAAATCGTTTCGATGAATTATGTAGTCATTTAAAAAAATATGTAAGGGAGTTCTGCTGTTCGCGCAATGGCCAAACACTGTAGTTAAAACATCCGACAGAAAACAGGGATGAGGGTAAATGTGTTGGAACTGAAGGCGAGGGAGGGAAAAGAAGACTGTGGAATATCTGGGTAAAGAATTTGAGCAGAGACCTAATCTCGCTCTTCCGGAATGGCCTCAACATTTAAAATTTTCCTTCACCATATCGGATTCTTTTATGTTTTGGCGCAAGTCATACGCCAGTTTCCCAGTTGAGTTTCTTCAAATTCATAGATTTCAGTACTTTATAATACAACGGAAGGAAAACAAAAAAATAAAGACTTTTAATTCTATATCCGCAATTATCGATTGTTATCTTTATTTTTCGATGTTTTTACCTCTTTTATAAAATATTATAATATATATATATTGCAATTTACTGAGAAGAACTGCGGAAATGTGATAGACATTTATTAAAAAAAACGCTCGATATTTCCTATTCTTAGCTGTAAACATCACCTTTTAGAAATACATTGCAATTACAGTTCATCCTCTCTATCTTTATTTGATACAACGTATCCATAACGCATGTTAAATATTTTCAATTACAAAACCTTGTGGTTTATTCCCCACCCTTATATTTAATCTCTCGATAGATAGATTTGCTGGAATAATATAACCATAATGATAGACTTAGATTTGCAGGAATAATATTACCATAATGGATGATAAAAAAATTATAATGCTATCAAAATAATTTTGATACAAATTTGATATAGAGTGAAAATAAAAGAGCGGCGCAATTAAAACTAATGATTAATATTGCGTATGTAACATTCGGCAGTCAATACCTTTTAATGCAATAGCAATTAGCCTTGTGTCGCTAACTCCCTCCTCAAGAAATTAAATAAAAACCTTTCCTATCAGCAAATGTCTTAAGCCATAAATCTTCGTTGCCTCGGAGACCCTTCCAATAGGGCGAAGCTGTGTCTCTATTCGACTCAGGTACCCTGGCGTACTACAGCGATCCCTCCTTCCCCTCGCTCGCTTGAATTTCCATAAGATATATACACCCCTCACCACCTTTTTCCGTCCAACTAAAAATTACGTATTGCCAGCTAAGTTTCATTGCATTGTTTGACCGCTAGGGCAGTGACACAACTTAACCATGAAATTTTGCAAATAACTGTATATTCGGAAGTTAAATATAATTTATTTGCGATGCCGTACAGATTCGAAGAGGAAAGTAGGACAAGAAGTAGCAGAGTATAAATAATTGCAAAAGATATCAGATGCAATAATGAGTATTTTTAGATACCAAGAGTCGACAGCAATGGAATTAAGTGTGGAATAGTGTAAAGGAACAGGAATCTACTGAATTTATCACCCCTACACAGCTTTCATTAATATAGCTTAACATTTATGCCATAGCTCTCAAGAGCTCTTTCGGCTCAAGGGAATCCAAAACAAAAATAAATTTGAATAGAATTATAATTTAACATTTCTTGATATTGTATAACATTTCATAACCTGAATGCACTGCAACCATAAATGCAATACATAACTTGCACGATTGCTAAAGTGAAGCTGCAGAAAAAATATACAATTATTAGTGCGACGTAACTTACACAAATCTAATACATTAAGTTACAGCACACTTCTGATTAAAGTTCCTTTCCACTCGATACCGAAGCTGGACTAAAGTTCATTAATTTAAATAATTAGATGTAAATTGGACGGATTGATGGAAATCGTTAGCGTTGACTACCCGAGTAATGGATCAGAGAGAGAAAAGTTCTACTCCAACATACTTTAATCAGGGCTAAAGGGCAGATAACCCTAATCTCTTGGCTCACGATAAACTCGCCCTTTGTCCCTCTTTGGCTCCCACAATTCCACGCGGAAGCGATCGCGCCGAGCAAACGTAGCGAACAAGTAATTCTATCACGGAATTTTAATAGAGTCGAAATTGAAATATCCTCGAAACAGCATCCAACGTGTTTACTGTACCACTGCAAAGGTTCAGAGCTCTCGCTGCGAGGTCAAATAAAGCATGGCACTTCGACAGTCAAATATTTGCCCGCGAAATAATCATAGAGAGACGGAGACGGAAGAGACGGCTGTGTGAAAATCACTTTGAAGTGCCGGACTAATGAAACTCTTCCGCGATAAAAAAGCTGAGCCAATTAGAGGAGATTATACGAAATGTTTGGCCGTCGGGAGTGATTATAAACTGATGGAATTTTTAGTCGCAGCCATAGATAAAGCATGATTTCCGATTTTGAGAATTTGGTCCACACAACTTGAACCTTACTCACTGCAAGTAATGGGTTCACTAGTTCCATGGAAATTTCGAAGAGTATGCTTTCATGCGTCGAAAATTGCCCTAATAGTGTTAGACACTAAATTGCTTCGAAAGCGTCACCGCTAACACTTTTTCTGCTTCCTGAAAATTCATGCACAATGAAATCAATTCCTCTCCCAAGTATTACATATTTTAATCATTTCTTTTATTTGATACATAATATAAGAATATGCCATTGAAAGCGAATTTTTATCGTTAAATTTGCACAATTTTGAATGATAGTAAATAGGAAAATGATCTTGCCAACAAGCGTACGCCTTCTGGCAATTCATAAGTTTTATAAAAATGATTAAATAATTGTGAAAGTTTACCTCCAATAACTTGCTATTATCGAATATAATTTGCTATCTGTTTATATCAAATTTAAAGTTACACTGAAAGTATACTTCCGAGTATTAAATATGCGGTCTTGTGTCCAGAATTTTTGACTATGTACAGTTGGAGCTGATGTGCAAAATTAATTTTCAAAAATAAACGTAATTCATTATGAAAAACTTAGTTCCTGTTATACTTCTGACAACCCCCAGAAAACTGGAACAAGGATAATGGAAGATACTTTACATGAGCGTTTGATGTTGGAGATATATGCAATGTTTACTGAAGCACGTAAACCAGAATTATTTTCTCCCCTTGGGAGCATTATAATTTTAATTTAATCCCTTCATTACAGACGTTTATCATTTCAATAATCTTAAGTTATCATTAACCGCTTAGCGAAATTTATTATAATGAATTTCCTAGTTATAAATATATGCTCGAAGAAGTTGAATGCAACGGAGATTGGTGAATGGAAATAAAACATTTCTCAAAGAGAGGAGACGGTGATTTGGTGAAAAGAAGATTATCTTCGAGTTCCAGCCAAGTCACTATTTTTAACTTATTGTATAACCTTAAAATAAATACCTTAGGACGGACATAATAAATAGACAGATGGACTACATTTTCTCTTTGTGAAACACACGGTCTTTCTTGCGCAATTTTTACTGAAATGGGTTCTCCCTTCCAAAATCAAAGTATTAAATAACCTACAACTATAAATATACTCTTTTAGCATAATGACAAAAGCTCTCTGTAGCGAAGTTCAAGAAATTTTTTTCAGTTGAAAATGTGGTCCACAAGTAACGATTACTTAGCCAAAAATAGATTGTCTAAGCAGCCAACAATAGTCAAAATGGAGGAAATAAATGTTGCTCTTGAATGAATTAAAATAATTTCCATCATAAAAATTACGATCATGGTAAGATGCATGTCATAATTTTTGCATTTGAATATTTTAATGAGTACGTTTTGAGATACTGATCTAAAACTGGAATCTTCCGATATTTTCAGCTGAATTGGGGCGATCATAATTGTTAAAGTAAACATTTAATGCCTTATTAACCTAAGAGTAAGTTTTTTAGGCTCGTTAATAGTTCAGCTGTTTTCAGTACAACTCCATTTAAAGGGGATGCCTGACATTTTTGGAAACAGGGATCTAAATGTATAATACATGAAATCAACGAGGGTCTAATGAACAATGACCAAGGAAGCCAATCACCTCTTACTTTCACTTCCGTTTCCTTTCACTAGTTCCATGCATAAAAACGAATGGAAATCACGACCACTCCCACCAACAACATCCACTGGTGAACTTACGCACGTCAACTGAATAAATTACCAATTCTATCCCGTTTCCTTACATAACAAATTCACTCTGGCACTATTAGGAGTTTGAGAATTTTAGTATCATTTACTGTAAGAAGAGTTATCGATTCTTATCGATTCCCTCAAATTGAATTATAATTACATCGAATATCGATCAGATTCATCATCAGTAGAGAATTATTCTTTCGTTAAGCTTTTATGGCTATTTTTTGTGTTAATTAAAACCGCAACCGCTATATAATTATTTAACCATTAAAGAGAACGTCATACTAACGAGAAATTCTTTACGAAATTGGTTAGCATTAATTTAAAAATAGTTGGGGAGGTTTAATTAGAATAAAGGATGTATAATGACATTGAATTGCAATTATTGCAAAATGGAATATGGAACAATTTGCGGTCAACCGGATGCTAAAATTTTCAAACATTCTTCTATTATTTATACTGTTTTTTTCTTGAAGATCACTAGGTAGGGGAGAGCGTCTGACTCAGTTTCAGGATGGGTTTAGACTTAAAATTCTAGTTTGATTGACTAACATCCATTAACTGAAAGATCATCCAATATTGCAATGTTGGGAGAAGGATTAACAATCACGAGGATGGTGCCAAAAATGATCAGTGAATTTCAATATCTCTCCGATATGCTTCCTTTTCAATGACTTCTATCGATTCTCAATCCACTCGAAAAAATAATAAATTCTCTTTCTTCTAATCTATTTACATGAGCATTGCATATATATGTTTAAGTACAACGTCATCTCTCCTATCTATTAACTAATTAATTCCAGCATCTGCGTTTCATTTCATTAAATAAATATCTGCATTCCAACATCATATCATCCATACTCTCATTTTGCTATGAAAATTGCTTCTAAATGATATATAACAAAAATATTCCATCTTTTCTTCCAGCTTTTACATCCTTTTCGATATAATTGTTCCTTGCTTATAGTTGTGTGATGATGGAATAATTTTATGAAGACCTATGGTGATCATTCTACGCCTCTAATCAACAAAGATACCATCTGGATTGTTATTTTACCATCCCTCACAATCTCACTTCGGTATTAGCAAATATTCTTCTATAAAAACATTTCCATCGCTTTCACGCAGATACTAATCTAGAATTCGTAAGCTATCGCTGGCATTGGAAATGATCGAGAAACTAGATTCTCAGCGTATGTAAATAACGTAATAACCCAATTTCATTAATTATCTGCGCGCCAAATGACTCGGAAGCTCAAAAGCGTAGAGTAACTTCATTTCGTATAATTCATCGTAGCTGTGTAAACTGTTGCTCAAATAGTCCATTATTTGGACGATCGTTAAAATCCAATGATTGAAAACAAATAGCGAAGGCAATGATTTCATCTACCTCATATAGCCAGAGATATACGTAGAGTATCACATTATTGATAGGTCTGAAGAGATACATGGTTTTATGACTTTCAAATGTGACATACCTAAACCAAAAAAGTGAAAAAGCTAAATGACACCAATTTGTAAATAAGAGCAGAAAGCGCGAGTAGAGGTAAAATTTAAGGGATTGCATTATTATACCTATCATAATTTTCGGTAGTTTTGTCAGCATATTTAAACCTAAGCCCTAATAATTTGCGTATTAAGGGAAAGATATAAATATTGAAAAGTATTTCAATATTGAATATTTTGGAAGTCAAATATCAAGTGTCATGATGAACAAATTGCTATGATTATTAAATTACGGACTTTCCTGTTTTCTGTGCATTGACGGTTAATAAAACAGCTTTTTAAATCACATTAAAGACCCATGATATGAACATAAATAATATTTTCAGTCCGTTAATAATTTCTGTAATACCACAGTTATCGTGTAATGACTGTTTGTATATTGGAGGAAATAACGGAGAAATGCTGAAGTATGACTTATGAGGCGTGATATTCAATCAATTAATTTTCTACCTTATTTTATTTCAAGCCTGATTTTCCATGTAACCTTAAGAGAAAAATACCATGAATTTAATTGGGATGATAAAGAAGTTTCAATTTAGCTTTTTATGATGGGAACATAAATTTATCAATATTATATTTATTTTTACAATATAACTCCCCACGATGAAGTGTATTAAATAGGACTCTAACTAAAGATGACTGATAACTATTTGACAGATTCTTAGTCAGCTAAAGTAGATTTTGGTGGAAATTATTCGAGAAATTGAGTACAAATAAAGAGTGGATATGAAATATTACTAGTTTTCCTACATTCAAGAAAGTCTTGAAGCATGAATACGATATCACTGTGTCAGTGAAATTACAAGAGAGTCTTGCATTAATGCATGTTCATCTTCTTATCGTTTATAAAGAAAGAGTTTTTCTTGAATAATTACAAAGTATAAAGGAACTTTTCATGCTACATTTAAATTCCTCACAATTATACTTATCTAAGCACATTACTAATAATCATCTTTGGATTAAGTAGATTTATCTACTTTCAAGTTACTACTATTTCTACTTACTACTACTCTTGCATTAATGGCCTACGTCTCAAACATTGACCACTTACTCATGTACTGCGCTATTTAATACGCAGTCACATCAAGAAATCACAAATAGTTCATTTGCGACGTTGAAAAATGAATAACTTCCAAAACTGTTGCAACGTTTATGCTATTATTTCGCAATTCAGAATTTCACTCCCGATGATTCCCTTGACCGCGAAGTGAAGGAACAGCAAATCGGCAACGTTTTATTCCGATTATCTTTTTCTCCGCTTCATTACACTCTCTTGGATGAATAGTTTTCCATAGGGATGAGCGCATACCTTTTAAAGCGACCGAAAGAATATATTTCATTTACATTTGGATGGCTCAAGAAAAACTAATACCACGTAAGTTCATTGCTTTGCGATACCGTTAGCCTAAGTAAGATACATTGTGGTGATATCGATATTATTTCTCAAAATAGGTACTGATTATGAAAAATTTCTCAACTTTCATCGTTAGAGTCATTGCTTTTCTGTGTCAAACCTTCAGGTACAATCTCACAGAAGGAATTCAAATATAAAAAAAGATGCCAAAGAATTTTCACTAATTTACAAAATACCGTTTAAAGTACATTTTGAATTGAGGCTTTTGACTAAGCAAAGAATCTGAAAATTCAGCTTTTCCTTCGGCAACCTATTAATTTCTTTAGTACTAGTTAAATTAGATTTTTCAGTTCGTTAATGTTTGACGTTAATGGTACCGGTAGAGTAAAGATATAATTTTTGAGTATCTACTCCACAGTACGTAAGGTCTGGCATTGATAACGATAAACTTTAAAAAACAATTCAAGATACGATATAACTCAAAAATTAAATTTATGTAAACCATCCATATGGATATTTTATATAATATTACTATAGATATTCCCTATGGATGGTTTAATAAACTATCCATAAAGAAATCGATTTGCATTATTGCTATGCACTGGAAATTTATTGGAAAAAAACACTGGGTCTCCAGTATTTTATCATAATAGTCTAACAAATGTAATTCAATGCATAGGGAGTTAATAAAGATATCAATTTTTTATAATACTGGAGCCAATATCGTGTTGTATCTAAAAACTTCTTCTTAAAGCAACATGTCCTATTTTCTGAAATAATAAAACTTAATTAATTCGCAATTTCTCAGCTCAACTTCACACTCTTATCAAAGTAAATGAAAATAGATAGCAATCACTTGACAACTTCCAGTAACATCAACTTTAACCCCATTCGGAGGAGATTATCCATATGGAACGGTTACTGTTTTCTACGCAATTTTACTTTTGGTACCCCTTTTTCTTACCCGCTTCCTTTGAAGAATTTAGGTTCTTCCACTTTTAGGGCTAGACATTCTCTCCCAATATCGCGAGCTTTATCTCACCAAGGCTTTGGATATCCTCCTCTACTCTCACTGCTCTTGGTAAACATTCTCCAACTGTGTTTACCCTCCTCGGGAACCTATTTCCTCGGCTCTACCACGGCCGCAAACTCACTCTCGCCACCTTGCGGTTAGCTTAAGAACCACCACAGCCATCAAACCTTCCCCAGGCCATTTAACAGTTTCGGGGCTCCATGGCGACCATTTATTTACATCTCTTGAAATATGTATCACCGAGGAAATTGCGCGGGTGTCCTGTTTTTGTTAGGAGCGTGGTTAAATATCAAGTATGCAAATCTTATTGTCAACCCTTTATGCACCATTTGAGTCGAGTCAAATGGCCCGCGGGGGGAAGGGATATTAGCAATTTCCGTTCGCTTGGTGGCGACAGGATCCCGCGAAATAAGAATTCAGGAGATTAAGGAAGCGTGAGATTAAAATTAAGAATTGAAGATTTAGAACCTATTATGAAGCTCTTTAATTAATTATAAATGTAATATTTAGTACTATAATTGTATAATAATCTCCTTGTTTATGTGTAATCATATTTTTGAGAGAAGTTGCAGTTTTAGGGTTATCAAGTTCATATTATCACATATATCGCAACCCAACACGGATTGATGCAAATATGAATGTTCCCCATACGGATTCAGGCTCGAGTCCCAGTTCGATTCAGCTAGACTTTTTACAGCTAAATCGGTTTTGATAAGATTATAGTTACACGAAAGTGATTGGAAGATGTCTTTACAGGTTACTACTATTTGAGTACTGTAATGTAGAAGTACTTTTCTGCTTTATTGACAGGGAAAACAAACCAATGAAACATACTGATGTTTGAAAATCACATGTTATTTGTCATTTAGAGAACTTCTCCCTAGCGCAATTTAATGAAGTCGAGAAAAAAGAATTCGCTACGCTATTGTATCCCAATAATTACAAAAGTACTCTCACAGAGGTAACTTTACCACATTTAAATTAGCTGCTTCAATAAGTAACTTTTATTAATAATATTTTGAAAATACACAAAACTGCTAAGTTCAATGATTAAAATTAATTTTAATTTTTCTCGTTTTTTCCTTAAGTGTTATTTGGAACATTCTCTTGGTTTTCTTATCAATTTAAATCCAGATTCCTTTCCAAATATTCTGCAAATCTACGAAATAACTTCGACATACACTATGAGATTCTCATCAATGAAGAACTTCTCATCATAAAATTCAAAACAACAAAACTTAACATTAGTATTTTCTACTGTGATTTAAAAAAGTTAATTTGGCGTTTCACAAAGCTAGTATAGAACACTTAATGTTGTTTCTCATAATAATGTGTTACACTGCCAATTTGACTTAGTTATATAATATCAACATTATTAAAATTGAAAAGAATGCAGATTTGGTAATAGTGGAAATAACGATATATTTAATATACTGTATGGTTTTATAATGGAATACGAAAAAAGAAACAAAATTAAAAGCTATGAAGGATCTATAAAAGATTAACATAAAAACTCAACCTAAATAAATTATAATTTATGAATGCATAAAAAATTACCGAGAGGAATAAGAATGTGAAAAATAAGAATAAGATCCTCTTGTCAGCTTGCTTCTGTTGCCATGGAATACCACCAAGTAAAGTCTCAGTTAGTCGATTTTATTTTTTTAATACGTTTTAGTTTCTCCTTTATTTAATAATATTGCCACATTTTAAATATTGTTTGAGCTATATCTCATGGATGAGAAAGTGAAAATTAGTTTCCGCTTGTGAATATTAATGCTGAAGTGAGTCAGGTCAGATCGAAGAAGGAACAACTTAATATTAAGACAATTTCATAACTGGAGTAAGTGTCAATTTTCCGAAAGGAGTAAATACTTTTCCTTTTTAACACGCCAAATATTCTCAGAATCCACGCTTACCTCATGTTCTTGCATAGTAATCGACCAAACCCTTTCTCCACGTTATTGAATATCTTGAGAGTGTAAATTGGAAGCTGTAAACATTGTTCTCTAAGGGTCCGCGATAACGGTATAACGTCTCCGTGTAAACAAGAATCGCATCTAGAGTGTAGTTGCCTACGCACTCAGCCTCTTTTTTACCTCGTTTCTAAGAAATTTACGCGGATTCAAGGCTTTAAACTTCCCTGGAAATACGAAAGCAGATCGGGTTATCGGATCCAGGTAGACGCCTGGGGTAAGTAAGCCACTTTTGCTTTGAGGAAATAAATGAAAGAAGAAACACGACTATATAAAGTGGGTTCAAAAAAAAAAGATATTCAGCTCAGCTGGCGTAAAAGGGAAAGTAGGATCTGGAATTAGGGACAAAAATCCTCACATTCTTACGATACCAAGAAAATCTTTAAACAAGACCTAAATTTAAGAACTTGAGAGTGGTGTAATTTCCTTCTACTCTTTGTTATAGTTTCTGGAAGGTTCCTATCGCGGATGTCTCAAAAATACTTCCAGGAAAGTGGGATTAATTGCAAAAAAGATATGAGTTCGAAGTGTGGCGTCCATCATTGTTTTAAAATAGAAGTTCTATGAACAAACGTGTGTTTGTCCATAGAACTTCCAAACACGAGAAACACAAATTTGGCGCAAGGTTAGGACACAGATTAATACAGTGAAATTGTAATTGGAGGAAAGTATTTAAAAGAGAATATTTCAAAACAAATACAAGTAGTCTCCGTTTTTAAACATCTTGATTGCTGCTAAATTAAAATATAGATGCAAATAATCAATTTCTACAATTTTTACGATATTTTCTATTGCATGCTAAGAATCTATGCTCTTACTTTGTTGGAAATCGACCTTAGTAAATATGATATGAATAATATGGATGAAGAAATATGTAAAAATACAGCAACACAAAACAGACAATATTATGAAAATCTTCATTGTAACTAAGATTCACATAATGTTAAGATTCATCTTTAGTTAATTAATGATTTCAAAGACCAATCTTTATTAGAAAGACACTTAAATAAAGCTCTCAATAAATTCAAAGAAAGTAAGTTTTTGGAAGGCGTTACGTTGATTTAGTGCCATATGTAAATGCATGTAGATGCATTCTGTAAAAATATTTAATTCGAAATTAGAATAAGAAAATTGCTACTGATTTCGAGCGTTTACCCTTAATATGTGTAGAGCGGGTGTTTTCCTACTGAAGGGTATATTTTTTCCTAAGCGTAGTAGGAAATCTTCTGTGTAATTTTTTCTAGCTCCTTATTTAATGTAATCATTTATTCTGACCGTGCTCTGTGGAACGGCATAGTGAAATAAAGAAATCCACTAAGTAATATCCATTTAATATTTTTTAGACTACCGGTTTCAGCTCAAGGTTTTTAGAATAGAAATAGAGAGAAATAGCCTCCATATCCCCTTTCCCTCTCCTCGCCCTCCCTTCAAATATTTCCTAGGGGTATTTAAATGGGGTACTTTTTTACCTGAAGTCGGCCTTGTGCTGCACCGGCAGACCAAATAATTGTGGAAATTACTAATTGTGATACTTGACTTGTTCTTTATTTTACGTGGGTGAGACGAGACCAATCTTTCTTTAAATTTACATGATGAAGTGTTAGATTTAAGAAGATATTTATTAGTTTAGCTCTTCTCCTTAATTAAATACTCATATTATTATATGTTTGCGGATTCATAAGTAAAATTGAATTTGGTCCACTGATTTAAATTGATTGCTCTCCTCCCGCACTTTATCCCAATGAAATCAGAAAAAGCTCGTTTTCTCTCTTGGAAGGTGGAACCGTTCCGCCGGCAATGGTTGGATAGAAACTGCAAGGAAGCCGCAATGTCCTCCACGGACCAGCGACTCCCACAGGGTCTGTCTGTTTCCGGAGGCACCCAATCGAGCCGCTCACAATCGGCAGAATGGAGGTCCTGGGCGGTCGACCCCTGTGAATTATTTTCCCCGAAGGGCGTGAATCCCTCTATTGGTAATTGAAGCGGGAATCCGAGGTCTGCAACAACATCCGAAGGCATGAATATTTATCTCTGCGTAGAGCACCTTTCCCTCTAATGACCAACGCTTTCGAATCCAGCCGTTGCCGGAAACGTTGCGGAAATGGTACCGCGTTTTAGGACAAAAAATTCACTGCGGAGTAACTCGGTTAGGTCATGACGTTCCGACGCCCTAATAATCAGAATGTTAACCTAAATTGTAAAAACGTTAACTCGCTCAGCTCTGGATTCCAGCAATCCATTGAACAAAGGGCATCGATTGAAGCTTCCCTAAAAGTAAATTATGCCTACGGAAGCCTATCTTTCTGTTGCCAAACTACTGAAGACTATACATCTTAATGTTAATATTTTAATGCGAATATTGTATGCGTCGTAATTTTAGTTAATTTTCTTTAAAATGATACTTGATAATGCATTTATTTGAACATGAATTTATGACTTAATTAAATAAAATTCGTAATTTTTAATGATTTTAGATTATGTACAGTAATACCCATATTACATGAACTCATACTTATTTGCGTTGGTGGAGGGATAACTTGGTGAGCTCATGGGAAGGAGTGTGTTTATGGCTTAAATGATTATTATTTTACTTAAGGAGCAACCGGTTAGATTACTGCAAGATTGCCGCAGAAGCATATATTTGAATTGAATTACATTTGATTTTGTAAAAGAAAGGATCTCGTTACATCCGGTAATCTAAGACCTAGACTAAAATAAAGTGTTGAATTGAGGATATGTGTATTTGATGATGCTTCATTAGTTGCTTTTATGTACACTCCTGGCCAAAATTAACGCAGCACCGGCCGTAAGGATCGCTAGGGAGGTGCTGCGTTAATTTTGGCCAGGAGTGTACTTTAAACGCGCCTCATAGATGTAATGATGTCAACGAACTATGGAATTCACATAAGCAAGAGCTGAAAATCGATTAGTTATTTGTGATACGTAAGCAAAACCTTAGATTTAATTAAATATCACTACACGTACATTTTCGCACATACAATTTCAAGTACATTAATTAATACAGCTAATTATTGGGGCAGTTAATTAATGCATCCGAAATTTATTTCTATGTTTGATTTGAACTAAATATAAAGGAGAAAATAAGAATTTTATTGCATAGTAAATAACATTTTTCAGGTGATTGTATGAGGAATATTAAACTAATAATTGCTTTAGGTCCAAGGTATTTAATGAGCTAATTCTACTGGAAGACTTCGAGGCTGGACCAAAAAACTCGATTTAATTCCTCATAATACTAATTTTAATTAGCTGTTGAACAGCGCGGAATTTCAAGTACTGAAATAAATCTTAAATAGAAAAAAATTACCGTATTTCGAAAAATTAGTTACCAAAAAGTAATTTATCTTACATTTCCTCATTGTTTCTCTTACCAGAATGATGATACCAATCCTAAAATAATGCTAATTGTGAATTTTGTTCAGAAAAGCTAAATAAGTATATTTTAAACAGCTTCCAATCTGTACTAACTTAAATATATTTCAAACTTATACTTATTAACTAAAACTTTTTCTGTTGCCGTGACGGAAAACGTATTAGCTCTTAGAAACCTCTTTTAGCAACTTCCAAAGAACGGCACATTAAAATGTGAAAATTGTAAAAATTAAAGATGAAATCAACACTCAGATGGCGGAAATAATTAAAATAACAAAATCGGGTTATTTTGGACCCATTCTCTTGTCTTTTTATTTCCTATTCATAACTTCTATCTTTGAAAACGATTTTTAATTCAATAAAGACGCCTTTTTATTTGTCGAAGTTGAAAATAAATTGCGGAAACAATTTATTTCAAACTTGCACGAGTATGGTGTCTCAAGCCGAGTTGCATCGCGTCAGTCGTAATGAGTCTGACCCCAAGAAGCTTTCATGATCACCAAGGGTACATAATGGGTTATTGTGGGAGTGGGTAAGTGACAGTGTGTTTATCTATTGGCTCTACAACTATTTACTACCATGGAATTTCATCTGAAGAGAATGTATACGTCTCTCGCCCTTACATCGTCTTCGTTTAACGACCGTAAGCTGAAAAAATCTCGAATAATCTTTAACCTTTCCGACAAACCTTAAAAAACTTGACAATTTTTATAATAAAAATCCTACTACCTAAAAGTAAGAAATTGAATACTAATTGTAAGCATAAGATTGAAAATATCCAAAAAGAGTCAAAACCGGAACCAAAAAGATTCGATCTCCACCGTTACTTAGAGTTAGTTGAAACACCTATCGATTGGCATTATTTGCCAAAAACGTTATTGTTGGTCATGTAAATTTATTCCATTCATCGAAGAACAAAAGTTTTGCAAATTAACCGATAACTTTTCCTTCAGATCCCACCATTCTCGTCCCACATTACCGTTCCGAAAAGCGCTTGGATGCGTGGGCCCTGATTGTATGCAGGTCGGAGCTGATTAGATGCGGAAATTATAGAGGGCGGAGATAAAAGTGAATGCATTTGAATGCAGGCGGCGGCTGGCGCAAAGTAGGACATCCGCGGAGAGTGGCCATGCTCACGTAGGAGAACTTTACCAAGGATAGATTGAGGGGCTGCAAGATTTAAAATTCCTCTTTTTCGGGACGTTCGGCTAACGATATCACTTCCGTAGAAAATCCTGCCATCTCGTCGAATTCTTCCTCCTTCATCAAGATGCGATCGGGTCTTTCCGGTTGCATATTCTCCAGGAACTGCTCACCTCGCTGCCCGACTCAAAACGAACTTTCGTTCTTTATCCGAATCTCAAGCTGACACAACAATAACTGGATACCCTAACCCAATTTCTTTTCTTAATTTTCACTCCTTAAGTGGGTTAAAATTCCGCCAAAATTCAGATTGTGATTCCGGGGAGCAACTAAGCTTCTGGAATGAGTTTCTTTGCAAATTGTTGTTCCATCTACTTTTTTATGGAATCAGCTGGCCCATGTTGCATAGTAAAATAGGAAAAAATCCTCTAGCAGTCTCTCTTCTCGATTCTCTCCTCAGTGTCTTTACTTGAATATATATCAGAAAAGATCCATGGAATTAATTTTCGAAGGCTTCCCATAATTTAGCAGATTGCTCCATTTTCTTAGTAGTAAATCACTTTAAACGTCAAGAAGACGGAAATTTTCCGTTAGAGGAAGCATTTAAAAAAAATGTCGCCTTAATTATCAGCGTGTCAATGAATATCAGATCCAGTATCTCACGATAAGGGTTGAATTGGCTTTGAAAAGGACGTTATTTTCTTTCCCACTTAGGTTAAGTAAATATTTTTTACCCTTGTAATTAATACTATTCTTCTCTGTAAATTTATTCATTTATGTTGATTTTATTTACAAAATGTGATAATTGTCAATACTTAATTGTTATTCTTTGCAGTATTTTTGCGTTTAATTTTCTCCCCCTTCTCTGTGGGTGTTTCGTCGTTTTTTTTTCTTTGTCAATATTCAGCAAATATTCTGACTCCACACTCTACTCTGTCTTTTTGTTTTAATTTATAAGTGTACAAATTATGCCAACAGACGAGGTTAGGTTGAAGAGAGGCTCGCGTGGGCGTAACTTCACCGACAAAGGGTCTAATTTTACTAAACTATACTATTTTCATTTCGATATTATAAATCAGAAACCGAAGATATTTTGATTGATTTGATTTTTGCCGATCCGTAAGCCGAACCTGGAGTGAAAAATAAGAATTGACGAACTCGAATAAAAACTGCCGACCAATCATATTCCGCCTCGATTCCTGTTTGAAGCTATGCAATTTGGAGAGCAGGCGGTGAAAGATTCCTCAAGCACGATTAAGTACCGCTTACAAATGACTAAAATGAATGCTTAGTATTTACATTTATCAGATATTATATTCCAAACAGCATTCCAAAAGTTACTGTAAACGCAGTTTAAACACAATATTCCATAGACAGCTAAATAAACAATTAGAAAATACAATTTTATTAAGTTCCGGAATGAAAAAAGGAACAAATAATCTTACGGTGGTTAAAATTCAAACCTGCCCTGTTTTAAATTGATTGCTAAAATTTCAGAAATATATGAATAAAATTACAAAAATATTCATCCTTCTCTTTCATTCCATTCACGCGCTTAAATTGATATAAATTCAAATTTCTCAGAAACAATAAATCTCATGAATGTTTAATTGTTATCATCGGCTGCGTTTGAAAGACACCTGTCATAGCTCTTACCGGCGTCTATTTAGATGTTAGATGCAATATCCACAGTAGGTGGGAGATAGCTTCGTTAGTTCATTACCACAACCAATATTGCATTTTCAGCGTACATCGAGCCCCGTTCTTTCCGTTGCAATTTCCTCCTCTGGTTCGACTCCCATTTACACATCGATCCCAATATCAGAGTCCTTATCTGTGGTAGCTGCCTACGCTCTGATGTGAGAAGTCAGAATTAAGCTATTTGTGGCATCGTCAATCCTCGGACCTAATTCCATCCTTGCGGTTTCTACAACGCCAACACTGACAATTCATCAAGGACTGATATCAAAGGAGCTGGGCTTTTTACGCAGTTTGGTAAGCTTCATTAATGAGTTAATGATTGGACTATTTTTGTGTATCTAAAGTGCTGTCATCCTTCCTCAGTTTTTTGTAAACGTTACTAATAAATGTCAGTGATGAGTATTGAAAATTAAGTTTTACAGAATTAGAGTGATATAAATGCATTTGTAGTACTTCATATGATAATTATCTGTGAGGAATTAATTATAAATGTGAAATATATGAAACAGCGCTATATTAAGTCGTATATAATTTTCGCTTTGATTCTCAAAAAGATCACATTTTTAGATCATTTAATCTACTCTCTATTAGGAGAGTAGATTATATATTATAGTGTTATATGTCTGAAAGGATATTGGAGAGGTTTTATGTTTCATTTGGGGTCCTTGAAAACCCTTTCCCGTGTAATTTTTATCAGTATTTTTTATGTACATTTAACCATTTACTTGAGCTATATATGACCAGTTGAACTTAACCTATAAACCTATTGTTTGTCTCTTTTTTGACAAAATTCATAGACTTGTAATATATTCTTTAAAAAGGGTCAAAATATACCTGTACTCTATTCCTCTTTGACATACTAAACTGTTAACTCTAGAATTATAACTTCTAAACCAAAGAGCTGTAAACCAAACGTTTTCGGAAATTCAACCAGAACCTATATATTATTGACACTTTGAGCATTCTCTTGCATTTGTAAAAACTAACAAATGAAGAATCTCTTAGAGTATTAGTGTACTTTATGCGGGTGAAATTCTGACTAATGCACCATCTGCGGCACGTTAGCACTCCGCTCAAAATTCTCCTTTAGTTGATGGACGTCGGTGCATCACTACGAATGGAATATATTCCTCTCTTATCCACTAGAAGGAAACCATGGCTCTACAGCTAACATTCTGTTACTAGCTAAATCAATATTTTATTTCGTGGGCTGTTTAATTGATCTATAAAGTTCTCCCCTTTGTAAGGTTCCGTAAAGTGAAAATTTCCTACATTTTGAATTACAAGCAATGATGTTAATCATTCTCTTTGGCGTATACCACGACATTTATAGTATCCAGATGCTAAAATGAGTTTGAAATGTAATAATAAAAATATTAGGAGATGATTATCAAAACATTCTAGCTTTTCATAAGGCAGAATACAAAGAGAAATAAATCCTCTCCAATGCTTCAAAGCTACGATTCTCCCTCTGGATTTCTCCATAAATTTTACGTATTATCTTTAAGGAAAGAAGCTATTGAGGTTTTTGTTGGAAAACGCCAGTTGAATACGTCAAAGAGCGTTATATGTACGATTTGTAAAGCTGTGTGGGTGTGGAGGAAGTAGAGGGAAATCAGTCCTTATTTAGTATGATAATTTGTCGACAGAATGCTTCGTTATAAGAAAGCACGCAGAAATAAAATGATTTGCATTGGCACAAGAGTTTGAATAGAATTGGCATCAATCATAATTATATGACTAACTTGATATTTTTTACAATTACATTCACACATTGATCCTGCAAACCACCATTGGCGTGAGGCAGGGGTTGTGTAAGTTTAACTGCTCGTAGCTTCTGTAATACTCCGAGAAGAAAATAGACAAGAATTAGATATCCATCCAGGCTGTTACTTCCTTGTAACGCTTTTTCTTATTCTCTCGGAGCTCACTAAGATTGTTTACTATATTGATAAATCAACTTTCTCGTCAACGACATATAATATTAGGGTATAAAGGAGCAAATTTGCGTTGTTTGATGAAGTTCTATCATTCCAAGAAGTAATTTCACTCAATATATCCATAATTACTGTAAAGTTTTCAGCAAGCATTGAGCTAGTATCACGCTTTTCCATTCAGCGTATATCTCACAAGCTACATAACATTCCTCCCATTTCTCTCTTTAAAATATAACTTATTTTAGAAGAAAAAGAAAGAAATTTTTTACTCCGCACATTAATCCAAAAATATTTCATAACTGCATACCTTAACTTTCATATAACTTAATACAAAATGTTTTCTGAGTATATACCATTATTTCATAAGATTTAGACAAACTCATATGAGTGAATATGGCATGGAACTAAAACTGCGTACAGAGAAGTCTTACGGATTTGAAAAACAGCACCGAGCTGATCAGAAGCTATGACACTACAGTTGTCGATACCAACATAGCTTTTAGTATCGAGATTAAATTTTCGGAGTGACTAAAATTTCTTTGAACAAACTTAAATTTCAGCAATAAACTAACTGGCGTAAGAGGCAATTTCTAATTATTTCCGCTACATAGTTTTTTTACAACCATGAGGCGAACCATTGGGGCGAAACATATCTTTAATGTTTGAAGTTCACTAAATCAGACCTATCAGACGTTGATCATCACATTAAATACCAGTGAAAGCTTAAAAATTGATTATATCACGACTTGTATAGTACGAATTATAGCATAGCAAAGTACACTTTATCCGGTAGATGACTATGATATACATACTAGATATGAAGACTATTTTCAATACTACATCCATTTCTCCCGTTGAGAGTCTTCTGAACTTCTGCTAGTATTTATAAATCCGTTCCTCTTTACATTTGAAGACATTTAATTAACATGTCTCACAATTTCATTATATACTTCTATATTAACTCTACATTAAATTAATTTCTGAAACTTAAGAAGTAATATAATTCAAAAAATTATACGATAACGTTTCTGAAATTTAAAAATACTGCATACTGTGAAATATATCCTGAGATAGTCTTAAATAGCAAATACTACTTGAATGACTTAAAATAAAATTTTTATTAAAAAATCATTTCATGTCATCACTCGCGGTTTTTCAACTGTTGTAACAATCAAGTAGGTAACCATCTTTATCATAATAATTATAAAGTATATATCTTACGAGTAAAATGTAGCTTGCATACTGCAAGCAGATCGGCAATACTAATTTCATATCGGCTTCATACCGGGACGGCCCTCAAATAAAAAAAAAAGATTGCAAATATTCTTAAAATTCGCTGAAATTTCATCGTCTGGCATCGAACCCGGGTCTTACTGGTGAACTTACTATGCAGCACAATAGAAAATCACCATCTCTAACTTTGTGTGAAAATTTAAGCAGAAATTTTGGCTGCAACTGCCTCAAACGACGCTCTACTTTTCACGAATCTAAATGGCTCACTGGATTCGAACCAAGGACGATCTTGGAAATCTAAAACTACTTTTCAAAATTTATCTACTATTTCTATCTATATACCGAATTTAGTGTTTTAATATTAAAGGGAAAGGGTTCAAATTAATTCCTAAAAATCGGATGAGGTACTGATTTTAGAGACGCCTGGTGTCGAACCCAGGACACATTGGTAGTTTTAAATGCACAGTATGATTATGTAGGACTTGATATTATTTTTTCCAAAGTTTGAAGTCGATATCATGCCGGGAAGTACCTAAAATTTGTTTCCGTTATCTCCATAAGAAATGCATTAAGGAGTGCAAATGGCCCTCTGGGATCGAACCGAGGACCATCAGCAAATATAAAAAATTTGATTGTGAAATATATTTGTGATATCTAACCCCATGCCGAATTTCAAGTTTCCATGCCATCGGCAAATGGTCCAAAAAAAATCATAAAAATTGCCGCAATGCATTTTAAACGGCCGATTTTTGCCCCGACCTAGAATCGAACCATGGACAATATTCGAAAATGTCTTTTTGATTTTCGTTGGATATCCACGGCATCTAGCGATCCCTAGAATTTCAACTCTTTCGTTTTCCGGGAAGTGCCTTAAAAAAATTTTCGAAAATCCTCACCATGTATCCTTATGGAGAAAATCGGGACTTTGGGGCCTTCTGGAATCGAACCCATGACACTGAGATTCAAGGTCGGATTTTTTCTGGAGTTTACCCGTCATGGCCATAACGTCGTAAAAATTTCAAGTCGATGGCACTTGTGGAACATGGTTAGACTTTTGATCCCCTATGAATGAGTGTATATATATATAGGTACGAGTAAAATGTTGCTTGCATACTGCAAGCAGATCGACAACACTATTTTCATAACGGCATTATATCGGGACGGTCCCGGAAAGGAAAAAAAGGATTGAAAATATTCTTAAAATTAGCTTCGATTTAATCGTCTGGCATCGAACCCAGGCCTTTTTGGTGAAATTACTATGCAGCACATCAGAAGATCATCTTCTCTAAATACGTGTGAAAATTCAAGCAGAAATATTGGCTGCAACTGCCTCAAACGAAGACTTACTTTTCACGAATGTTAATAGCTCTCTGGATTCGAACCAAGAACCATCTAGGAAAAATAAAATATATTTTCGAAATTTATCTATAAGTTCTATATATATGCCGAATTTCAAGTTTTAATATAATTAGGAAGGGGTTCAAAATAATTCTTAAAAATCGGATCAGTGACTGATTGTAGAGACGCCTGGTGTCGAAACTTGGACGTATTGGAAGCTGTAAATGCACAAAATGACTTTCTTGGACTTGATCTAATTTCATACAAAGTTTGAAGTTGATATCATACCGGGAAGTACCTAAAATGTGTTTCCGTTATCCCCATAAGAAATGCATTGTGGAGTGCAAATGGCTATCTGGGATCGAACCAAGGACCATCAGCGAATATTTAAAATTTGATTATAAAATATATTTATGATTTCTAACCCCATGCCAAATTTCAAGTTTCTATGCATTCGGAAAGGGGTCCAAAAAAAATCTTAAAAATCGCCACAATGCATTTTAAACGGCCGATTTTTGCCCCGACCTAGCATCGAACCAAGGATATTCTCCGTAAAACTCATTTATGTTTTCGATAGATCATGTTCATATATATAGGCTCCTTGAGTTTTGATTCTCTACCTACCCGGGAAGTATTTTTTTTTTAATTCCCGAAAATCAAAGCAATGCATTTAAACGGAAAAAATCGGGACTTTGGGGCCCTCTGGAATCGAACCCATGACACTGAGGTTCAAAATCACAATTTTTCTGGAGGTTATACGTTATGGCCAATATGTCGTAAAAATTTCAAGCCATTGACGCTAGTGGTTTAGCCTGTGAGTTTGTATCCTCTCTATATATATCTATCTATTATATATAGATGCTTCTCCGGATTCATTCATATATACGAGTAAAATGTAGCTTGCATACTGCAAGCAGATCGACAACACTAATTTCATGTCGGCATCATATCGGGAAGGCCGTCAAAAGAAAAAAAAAATGGATTGAAAATGTTCTGATTATTCGCTGCAATTTATTCGTCCGGCATCGAACCCGGGTTTTCCAGGTGATACTTACTATGCAGCACAATAGAAAATCACCATCTCTAACTATCTGTGAAAATTAAAGCAGAAATATTATCTGCAACTGCCTCAAACGACGTCCTACTTTTCCCTTATATTTCTTATGAGAGAAATGTTAATGTGCTCTGGCATCGAACCCAGGAATAGTACGGTCTTCTGAAAACCGTTTTCTTAAACCAGTTTTAACCATATATCTTCTAGCCAAGCACGAACTTCCTATTATTTCGATAAGTGCATCAAAAAAATAATGAAATACTAACCCTATGTAATTTAAACGGGAGACATATTTACCGCCCGACATCGAACCCAGGTCTTTCTGGTTAAACTTCCTATGCAACATAATAGAAGATATTATTCTTTAACTATGTGCAAAAATTCAAGCAGAAATATTGGCTGCAACTGCCTCAATCGAAGTCTTACTTTTCCCTTATATTCCTTATGAGAGAAATGTTAATGTGCTCTGGCATCGAACCCAGGAATAGTACGGTCTTATGAAAATTTTTTTCTTAAACCAATTCTTACCTTACACTTTCCGGCTAAGCACGAACTTCCTATTATTTCGAGAATTGCATCAAAAAAATAATGAAAAACAGCTCCCATGTATTTTAAAGGGCAGATCTTTGCATCGTCCTAGCATCGAACCCAGGATATTTTTTGTGAAAGTCATTGATGTTTTCAAAAGTCCAAGACCATAAATAAAGGCTCCTTGAGTTTTATTTCTCTACCTATCCAGGAAGTATTTTTTTAAAAATCCGGAAAATCACGGCAATGCATTTAAACGGGAAAAATAGGGACTTTGGGGCCCTCTGGAATCGAACCTATGACACTGAGGATCAAAGTCGCTTTTTTCCAGAGGGTTTCACGTTATGGCCAATACGTCATAAAAATTTCAAGGCAATGACGCTTGTAGTTTAGCCTGTGAATTTGTATCCTATCTATATAGCTATATAGCTATATATATGAATGAATCCGGAGAAGCATCTATCTATTATATATAGATGCTTCTCCGGATTCATTCATATATCATATATATATATATATAGAGAGGATACAAACTCACAGGCTAAACCACTAGCGTCAATGGCTTGAAATTTTTACGACATATTGGCCATAACGTATAACCTCCAGAAAAATTGCGATTTTGAACCTCAGTGTCATGGGTTCGATTCCAGAGGGCCCCAAAGTCCCGATTTTTCCCGTTTAAATGCATTGCTTTGATTTTCGGGAATTTTTTATAAATACTTGCAAGATAGGTAGGGACTTAAAACTCAAGGAGCCGATATATATGGTCATGATCTATCGATAACATAAATGAGCTTTACTGAAAATATCCTGGGTTCGATGCTAGGTCGAGGCAAAAATCGGCCCTTTAAAATGCATTGTGGCGATTTTTACGATTTTTTTTGAAACCTTTTCCGATGGCATAGAAACTTGAAATTCGGCATGGCGTTAGATATCATAATTATGTATCATAATAAATTTTTTTATTTTCCCTTATGGTCCTTGGTTCGATCCCAGAGGGCCATTTACATTCCTCAATGTATTTCTTATGGAGATTACGGAAACACATTTTAGGTGCTTCCCGATATTATATCTACTTGAAACTTTGCATAAGATAAGATCAAGTCAAAACTAATCAAACTGTGAATTCACAGCTACCAATGTTTCCTGGTTTCGCCACCAGGCGTCTCTACAATCAAAAGTTATCCGATTTTTAGGAATTATTTTGAAACCTTTCCCAATAAAATAGAAACTTGAAATTCGGCATATAGATAGAGATCATAAATACCTTTCAGAAACATGTTTTTGATTTCCACGATCGTCCTTGGTTCGAGTCCCGAGAGGCATTTACTTTCGTGAAAAGTAGAACGTCGTTTAAGAGAGTTTCAGCCAATATTTCTGCTTGAATTTTCACACATAGTTAGTGATGGTGATCTTCTGTTGTGCCGCTTAATAGGTTAGCCAGGAAGACCCGGGTTCGATGCCAGACGATTAAAATTGCAGCGAATTTTAAGATTATTTTAAATTTTTTTTTCTTTTTAAGACCGTCCCGAAAGGTTGCCGACATTAAATTGTTGTTGTCGATCTGCTTGCAGTATGCAAGCAACATTTTACTCGTATATAATAGATACCTATATAGATAGATAGGATACAAATTCACAGCCTAAACTACAAGCGTCATTGATCTGAAATTTTTATGACATATTGGCCATAACGTGAAACCCCCAGGAAAAAAGAGACTTTGATCCTCAGTGTCATAGGTTCGATTCCAGAGGGCCCCAAAGTCCCGATTTTTCCCGTTTGAATGCATTGCCGTGATTTTCGGGAATTAAAAAAAAATACTTTCCGGATAGGTAGAGAAGTAAAACTCAAGGTGCCTATATTTATGGTCTTGGACTTTCGAAAACATCAATGACTTTTACAAAAGTTATCCTGGGTTCGATGCTAGGACGATGCAAAGATCTGCCCTTTAAAATACATGGGAGCCGTTTTTCATTATTTTTTTAGATGCACTTATCGAAATGATAGGATGTTCGTGCTTGGCTGGAAGATGTATGGTACGAATAAGTTTTAGAAAAAAATTTTCATAAGACCGTACTGTTCCTGGGTTCGAAGCCAGAGCACAATAACGTTTCTCTCATAAGGAATATAAAGGAAAAGTAGGACGTCATTTGAGGCAGTTGTAACCAATATTTCTGCTTGAATTTGCATACGCGGTTAGAGATGGTGTTTTTCTTTTGTGCTGCATAGAAAGTATTGCCTGAAAGACCCGGGTTCGATGCCGGGCAGTAAAAATATCACCCATATATAATACTATGGGGTATCTTTTCATAATTTTTTTATGCATTTATCGATATGTAAGGGAGCTCTTGCTTAGATGGAAGATGTATATTAACACTTTGTTTAAGAAAAAAAATAGATAAGACCATGCTGTTCCTGGGTTCGATGCCAGAGCACATTATAATTTCTCAAATAAGGAGTGTATGTGAATAGTAGGACGTCGTTTGAGGTAGTTGCACCTAATAGTTTTGCTTGAATTTTCACACATAGTTTGATATAGTAATTTTCTATTTTGCTGCATAGTAAGTACACCAGGAAGACCGGGGTTCGCTGCCAGGTGATTAAATTGCAGCGAATTCTACGAATATTTTGAATTTTTTTTTTCTTTTGATGTCCGTCCCGGTATATGATGCCGATATGAAATTAGTGTTGTCGATCTGCTTGCAGTATGCAAGCTACATTTTACTCGTATATGATACGAGTGAAATGTTGCTTGCATACTGCAAGCAGATCGACAATACTATTTTCATGTCGGCATCATATCGGGACGGCCATCAAAAGAAAAAAATCTGATGTGGCCAGCACATGACTTTCTCCATATATAAGATGTAAATAATTATGTACGACAGTAATTTCGAACTCTATATTCAATCTAAACTTGGAAGATGAGTGATTAATTTATATATTATTATCTTTTACCTCACAAACATTATAAATAATGTATTTCGGGACATGCTCAATGAAAAAAGATGAATTTGGCCTTTCGCCCATAGAGCCCAGAGCGCCCACTAAGTACACAATCAGCAATTTCCGGTTTATCAGTATTTCATGAATAACTCCTAAACAATCAATGATACAAAAATATATTTCAATCAAAGGTTATAGTAAATTACATTTTCTAAAACATTTATAAATAATAGTATATACCTAAATATCATATTTATGGAGATATTTTGAAAACCGGAAATGAGCTTTGAAGAATGAAGCTCGACTTCCGGTTAATCGATTCACTCCAAAAACTAATCAACTCTAACGACTGTAATAAAAAAACTATATATGAAATTTGGTGATGATCCGACAAATAGTTTTTATGTTAGAGCGCCCACAAAGTACATAATCATCTTCTTCCGTTATATCAGTATTTCACGAATAACTCCTAATTAACCGGTGATAGAAAAATATGTTAAATACAAAAGTTATAGAAAAACTCATTATCTAAAACTTTTATAAGTAATACAATATACGTATATATCATATTTATGGAGATATTTTGAAAACCGGAAATGAGCTTTAATGAATAAAGCTCGACTTCCGGTTGACCGATTTACTCCAAAAACTAATCAACTCTGACAGCACACACTACAGTACTATATATGAAGTTTGGTATTGATACGACTAATGGTTTTCACGTTAGAGCGCCCACTATCACACACACACACACACACACACACACACACACACACACACACACACATACACACAGACATCATTCCGAAAATGGTCAAAACGTGTTCTAGGGACCCCAAAACATGTATTTCCGTTGAAATCTCGAAGTCGAATTTTTTCATGAAAACAATACTTTCTCTATACTTCGTATATGGAGAAAGTAAAAATGGATTGAAATTTTTCTTAAAATTCGCTGAAATTCCATCGTCTGGCAGCGAACCCGGGTCTTTACTGTGAACTTACTATGCAGCACAATAGAACATCACCATCTCTAACTATGTGTGAAAATTCAAGCAGAAATATGGGCTACAACTGCCTCAAAAGACGTTCTAATTTTCAGGACTTTAAATGGCTCTCTGGATTCTAACCAAGGACGATCTTGGAAATCTAAAAAATGTTTCTGAAAGTTTTTTATGATCTCTATCTATATGCTGAATTTGAAGTTTCTATATTATTGGCAAAAGTTTCAAAATAATTCCTAAAAATTGGATCAACTTCTGATTGCAGTGACACCTGGTGTCGAACCCAGGAAATATTGTATGCTGTGAATGCAAAGTTTGATTTGTAAGGACATGCTCTTCTATCATGCAAAGTTTGAAGTCGATAGCATGCCGGGAAGTACCTTAATTTTGTTCCGTTATCTCCGTAAGAAATGCATTGAGAAGTGAAAATAGCCCTCTGGGATCGAACCAAGGAACATCAGGGAAAACATAAAAATCGATTATGAAATATATTCAAGATATCTATTCACTTGCCGAGTTTCAAGTATCCGTGCCATCGGGAAGGGGTCCAAAAAAAATCTTGAAAATTGCCACAATGCATTTTAAACGGCCGATTTTTGCCTCGACCTAGCATCGAACCCAGGATATTTTCCGTATAACTCATTTATGTTTTCGATAGATCATGACCATATATATAGGCTCCTTGAGTTTTGATTCTCTACGTATCCGGAAAGTATTTTTTTTTAATTCCCGAAAATCGAAGCAATGTATTTAAACGGGAAAAATCGGGACTTTGGGGCCCTCTGGAATCGAACCCATGACACTGAGGTTCAAAATCCCAATTTTTCTGGAGGTTGCACGTTATGGCCAATATGTAGTAAAAAGAAGCATCTATATATATATGATGTATGAATGAATCCGGAGAAGCATCTATATATAATAGATATCCGGAGAAGCGTCTATATGTAATAGATATCAGCGAATGCTGGTATAAGATATAGCATGTATTATTCGAACTGAAATTCTTCAATAATCAATATCTATTACCTTAATATAACATATAAAAAATCTGATGTGGCCAACACATGACTTTCTCCGTATTTATTGAAAACATAAGCCTATGCCGGGAATATATAAATAACTCTAAAACAATGAGTGTTACAGGAAAATGTTTCATACAAGCTTTGTAGTAAAAAACATTATCTTCAACTTTGGTACATAATTGTATATACCTAGATTGCATTCTGATAGATATATGTATGAAAAACTTCCTTTTCTGGGTAAACAACAACTTCCGGTTTACCATTATTGAAGAATAACTCCTAAACAATCAGTGTTACGAAAACATGTTATGTACAAAAGTTGTAGTAAAATACATAATCTACAATTTTTGTCCGTAAATGTACATACCTATATTGCATTCTGACAGAGATATGCATGAAAAACTTCCTTTTCTGGGTAAACAACAACTTACGGTTAACCATTATTGAAGAATAACTCCTAAACAATCAGTGTTACGAAAAAACTTTTTCCACAAAAGTTGTAGTAAAGTACATTATCTATAACTTTTGTATATAATTGTATATACCTATATTGCATTCTTACAGAGATATTTAAGAAACAAACATTTGTTCCGGATAAACCGTAACTTCCGGTTAACCATTATTGGGGAATAACTCCTAAACAATCAGTGTTACGAAAAAATGTTTTATACAAAAGTTGTAGTAAAATACATAATCTACAATTTTTGTGTGTAAATGTATATACCTATATTGCATTCTGACAGAGATATGTATGAAAAACTTCCTTTTCTGGATAAACAACAACTTCCGGTTAACCATTATTGAAGAATAACTCCTAAACAATCAGTGTTACGAAAAAAATTTGTGCACAAAAGTTGTAGTAAAGTACATTATCTATAACTTTTGTATATAATTGTATATACCTATATTGCATTCTTACAGAGATATTTAAGAAACAAACATTTGTTCCGGATAAACCGTAACTTCCGGTTAAGCGATATTCTCCAAAAACTAATCAACTCTTGGTATTGTTTGGGAAATACTAAATATGAATTTTGAAAATGATCGCATAATTGCTTTTTAAGATAGAGCGCACACAAACTTTTTAACCACAGACAGACAGACAGACAGACAGACAGACAGACAGACAGACAGACACACAGACAGACATGTTCGGGAAAATAGCTTAAACATGCTCTATGGGCCCCAAAACATCTATTTCCGTCGAAATCTGGAGATCGAATTTTTTTGCGAATACAATACTTTCTCTATACTACGTATAGGGAGAAAGTAAAAATCTGATGTGGCCAGCACATGACTTTCTCCATATATATAAGATGTAAATATTTATCTACGACATTATTTTCGAACTCTATATTCCATCTAAACTTGGAAGATAAGTTATTAATTTCTTTCATATTATCTTTTACGTCACAAACATTATAAATAATGTTTTTCGGGACATGTTCGATGAAAAACGATGAAGTGGCCTTTCGCCCCAGCGTTCAGAGCGCCCACAACGTACATAATCAGAAACTTCCGGTTTATCAGTATTTCACAAATAACTCCTACACAATCAGTGATACAAAAATATGTTTCGTACAAAAGTTATAGTAAATAGAATTTTCTAAAATGTTTATATGCACTAGTTTATAACTTAATATTATATTTATGGAGATATTTTGAAATCCGGAAATGAGCTTTGAAGAATGAAGCTCGACTTCCGGTTATTCGATTTACTTCAAAAACTAATCAACTCTAACGACATTAACGAAAATACTATATATGAAATTTGGTGTTGATCCAATAAATAGTTTTCATGATAGAGCGCCCACAAATTACATAATCAGCTACTTCCGGTTTATCAGTATTTCACGAATAACTCCTAATCAACCTGTGATACAAAAATATGTTAAATACAAAAGTTATAGTAAAATTCATAATCTAAAACTTTTATACGATATACAATATACCTATATACCATATTTATGGAGATATTTTGAAAACCGGAAATGAGCTTTGATGAATAAAGCTCGACTTCCGGTTAACCGATTTACTCCAAAAACTAATCAACTCTGACAGCACTCACGACAATACTATATATGAGTTTTGGTATTGATACGACTAATAGTTTTCACGTTAGAGCGCCCATTATCACACACACACATACACACACACACACACACACACACACACACATACACACAGACATCATTCCGAAAATGGTCAAAACGTGTTCTAGGGACCCCAAAACATGTATTTCCGTTGAAATCTCGAAGTCGATTTTTTTCATGAAAACAATACTTTCTCTATACTTCGTATATGGAGAAAGTAAAAAGAATATACTGAACAGTATACAGAAAACCAAATTTTCTCAGGAATGTAATTAAAGATAACTTAATCATAAACACACTCTCATGACTTAAAACCTAAATGCACATTTGAGACATTAAAGGCATTATTTTATCAGATATTCTGGAAGGAATAGATGTGGCAGCATCGCAAACAGTTTCCTGAGGGAACCTTTCCAGTGGTGATGTATAATATATCCATCAGTGTTCTATCAATTATTTGTCTAAATAGTAAGGATGTGTCTATGTTGCATTCCTCTTTTTTTCCTTACCATTCCCATACCCAATTTAATTATACGCAATTCCAAAAATAAAGCAGTCACAAGTGATAATTAATTATTGGCCTCCTATCGATTACGTAGTTAACGAAAAGAACTTCGAAATTAATTATAACTTCTCTTTTCATTTCCGTAGGTAACGTTTTTCTAGTACCTATCTTTGTCTTCACCTCCATTATATAGTTTATATGACTTTATTATCTGAGGACAAGGAATATATATTCTCACAACAGAAGTCAACTCACCCCTGTAGCTCTTCGTCCCACCCTGTTTCTTTGAAGTCAAGGAAGTTTGATAGATGAGTAACTAAATGGTTCTACATCCACCTAAAACATTAAACTTCCTTCGATAAAACACAATCTATATATCTCCGCGTTACATCTCTTTCATGCTCTTCGTATTTTTGGTATTCCCTCTCTACCTATCTTTACAATATCAGATGCAAAAATATGCTTCTTTTTCAGTTCTTGCCGTAATTTACAATGCGCGGCCAGCGATTGTTTCGTTGCAGATAGAATGCTTCGTAGTGCCTTCTGATTGTATTTTGCCATATTTTCGGACAATATGAGTTGCTTTCTTTTTAACTTCATTGGTAATTATAATAAATAAATAATAATGAAGCTATTTTTACTTGGTTGACCATTCGGTATGGATAATGCCATACATGGCGTAAGTCTGGGCATCATTATTGAATAAGAGATCCTGAAGAATGAATGCAGCGACGGGTTTAGATGGCCGTATGAGCTTTTCGGTCACAATGTATTACAATGTACGTGCGTATGAAAATCAAGCATACATCACATATATTTTCCCCTCTTGCTTTCCCCTCCCAAAGGAACTCATTTTATTCGTTCTACGCCGACATAAGCCGCGCACAACTGGTCATTGCTGAGAGGATATCTTTCAGTAAGTGAATGTTTGATTCAGTGTATATATTAGAAAGGAAAACGTAATTTTACTGTAGAAGAGTTCATGTTATTGTTTTTTATTAAGAATAGCTATAAAATAGTTAGTAATGGTCTAACGTGGAAGCAGAAGGTATGTTTTGTTTTTTTTTTTCCTCATGGTTGCATTTTATCATGAAGCTGTAATAAGTTTTTAGACCGTATTAATTGAAGTGTAATATTACCATGTGAGACAGTGACCTGGAGCTTCGCTGTAGATCTTGTGAAAATTAACGCCAACGCCATGATGAATGAAACGGAAAAGGCCAAGGTAATGGAATGACATAATGTACTGAAAGAAGGTAACTGCTAAGTTTTTTAATGAAAATACGTTTTATAATAATTGCAATAGTTTAAGAGAGAAATTAAGTGAGGGATTACAGAATATATACTGTATATATATTATATTGATCGTGATGCTAATGATGCACAGTGGTTCGGCATTGGGAGGAAAAGAGTGATAGAGGAAAGAATGGTGAAAATTCGGCGATGCAGCGTTATGCGGCCGCCAACACATAGGGACATATTTTACCCAAAAGTTTAAATTTTCAATAAAACGTGGAACACAATTATCACATACATTTTCCATGGTGTTTCTTATCTAAACACAATATATTATTCATGTGTAACAGATAACTTTTTCTAGAAAATTTTAGGGCATTTAGTTTAGAAATTTAGGGCATCAATAAGGACATTTTTCGCTTTGTATATATCATGAACATTAAAAATTATTACTGTGTAAAAATCTAAGAAAAATATCATTAAGTTAGGATGGAGGTTCCAAATTTTAAATCAAAATTTCGTTTATTTAATGTTTCCAGAAAATGAGACGCTAGTAGTTGTCGTAGCGGTCAGTTGTTACACGGTCAGTTGTCGCGAGCGTTCAGTCGTCGTAGCGGTCAATTGTCGTAGCGTTCCGTTGGTACGCGGTCAGTTGGTACGCGGTCAGTTGTCGGGCCACGTAAAATCTCATATCACACGAATTGACAGCATCATGCTGTCAATTCGTCGAATATTTCACAACTTTCTATATTTTCAACAAAAACTTTCTTCCCATTCAGCATTTAAATAGTATCAAGTGAAAAATGTAAAACAGATGATTAATTATAATGGATTAGCCATTATTTTGAATTTAATAATAAATAACGAGAGAAGAGTTAATTGCCCCATATATTTATATTCCAAATACAGATTATACCAAAACCTGAAAATATTCACAATCCACCTATTACTACTTTTAACGTTGAGAAAGCAATGCGAATGAAAAATCAACATTAATTGAGAATACGTTTCACATATTATTATTATGTCAGACGTACTAGAATAAATATTTAGGCGATTTATTTTGGCTTTAATATTCAAATTGCGGTAGTTATTCAAATTTATTCTTATTCTGGAACAATTAATAAATCCTAGTTAAGAATACCTATTGAATATAACTTTTAAAAAGAAGAAAATACAAAAATATAAAAAATAATAAATAATAATAAATACGAAGAAAAAATTAAGTCCGTAGTGGAGCAAGAATAACTTAGCTACCGACGTTTAAAATATCAACCATAACTAATTCCAAAACTATGGAATTTAAAACTTTAAGTTGTTCCCTCTTGAAATACTTTTCCTAAAAAACACCGCTGTTTTTCACCCTCAGAATATATTCGATAGTTTAAAAATAATCCAATGGGAGCGTAGGAATAAGCTTTGGCCGGCGGCAGTCGAGCGAAACTAAAATCCCGATGGAAAGAAAATGGGAAGGTAAAAGGAATTTTCCGTAACAGACGCTCCGGGAAGAAATCGAAGGCAGACTTTTTTATCGGGGAAATTAAACATTCAGAGAGTGTATCCGCTTAGGAAAAGGGCTTTTCGAGGGAAACTTCTTCGCACGTCCGCCTGATTCTGGCCAAACATCCTCCGGCGTCTGTCCACGGCCGAGAGTGCGGTTCGCCTCAAAGCACGGGGATCGAATTCCGGGTGAACACTTCAGGATAACCCCCGAAACGTCATGTTCTAAGGGTAGGTCTGAGACCGAATGTTTGCTCGATGCTAAAGGATAGGAATTTTATTTTTATATTCTCATGGGAATCGAACCTACCGGAAGTCACGTGAGTAAGCTGATGCTTTCGTCAGTAAAACGGGAATTAACCTCGGGGACACTCTTCCCAAGAAAGGATCCCTACTTTAAGTAGTACGTATACCGTTTGATAGTTTTTAGAAGAAAATATTGATTAAGCATTTAATTTAGAACCAATAGAATGAAAGTTTACTTATGTGGGATTTATTGAACCATATATTAGGTATCGATGTCTATCGTGATACAATCAGTAACCATCTGCATCTCTGCAGCGATATCGTTCATAAAAAATACTCGTGCTAAAAGTGGAATATTCATGTTGGGTTAAGTTTTTCAAAAGGAAGCAATTGCGCTAGGATAACTTGCATGGAATCAACATAATAGGAGTAAATTCAGTTGAACTCCTAGAAATCATCATCTTGGTTACTATTGCTATATAAGTTCAGGAGCTTATAAATGACCTAATAGGTCTTATACGATATCAATCCAATTTCTATTGATCCGATAGTGAGGGAAAAGAGAGTTTGATGCTGAAAATCGTTTTCTATAATCGTTATTTTTAGAACGATTCGAGATAGTTATTTACAAAAGAAAAAATTTGAGTGCTTGATCTTTATACTGTCACCCTGAAGATGAACGGACAGTCACGTATCATCGTAAATATAATTGATTCATTGGTCTGTACATATCCTCTCTCTATGAAACAATCGAAGATATTTGGTTAGAAACAATCCACTTTTTAAATGTGTTGAATCTCCCCTAGATTGAGTTGTGTTGTCATTCCTACAATTACTAGTTTTCACAGAATTTCAAATAAAAAGTCAGTCTTATCCTTCCTAACCTTTTTTTCCTACGTATTGCTTGTTGATTTCTCACTGATTCTCCACACAATTTCATTTAAACATATCACATCGCATGAAAATGTAATTTGTATGCATTAATCCAGTCTTAATCAACATAGTGCATTCAAATCTACTCTCCACAGATTTCTTCGACATTGCTGTAATCTGTTATCGGTCATGATTAATGCGTGATATGGCGCTTGGTATACCGAATGTTAAATAAAGACCTCTTTAGACACAAACAGTCATCATAGAATAATCCCTGGAAGAGTATCATTGTGTCTTGAAGGATGCATTCTCTAACCATAGGATTTAAATCAGCCCTGAGTTTGAAAGGCATCAATGAACGGTATCTCTGTTTGCAACAGTTCCAAGAACATATATGAGCAGAGTAAACTTGTTATATTTTAACTTATACGGCATAGTAGTAGATTAGGAATGAATTATTTCAATCAAAATTAATCTTATCATTCAAAGAAGAGCAGCTATCGATTCCAGGCATTTCACTGACTCCATCTTAACTCAGAATCCTTGCCGAACCACTTAGAGGAGCTTTAAGGATTTTAAAAGGAATGCTGCATTTGACCCCGTTTACGGTTGGCGGGAAAAAAGGAGATTCCTTCGCTGCAATTGTCATTGACACGCGTCACTGGAAGGGGGCGACACCAGCGTCCGCTACATCACTTAAATGCGACGGCCATTTTCTTACTTGCTCGCAGAATGGCTCGGATGAAATGACAAAGAAAAATCCGCGCCGTTGAGAGGAACTAAATTCATAGAGTTTCTGTGGAAATGAAGGTTTACAAAAAGGATTGCGCCCGAAAAATAATGTCGCCCTTTCTGATGTGGGATGAGAGAGCCACCGAGATGACATCTGGGGTAATGGGGGCGAACTAAGTCTGGCGCGATTACAAGAATTGGACGCATGAGGAAAGAGGATTAAAGAAAATTTAGATCTGGAAACTGTTGGTGGTGTTCATTTCATGGAATGGAGCCGCGAATAAGCGGAGAGAATGTCTTGTGGTGAAGGTACCGCTGAAAATTCTAGTGAGTATGAATTTTTTTAGCTTCTGGTTTAAGTCGTAGCATGTATAATTAAGCGTCAGAGTTAATCGGATTACCAACTGAATGAAAAATACATGAATTAAGTCTTTATCATTATCAAAGTCCAATTTTTTTACTGATTACAACTAGGTAGAAGGAATTATCATTGTATTGAAAATAATCGTCAGAGAAGAGATGATTCATAGAAGAAATATTAGTAAATTAAGAGTCAATTGCTTCAAATATCGCAATATTCAATATAATACGAAACAGTTTCATGAATGTTTTCTCCCTCTCGATATTACAGTGAGCGGAAAAATGTATGTAGTTATTCTTTCGTAGGAGTGGACCTAAATAAGGACAGTAAAGTATGAATAGCTGTAAATATGTGAAATTATGTCACCTATTTATAATTGCAGAAACAAGTATATATTAAACAATCACATAAAATCGTAGATCAATCTCTCCCCTCCACAAATAACTAAACTCAATTAAAGGATGATAAATACTGACGTAATATTGTAAATTTTGTCTTGCATACATATGTTAAAACACTCGTAGCATAAATGTGGAAATAAGACATTTCGTCGATGGTCATTGTTGATGTTGACATGGTTGTCATACGCTTTTATAGATAGCAATGATATTGATATTTTTGCCGCGACATCGAAATAAACTTAAAACATATGTAGAGTGATGATATATCCTTAATTTGAATCGGTTGGCGAGTCAATACAAAAGTGCTACAAAATAATTATCCAAAGTGGCGACAGTTGGGTTGTTTCTCCCCTTTTATGACTTCATTGGGAGAGGAATATTTTTTAGGATCCGACGACACGCTATTTTCATTTAAATACTGGTGTATTTATATTCTTAATGTTTGGATTACAGATGTATTCAACCATTTTTTATGAATAATATGGTGGAGAAATAAGGCACAGATATGATCAAATCTAAGAAGCAGTAATAACATTTATAAATACTTTAATTATTGAAGTATACAATATTGCCATCTGACAACTATACTGGTTGCTCTTACTATGAACAATTTGTTAGAACATTTTCTTCCCTTGTCTTACTCAGCTTATAAATGAATGTTGAGTATTCGAGGTTAAATCTCATCAAATTACTTCCATGACTTTCTCCGCCGTACGCCAGAAGCTTAAAAGTTTATCACAGAAATAAATCATATATATTATAATCACTTCATAATCCTTAGAATAAGAAAATATATCCAGGTAGTAAAATCAAATTATGAAATAGAAATTAACTCAGCCGACTGTATCTATGTTTGGTGGAGGTGTTTGTATATTGTTTATTTGACTTGCTTGACTTTTTGTAGTAATTGGGCCTATTGTTATAATGTGAATTGTTTTTTGGACTGTTTGTGAAGGTTTTCGGAGGGATATGCCTCCCGTTCTTGGGTGAATGCCGGACAAATTGTATTGTTTCTTCTGTCTCAACCAAATTATAGCGTTTAGATGAAATAAATAAGTACTTCCGGAGTAAACAAATAACTGAGTACAACTAGGTTTGAACACACTGAAATTGACGAGTGAACATTTTCCTAGAGTTAATAGCACCTATATATGCTTAGGATGTATCCCTGTCTCCTATTCTTTAACTTTTATTCTCTTTTTATTCTGTTTTCATCTCCGACTCCTCTGTGGCTGCCGCTCGCCATTAGTTACAACGGAGAGATTTACATGGGGGCGTTTGAAGCAGGGATTGCGGGGGGTAAGAGAGAGTGCAGAGGGTCAAGGGTCAGCGGTGGGACGTGAGGAAAGAGAGAAAGGTGTCCTTGTGCTCACCTATCTCTGGGGTGCTCCAGGGGTCAGTAGCAAAATCTTTCCCGAAAGAGTAACCCGGAAATCCGGGACGACTTTTGCCAGTAGATAAATAGCCTCGCAGATGATGGCTGATTTGTAGCACAACAAATGACAGTGGGCAAAACAATCCACGGTCCGCGCCAAGTGCCCGCCAAAAACAGTGCCTCTAGGAAATATGTATGAAATAGTGCGATATATTTTACACCGGTTTTGATGTACGCTTCACTCGTCAGAAATCACAAAAATTTTGAAGAGATATGGAACGAAAAAGAGATCTCAGAAAAAGGTTAGTTAAATAAATACTCTAACTGGAATTAGAGTTTCAATTTATTTTTGAGTCAACTATTATTTCATACATTCCAGATAAACATAAACGAGATATTACATAAAGAACCCAAAACTACATTCAGAATACCCTTTAAATCTGTATTCGAAAATTTGAAAAACTAAGCACAGAACATTACCAAATAAATTATCTGGTTGGTTTCTATAGTTTGAGTTGCAGTTAATTTTCCAATTTGTTTCAGCAGCAAACACGTATAGGTTAAATTTATGCCACATATGTGAAGCACTAAAGACATATCTCTGCTGAATATTGAAAGCAAATATATTTCCGAGGAATAAATATGGTTCAATTTCCGCTTAATTCACACATCCAAACTCTTTGAGCATAGGATTCCATGTTTGTGATTTTATCAACTTTGGGATATTCATTGTTTCCATTTGAATGATTTACATTTCAATGATTTACCGGACAAAAATATCAAAAGTATAGAATTTTATAATTGATTAATATTTAATGCAGTTGATATTAGACGATCAAATCCTTGAAAAATCAAAATACAGTTGAGCGCAATAATAAATCGCAAAACTAGTGTAAAATAAACACAAATAAATGGCCACGTTCTAAAAATTCTGATGTGGCCAGCACATGACTTTCTACATATATAAGAATTAAATATTTATCTACGACAGTATTTTCGAACTCTATATTCAATCTAAACTTGGAAGATACGTGATTAATTTATATTATATTATCTTTTACGTCAAAAACATAACAAATAATGTTTTTCGGGACATGTTCGATGAACAACGATGAAATTGGCCTTTCGCCTACAGCGCCCAGAGCGCCCACAACGTACATAATCAGCAACTTCCGGTTTATCAGTATTTCACGAATAACTCCTACACAATTAGTTATACAAAAATATGTTTCATACAAAAGTTATGGTAAATTACATTTCCTAAAACGTTTATACATAATAATATATACCTAAATTTCAGATTAATCGAGATATTTTGCAAAAACGGAAACGAGCTTCGAAAGTTAAAGCTCAACTTTCTGTTAACTGATTTACTGCAAAAACTAATCAACTCTAACGACACCAACCAAAGTACTATATATGAAATTTGGTGTGAATACAACAAACAGTTTTCTTGCTAGAGCGCCCACAATGTACAAAGTCAGCAACTTCCGGTTTATCAGTATTTCACAAATAACTCCTAACCAATCAGTGATACAAAAATAGATTTGATACAAAAGTTATGGTAAATAAGATTTTCTTAAACTTTTATACAAAAATATGTTTCATACAAAAGTTATGGTAAATTACATTTTCTAAAATGTTTACAAATAATAATATATACCTAAATATCAGATTAATGGATAAATTTTGCAAAAACGGAAATTTACTTCGAAGAATAAAGCTCGACTTCCGGTTAATCGATTTACTCCGTAAACTAACCAACTCTGACAGCACCTACCACAGTGCTATATATGAAGATTGGTATTAATACGATAACTTTTTACGTTAGGGGGCCCACAAGCACACACACATATACAGACACTCACACTCACACACACATACACAGATACATCATTCCAAAAATGGTCAAAACGTATTCTAGGGACCCCAAAACATGTGTTTCCGTTGAAATCTCGAAGTCAATTTTTTCATGAAAACAATACTTTCTTTTTAATACGTATATGGAGGAAATAAAAATGAAGTAAAAGTAAAGTAGGATACAAGAAGAACAAGAGGATAAACTGGAAATAAAACTTTTTTGAATAACATTAGGGGAATGTCATTCTTCGTTATTTCATTTGGTGATAAAAGCAATGTTTAAACTGCGAGAATGAAGCAAAAATAAGGAAAATCATAACTAATATAGCATGACCTTATATCGGTATTAAATGGCCAGCAGGATTAATGAGTTTTACACCCACAAACCAAACAATAGGTTGAAGATGGATGAAGAAATAAATGGGAAGAAAATAGTACATTTTAGTAAATTGGTGCGAACTTTAGAAGCATCTGAGAATACAAAAACCAAATCGTATATTCTCGAACTCTGCAGGATTATTAACGTCACACGAAAAAGTTCACCCTATAGTCCCGTATCATTACGGGCAAAAATATTCCCACTCGTAAGATATATTTTGTCTATGTAGTGCGGGAAGCTCTAGGAAAGCACTCCGTTTCGTCCGGATGTTGAACATCTCTCGTCACTGCACACACCTCATAGTCCGAGCTAAGTTATTATCCGCGCGATACAGCATTCATCTTCGAGCTGATTTAATCTGCCGCCGCTTCTTTTTTTAAATTTCCAGCGTGCGGATGTCTGGAGGAATAGATCGCCAGCGATCATCGCGCGGGAGAAAAATCTTCCGCCATAAATTGTGGGATAAACGTTGCGTGCAAAGTTCCAGTAAAGCCTGGAAGTTCCAGGAGATGGTGGCCGTCAATCTCGTACGCAGGCGATCACTTGGGATAGCCTCAGGATCACTTTCCCAATGGCAGGTGTGCCTTTTTTCATGGCGTTCCCTCAATCCATCTCCGCCCATCATGCCAGATGGCCCCGCTCTTAATTGGACCACTCGGAAGAACTAGGAGGAATTCCGCTCGATTAGCCACAGAAACACGCCGAAAATCAGCCGGTTATGTTCCTTGTCATTACATTGAGCCCAAAACCAATTAGCCAACTGAGAGGGAGAGACGCGACATCCTTCATGGAACCAAATGATTGATAATCTGATAAGTTCATACCTGAATCATTTTTGCACTAATTTCGACCTCTTCTAACATTAATTAGACGCGCGGGGTCACCTTCATCCCAGTCGATCCTTTTCTGGAATAAAATAATAACTAATAAATATTTTTAGCTCATTTGGGGAGAAATTGACATTTTTAGGACTAAAATGATGATCCATGTCACACAGGAGTTGTAAATAAGCGGGAATTTCATATCTACTATTCATTTCACCTATATGGAGATTATTTTGATTAATATTTGCTTATAGATAAACTTTGATTCATTGGAGCTTAGAATATTTCTTGTGATTTCCTAGGGATTAAAGTCAACCTTAGTATTTTTTGCCTTTATCGTGGCTTTATTTAGAACCAGTTTTCCTTTTATTGGCCATAAATGAAATCTATCTATTAATGAATCTATTATCAACCATAGCTCGCCTATTCACTAAAAAGATTAATATTCAAAAGCCTATGTTTTGGTAGACTTCCTCAAGATTCAGTAAAAGAATTGTGGAAAAACCATAATGATTTTTTTTATTCGAAGAACCTTGATTATCAAATAAAAATCATTAATCATCGATATTTTTGCGATACTTCACACAGGTATACCAGTTTTTCAAAATATAATCTTTACTTAATAAAGGTAGTCAATATTCATTCCAGGATTCGAAACAGGAACATAAAGTACTTCCGCTGAATGCAGAAGGCAAACATTTCTCATTTTTTGGGGCTTTGTTGTTTTTAATGCTTACCTAATTATTTCTATCTTATTTTTCACTGTATTCCATTCAAATCTATTCTCATCACAGAATTACGAAGACGGTTCTCAAGTCTATGAAATGCTAGCACATATTTATTAAGTATTGATATGAAATATTATTTGTTTTATCATTTCTCTGTCTATTATCTGTATTTCGTAAGAATTTAAAATTAAATTTTCATATTAACAAATAATAACTGTGACAATTTATTTGGCTCTTACTTTTATATTCAGTAATAAAATTGCTTGCCTCCTAGGTTACTAGTACACTATTTTTCAGACGTCTGCACGATATGATGTTCTTTGAAGGAAATCAGAAACACGAGAATTTTTCCCAGACGGGTCATGAAACGTTTTCAGACGATCGTAAAGTTTCTCCGATTCTCTCACGTGCAAACAGTTCTTGAGCGGGACCTTACTTCAGTTTACGCCCACTTTTGCCGTGTGTCGCTTAAAGAACACCACTGGATACCTTTTAGATACATACGGTCCCTTCCAAGGGAACGTTTCCTCTAATTAAGTGGAGGCTACCAATTTTATATTTCTTTACGCCCAACAGCTTTGCTGTACATACAATTTTAATTAAAGACGAATGAGGTAAGCATTAAAACACAATATAACTATCCAAATATAAATTAAATATGAATGAATAAAGTCTTCAGATTAATTATCTTAATTGCTAATGTTATTCATCAATCAGTTGAGAATATTATTGTGGCCAAATTTGATTGCTCAATGAAACGAAAGATCGAATTAAAAAATTCCAGTCTTCACTACACAATTTAATAATTAAAACAGAATAAAGTTAGTTGGAACGCGAAAAATTCGTGGAAATAAAAATGTTATCTCAATTCAATGAAATTATGGCATTGATGTTTATCAATTTCAACAACTAATAAGTCAAAGAAGATCATATTTTAAATTTACCAATGGAGGAAATTATTTCAGAGTTAGAATGGTAATATTTATGTTTAAGGATTTTGCGCCACACAATATACTTCTATCAGACCTAAAACACATAGTATACGCGAATAATGAATAAATCCAAGCGAACGACAGAGAAAAAAAGCCTTAAACATTTTTGCATAAATGAAGATCATTACAACTTCCTCAGCTATCAAATAAAAGTAACGTTACAAATATTATAAAATAATTGAACTACATTCAATTGAATTGATCGCTAATTCAAATTATTTCTTTACCCGTGAGTAAACATATTGTTCCGGGATTATTTGACGGTAACAGAAATTTGGTGCAAGTTAAATATAAATGACTGCCACAGAAGGCTATTGTCTCAGATAAATTCCGTCAATCACTCAATACAAAGTTTCCATGACGGACTGAATACAGTTAACTATGCCAATAAAAGATTTGTGAAAATCCAGTAAACACCAATTTTAGTTTATGCCCACAATTTTTAGAAGTTATGCGAAAATACTATGACATTAAAAACCATAGAGAAGAGTGGTAAATAGACCAGAAGACATGACACAAATAGCCCACCTCCTTTTCTCCTTTTACCCTCATATTTTCATCCTTCCCTTGACATCTTCCAAGTTGGCTATTTGTCCATAGTGTTTTCTGCCGGTGTCCCAGGCACTTACTAGGTTCCTCCACCTTTTTCCATCTCTTGGGAGATATCAACCCATTGCTCGTCTGGGAAAATTCAACGCAGCATTCTGAGGTGACGGTTTGCCCCATTTGCCACTATTTACTTTTCCTCTTTACATGACATGAAAACATAGAGCCCACTTGAGTAGCAGCACTGTTCTTTCTTGTTAAATTTCTTCTGATGTATTCACAGACCGTACCTTGGTTAGATAAAGCATTGCGTGGAAGAGATCTTAGCGCTGAGAAAAACCAAGTAATTTTCCAAGCATTATAAAGGGATCATACATCTCAAAAACCGTAATGCGTTTTGTGAATTAAAAATTTAACAAAAAAATATATTAGTACCGTAGTGCCCTGAGCAATATCGCCGTAAAAATAGAACAAATACTCGAAAAAATATCGAAAAAGTTTTCGTACGAATTGATAAATAAAATTATGATAGAAAATACTCTCAAGTCTGATCTTACAAGTACTTTCATCAAACGAGACAGAAATAGCTGTCTTTCCGATATCTTCTCACTAAAAGTGTTCACTAGGATGATGCGGTCCACAAATGACATCCTAGTGAGGAACAAATTTATAGACCTCTTCAATGACTCTCCCAGAATTTTAAAGCATACATTATATACAACTTTGTCCTCTTGATTTTTTTCTTCCTTTTTTTATGTTCTGCCTAATTCCATTTTTATGTTATTTTTTAAATTCTGTTTATATATATATGTTTTTTCTTCTTTTTTCTAATGTTTTGGTGATATTTATGTATTTTATTTATTTTTTCTTTTTGTATATTATATCCCAGGTAATAGGGTAGTATTATCTGTTTGTGATGAATAAATTATTATTATTATTATAATTAAAAGTGCAGCTTAATCTCAACAAAAGGTAGTCTATAATTAAAATTATGAATATAGTGGAACTGTACAGGTTAAAAAATATTGCACACGTAATTTCTATTGCAATGGAATATTGTGTAAAAGTTTAATCTTTAATAAATTTAAAATGAAAAATTGAAAATCGAAATCATCAATTTTTACTTCTTAAAATTAATTAACTTAAGGCTTGGAAGTTTACACTGACCTGTTCTGAGATAACATATTTCAACATCGAACCTGATAGAAAATTGTGGAGGTTTGGTGGAGAATATTTGATGGAGGAACACAATATCAACCTTTTGAAATCTGAAATAAATATGCTATCACAAATAATAATCATATATATGCTATTTATAACGATTTGTTCAGAGATTCTAATCGAAAACTTTCGATTTCTCAAAATATCATCTATGCGGGTGCACTGACCTACAAAAAGCGTCCCTCCAGTATCTAGGAGAGAATAATTTTCAGTGCAGCACAACTCTTTCACCACCAACGCTAACTGTCAGCAGCCGCGATTCAATCCCTACCGATGAAGAGTTTGAGTTTCCACGTCTCAAATTCTTATCCTCAATTATATATAATACGTCTTTCTCCTGAAATCGTCCCACTCCGGCTGCTCTCTTTCCGAATAAAATTCTGCATTCATCTCGGGCGACTCGGGGGAAATCTCGAACGCTATACGTACATCTCAGAAGCGATTTTTACGTAACACATACACGCGGAAGACGGAAAACAAAAGAAGAAGCATTATCAGAGGATGAATAGGACCCGTGGGCACACTCAACTTTCAAGATGGAGGAGAGACAGTGGCGTCCTTCGGGCGAAATATATAACGGGCGCGGAGGGAATAAGAGACGCCGGCGAACAGATGACGAGCGTGATGCGACGCAACAAACGAAGCGGGAGAAGGGCGAAAGTAAAGACGAAATGGCGGTAATTACGCGGGATGATGGCGGGTGGACTGTGAAAAAGAAGCGGCCGAAGATGGGAGAGACAGATTCGAGAGCGGGGCTTTCGGAAGCGCTCGAGATAATTTCAGCGCGAGCAGATGATGTCCCAGAGATGATTCTTCAGCGAAAAGAAACCGGACTTAATGGCGGGTGGAGAGAAACAAGGAGAAGGGACAAGAACGCAAAAGAAGATATTAAGGAGAGGGGGGAATATAAAAGAGATGGATAAATATAAGTACACAACAACCAATTTAATGGGTGAGATTGGGACTACGTTGGCATATCTTTCAGGTGACTCCAAACTAATACCATATAGCTACAAAGAAACGTATTTTGTCTTTAAATTAAAATTTCATCTGTAACTGATAAAATTTTTTAACAATTAAAACGGCAATTGCTAGGAGATGCGGAAATAAATAATTATTTAGTGTAGATAATACAAATCTAAGAAGAGAATCGGAGTTAGAATAACCCACGAAATAAAACAAGAAAGGAAGATCAATATAGATAACTGCATAAATGTTGAGGAATATTGCACAAGGAACTTACCGATTTAATAAAAAAGGGACATAACTTTTCTTCGTCCTTGAAAGTTAAAAGCATACAGAAGTTTCTCTAATCAGTGCGTATTAAGAACATAGATTCACAATCTATTACATTAAAGTAAATAACATAAATATTATTAGATGGAAAGCAGGTCGTCAATTAGTTTTTTATTGAATTAATATATTTATATAGACAGAAAATTAAGAAAAACAATTAAATCTTATTTTCCAGGGGAAAAACCGGCTTACTTGTGTAATTACTCCTTATTCTAAATTATGGAGTCAGTCTCTCTAGTTATGCCTCAAAAAACTTTAAAATATAAAACATCTTACTAATAAATTGAGCTTATGAGTTTAAAACGAAATCTAGGAATAGAAGTAAACTCAATTAGGTATTTCAAGTTAGAAATAACAAAACATGACAAACTTCGTTACGTTAACCTAAAAAGTTCCATACAAGATGAAAAACATTCCCACACCATGACGAATTTCATTAGAGAGTGAGAATACTTGGGGAGAAGATATCGTGTACTAATTGTGAAAAAAATTGAAGGATACTTTTAATTCACAGCTATGTTGATAAGGTTTCTTGAGAAAAAATTGAGTGAAAAAGAAACTCGACGAAATTAAAACGGAATGACTTCTGACGAGGCGCGAGTGAGAGAGTTAAGAAGTTATAAGTAGAGTCGAAAAGTGGATAAAGCAATGGGAAGGGGTGAAGAGATTTAGGGAGTGTTAAGGAAAGAGATAAGGAAAAGAGTGAGGGAGAAGAGCTGTGAATGAAAGAAAGACGGTGAAACGATTACAAGGAAAAGGATGGGAGTAAGCCAATAAACAGGCGACGAACGATTTGGATTAGGAGAATGAAAAGGAATAACAAGTCTGACAAGGCTTAGAAAGACTTAAAGTCGTATCTTAGAAGGGCTAAGGCGTAGTAGCATAATCAATGGTCCATTCATCATCTTCCGAGAAATTATAAGGTTTTCCTTGTTATTTTATCGGTAAGGAAGGTACACTGCCGAGTTTATTTATTTATTTAAGTTTACGTTGCAAGTTGGCCTTCTGGTCAGGTGGCAATGTTTAAGGGGAACATAAAAATTAATTTAAGCCAGGAATTTGCCCAAAGACGGGAGGGAAACCCATCCAAAAATCTCCCATAGGCTGTGCAATTAAATCACAGCATACGTTAGATGATGATACACTTAGATGATGTATTAGTGACTTCCCTTCTTTTTCCTAACCAATATCATTCTCCCTCTTACAGAGATATTTCTCCTATTCTCTCCACTGTAGTATTCATCTTATTGTTTAATGATGGTTTTCTGTATTTATATCTAAGCAACTAATATACTTATCAACTCTCTTAATAAGTATAATTAATAAATATTGAATAAATATTTAATGAATAAATTTTCGTTTTCGACAACTAACAAATATGCTGCCCAAGAATTCATGTTACCGGGACCTTTTGAGGTATGCTCGGAAACACGGTTACTTTACTCATGACCATTTAAGAATGGATTTATTTCCTCCCTTTCTTAAAGTGCAAAATTAAATTCAAGCGGGATATATGCTTGATAGGCATTTTAGAGGCCTCGGCACCGTAGCATTTAAGACTATTTTGCCACGAAGAAGGCTGTGTTTCAAACCATTGTTACAAATATATTCAACTGCATATTTCCTGAAAATTTGAGGATGCATGACGAATCAGCCTTCAGAACTGACCATCAGACGAGAACTCAGGGTAATAGCATGGACAAGCTGGCCGCATTATCATCATTCTTTTCGCAAGGGTCAAAGTTAAGCAGTCTTAAACTGTTAACTCCCTCCAGCACTGTTATTCAAAGGATTAGAAACTATTTAATTTGTTAAAGATTAAACATTTTCGTAAACTGCAGAAAAATCATAAGAAAAAGTAACGCAAGATAGGTTTTATAATAATCTTGCGCTATCTTATTTTCACGGAGCCTTATGTTTATAGCTTGACACGATAATGTGGTTATTTTAGTAGTAATAGATAGTATTCTTAATTGTCGTTATTTGAGTTGTAATTTGGTATTGTTTTGAGCTAATGTGTCAAACGAAATGGGTAGTTAAATGATGTTCTGTAGTTTTGTATGCAGATTTTTACCTTTTTGTATTAGTTGTAGTTTAAATTATCGTCACCACCTGACCTATCATCTAACTGTTGAGGTTCAGAAAAACGAATAAATATCTCATATATACAGGAAAGGATTCCAGTCTTCACACTACGTATCTCAATATAATTTTTTAAATCAAGGTGATACAACAAGTCAAACTTTTTTCTTAACTCACGCTTCTTAGTCTCCTTTTATTCCTAAACCAAGAAAGAAACAGATCGCGATTCTTGGAACTAGCGCTTCCGTCACGTGTCACGTCCCCAAGCTTCCCATCCTCAAACAGATCAAAAATGGGTATCACGAAGGACTTTCGAATTATTCTGAGGCCGTCTTAAGATATTCGTGATGAGTTGGATGGTAAGCAGGTTCGTTGGGCGCAAGTTATTTCTCTCACGAATTGAAGCGTTTTCTGCCCTGTTTCCTTAATAAAACCCGAGCAAACTTGTTTTTTCCTTATCACCAAGTCCCAGTGCACAGAATTCATCTGCGATACTGCCGCGACGTAATCTGTGAGCGGGAAAATATAATTTCCAGGAAAGCATTCGCGAATTATTATGATTGGTGGAGATTAAAGGAGGACTTTTCATTTGCGGCTTATTTGCTCCAAAGACTGAAACGATCTGAGAAAGAATTGCGCTGACATTCGGAGTGTCCTGAGGAACTCGTATCGCCATGATGAGGTTTCCACTGACGTCCCTCCGCTTACATCCGTAGATACCAAGACGGAATTATTTCTGCAAACAATTACAGCGCGAATTTTTAGTAATAAAGTTCAGATTGCTACGAGCAATTTTAAAATTAGAACCATAAGAACAGATCGACGAGGTCAGGGTATCTATCTTGTATAAGTTATTTAATTTTTACATTTTGTCGACCAGAGATTGACCGTGATGTCAGTTTTTGTAATATTGCGAATTCTATTATCTTAAATTTCATTTTTTTCATTTCCACAAACATTTCCACGGATACTACTATTGTATGGTTATGGATAATAATGAAAATGATATTTATTATTTTGAGGCCAAACGGTAGGTTTATCCATGAAAAACATACGAATTCATAAATTCTCGATACTATATTTGTATGGATAAAGTTTTGGGATACTTAAAGTGACTGTCCTTGCCTAGTAAGTGCTTGTAATTCAAACCTACCCTACGACTAAATACTGCTAAGACATATCTACCGTCAAATATTATGTTATATTTCATTTTTTGAAATAGTTAACGAGTATTAGATTATTTTAAACACTAAAGTTCTACAAAATGATATTTGTACATCATATTGTAATATCACATATGCTCAAATTTACAGCAATTGTAAAGCGCATAAACATTCTTACTTGGGTTGGTTTTTTGCTTGCAATATGTTTCAGTAATATTATGATTAGCACATTTGATAAGGTTGTCAATGAATGCTAGAGATTTTTTTAGATTTTCCGGGAGAGATAATTGAAAAACTATCGAGATAGTTTAGTAGTACTGCACTTTTGTGGAAAGAGTTTGAAGAACCTAATCTGAATTATTACATAAGATATTAACAGTATTAACACACAAAAATAGGGGACAGTCAAATATAAAAAATGTGTATTAAATTGACCCAAATTAAATTTCCTCTTAGAATGAAGAAAATTTTGCAGTCTGTATTGCAAAATTTATTTAGCGGATCCAGTTCCATATCTGAGCTTCATCATCTGAAATGAAGTAGGGAAATGAAAACATCGTGCTTATATCATCGTAAAAGAGGTATGGGAAGAAAGGTGGGACAAATTAATGGCCGCAGGAAACAAGATAAGGAAGGATATCTGGAAAAATCAGGAATTACTTCGGAAATATATTTAACAGTGGACAGAAGAAGGACAAAAACTAGTTTGAAGTTTTGAATAGCAAAAATAGAGAAAACACATTCTGTATTAAGGAGGATTATTTTATGCTGGATTGTTCCTCATTCCTCTAAAAAGGGGTTTAAAAGGTAAGGTTCCAATCATAGGTCATGAAAGATAAGAAAGCGAGTAATTTTGTTAAAAAATTTGTTGACACATTCAAATTCTAGTTATATTTTCTTACTTTGCCATCTGATTCAACTTTTCTTTCCCAGTATACAATAATACAAACCATTTACACTATATTTATTGAAACAAATTGGATATGTTTCAGAAGAGAAAATACGATTGGAAATGTTAAGGGTTCTCTAAAGATACTATAGGAACATAATTTATCCAGCCTATCGTCAAAGCACATGTCCAAAATAATTTAATTATCACGTTAAATGCCAAAATATATTGAATCTGTGTGACTTATTCAAGCTAGCTATAAAAAGGATTTCTCTAATATAATTAAGCCAACGAGCGTACGCATATTATATTTTAACATCATGCGTAGTTATATCTTTAAAAGCAATTATATCATTATATCGAGGAGAGAGCAATATAACGTAATGCTAAGGATAGACTTCCATTTGGAAAGATTGAATGTAATAAGTTAGCAGTGGTAAAGTAATATTTTACAAAAAGTCATGCAAAGAAGATAAAGAGATTTTCTATCGTGGTTTTAAATCCCATACAATTGCTCTTGAATAAAAATCCAACATTCTGATTCAATTCCATTCCTTTCCTTTTACGCGGTGAGGATTTTATTCCATGATTTTCCATGAATTCGATTTCCTGTTTTATTTCTATGCTCGTGATCATTTTCGAATTCCCGGGTCTACCTGAACAAAAAGCAATACGCCCCCGGAATGGCATTTGGTCGAAGTAGTTATCCGCCTTCAATCAGCCGAGCAAACATCTCCTCTTTGTGATCACGGACGTATTAAGATCGAAGAATTGCGGAAGGCGCTTTTCCATTGTCTCCAGATTACGAAGATGAAACTCATTTCTCGAAGAAGCTTCGATTCGAAGGCCTCCTACGCACCGGGAGAGCAGACTTAGGGCTTCCAATTGCATTTGCAGCGGACTTAGAGCAGATGGAATCTGATTCTCGAATTCGCGGACGCCCTCTAACGGAGCTGTCGCAGAGTTCGACGGCTTCGAAGGGCGGAGATGGCGTGGGAAAAACGAACGATTCGAAATGTGAAGAATGGCAGCGAATGGTGGAAATGAAAGGGGGATTCTGAACGTAGCAGCAAACAAAAGAAACTCGTTTAACGCACGGAAGGGGTCTAAAGGAAGAATGTGTGTGTATGGAGTCTGGAAAAAAAAAGCTTTCATTCCGGAAAAAAAAGTTCAAACAAAAGTCAGAGCACAAATCTTGCCTTTTCAAAAGTAAAATATTACTAAAACTTTATTTAATACTGAATTTACAAAATATATATAATATCGCGAAGAATATCTGAATATTATCAAATAGAATATTTATCTGGTAGAGAAAAGCATCAGCATGTATGAACAATAGCTTTTCATAAGAATAAGTCAGCAAACAATTTCATCTTAGAGAAAATCAGAACGGGTTCTTTAGTTTGAAAATGGAATGCCTTCACTCCATTTGCTAATACAATCTTATAATATTTACTCTCGTTTTCTTCGTCAAACCATCCCATCTTCCATTTTTTCGTATTCATCCTCCAGTTTTTACCAATTTTAGAATTTTATTCTATGTCTATGTTTATGCAAGAACCCTGCCAGCCGCCTTTCGGCGTATGGCAGGGGGTGCAAGCACCTTGACTCTATTTTCCTAAACGGTTGCTTTCGCGTATGCTTAGCAGAGAAAATGAATTTTTAAACGATTCGATCTAGCATCTGTTTCCCTAATATTTCTGGCATTATCAGAACGGCCCATATAACAGGGAGGGTCGAATTATTTCGGTTACCTCATCTGAGAACGTAATTTCTCTGAACTTATTTAATAAATTTATCCTTTGAATTTATCTTCTATCTTCTAATGATTCCCATCCCGCGTTTTGTAACATCTGAGTGACGCTCGCTGCTTTATTGTAGCAATTCTTTACAAATCATATCTCTTTTATTGTACTTTTTCTAAATCCCGAATATGACATTTCTCAGCGGGGTCCCATACACTACATGCATAGTCAAGATGAAGCCTAACTAACGCTTGGTAACATCGCTCGCGAACTTTTTCTTCGCTCCTACCGACTATTCTTTTAACGAAGCCGAGTTTCTTAAGTGCTTTTCCACATATATTTAGGTTGTGGGCAAAAACAATTCTATCGGAACATATTACATCCATTTATAATGTATTCCTTATATCAGCTTAGTATCGCATTGATCGGTTGCGAATGCTTCTTTTTTCGTCTACTGTAATCTAATGAGACATCAGCTTAATTAAAAATTGACTCGCGACACAATTTTGAAATAGGGATCAGGAGACACGATATTTTGTCGTACCGAGAAAAGGTCTTCCACGAATTTCAAGCTCTAACTCATTTCAGTCCATCAAAACCCCATTCCACTATCTCCTTCTCATCAATGTTTGTATTTACCTCTTCATTCCGAGAAGTTTGTCAAAGGAAAAAGCAACAATCTTCTCTGATGGTTCCATTGATTATTCGCATCAAATTTTTCCGGGGCTCATTTAGCGCTCACTAATACCTAACTTGTTTTATATAATAACATGGTATTCATCCTTCAGAGGCCTTTTAGTGAGGACATGAAGAAACGAAAGGATAAAGTAAAGATCTGGGAATCTTAATATAAATTAAGAAAACAAAGATTTTTAGCGGATAAGAGGATTTAGAATAATAAATAACGATGCTACTCAAAATAAACAACTTTACCTTAAAAACAAAAAAAAAATTGGAAAGAATGAATGCTATATGAAAGAAATGAATGAAATCAGACAAAGGTTGGAGAAATTTATTGTTGAGTGATGGTTAGTGACTTTAAGCTTCATCGAATAAGAAAATATTATAATATGAAGTACCGAGATGATAAACTTGTAAACGCAGCTGTATCGGATTCAAAGAGAAGAAATCTTAATCTTAATAGAATAAGCGCTTGATATTTGTTCTTCATATATTTACGGCGATATAAATATTTAAATTGGACGGTGATGAACGAATATGCTCTAAAAGGGAAGGGCTCTAAAGGAGAAAGATGAATGCTAACAATAACTATAAAGCGAAGAAGATAGATAAAGAGGAGAAATTAACAGTAGCGAACGGAACAGCTAAGAGTGTAAGGATTTTAAATATTGGTAAGAGGAAGTGCAAAAATGATGACCCTGAATATTATTAATAAAATACTCCATATAATGTAAGGCTTGTTAACCCTCGACGGACTACGGATGCCATATGGCATCATCCGACACTTACTATTATTTCATTTTGTATCACAGAATAGGAGAGCTCGATAACAATGTTGCAATTTTATAATTGTTTGGATGGTTTTCTGTGTCGTTTATGTATAATATTTTATGGGTATTGTTTTCAGACGATTACAAAGCGAAATACGTAAGCAATTTAAAATAATTACAAAAAAATAATTCCGGCCTTGGAGGGTTAATTGAGACCCTAAAGTGAGGAAATTAAAGATCTCAAAGTCTAAAAAACGTATAAGTTAAGTGAAGGATTCTAGCAACCATCGATTTTTCCGGAGTCTGGCACCAACTGAATTCTTGAAATTTCTTTCTCACTCATATCAGAGCTGGTCTCTCCGCGAAAATGACAATCCATTCCATTTTATAATTATTCTCTGATAAAAACGTAAACGCAGCCATATGATTAGATTTTACTTAGAAATTAGATGTCATATATTTCTATTTCATTGCCTGCTAAAGAAGTCTTTGAACGGAGGTATAGATTGAGAATATTATTTTGTATTACAAATGCAATGAACATTCAAAATCCCTCTAATGGAATAATAATGATTGTATTAGGTTTAAAAAACCAAACTTTGATATTTATAAAAAAATCTTTTCTGAATCTAGGGCCAAAATTGTACTGCAGTTTACCAAATGAAATTAAAAGCTTATCTAACTTTAACTTGTTTCTCAAAAAGACTAAAAATTGGTTGTTAGACCATGAGGAAATTGATATCTCTTTTCTTTAAATTTTGAAATATTCCTTGTTCATCTTATTGTTCATCAATTGTTTTGTATAGCCTTCGTTTGTATAAATATACCAGTTTTTTATTTTCGCCATAGTAATGTTATCTTAATAACACACGTCACTATTGTATTTCTATGTGAACCCAAAACGTACTGCATATATATATATTGTGACGATTCCGGCCCAGACTTCACCGGCTAGCTCCCGTGCCTGGAACCGCACACTAGAAAAATCCCCTCCCGAGCTTACGCAAACGCGGAGAGGGATAGCTGGTCAAAGGATGAACCGTAAAAAAAAATAGTGAATCCATTTGCTTTGCTCGCAGGATTCCGTGGGCCGAGCCTAAAATTGTCCCATTCCTCGGGTGATGCAAAATCGTGCTTACCCGTTGTCAGGCACGCGCACAGCGGGACTCCGGAAGGGACGCCGATTACGCTGGAATGCCAATAACAATCTTTTTCTTTTGGACCAACTATTGCGTTTAATTGACAGAGATACAATAACAGTAAACCCCAAAAATACAACATTCACAAAACCCCCCAAAAGAAAGGACGCGCACACACTAAGCTACACAAAAAAAAACAGGCTCAATCACGAGCAAAATCAAAGAACAATAAATAGCCTCAGAATAGCTATTACGGAAATATCTCACACAAATATTTCCCCCAAAATAATACATACACAATAATGCCGCGAATGAAATTGAATGCTCCGAACAGAATCAAAGCCAAAATTTTACTGGTAGCTCCCAAAACAGCTATCATACAAATATCTCAACAAAGGTCCCCCCAAAATAATACATGTACAAGAATACTACGATTGAAATTGTATGCTCCGAACAGGAGCGAAGCAACAATGGACCTGATAGTTCGCCAAAACACTAATTAAGTCAGTCACGCCAGGTGAGTCTTATTGTACGACCTCATGGTCTGCTTAAAAGGTCTCAGAAAATCGCCCTCGTCGATATTGAGGAAGAAGTCCACTGTCACACGCACAATCCTCTCCTCTGCAGCCTCCTGCGGCTCAAATGCGGCCGGGTATATCCCACACTTGGGGAATCTGCTTCCAAGGTGAGAAACTGCTGATTGGGAGAGACGGCGCTGCGTTGGTGAGTCCTCCTTGTCTCTTCTGACGTATTTAGGTCGACAGGGCGCAAGACCCATAGAGGTATGCACTGACTGACTGAGTGCTAGAGCTAAAAAAAAAGCTCGCGATAGAGAGCGTCCGCCCTTTTTAAAAGGAGCACCGGTCACACTCACAATCCTCCCCTCCGCGGACTTCTTCGCGCGAGGGGGTTAGCTTTCTGCTGTTCGTCAAGACAAAACACACGCGATATATACGCACTTGCCAGGACTTTTGGCACCCGCACTCAGTACACACAAAAAGAATAATAAACACTTTCATAGCATCTGTATTTAACAAGAATAAAACACAAAAAAAACATACTAAGAACCCAGAAAAAAAGAAAAAAAGACGTTATTGGCAATCAAAAAAATAAAGGATGTAGCGACCGGATGGGAAAAACCGCTACAATATATATATATATATCGGTGTCAACAGCACAGGACAACCTTAGTTGACAGGTATAGTCTAATATCTGATAAAACTACGTAAATTATATTGTATTCATTTTTATACTCAATACTTAGAGCAAATAAATTAATTCATTCATTCATTTATAACTGATTGAGTGAAGTTCCTAAAGGCGAACAATAAGTTTAGCAAAGTACCTAATGTAACCTAAAAATGCTTATCGCACCTTTTAAAACCAAAGCAGTAAAGGGCTTCATTTGACGAAGGACGCTAAGCAAAGATATGTGGCAGACTGAAGGAATTAGGTAAAATAAGTAAGAGATAAAGAATTAAAGCTTAAAAAGAACGAGTGAGAGAATCAAGGGGGAAGACAAACGGAAAAAGCTCGGCGGAGTACAATTTGATGAGATAATCGAGAATGCAGAGGAAATACATAGGACAACCTTAGAGGGGTGGAGGTATATTTGTATCGAAGATGGAGCAGAATAGAGGAGGAAGAGAACGGGGAAGTGAAACGAGAGGAAATGAAGGATGGAACTGTTACACGCCTTGGAAGGAGAAGGATTCTTGAAGGGGCGGTTTTTTCCCTCCGTGGGTTGGCGGCGACGTAAGAAAGGGGATTTTAGAAAGACTCGAGTGTTTGACTGAAATAAATGAGCGAGGCAGCAAAAACTCCCGAATTCATTACGAGAAACTGTCATTTTTCCAGCGCGTGTTTTGACTCTACTAGATTGAATGGTAAGAAATTCACGACAGTTTTGTTCGTTTGTTTACCCATTTTTAGAGTCGTAAATTTCTTAAACGTCGCTCACTTAAAGGTTTTTCCCCCTCAAAGAGAGCATTTCGGGACTTATGCGAGTCGCCATCTCGGACATTCACTATTTTAAACGCTCGCAAATTTCTTTCGCTCATACCACCAGACCAATGCACTCACAAGAATGCAAGGGATTTGGAAGTTTTATTTTTATCTCAGATTTTAACTGAAATAATTAAAATCCTTTTAAATATAAATTACTGAATGAATACTCGACACATATTTGAAAAATTTATAGTTCATGAGAGTCTCCAGATTCACATTATAATCCTACATAGTTGATTTATTTTTAAGAAATTAATCAATTAATTACATTTGACAATTTTAGAACGTAATATTTGAGCCATTTAGTATGCATACATTGATAATTTGGAACCAACATTAGGAAGGAGATATTTTATAATTAAGTTTTCTTATTGCAAACCGCTAAACAATGTACGACGGGTTTAATCCATCTTTGAATTTAAATAAATATTAATTAATACATAATAATGACTTCATTATAAAATAATAAGTACCTATGCTTCAGTAATTAAAAAATATTTTGAATTAATATCTAATTTGAACATCATATAGTTAGTTAAATATTTTGATAGTTGGTAATAATATTTACCCATTCAAGGTGCAACAAATGCTCGAACTAAGTAAGAAAACAAATATATAGTAAATAAAAAATTTTCTAAGAGATATTTCTTTATTAAAATGATAAATTGGTAGCAATATTGCTCATTTTAATATTGATAATTTAAAGAGGATTGTACTAAGAGTTCATTAAATTAAATTGTGTCAAAAACGCTCGTACGAAATCTCACATTTTGATAGTTAGTTTCAGGTATCGTATGATTATTTAACGGTAGGAAGGAATAGGAATCTTTAATATAGCCTTTTTTCTTTTGATTTGTTAATGATCTTAATTCTGTATTTTCATGAAAAAGGATCGTCCATAATGGTCGATCTAATTATAAGGAAATCTGATTTTATGACAGGATGGTTTGAAGCGAGGAAAGAAGCTACGGATAGAAAAGGACAGCATGGCAGTTAATTGAATATAATTTATAACTTTTCCAGCGCTGATATCTTTATCATGCATAATAATGGTAATGACTTTAAACATAAAAGGGAAAATAGGTCTTATTCTGAAAAAAACGTACTACCAGAGAAAAATTAATAATGATATTTTAGTCTTTTGATCTTAAAACTTATATTGGTAAAAATAGGCTCTTACAATATAATTTTAAGAATAAGTGACAATTTATTGGTGCTTAGAGTACAATTTCACGACATCATTTTACTCCAGTTCTAAAGTAGTTTAAAAAGTTAATTTTAATATCCAAACAGAAATCCAGTGGCTTTGAGTAGAGTTAAGTAGTTCAAAAAGATATTCAATTATTTATCATTACGTGCAAGGATCAACGATATGTGCTACATATTAAGATATCAGGAAGGAAAGCGGAACTGTATCGAAAAGATCTCAGTTTTATATTAATAGAGGAAAATAAGTAGATGAAAGTACTGGAGGTGATGATGTTTGCTGGAATTTTGCCAAAACTTTTGAGAAACAGTACGTTTTGACGAAATAATATGTATTAATTATTAAATTCTGAATTTATGTAGGATATCTAATTGCATAAAATTGGTTCCAAAGCTTCCAAAGAAATCTACCTTTTCTTCGCCCATAGAGAAAGAGGTCGTAGGAATTACGGCCTCCAACAATTTAACCAGAACTATCCCGTTATGTAATCTCGTTCGTTTCCCACTCGAAATCAAATCATCCCTTTTAGAATTTACGATACACTTTTGCTAATCGTAAAGGGAGCGGTTCTCCTCCAGGAAATGTAAGACAACTAACAAATATTTAATCATATGAAACGAGGTGCTTCCGACTTCGTTCGGTAAATGCTTTGCTGGCACCGTAATTGATGGCCTCTTCGGGACTGGAGAAGCGGAGATGAGCGGAAGGGGGGAGGGGCTGGGTGGGGTGGAAGAAGGAGCAATAGGGAGAGTGGAGTGGGGGGACTCATGAAACACTTAATGGACGCCCGCAAAAAGCGCATCGCTTTAAGCGTAAAAACATTCCTATTAAGACGGATCCATCCAGCCTCCGTGAGGAACGGCAGAAGATCTCCGCCAGCTAAAGGACGTTCTTATTTATTTGGATGGGAATGTCTCATCTCAACCGCAGCGACATTGGAGAGCGGGATCTGCGACATTTCTACTCTTTGGAGGGAGTTGTCAAATCCATGACGCGTACTGCTAATCTCAAAGAGTATGAATAAGAAGTTGATTTCCCGTAAGAAAGGCAGGCTGCTAAACATGGATGTGTACATGATGTAACATACACCCAATTTTCATTTAGAGAGAGACACAAGCAATCTTTCACGGAGCCGTGTTGGCACTGTGTATTCAGATGTCATACTAGGAACATTAAAACCAATATCCTGAACACTTGATACACCATCATGGGATTAAGATTTCGGTCATGGCTGGGTATTCTAGAGCAGGATTTGCAATGAAATTTGTAACTCGAGCATGCAATATCCATGTATTTAATAAAGCACATTGCGTCATAAACTAACTATCTATACGCCATCATATTATCCTACGTAGCTATGTGGAGATAAAAATTAAAGCCATCCATACAAAACCCAATCACATTCAAGGTCGTTCATGCTCTATCACCATAAAATACACTTTTCTTTAGGCTAATTGAGAGTTTAATTCAACATCGATGGTTTTGATCCACACTTTATGAAATTAGATCGATCATAAATTTAGAAATCAAGTACAGAGGTAGCAATGATTAAAATCTTGAACTTTTAACCGTTTCTAATTTCCTTATGTTGAGTTGATTTTTTGACTTTAGTACAATTTAAGAAGCTGTAAATCTATGAGAAAGGTCCCAAGTAAGAATGGACTTGAAAAAAAGACTGACAGGGCCAAGAATCGAACCCGGGAGGCTGCCTTAACCATCTAGGCTACCCGACTAAAACATCTTAACAAGCCGTTTAGGGAACTTCGTACGCAAGGGCAGTTGTTCCCTAAACGGCAAGTTAAAATGTTCTGGCCGGATAGCCTAGATGGTTAAGGCACTTCCCGGATAAGGGAAGATCCCGGGTTTGTTTTCCGACCCTGTCAGACATTTTTCAAGTCCGTTTTTCCTTGGGATATTTCCTGGATGCACGCCCTTACGTGCAAAGTACATTAAAGCCTTTTCCTATGAGAAAGTTTTTACCGTGAACTAAAAAGCTTATTACATATTTGCAATACGATTTATATTAAGAAAAAGACCTTCTCTTATACACTTTTCTGCAAGCATAACACCCAGAGAACATAAAAGCACTGATTTAAGGCAGAGACAAAATAATTAACTTTTATTTTATTAATTTTACCGTAGCTTCAGTCGATACAAAAACGTAAAGAAAGTGTATTTTTACGAACTTTTCCGAAAGGTCGGTATTCACTATTCTTGAAATCAATGAATAAAGATTACTATCACCGCCAAGATAAGATTCTGCATCGCTTTACTGAACTCCAACGTAATTTACATTTTTAAATACTAAAATGCTTTTTTCATTTAATGCTTAAAAGACATAAACGGATAAAATGATATATAAACTCAGCGTAAATGGTTCAGTGCATAATGGAGTAGATACGAAAAATTGCAACAGGACAGTTTTTCGATGCACCTTTGTATAAAATAAAAGGAGGTTCATCTATAAAATAGAAACGCACTTGTGAAGGCGTGGGAGATACATCCATCTTTCCTCTTTAACGTTGAAGGAAAAGGCAGAGCAACTGAGGTTTCCAAGAATTTTAGGGTGAATTTTTTCCCCTCTCCGCTCCCCTAGCGCCAATTCTCAACGACCCTTCTCTTCTTAACAAGTAAAACAACTCCAATTCACTTTTGCTTATTACAAACGCCTCCAAGTAATTAATTATACATTTCCTGGCCAATTTAAAGACGCCTTGAGTAACCTTAGGATAGGCACAGGGAAGTGGATAACGTCCCAAATCTCAAAGGTTCTTGGAAAACTTCTTATCCCCCCTTAAACATTCAACGACGATTCCCATTATTTTTGCATTAACTCTCAATATTCCTCATCTACACACTTATGCCTTTTGTAAAATCAAAATAAGTTACTCTAATGCTGCGTTTCTTAAAACAGCAAACCAGATTTGTGATATAATGTCCCCGTTAACATTTAAAAGGAAGTAACGGGGAAAGTTATAAATAAATTTGCATTATCGGAACAGTAGTTTTCATTTGTTTTCATAAAATTATTTTTAAAACTCATTAAAAATACTAAGTGAATAAAGGACTTTTTTTACGAAAGGAAATATCGTAAGCGAGGTTTCCATGGCTGCAACATCCAGAATGAACGAATCCAAAACATTCTATTTTTCCATATACACAAAGGGTACATTTATAAAATACACTTCAGTCGTGTTCATTCCCGTAATGGAAACATAATGCCATCAGCTCTTATGTGTTACTTGAATTCTTAAATTAAGAATAAGCAAAGTTAACATTTGGTAAACACTAGAGTAGAAAGTTACATTTAACTAAGCCTTTTAATATTCCTGAATTTGATTTGCAATAAAGAATTTTCTCAGTATTTCTTACATAACGCAGAAGTTGCGTTGCAGTTTAAGTTAGCTTAGTTCTCTTTCCCACCAATCATAACTCATATCAGAATTATGGCATTCTGGGAAAATTCTTGTAATTAGAAAGAAAATTTTAGGGCTAAAATATTCTTACAATATATTTATTAAAAACATTGGAAAAAAATCCTTACCATAGATTTATTCATCACTGAATGGAAATAAATTAATATTTATTTAAAAATTGAATTCTGAGGTGAGCGAAATAAAATATTATTCTAATTAAATAAGATTCGGCGATAACTGGTGGAATTTCAATAAAAAAATAAAAATTTTGTAAAATATTAATCCTTTCCTTTTTTGTAAATTTATATGTGATAAAATGCTTACCAAAGGGGCCGCTGGATGAAAAAATACTTTAATGGAAATAACGTTATATGCTAGAGAACTGAGGATTAAACTGTTGTAAAAATTGAGTTTTCTTATAATTTGATGTCTATACGCAATTCGGTTCCAATCCAGTGAGCCATGTAGCGAGGATGAAAAAACTTTTTCTTGGGTTACCCCACGTCACTCTGTATTTGCTGCTTTGACGGAGACTTCATCAGGGCACGACATGAAACTGCCGGGGAAAATCTGACTTGGCATGTGATCTCAAGGGGTTAAGTTTTTTCATCACAGAAAATGTTTGGGTTCATACTCAATAGCTTATATTGGCCTCAGGCAATAGATGATACATAATTTTGAAATCTACCATGATATGATAAAAAATGGTCTCCTAAAAAAAAACAAATTCGTCAATTAATTAATTGAGATTTTGTTTACAATGTGCTAAGGAAAAGAGGCCACATTCGATACTAGAAAGAGAAATAAAATTTTTTAAAAATAAAGTCAAAGTGCAGTGATCGTTCTTTGCATAACGTCATAAATACCAAATAATTATTTCCTCATATTGGCTAAAATCTTATCCCAGTAAACAGTTTTTAAAATAAAATAACGTTTTATTCGACTTTATCCGCAGTATATTATTTTACACCGGTCCTGCTCGTGAGCTGACCACCATCTTATAAAAATTTATTACTTATAAATTAATGATGTGTTCGTATAATACTTATATTTTTCTATATTTAACCAAATTACGATTATTTAATAAAAATGACATGAAAATCACTGGAATATCAAAATCTCATCATAGAATATGTTGCCACATTGTTTTTACAGTGGTTATTCACATTAAAAATGTGTACTGGTTACCAAAAGGGTGGATTTTGCTTTAATTTGTTATTGCGTGAGATGCCTTCTTATCTGAAAAATTGATGGAAATTCAATTATGGACATTTGTCAGTTTTGAAAATTTTATAATATGCTGGCAATAATTTCGGAAATACATGCAGTGAGATTTTTTAAGCAGAAGACATAGAAATATTCATATAAAAATGTTTCGCGAAGGAAATATCAATATATCTTTAAAGGCCGTATAAGAGGCTTCAGGCTTGACGATAGAGAGTTGGTTTCGATCCTTCCTGACGTTCCAATATCACCGACTTTCCCATTTATATTCTCAATTTACGCCCTTTTCTCCACTTTTCACGCCTCCAAATATTACTCCATTTACCGCCCTAATGGTCTACCTATTTTGTCAGCCGTCTCTTGTAAGCGTTCCCTTTCACTGCAGTCTTTCCCCACAACATTTCCTTCATTTCCTTTTATATCTTCATGACGGCCTATGGGACTGTCAGAAATGATTCCATACAAATTTTCAGATCACAACATCTTATCTTTCTTACGGATTTCTCCGGAACATATTTTCTAAACATTAAACATTTTCAAATCCTGTCCTTACACAAACAATTGGACCTTTCACACAAAAATTGCAGAAATAACTTATACCATATAAGAAAGGTTTAAGTTATTTATGCAATTTTTGTGTGAAGAATAAATATATTTATGAATTGTAAAATTTAGTAAAGTATTTTACATATGTTGCTTCAAACATACAAAAATCACTAAATAGTCCTAGGTAATATGGTTTAAAATGAAGCTACTCTTAACGGAAGAGCATTATGAATTAATAATGACTGATACGAATAATTACAAGCGTGCCAATGGAACGTAAATTATGAGTGTGGCTATTACACATCAAAATTAAGGGGGCGACCTTTGGTTAGGTCAAAAATATCACTTTTTTATGTATGTATTTTAATATATATCTACATCATTTCGAGCATGATGGAAAGACTTTGTATTTCTTCCGCCATGCTTTGGAAAACACATCTATAATGTAGTTTCGAAATTCTTGAAAACCTCAGAGATACGAGCCTTCGAAATAGGAACGTTTGAAAGGCCCTTGGCCCAGCTCTGTGCCACGCCGGTCGGAAGCTTCTTTGTTTCCACACGTTTATGACAGCTTTTCTTTCTAGTGACGGATATGTTTGTTTCGGTTTTCCCAAGCTTCTGCAGGGATTACAGACCGATGGACTTATTTTATTCAATTCCATCTCACTCACTGTGATTCTGTCTCGAGTTTTGCGCTTAACACAAAAATATTTCTTTAGAGAATGTCATCGCCGGATTTCCATGAAAAGCATTGATTGGGGGAAAAGTTGGCGAAATTAGTGAGCAATGGGTAAGTTTAGGCGGCTATATATAATAATGGTTATATATCATGCATAATATTTTAAAAAAATTAGGTTTCAGTATGGTGATCCATTCCTTAAAACTCCGATTATGCAGAGCACATGATGCTGAAATGTCATTAGAAACTGAGACACCATAATCATGATTCCTCTTCCTCGTAGTTATAACCCCATACATCTAATGGAAGCTCAAAAAAGCCTTCATCAAATCAAAAACTTTCATTTTCTAGGAGATAAGAGATTCTCGTCAATAATACAAGCACTGAAAACAAATATGTGGTTTTCCTTTCTTTCAAAATGGAAAGAACTTCTCATTTAAATTTTAAAAGCAGTATAAAGCTCCACTTTGAATCCATTCCAAGCGCTGTCACGGAATGAAATATCCAGTTGTAAATCTTTCTTTGTGATATATTCATACGAATTTCGAAAGTAATAATCCGAGGTTTTTTACTTGAAGGGATTTTACGACCACTTCCATTTACTTTTGAAGTACCGGGTGACCTTGCCCTTTAACCAAATCACCGTATTCCTTTAAAAGTATATAAAAGTGAACTAAAGATTAATTTCCTACCTTACGAGCGTAATTCATCATCACCGTAATTTATATATCGACTAATTCACGTAAATATCTCAGTGAAGGAAGTTATCATTCCAACAACGGCTATCTGACCCACTTCCTCAATACACATTGCATCGTCCTTGGAGAGAATGCCAAAAGACATCTTTTGTTGCCTGGCAGGAAACACCACCGAAATGCTCTACCATTTACTTTTATGGATAACCCTCCAAATACTCTTGGAGTAAACTTTTGTCGCCCATATTCCTCTGATCTGGAATCGTGCATTGCAGCTTAAAGCAAAGCAATTTTCTCTGAAAGACAACGATTTCCGAGAAAACTGTACAATTTTTGAACACGCGAAGTTACGCTACCTTCCCATCGTAAGATAAAACGAGGATGAACTGTTTTCTTTCAACAAAAATAGTTCAGCTATAATATAAGGCTCTTCACGCTATCATAACACAAGCATTAGCTGAATAACACCCTTGTGTTATTCAGCTAGTGTTAGTGAGAAATAATCGTTACTAAAAAAACATTGGTGAGACGTAACATGGTGCTATTCCGAGAAAATCATTAGCTGAAGACGGAAAGCAATTAAGAGAAAGAGGGACAATATCGCTCCTTGCTAGATAATAGAGCCCTTGTGAATATTGCCATTTGGAAAGAAAGTTGATTATACGTGTACTGTAATAGAACGTTCAATGCAGTACTATTTACAATGGATTTTCATGATTAACACGCCTATTTTAATTAAAAAGCTCACAAATACTTTTGTCTACTGGATACTTAGTCGTACTTCTTGGTTACTTAGTATACGCAAATGTATTCATTAGCTTACTTTCTCCTAGCTCTGTAAATAGAGAATTCATTAGAGAGTCATAGAGAGAGACCTTTTATTATGTATTTTGCGACAGAGCACCAATTTTTTTCAATCTAAGAGATGCGTTGGCATCTAGCTAATTCACTGAAACAATATCTGGTTTTAGTAGCACCAGTTTATCGGTGCTTTGACAGCCATAGCTATTTGAATATCAGGTCGTTAAAGTACTGAATTATTCGAATCATTATTGATCTATCAACGTGGATTAAGCCAATTTTGAGTTTTAATGAATAATTTCCTTCTTAATCCCAACACTGCGCTGTGCATTTAACAAATAGCAGTTTTACTTATTGGTCAGACATGTTTTAATTACGCGAGAGATTTTTGTAGACTATGGATGAAGGAAGGGTTTGTATAAAAGAAATTAAGGTAACGGGAAAAGATAGGTCCAAAATTCAAAGGGAATACTAGAGAAAATAATTTAAAAGAGGATGCATTGTAGAAAATCGGAAAAGAAAAAAATATTTCGTTCCTTATTAACAGTTAGAACTGGTATGAAGGGGTAATATAATATGAGAAAAGAAAATAATTATGACACAACCTTTTTCCACATATAGTATATTATTGCGACTAATTTCAGTCGTTACAACCAATTATAAAATCGATAATATATATGTAAATAAATGTTATAATTGTATTCTTGTTATTTTAAAAAACATTATGTAATAAGCAATTGTAAATCTTGTCATGATATTGGTCCAGTCTGGTAAAAATATGCAAAAATATTTAGCATTTAATTCTGAACGTACTAAATACTAACTTCCGTTCCACGGGTATGCTAAAATTTTTTTTCCTCCAAGTATTGTACTATTAACAGGCAAAGACAGTTGCTACACGATGACGAGAAGTATACATCACCATGCAGTAATTAGGCCTATATTTTGAAGAGTTGCATTAGTCCGAGAGTATAGAAACTGCTACTAAATAAATATTATCGATCAGAGAGACGAAATTTTGTAATCCTATCCAAGTTGAAATGTTTAAATAAATGTCCGAAACTAAACTCATATATTTATATGCAAGCGAGAACTATGGAGTTATTTGATTTAGAACATGCATGAGTTTTCACACCAACATAAGCGTCCACGCAAGCATTTCTTAATCGAGTACTCATTCGTTGGCCCATTCCATTGATTTGCTTATTACTTTGGATGCATTATCATATTGGGTTAAGAATTTATATTTATTTAATACTCAGATGCTAAAATATTCCTTGTTTCGGCAAAATTGAAGTGTTGTTATCTCTTGATATTTCGATCACTAAGTAACAAACCTTCAATTAAACACTTCCTTATTAAATTTGTGCATATCTTTTAATAATCGTGACACTGAGTACATTTTTACCGGAGAATTTATCACTAAATTATTTTGTGCCCGAATGTAGTCCAGCAAAGGTAAGACCTGAAGTGCTCAAGAGTAGAGCCAATCGACTTTAAACCCCGAATATTTGTCGCTTTATTTTCCCTTAGCACAAATCCCCTTCTCTTTGGAGGGTAAAAGAGAATTATGCGCTGGTACACTAATTTTCCAAAACCTCATTGCAGTGGTATTAAGTCACACATAGAGAATGTCTACACTGTAAAGGAAGTGGTCCTTTTGTTCCGAGGGAGCTTTTGAAATTCCCATGAGTGGGCGACTGTTAAACATGCGTTGGCCCGAATCCAAAAGCAGAGAACGTGAATAAGTGAGGTAAGAGGGTGGTTTAGAATCGTGGCGAGTATATGGGGGATGCGTGGGAGGGGAACTCCATTTACACACACCTTAAGTACTTGAGAGAAAGTACATTCCAAAAACAAAAACCGGTTATACATACGTCAAGCCAAAATTATACAATGACGAACGCTTAAATTTTTATCACATAAATAATCATGAAGGTAGTTTAGACGTTGAGGACGTTGGACCTTTGGCTTAACTTCCTTATTGGTTATTAGGTCGATAAATAAGAATAATAATAATCGTCTTCATTTTGGCGAGATTGAGACTAAAAGCCTCTTCTTTCATCCAACCCATCGTCGTAAATTAAAGATTAATTAGATTTAGGAAAATAGTATGAGAAACAATGAGAAGAGTTATGGATGTAAAATTCCTAAGAAAATCTTAGGGAAAAAATCCACTGCAGGAAAACACCCGCAAGATGTGAAAAACCTGCGCAAACCTACCTACCTTAATAACTAAAAGTTAATAAGAAAGAACATGACAAAATATAGAAAATACACTACCAGTAAGTACTCATATGCGATACATAAATAAGAATCGGTAATAGTAAAGAAATAAAGAAGCAAAGAAGTAATAAACTGCACGTAATAATCTTTTTATTCCAAAAAGATGTTTGAAAACTCAAAACTATTTCTTTTCCTCCTAATTCCGAATTGCTATTATCAATATTCCTCATACTTTGTCAACTTTAAATCGTTCAAATATTAAGAAAATAAGTGATAAAGAAGGCCAATTATAATTCTCCATATTCTTAATCAATCCTTTTCTATCCAATGGTTTCAGAGTTCCGATTTTAATGCATATTATAAATGGTCTTATTAATTATGATTTAACTTCATTTAGAGTGCAGCGATCTAGATTTTTGAGATTAAAACATTTTAAGTGTTTTGACAAGCATATGACCAATCGTTACAACTTAATTTTAAAACTTACCATAAGTTAATAAGCACTCTTTTACAGAATGTATTGTGAGAAACATAAAAAAATACCCTCTTACGCAAAATTTTAGTATAGATATTTGTGTCATAACTACGCAGGAGTTCAGATGCATATTGAGAGTGCAAAACTGAGAGATATCAGTGGTTTTTTTAAACATCAATAAAGAATTTCAAGAATATTAATATTATTATTGCAGACGTATAATTATAACCGGTAAGTGCTCAGTGCTCCTCATATTTCAACGAAATTAAATCGTTTTATAGCTAGCCAAGTCAGAGATGCAAGTTCCATATAATTCCGAAGACATGTCTCCGTAGATATGGTACGGAGATGCTGAAATACATTGAATCATAACTTTCCTCCAAAACGAAAGCAGGAGGTTATAATTATATCTCTGACGGAATTTGGATCTCTTTGATGAGAACGAATTCTTGCTCGAGGAAGAGCGAGACGTCGCAAAAATAAAGTTGTCTTTCGCCTTCTAAGACTTCCTTTGGTCCGCATTCGTAATTAAAACCAAGGTGTCGAATTCATCTCGGGCAGGCGAAAAACGTTGCATCATTTCGATCATGAAAGAAACGCGCACTTCGGAACTCCGGGCTTACAAAATGAGCCCCCAAAGCTATATGCAATTTCAGTGGAGGAAATATCTACAATCAGAGGACTCATAATTTAAACCCTGGCATACGTACAAAGAATTGCATTTTACGATTATTTTCAGAGACGCAAATTCAGATCTCTTCTTTTAAAAGGAAGGAATGCACCCAACTATATTTCGGAGGAACTAGAAATTTCCAGGACGCTCGGAAATTCACCTCCGTTCCAACATTTGGCTCCCGTTTCATAATTATTTTCCTAGCGTACGCTCTCTAGAAGTTCTCTTTTCGGCGCTAACAATTCCAGCATTCCTCAAAGAAACAGACACAAGTTTTATTCACGTCATTACCAAAGAGATTTTTTAGATGCCTATTTCATTTTTTTAATTGAAAAATGTGCAGTCTGAGAAAGAAATGAGAAATTATTTAAGGGCAAACCAACCCGTTGAACCATACATATAGGGGATGAAATATCTTCTAAATTAAAATGACCTGAGATAGTGCGAGTTCATTTCATTCCATTATTTTGTTCAATGAAAATACTTTCAGATACAAAAGATATTAATGCTACCACTTTAACAAGAGTCGATTACACGAATCATTTTTTATACAAATATTTTTGGGAATAAAGCAGAGCTGCTGCTGATGGTTATGTTATATATTACAAAATATACTCCAAAAACCATCAAGAAACTTACAAAGCAGCTATACGTATTTCGACTTCCACGAAGTCATTATCAGGCTAAGGTCGGCAATAAACACAAATTTAGAAAAAACTGGAAACCAGTATCGTGAGGCCATATTGCCACAAATTCCAAGTAATATATGTTACCTTAACCTTGAATAGCTAACCGGAGCCCCTGAGAGACATAGGTTTCCTCAAAATCCACAAAATGGGAAAACACCGAACTCCGCCGACAGAGAAATAAAAGGCCGCCACTCCTGAAAATGCTTCACCTTTTCGCCAAACCACGCAATTCTCAATATCGACATTGTATAGAAACACAAAGTGGTCGAACGTTCAAAGCAGTCCTTCCCCTTTATATCTACATCGGAGCACTTAGCTGCGCGATATTTTTTCCCTTTCCTACTCTTTCCAAATAAAGGGAAAATATTTCCTCGGCGCGACCCTGAGATGTTGTACTCTTCGTAATGAGCCGTCAACATGCAGCGGCAGCCGAGGAACAAGAGGCGTTTGAAATCGGTGGCAAAGGACGGCACAGATTTCTACTCTTAAAAAACACTGCGGCGGAGAGTCCTTGGCCCCAAACGGCCCACATTATTCCACGTCTAGCGCACGGGGCACTTTAAACATCGTGGGCACAAGAGGAAGGCGCGCTGACTTGAAAAACATTCCCCGATCGCCTCTTTCCAATCCCTGTTTCATCTGTACTTTATCCCCGAATTCATTACCATTCATAAAACTCGCCATATATCGTTTTAGTGCCTATCGCGGGATTTCCACCTACTTCCCCGTCCTTTTCATCACAGTGCTATTATAGAATCCGTCACAATCTCTGCCATCAAGGCTGCGGTCTTAAAATCCTTAATGATCCGCGGATCTTCCACCCTAACCGACGTGCTTTTTTATCTGACCCTGAGTTTCCCACATATGAAATGGAAAAAGATTTCTGTGCCATCGTCTGCCTTTTATTGAGGCTTCGGAAGAATGCATTTTCAAATAAAGGTAATGGGAAAAGACACTCCGTAAGGCTTGCGTTGTTTGGCTGTATTTAATTTGCAGAAATGGCCAGTGAAAGGAGAACTTTTTAGGGAAAATTGGACGATGATTTGAGAATTAGAAATGAATCTAGAGCGAAGGCTAATTATAAAGAGCTTCTTTAAGATATAAATGAACCAAATCAATGGAGTAAAAGTAATGCTTTCCTTTTGATGGAGATTATATTTCTTTCTATATACCTTACGCAATTGAGATATTCCGTAACAAAGTAAACAGTAATAGTAATTAACGCTACATACATTATAAAAAAATCCATCCTCTAGTCATAGGAACCTTTGATTCGTAGATAAAATCCGAAAATGTGAAAAGACAGACAGAAAAGATGTTTTTGGACATCGTTATCGTTTTCCATTTTCGTAATTTTAGGTCGGTGGACCACATTTGGATGACGTTAGTCATCACCTAAGCACTTGCATTCTTATAATATCGAAATTAATATACTGCTTAGGGTAGGGACAATTTGGTGGACATCTCACATTAAATCACACTTATGTTAAATGTTAAAAAAGTAGAGTGGACCAAGAATCAAACGAGAACATTCCACTTGCAAAAACGATTTGCCCTTCATCTCGTCTTAAAATCGTTAGTTAGCAGTTCGCATTCCTATTATATGGAAAATGTGGCTGCGTGTCCCGGTCTAGAGTACATTTTTCACATGGGCTTATCCTTGGATTAATCCGAAATTCTGAGGCACCTTAAAAGCTCCTTCCACTCAAGAAGCGATCATATTAAGTCATTCAGTAAAGTAAAACTCATAGTAAGCTTAAGAAGTGAACAAGAATTAGCTCGAATTTCTTGTTTTTTTTACTAAATGAATTTTAAAATAAATTTTCAAAGGGAATTAATTTTAAGTATTAAGTACTTACAAGAGATGTATGAAAGAAGAACCAACATTCGTAGAACTAGCTCCAAGAACATTCCAAAATATTATATTCCTAATTCCTAATAAATGTTCATAAATCGTGCTCAAAATAGTTTTAGTATTCATGTACGACATTTTTGACCGTAGTGATGTTTTTGGGAAAGTTATCTCTTTCATGTAAGTTAATCATGATGTACATCCGGGAAAACGAACGGAATAAAAAAGTCATTCTTTTCCGCAATGACGTCAATTTCAACTTTCACTGATTCACGATGCATGGCTATCACGACTCCCGTTCTCGGAAATGTCACAACCGTGAGTGGTCTAAAGCACTTCGTTTTGGTTCAACGAGAGGAAAAAATTCATCCCGACCGCAAAGAGGAAAGGTGGCATATAAACTCTCTCCCATTTCCTTCCTTGTTTCACCCTTCACTGCTATCTTTCCTCTCTAATCACACAATGAAAACTAATACGCCCATTTTCACCCGTGGATATGTCGCTAGTGTGTCCACATATGCCAAGTAGTTAACCTTCTTCAATACATCCTAAGGAAGTAGTATTAGCAGTTAGAAATATTTTTGTGAAACACGTAGGAATTTGACGATACTATTAACGTAGATCGAGAATAGAAACAAGGCTACCAAAAGACTTCATCAATCAAATCAGGGAAAGCTTTGATAGGGAAATGAAGAAAAATTAAGGACACTACAGAGCAAAGAATCTCTGTAGCTACGGGAGAAGGAAGCAATTTTTACTGCAGCTACAAATTAGAAGATTTATTGCAAACGTATGAAGTCTATTGGAAGAGATGAATTGATTCAAGTTCCGGAAGGCCCTTTGCAATCTCAATATTCATTTAATATCAGTCTCGTAACTCGGACTATTCGCCTCCTGATCCTCTTCTATTCCAACGAGCATCCCATTCTCCTATTTTGGACCCAATTCTCACTTTCGTATTCTCCCCATATCTCTTACTCCACAGCTATTCCCTGAGAAAGTGGGTTCTCTAAATCCCTTTCTTCTGACTTTCCTTTCTCCCTCAATCCTTTCCTCTTCTCCTCCGCACAATCGAAGTTCCAATTCCTAAGCTGTAAAACCCATCACCGCCAGCAACGAACATTAGTGACTGTGATGATAGACATTGCAGCCTGATTGTATTCGCAAACCAATATTCATGGTCAATTAATAAATGCTCAAAGATTTTCAAAGGAGCTTGGAAATTTCGATGCCTCATTTACATGTGATAATTTTTAAATTATTTGCTTCGTAGGATTAACAATATTTCAAAAAAATAGGCCGTGAAATCGTAATTACATTTAAAAAATAATGTGAGTTATGAAAAAATAATTCGTTTACTAAAAATTACTCATTTCAAAATATAAATTTCAAATTACGTTTTCTGCTGACTGGATTATTTTTTATAATTTTAAAGCACAACAGTATTATGTTCTAGCTCAAGTACTTTGGCTATAGTTCTTATCTTACAAGATCTTGTTAGGTGGATATATCACAACGTATTTGGACAGCTTTACGACTCCAGAATTTTAGTAAATGCTTATAAACGCACAAAGGTTCAGCTTTAAAAAACGATACAGAAAACGAATATAGGTGTCTTACCCAAATTAACCTCTCGGAGAATATTTTTGATTATCCTATGCAGAACTCCTCTCCACAGAACACTCACTTAGGAGTACAAAGGCATAGATTTTGTTTCTAACTCAATATTATTATAGTAATAACTTCTCTAATGGTAACAGGAAGAATCTCAATTACATCCATTTCAATAATTATTCTATTTATAAAGACACACAACCATTCCCTAGCCAGAAAAATCCGGTTGGCCGGGATTCGAACTAGAATTAATAAGGATTTCGATATATATTAAAGCGTAAACAAATACTTTTCGTATATCTATAGGCAGCCTAAATCAGGAAATTTTCAGTTTCTTCTATTTTGAAAATCTGCAAGCATTTACCATGAATATTGATTTGCGAATACACGTCTAATATCCCTCGGAGATGATATAATCAAAGCAGGACTGAGCTGAAATGATGCCTTCTTTACGAAATACGGAGATTTCCCAAAAATTATCGCATATTACGTGTAATCTTATTTACCACCGTTTATGCTTCTTCTGTGATGTTCAAAAATCTCTTCTAACGAGTAGGTGGTGACTGGTTCGAGATATTCTAATCTATACTTATAATAAATCTGTAATTGAGTCGTGTCTGAATATTGAAGGATTTTCAAATAAACTGTTGCGTTCATCGTTATAAATGTCTCATAGTCAAAAACAGTTATTTTAACTTTTATCTGTATGTCTAGCTGTTAGAGTCTGTTATCACACGGCATAAAAACCACCCAATGCATTTGACAAAATTTTTCAGGATAAAAATTTTATCCTGAGTCACAAGGAAAAAATCCATCGTTATTAATTATAATTACAGTTTTTTTAATCCCGCATTAATAGCAGTATGAAACAGTCAAGATAATTATCACTAAATCTTCTTCGTCAAAACGTTCAAACATCTTTATCCAAAATGAACATTTCTTACACTTTCCCATAAATCCATTCCTTCCATTTTTTCGCAACCTTTTCCTTCGTTGTATTTTTAATTTAATTCTTGCTCCATCTCCGAAACTTTCCAAACTCGACCTGAGCAAACCTAAAGTTCCTTCTCGTCCTATTGCTTTAAGCTAATTTTGACCCTAAATGAAAATTGCTTTCCGAAAACTACTCTGAATACTCGCATTCAGTTATTTGGCTCTTAAGTAGAGAAAGTGATACAAAAGTGAAAATATTACAGCCATATCACTTAAAGACATTGATTTCACGTTATATCATCAGTAAATGATTCATTTCAGTACACGAATAAGTCATATATTTGTTTGATCACGTAGAATTTCAAAACAAAATAAACATCTATGTAATCCACACGTATTATAATTTCAGATCTTTCAACAGAACGCGAAACTGTTTGTATTTCAGTGAAACTCAGGAAAAAGTTTGGAAAGGAAGAGAAAGATGTTATAGGGAAACGATTCTCAGAACTTTCCCAAATTAAATCTTCTCTTTTTCATATACTTTGGATAGTATAGTATTCAAAGTGATAATGTAATCTTTATGTCTTGTTATTGCTTTCTTAATGGAAACTATTTGATACTCTTAATCATGAGCTTTAACTGTGATGTCGGTTTAAGAAATACCATCTCTTTCAGATAAATATAATGTTTGAATTAAGTTTAACACGAGCAAATTCTTGGAAATGGGGGGTGAATATTTTACATCTCTTATATTGTCTTGGGATTATAAAGAAAAACGCTTCCCAAGGTGACCGAATTTAAAATTTCCTATTATTAAGTAAGGGAATACTAAGTATTTAATTAGAGATTAAACACTTCTTTTACCAAGAAGTACATGGAAGACTCGAGCCATGGTAAATCGCGCTCGGATGGTTTCCCTCAGTCACGGAAGAAACTTATTTAAAAATAGTCTTACTTTCAGCCCAGATACGATTTTAAATAATTTTGCTTTGAATATAGACATGGCTCCCCCAGGGCCATAATATTTTAGATCGATTAATAATACACACATGCATAATAATCCTTTGTGCGATAATTATAAACAAATGATAGCTGAAATGGGATAATGATTTAAATTAAAAGATAGCTTGAAATGGTGAATATCCGAAAAGCGAAATAAGCAATTCTCTCTGAACTCATGCAAAAATAAAGTATTTTCCATTGCAAGAGATAAGCCAGTTAATAATACTGAAAAGAGTATTTTTAAATTCATTTCACATTTACGTAATTTATTAGGTTTGTTTCAATTTAATTGGTTATACCGGAATTTGATAAGCAATTACTATATCAAAATAACGATTGAAGTTACAGGAAACAGAGAAGTCTATGAAATCCTCATAGCTACTTAGTCTTATGAATGATATTATATAAATTAAGGTATGCTTCTAATGCATTCAACTTCATATTTAGGACTACCAAGTAGTACGAGAGAAACAATTTTGGGGAAATAATTTTTAAGGAATTACTTTTAAAAAAATCCTGAGGTCTCTGGAGAAATGGGGTCCGTGTTTAAAATTTAAAAGAAAGTATACTTCATTAATCCACATATCACCTCAGAGAAAAAGGACAAGGAGTGAAAGAAATTAGCATAATATTTATATCTTCTAAACGTGAAATATTCAAACATTCCATCACCAGCAAGGCTGCAGTTGGACCAAACCTTTCCAATTGTGGATGATAAAACCAGTTTTATGAAAACGCTTGCTTCAATTTTTCACGGTTTTCTGCAAGTTTTTCTCCTAACGGTGCATTGAGTACTCTATTTACCTTCTTTTTTACCGCTGGAAGATAAGAATGGACCTTGAACTCAAGTGTCTAAATATACCAGTCCTTTTTCAATTCTTCTTGTGCAGGACGAAATTTCTTAAGATGTCTTTGACCGAATTTTCAGCGTTGCAGGAGATTCAAGGAAGTCTTGCCTAATTTTCGAAGAAATAGTTCTTGAAAACCCGAGTCCCTGAATACTCGTGCAGCGTTTCCGAGATTCGAGTAAGAACAAGTTCAATCCTCAGAGTGCTTTCTTTGAGATTATTCTCGCTCATTACGAAAAACCATAAAAAATTTGATTTCCCTCAAAGAACAATGTGATTGGGTTAAATCTTCGAAACAGACGAACTATTCGCTAAGGTACAAGAAAGAATGAAGACAGAATGGAAAAAATATTTTTCCTTCTTTTTAAATTATATATAGTCAATTATTCCTGGAATACATCTCTAATGTGCACTTAAATTACGTTCCTGCTGTCTTCCTACGAAATTTTTATAAAAATCTTCATTCAGTATGACGAAAACTTCCCAATAGAGACCACGCGCTCTATAATGTTTTCACCTTATGTGCGATTTAATCTAAAATTATATTCTTATTTAATGTAAAAAATACGCATTGTATTAACGTGAAGCCTGACGATGTAAAACTAGCGCCACTTCTGTCGTACAATATTCTGGTTGTTAGTTCTCCACTACTGCAAATTTCGAAACACCGTCACACTGTCAAAACGCATTGTTTATCGCTCAATCAACGCTCATATATGTAGCTAATAATTTGATATAACTCTATTTAAAGGGCATATTATTCAAGCAACCCTGTTTTGCAAGCATTTCTTTATAACTACCAAAAGAAATTTGGAAGTATGTTGAGTGTTCGCTATAAACTACGGCTGGAATGAAGTTCACTTGCTGAGTAAGTCCTTTGCTCTAAGTAAATGGGTTCCATCTATAGAGGTGCATTCCGCTCGTTGCTCTTACGTGACTGCATTCTCCATTAAAACCAAATCTGTGGAGAATAATGGAAAGAGGGGTATTTTTTAAATTGGACGGTGGAGGTCATTCCCCCAACAAGGCGGGAGAAGCAAACGAAAAAGGATTTTCAAGAAACTGAAGCATTCCGCAGATTTTCGCGCAATTAATAAATACTTAGCAACGAAATCGTGCCTCCACAAAGACGAATGCCATGCATTTTCAGTTAAATTCGTGACTTTTCAGCAACGGAAGAAAAGCTGGAAGTAAGGAGCGCTCATTAAAATATTTGTCCTCACTTGTATTCTCTTGCCTTCTTTGGTGAACGAGATGGTGGATATTAGAGAGAGTAGTTATTTAAGCTACAGACATAATTGAACAATCATATGCAAAGCTTACGATTGTATGCTTAGCAACGGTTATCAGGAAATAAATATTACGATTTCCTGATATTTAATTATCACATGTATTTTCGGACGTAAGGTAATATTCTGAAACAAATATAAGTATATAAATAATCTTGTTTTCCAATATTGCTATTGACGCCTGGTGAGAAGTGAAGTGGAAAATCTCTCTTACAATTTACTCTTTACGTTAATATGTTTTCTCATATAAATCTTCTTTACTTTATTAAAATGTTGAAAGCACGCAACACAAGTGGTGAGATAATTTAAAAAGCTGCCTTTATGATGAGTCAGAATGCTAAATTTGGCTCTTCGATTGAAAAAGGTTCCCCATCCATTTTCTACCCATTTATTTTCATCGACTATATTAAGTACGAATGTCCTAAATAACCTCATTAATTTTCATTACATTATGGCGTCGAAGGTTGAAAATCTGATATGGATTCGTCAAACCATTTACCAAGCGTTCACTACAATTAACAATGAGAAATATAAAATTACTGAAACCATATGATGTACCTAAAATTTATCCACATTCATTTTCGCTTTTAAGATATTTAATTACGTATCACAGAAATCACAATATTTTTACTCAAGTATAAGCAGCCCCGAATATAAGTCGCCCCGAATACAAGCCGAGGAACTTATTTTTTTTTTTCAGAAAAATCTGGGAACACTAATTTACTCGAGCATGAACCTAACGTGAGAAATGCAGGACTCGCTATCAAACTCGATTTTTCTCAATATAACCACCGAGGGAGAGCACTTTATTGCATAGGAAATTGACAATGAATTAGCAAGTGAGGTAATAAGAAGCCGATTCTCGATTACGGCAGACTTTGTCCACCAAAGAAAAAGTAACTCGAGTATAAGCCGAGGGGGGCTGATTCATGGATTTTGCCTTAAAAAAAAACTCGGCTATTACACGAGAATGTAAGGTCATAAGCCTACAAACTGGCACAGAATACAACTTGAAAAGGTTTTTCGAGTCATCTAAGCAATTATGAAAAAGGAAATGCTTTTACCAGAAGCTTAACTTATTATTTCATGAACGAGAGTGCTAAAAATTTGCGTTACAGGAACTATTATAGCTCAACTCCATGAACACTTAAGGAAAGTTCTGACTTGACCCAAGCAATATCTTTCACAGGCCTTTTTAACACTTCTCTGGCTATTCGAGGGATTTTGCCAACCTTCTAAATTCTTGGATTCACGCCCACGTGTACAAAATGTATATCTCCGTACAGTGGGGACGATCACGACTATGATGTTTGTCTGAAGTGTCTCAATTCCAATCAGCAACCATTTTCACATGGTCCTGCATCTATTTGTAGAGGTATTTATAAATAATAATTCAAGGATTTCTTTGAAAACAATACATCCATTAAAAAGTTCACGTCTTATTAGATACAGAAATTATATAGGTATGGAGTTTAATTTATAGGAGGAATATAAACTTGAAAGGAGTTAAAAAATGTTTATGAGGGTAGCAATATTCTTGCGTACTTTAAAATATCCTAGAAATACTTAGTAGAAATTAATTCTGTAAAAGAAATTTTCTTCTAAGAATAACTTATTTTTTGTTAATCTGGAGTAACCAACGCTGTTTTCATTTCGTAAACCTAAATTTTTTGCACAAAAATTTCGCTTCTTCATAAGAAATATTACACCAAATGTTACTCTTTCGTAGCTTATCTTTGCTATCGTTTCCAGGCAAAAGTTTCTGTGGAATACAAAAGAATTAACAGGGCAAAGCGTAAATCAAGAGTCTTTGTTCTTCCTTATTAAGGTACCTTTGAGGGATAAAAGGAGCCGAAAAGATGTTTTCAAAGCGTCTCATTTAACGTGCGCCAGGGTTAAAACACAGACACGTGTTTTGGTTGATCAGCAGTCCCAAGTAAATCATTTTATAATTTCATAAGGTAAACACAGCTTTAAAACTTTTTACCTAAATCAAGAACTTCGGAGTGCTTAAAAAAGTTTATGCGGAAAAAGTCGTGGATTCCCACCCGTATCTCTTCCCAAAATTTCCCTCCTTTCACTTTTTCCTTTAACTTGTTCTCCCGTTTCTTAACACTTCCATGTTTTCTCTCTTTCCACCCACTCGTTCCTTTTTCGTCTTACCATCCCACTCAACTCTCTCTCTTTTTGGAATCCTCTTATTTTCTCTCTTCCGCACTCTCTTTTCGCTTTCTCTCCTTTCTAATCTCTTTCCGCCCTCAATATCCCTTTTTCTTCCCACACAAATCCATTTGGAGGGTTCTCATTACTGTAATAAACCTCAATCCAATCGGACCTCTGACCACTTCCTCACGTTTCTCCTTCCTTCATTTTCCCCCGAATATTCCCTTACAGTGTCTTTCTATTACAGCTTTCTCTCTCAGCGCGTCCCGCCACGCTCTTATCTCTTCCTTATCACCCGCATATCCTTTACCTTATGACACAAGATGAAAGGAATGTCGCTTAAAGCAAGTCTGTCCACTGCATGTATGATTTTCCCGCCTCTTCATGTTTCTGCTGACATAACTGAAACTTATTCCAAAATTTTATTGATTGAAGACCGCTATTCTCAAATATTGCCCTATTTGTATTGTATAACCCTTGAAATACACTGCTTCGGCCGAGACTTAAGGGTACGTCTCCATCAGGAACAAATAAAGAGATTAACTTTTGTTAACCATTGGAAATTTTTATTTGGAAACGACCGTGGTTTCTAAAAAACATGGTGGTTTCTAAATGAAAAACTTCCAATGTTTAGTATAAGCTAATATTTAAATTTGTTCCCTATGTTATTCTTATGAATTATTCTATGCTGCGTTCCAGTTTTTGTAGTCGGTTTGATAGCATAAAATTGTTGTTATAGGTAAAAATTTAGTAAATCGTAAATTAAAACCATTCGGCCTTCACTTGGTGGAATTTCGTCTCAAACATATAGCAAAGAATAATAAAGTACAGTTATTTTATCTTTTGTCTTTAGAAAATCGTAATTCCCATCGTCTGGTAGAGGAACCACATAGAGACGACCTGGAATGAGGCTATTCTTGCAAAGAGGAGTTATTTCAAAGAGGATTACATTCATGATAAATCCATTAATACTGATTAAAAGAAATGTTGCGATGGATTTTAATCCAAATTAATTCATCAATGCTATTTGAAAGAAACGAAGTGCACCATACTATTCATCTACATCTTCAATGGTATCCAGGAAGTTAGGAGTCCATAATACTCTGGTTCCTAACCCATCGATCGTTCTTTAATAAAATACACGGGCTATCAAGCTTCTATGTAATACTTTTTAAAATTCTACCATTCATTGTAAGATGTTTATTTGTTTATGTATAATTGAGAGGGAACACTATTAGTTATTATTTTGAACATCAATTACGTCCGTGTACGAAATAATGTTTTTATATTAGAAGGTTATTAAATTTACTAAGGTTGCTACTTCTTCAGAACATAATTATGAAGTTTGTATATTCTAAAAAATAATTCTCAAGAAGTAACGTTCGAATGCACTAACTAAATATACTATTAAAGATCTTATATTATAAATCTCTTACAAATGTTTTGGTATTATTTTTATAATTCACCCTAAAAAGTTGAATATGTATCCTGACTGCATTAATCAATTTTTCTCTGACTAATAACCTTAAAAAAATCTTCTTTCTCTTTCGAATTTCAACCATACCAATTTCCAGAGTCTATTCAACGGGATTTTACCTATTTTTGTATGCGAAAACCCTTTTTCCAAGCAATTATAAAGAATTTCTTGCATAACAAGCAAATAACCTTTCCCTCCTTCCTCTAAATTCTCTCTACATCCCCTGAATATCCTTTTGTGCTCCACTGTCTCCTCCCCATCCCCTACTTCACACCTTCCTTACCCTTCCAACCATAACTCTCTCCCACCCTCTGCCCATTCAAGGCGTGGAGGTGAGCGGCATAAGAAGATTGAACGCTTCCCCTCATTTCCAGAGCCTTAACGAGGCAATTGCCGAGGATGTTTCGAGAGGGCTCTCTTCCTGATGGGAGATATTGAGATCGGAAGTTTCCTTGTTTGTGGGTCAAGCCCCTGACTTTTCTTACCCACGATCTCCGCATCGAAGTGAATATAACTCTGGGTGACTGCAGCTATCTGTTTACCATTCGAGTTGATTTTGCAATTGGTGCGAAAGTATCTCTTGGAGTAATTCATCCCGACTATAAAACAACATGTATCAGTGTTCTAACTCTCAGTATGGTATTGTGCCCTAGCATTCCGAATTCGGTGCCCTTACTTTCCTTTCTAGGTACCTTATCTCGCCCTTGATACTATCAAACATTTTAGTCTTTTTCTTCCCCAACCCTTTCCCTTGCATTCTACCTTAAATTACTTTCTTTAGAAATCCCTTTTGTCTAGTATGTCTGACCCACCCATTTCATCTGCCGTCGCCTGATTACTTCAATTAAAACCATCTTTACCCCCACCATCTCCAGCCAGTCCGTATTTATTTTTAATCAACCCGAAATCCTCTTTCCGTTCTTCGAATAAACCACATCTCGTAGGTATTTCGTCTAAGAAAATATAATTATGTTTTATAGAAAATATTTGCTTTCTCCTCAAATATTATCAGGAAAAAATTAAATTTATGTTAAACAAACATGTAAATTCTCTTTCATCCGTAACATATCAAAAGTAACGATATAAGACAATTACTTAGTCTTTCTAGAATAGTGTATTCTAAAGATTGTAGACCATTTTACACTGCAACTTCTAAGGTAGAGACATTTATATCAAAATAAACCACAATTTTATTTCTATCATTTTTAGTGCTTGTCCACCCTATTGCCTTTATTCTACGATTCTACCTTCAAATACTTTATATAGCTATCTTTCTCAGAAGGCATAATCTTGCAGCAGAAACGTATTTGACGAAAGGCAATCGAATAAGGAAGTGCACGAAAGAATATACCTTTGAGAATAATTCACCTCTTAAAAATCAAATTCACTGTTAGTTCAGAAGTGAAAAAATTCTCGCTTTAAATAAAGTAGAAGGGAAAGTTTTGATAAGCATAAACAACAAGAAGATGACTTGGAGCAGCGACACGCATGCGGCCCCCAAATAACTCCTTGTGGCTTGTCAAAGATTCTCTCTTGATGGTTCCACAGAGTTTTCTTTACTAAACCTTAAAGTAAAAAGCAAACGCTGATAGGAACATACACATAGAGGGAATCCACCATATTCTGTTACTTATAATTGTAGCAAAGCAACGAAATTACTTTTACTGAATATAGATTATATCAACTACACAAAAATATGTTGCCTGCGGACCAAGAAGTATTCACAGAAGCGAATGTGGCCCACTCGGGGTAAAAGCTCGGCCAGCTTTCACTGAGAGTGTCCCTACTCTCCAGAGTGATATAAATTACAAACAACAACTTGTATGCCGAGATGAAATCGACCGTCTAACATTCGAATGTAATGACGACGAAGCATCGTCTCTCCAGAACGAGAATGTGGAAGCTCTGCGGAGATATGAAATATCAGATTGCGAACGAGAGAAACCATTACATCGCATAATACAGTAGCTAATGTGACCCTTCTGCATTATCATTCATTCCATTCCGAAGTGTATTTTATTAAATTAAAGTGTTCGATGAAGAAGATGTAATTACGACATATGACGCAAATACTAATTCAGAAAGGTTTCGATTTTATTTGGCTCTGAGCATTGATAGGGCAGATTAAGAGTTAATTGTATTTTTTTCTAAATTCTGGAACACTGTTGGAATGAGGAAGATGAGTATTCCAATATGAACATTTTAATTAATAACTTTATTATGCCGATGTATCTCTTCATTTCATAAATCTAAATAAGAGAAAGTAGGTATTGCAAACTGATTGACTTTCCCTATTCAACGGTTTGATATTTCTAAAAACATTAAAATTTTATATGGTAAAATGAATGTTGATGTTGGAGGTAAATTATATATAGGATGGCTATATCAAAGTGGAACATATCGTTTCTGCTACTACGCCTTCCACCATAAATGCCGAAATCAAGTCTTTAAACTTTTACTAAATTTTCACCATAATTAAGTTTTCAATCGCAAAAAACTTCCACGCAGCACAGATTGGTCTAATTCCCATTATTTCTATTCGTTGATAATCCTAATCTATTGAAAAGACTTTTTTTACTTTTTCGTAGCATTTTTTTTGTTTTCTCGAGATCAAATACATTGACTATTTTATTGATTTTTTTATAAAAGGAAAACAGGTAAAGGATATTTGCACGAAATGGCATGCAACCAGCATAAATCACAAGAAAGAATAGATTTGAAAAAAAAGGCCCACGGGACCGGGAAAACCGGACTTTTTTCAACTCTATTTTTTATAAAAGCTGTAATTATTCAAATCAGCACGCACAAATTGGGAAAATTGGGAAAATATTTCTGGTACCCGATTTCCTATTATCAGTCTACTACTACCCGATGCATATATGATGTTTCGTGCTAACTCCTAGCTGGAAGAACATTTCTGGTTCTTTACATGAATTTTACGTTTGCATAAGTACCCAGAGCAGCACTGATGCGTATTACAGGGGGTGTTAAACGCCAAACTCCCTAAATAATTTTCATATTAGCGTACCTTAAGCACCAATCAACGCCATCTGTTTTCGCCTTAATCTCGTGGAATCTTTTTGATGTCTAGCTGCGAAAATCGCGTTTGCTGAGAGTTGGAATCACGGCGCACAGTGGGCTAGAATCGAAAAAAGCTGGCCAAAAATAAAAAAGTGCTTTTTTTGAGTGCGGACTTTGAAACTTTGCATAGTTGTTCTTGAATAAATTCTGCATATAACTGTGAAATAAATTGCGTTGGTTCCCACGCGTTACATTTCTATAGGAGGTAAAAGTTGACCAAATTTTACGAAAAATGCCGGTCCTCGAGTTTTCTCAAAATTCTTCCATTTCAAGCCAATCCTGAACTAAAATGAGCAAAATCATCGGGTAAAAAACGATGTAGTATTATAAACCTAGTCTTCATGCTTCATAATACTGGGTTTGAATGATCACAGTTGAATATTTGCATTATTTATACAACAAAATGGCGAACCCTTATTTTACGGCAAATTTCCACCTAAAGTGGGGAAAATAGTAGTGAATAAGCGCGGTGTACGCGGAGTTATTCATACCAAAATGTTCTTTGAAGTTTTCTGAAGAAGAATCTGAAATAAAATCCTGCGACAATTTGCGACGCCGATAAATAAAGCGACTTTTCGATGGCGATGCAAGAGCTATGTCCGTGCGGCGGAGCGCCACTATCTGAGACGACCTCGGTTTTGAGAGGATATGCGGATAAAAACGATTCTGAACAGCGTTTATAGTGGCTTATAACTATGAATTAATACTCTATACACATTTCAGGATAGAATTACTTTAGAAAATCCTAATGATATGAAGAAAATAATCTCTTTCTGTAATGTTCTATAAAGGTTTGTCTGTACATGCCTCCATTGACATATTTTCGTTAATATTGAGATTCATAAATTTTTTGTATAAAATAGGCTTCTGATGTTTTAAGCATAAGTGCATTTAAATTAATGAGTCTTACCGTATGCCTTAAATAGAGTCATCATCAGAGGAATCTTCTTCTCGACACGCTATCTCTTCTTCATTGCTCATGCTCAGGAGCTCCTTCACTTCTTCGTCCATATTCCTTGGTTTTCTTGTTGGAGCAGCAAAGCGAATTTAATTCGATAGAAGCCCACATTTACCGGCGTTAATTTTTCTATCTCCTTATGCAGATATCTTTCTTCCGCCTGAATAATTGTCTTCGTCTCTTTTATCCACTGAAGGCGAATCGGTCTGCAGAATCCTGTTGAAGATGGTCGAGGATTCGCCCATATTATTTCATCTGTATTAAGCAATAAATTGTGAATTTCAACTTAAGGTTTGTTATATTGTTATCAACTTCAACTACTATGAGCGAGGAAGAATTAAGGTGTTTATGTTTTTACCAGATGCATCGTTCAGTAAACGTAGAGGCACCAAGGAGCTCATGAAGAGGAACTCATCTGTCTTGTCCTCCGTTTGCCTCACTTGTTTATATTGAGAGCGGCCAGAGCTTCCGTCAAATCCGTATTTACATATTAAACTGGAATTAACTTTACTGCTTGATGCTGAGCTGACGATACAGATGCTGCGATACGGGATACTGTGTGCAGCAGAAGGGCTTTCAAACTGACTCCACATACATCTTCGGTAATATGTATCCCATCAGGATACGCAGCAGATTTTGCGTTTTTAACCACTTCATAGCTGGGGTACAACTTATGACCATGACTAATGGCAGTATCACGAAGAATTTTATATCGATTTTTTGTTAACTCCGACGATATAATCAGAGATACGGCCTCTTCTCCTAAGAACTGAGACTGAACATTATCCGTTTTCCTCCTCTTCGAAAGTACCCTCCTTGCTTTCGTAGGTGTGGTTGTCGTTATTTTCTTGACTAACCTAGAAGCAGCCTCATCTTCTTCCTCTCGAAGAGTCACATCGCAGACAATTTAGCTGCGGAGTACGTGGCCCTAATCGATTCCGTTTTCCTTCGTTTAGTTCGTTCACTCGAAAGATGAAAATCTAATTCTGGCCGTTCTCTAGCGTCTACCAAAATGAATTACTTTTACATAAGATAAATTATATACAAAATTTTAAACTATCAATAAACGATATTACAAACATCAAATAAAACTTAGATTTACTAACCAGGAGTCATAGAACTACTAGCTAAGTTCTGTAGCACAATCTCGATAAAATTAGCATTAAAATTAAGCCAACTGGAATTGCGCTTGATAAATCTCTCATTATTGCGTGAACTCAGTTTCCATTTTCTTGAATAGTGCACAGACAAGAAATCATGGATATAATCAATAAGAGCATTTTGCCCACTCTCAAATTCTTGTAAGTGTAGTTTTTAATTAGATATTTCATTAAACGCTGTTTCTTGCAAATTAATGATTCATTATTTCCCTCCATCAACTTATTATGCATTATTAAACGAGAAATTACCAAGTTAGACATGGTATTTGAAGTAAATAGCAAAATTCTGAAAATGTAACATAGATTCCTTAAATTTTATACCTTCCTAAAATATATAATATTAATAAAAAAATGGCAGCAAAAAGTCTGAAAACGATGACTAGATTTAGTGACACTAATAAGGAAACGGTGCAGCTATTGAATTTTTAGCTCTTGCATCGCCATCGAAAAGTCGCTTTATTTATCGGCGTCGCAAATTGTCGCAGGATTTAATTTCAGATTCTTCTTCAGAAAATTTCAAAGAACATTTTGGTATGAATAACTCCGCGTACACCGCGCTTATTCACTACTATTTTCCTCACTTTAGGTGGAAATTTGCCGTAAAATAAGGGTTCGCCATTTTGCTGTATAAATAATGCAAATATTCAACTGTGATCATTCAAACCCAGTATTATGAAGCATGAAGACTAGGTTTATAATACTACATCGTTTTTTACCCGATGATTTAGCTCGTTTTAGTTCAGGATTGGCTTGAAATGGAAGAATTTTGAGAAAACTCGAGGACCGGCATTTTTCGTATAATTTGGTCAACTTTGACCTCCTATAGAAATGTAACGCGTAGGAACCAACGCAAATGATTTCACAGTTATATGCAGAATTTATTCAAGAACAACTATGCAAAGTTTCAAAGTCCGCACTCAAAAAAAGCACTTTTTTATTTTTGGCCAGCTTTTTTCGATTCTAGCCCACTGTGCGGCGTTACGTATTTTGTAGATCAACTATACCTATTCATAGAGTATCTCTATTGAAATCACTTTCGCCGTTCCTTTCTTCAGCTTATGCCGATCGAGCATTTCCCATCGGAAGTATTCTGCCAAAGTACTCAAAGTTTTCAAAGGGATCAATCGACTCTTTGGCAGTACTTGTAGTCGACCAATTTCCTCTCCTGCCGAACCACATAACTTGCGAGGGAAATATGGACAGCTAGGAATCTCTCCACAAGGAAAGCACGACAGAGACTCTCGGAGAACTTTCTATGAGAACCTATCAGCACGTTGAGTCATCCGTTTGGAAATATTTAAACTTGTGCCGTCAGAAGTACAATCACTTTAAGCAGCGGCATTTCCATACCTTCTTCGTTTGACGTCTATATCCTTTCCCTCTCTAAGAGAGAAGCGCCACTGCTGCTGGCGGCTATTTCGGGAACCTTCAAAGGGATCGTAATTGTTTCCGGACTCACCGAGCGGTCCTTTTGAGCAAAGCTCCTTATCAGCGAGATCGAAGATCCAGAAGACGAAGGATCGGATCCTGACGTAGGCATGGCGTTCTATGAGATGAAGGAATCCTCTAGTGCTCCTAACTAATATCAATGACAATATGTTAGGCATATGACCTTCATACGCGAGCTAACTTCCATAAAGAATAACCAGTTTACAGCATCTTCCGAATACCTCGTTTCTCATTTATAACTTCATAAATTAAAGGTATTCTCGATGAAAATTATCAACCCTCATATTTAAATAATTGCTGCATGATTTCTGTTCCTTCTACGTATTCGATTGAATTTCTTGTATGGACGTTTATCATTCTGATTTGAGCTTCATTTCATCTCTTAGTATTATATCAATGTAAATAGACAGAGTAAGAATCGAGACAAAATTCTCGTAGAAATAAGTGATTCCACATAAAAATGCTGAAATTAATAATGTTGATTATTAAGGGCTTAACTCCGGTATATTCTAACAAGACAAACCCAAATAATAAATTGAAGATACTTGTTTATTCAACAGATTTATCTTCTGTGTTGAAAATAAATAGTTCGATGCAGTCTGTCTATGTCTATGTAAGAAGCCTGCAAGCCGCCTTTCGGCGTTTGGCAGGGGGTGCAAGCACCTTGACTCTATTTTCCTAAACGGTTGCTTTCGCGTATACTTCGCCGGAAAATGAATTTTTGAAACGATTCCTTCTAGCATCTATTTCCCTAATCTTTCTGGCAATATCAGAACGGCCCATATAACAGAAGGGTCGTATTATATCAGTTACATCATCTGAGAACGTAATTTCTCTGAACTTATTCAATAAATTTATCCTTTGAATTTTTCTTCTATCTTCTAATGATTCCCATCCCGCTTCCTGTAACATCTGAGTGACACTCGCCGTTTTATCGTAGCAATTCTTTACAAATCTTATCGCCTTTTGTAGTACTTTTTCTAAATCCCGGATATGACATTTCTCGGCGGGGTCCCATACACTACATGCATACTCAAGGTGAGGCCTAACTAACGCTAAGTAACATCGCTCGCGAACTTTTTCTTCGCTCCTACCGACTATTCTTTAAACAAAGCCGATTCTTAAGTGCTTTTCCACATATATTTCGGATGTGGGCACTCCATGATAGATTATTCGTGATAGTTACTCCAAGATACTTTACCGATTCTTCTGTCATTAGGTTTACCCCTCGGAGGCTATAAGAATAATCATTTGTTATAGATTTACTTTCGAAGAAGTTAACTACCGAACACTCTTCTACATTAAGCTCTAATTGCCAATCATCGCACCAGTTCATAATTCTATCTAAGTCGTTCGAAAGGGTTAATCTATCCTCTGAACTAACTATTTCCCTGTAAATGACTGTGTCAACTGCGAATATCCTAACGTTGCTTTCAATATGATTGCTGAGGTCGTTGATGTATACTAAAAATAACAACGGTCCAATTACACTGCCCTGAGGGACGCCCGAGGTCACCTTAACCAAGTTGGAACTAATACCATCGAGTACTACTCGTTGCTCTCTATCGCTGAGAAAGTCTTTTACCAGTTAATAACTTCTGCATTGATACCCGCAATCTGAACTAAAACCTGGAGGTAAAGATTAGGATGATGATAACATTAATTATGTCAACTAAATTTCGAGAACGACGCTAAAATTACATTTTTTAATAACAGACTCATCGATACTATCGTCACTGACATCACAATGTTATTTTGAGCTTAAAATCAGATAAAGGGAGATATTTTGTAAATAGGGAGACAGTGTTCACGGATTGTGCTAATCCACTTCCAACACTTTAAATTGTAATAAATGTATAAATATGATTGGAGTTACGGACCCCCGGACAGTCAAGAGGGTGTCCTATTTGGTGAAAATGGTGTCTTGCTCGATTCGCGGAGGAAACTCATTTGCGCAAAATGGCCTCAACTCCCAAAATACTTGCTAATACTGGTATTCATATTAGCAACATTACAGTCCTCTCTTGGAATAGAAAATCTGACAATGTAATGGGAAAATCAATGTTGTAGAGACGATATTGTGCAAGAAGGTTGTCCGAAATATTTACCGTTTTTCCAAAATCAAATAGGAGCTTCAGACTGTTTTTATAGTTTCATGTCTTCAATTAGAAAATGATAATATATGTCTTGCCATCGTAAGATAAATTTTCAGGTTCTTGAGATTTTTTGCAACCTTCTTCGTCCTATTGATCAAAGCTGCTTATATATCACAGATACGATGTTGATATTTGACATACTTATCAATAACTTATTTTTAACATTGAGTGAGCTAATCCAACCCGGAAGGTAACAAAACTTTCATTCATTGTTATATTTTCATACGATTACTCAGAATGGATGACTCGAACCGGTCGAGAACTTAACAAGCAAGTTTATGAGCATAAACATGCATAAAGGATAACTATTTCTTTCAGAGTTAGCCATATTAAAATTTCCTTTCGACATGTGCGAATTGCTCAAAATTCCGCGGCTAAGTTAGAGCGAGGCATCGTCGCAAATCAGTCCCCAATTCCCATTCGCCTCGAAGGCATCCCCGAAACACCGTTATCATCGCTTCGCGCCGAGCAGACATCGACGGATAAAAGACAAAAGAGGTCGAATCCGCGCATCCAGAGAGGCTGGAGTAGGTCAGGAGCGTATCCCATGCAAAATATAAGGCTTAAATTTACTATTTACTCTGCACCAGAGGCCCTATTCTCCGCGTTTCTGCGGCACAATGGTTAGGGCACGCACACGAGTTGTTTGCGTGAGCGCCGCATCGTCCCTCGTGGCGCCACTCGCTCCAACATCTATTATCCCGCGCCCATATCGGATACGATTCGCTCTTCTTTATCTTAGCGAGTGGAGAGATTTTGTTTCGCGAAAGAGCTATTTTTTGCAAGAACACTATCGACCAATCCAATCCATTTCCCTCTTTTTACGTGCTTTTTCGAGAATAAATCATTTCTTTACAACTCACCCGCCTGCGAACTTCAGGCATGATTTGAGGCGATATTGTGTCGAGTGATTGATTTGATCTCAACCGAGCTCAGAAGCCGCCTGCAACACAATCTCGTGGAACTGAATAGAGTTCACGCGAATAGCGGATCGACGGGAGAATTTCATGAAGAGTTTACCGTTGGGGATGGCTTTTGTGATCCCAGAACTCAAGTCTCTAAGATTGTGAACGACTTATTGGAGGAAGTAATATCATACATTCTTCAATAACTATGGATTGATTAATAATCATTTATGTTAGAGTCGTCCTCGCTTACTCCAGGGCAGGCAGAGTTAGCGGAAGTGAATGGAAATTAAAACATCGTTATTAGTACGAAAATTCTCAAAGTTCGTATGGAGATGAGGAAAGTAGAGACAAAGAGAAAATAAAAAGAACGGTGTAAAATATAACAATAGAAGAACACACTAATATTGAAGGAATGTTGGCTAAATGTGGGTGATTTGGGATCATAAGAAACTAAACTAGCTTTTAGAGCATAACTGGATGTAGTTATATCAAATCATATAAATCATAATCATATCAAATCTGGTGTTATTTGGTGGAATTTATCCATGATTCCTTCCAATAAGACTACACCCACTCAAAAATACATATTTTAGAAAAAAAACGAACGCTTCAGCCTCATCAGTGGGTAACCTGAAGACATGCATGGCAGTATATACTACATAGAATCGCAGAACAGAAGAGCAAGTTGCCCATATTCCTCTCCTCCCCCACTTACCACTTCACTAATTATTTATAAATTCTGCTCTCCTACTTCTGTTTACCTGATAATTCGGTAGAACCCTCCATACTGATCTCCTTTTCTTAGATATGTATTTTGCGTGAATGAAGTTATATTTCGTTTCTTATTTGAACGAATCATGAGGGGATGTATGGAAGGATATATATAGCCTATGGGAAAAGTTCCCTATTTAGGCTTTGGCTCAGCCAAGAGGCATTTTCAGTGGATAATGCGTGGTTAGCGCATCGACATCCCTCGCAAACGCATTGGCTTACCAGAACGCACAGTCTAATTAGCAACCCAATTTTTTCACAATTGGGAGAACAATGAGCTCCGTAGAGAATCAAGCCCGGAATCGTTTTCTCAAGGGGCAAAAGCGTAACCTATTAAACGATATGAACCTATAACGATATTAAAAGACCATGAAAGTACGTACAAATGTGCTAAAACGAAGAAGTCAGAAATGATTGCAAATCTGAATAAAAGGAAGTTAGATCTTTTTCCTAGATAAATTGAGTAGGAAATGTACATGCTTGTATATTCGTATGCAAAGGTAATAACTGAGAAAATTTAAGGATAACTATCATATTTATAATTTTTCAAATGACGTTCGGAGAATGAAAACGAAAGCTATATATTAAAAACCTGATATATTTCGATGTATATTTTTACGCTTATTGAAGCACAGAAACAAGGAAATCAGTTTAACCTACCAAATTAGCTCATTATGCGCGAGAACCGAATTTCCGTAATACGCATATCACAAGACAGAAAATTAGGAAATTGATGGATACATTCCATACTGCATTTAAAAGATTTAAAAAACACTTTTGTTGGAAATACTCGGAAGGTTTAATTGATGTATTTAAATTTGCCTCCTTAGAAGGGTTACGAGATATTTGAATTCTTAAGACGACTCGAAACACGGTATTCACTACGCCTCAGTATCAACTTCACTAAGCAGCAACGAAATTCTCAAACCCAAGTCGTTGAATTAAGGTATTAACATTGTGCTTCGGGTACATCTGCGTTACGTTTATTTTCGTAATGAAAACCTACCGTGATATCGAGGTCGATTGAGAAGACTCTATAAAAAAACTAAAAAATGGAATCAGAATACTTCGTTCTCCACAGCACTCCATTTCTGAACAGATTAAAAGAAAACTTCACGATGTTTGCTATGATTTTTATTCATTAAGTGGGTTAAGGTAATCCAAGAATATTTGCATCTAAAAATGTGTAGCCTAAAAAGAAACCTCCATATCCCTGCTTATGATTTTTTAAGTATTTTTTCCTATCTAGGTTAAGTAGTACTAATACTTTGGTTGTCAATTCCGAATTTCTGGGAAAGTCTACAGCGTACAAACCTACTAATGGCTTGGTCCTCCTTGGAGTTGAAATTTTGGTTCCTATAAATAAATGTCTATTATAAATTGCGGACATTGCTTATTTTACATCTATACGTGCTTGTCATTGTTTAAAATGCGTATTTTTTCCGTAAAATTTTCCTCCAAATACCTGTGTCATATGATCAAATTCCACTAAATACGAGAAAGAAATGGCTTAGTAATGTTACTACTAAGAATCAACATAATTAAATAACGCGTACATCTGAAATTTTTGACTAGAAAGTATAACTTAATGTTCAAATATATTGAATAAAATTCGTTAATGAAGAAGACTATATACATGACTTAAATCAATTGAATTTATTTAGATAGCGTTGCATTTTGGTGTAACCACGTGGCAACGGTACAAAATGATTCATTATGATAGAAATCAAACTTCCATTACTTACAGGAGGCTTGATGGAGATTTTTAAATTATCCAGGTCATATAGTATAAGGTTTGAGCATAATTCACAGTAGTGTTTATATAAATAAATATGTTTTTATGTTCAAATACACTAATTACATGTCTTCATAATGGATGATTTCGTTGTGTATTTTTATATATTCTCATCAACAAATAATCTATTTAAATATAACTGCAATGGTACTTATATATAGACAGATATAGCCAAAGTTACAGTAGTTAATTCTTAAATAGCTGTCAGTTAAATCGTGGCTAATTATTAGGGAGGATTAGTGACAGCTTCTGAAACTGTTTCACTCTGAAAAGCCATTTCGGCGTGGGAGTTTACGTATTCCACTTTGAATTTATATTACTTTTCTTGCCGCAACTGCTCCTTAAAGTAAGAGCTAACTTGCGCATACGTAAATTCCGGGAAACCTCTTTCTCCATTACGGACATAAACTCCAAGGAGCGCCACCGCCTCGTAATTCGTTGCTTCGTGCGCCGCCACTCGATTCCGAATCCCTCGAAAGAGACGCCTGCGGAAGTCAAGACTGTCTTAATACCTATCCTTTGAGACAAGTTTCGTTGCATTATATGGAAAATTCAGTCGTTCCGCTTAGGCGTTTCCAAACTTCATCCACCTGATACCGCTTAAACGTCCTCCTCCGCGTTTGCTTTTCACTCCTAAAAACATCGCCTCAACACCATAATATTCACGCACGCCACGAAAACACCTCGCTCGATTTTAAAATGTACATACAAAGAACTTCATATCGAGCTCAACAAAGACTTAGGAGTCTCTCTTTTTAAGTTATCCAGAAACATATCATGAGTATACGATATCTACAACATATTAAAAACTGAGAAAATTTAAAAATATACATATAATATAAAATTACAGGTATAATTTAAAAGAAAAATATGTACCTTAAATAAAGATTTTTTTAAATATAATGATAAGTTGGTATAAATTATAACTAACCGCGTTAGCTTATCGAAATTAAAATCATAAAAAAACGTAGGAAATCGTGTGAAGGAATGTAAAGTTTAACATGAAGGCTTTCGCTGTCCTTATAATCCATGGCGGCTTTTTTCGGGAACACTGCGTTGGTGGTTGATCTGGCGACGACGTTTCGCCAGCGATGCTGCTGACATCTTCAGGTCGGAAGTGACGAATTATACTCAATCGGAATTATAGAAAAAGCTCTTTTCCATAGTTTATAACTGATAAATTAATATAAGGAAGAATCATACTATATTAAACATTCTTCTACGGTGGCTTCTCCAGGGTTTGTACGTTTCTAGTATTTATTTATTTTAGTATTCTAGAATTAAGCATGGGACAGATTCAGCTACTACTTACGTTACTATGTATGCCTTATTAACATCTCATGGCAAGTTTGTTCAGTGCCGATGGTGTGATATCTCTGTGTAGCTATTGATCTGTTTGTATATATTTAATTAATGTTAATATAGATTTTTGTAATGTAAATATTTTTAATATAAGAAATGTCTACGAGAGGAATTTGGAGCGGTTTTCCTCACGTCTTCGTGGGAATGCTGCACAGACATGATTATTATTTTCTCAAGTTTCCCTTAACCCTTGCGAACTGATACACAGACAAAATTGCAACGTTTTATTATAAATAAACAATTAAATATAGCAGCGTTTGCCATGAATGAAAAGGAAGCTAATATTACTTTAAACAGAGGAGGATATAGTAGTTTCTTTCAGTTCAAACTGCAATCGACCCCGAGTACATTAGCCCATCACCCCTAAACAGCAACTGCCCCTAACTCATCTCCCCAGTGCACCTCTTTCCATCAGCCTCACTCGCATCTCCCGAGACTCCGTGTCTTTCCGCTTCAAGAGATCCATTCCTAATTTCGGATCCTCCTTCAGTGGTTTGCATTCCCTGCAGACGGACAAAAAGAGAGCGCAGAAAAGCAGTATTGAATTAATAGGACGACTACACTACGAGAGACCACCCATTTCTCTCTCCCAATCTTAAAGTCTGATTCCCGAGTCCGTATAATTTAGCCATTGAGGAAGGCGTCGCCTAATTTTGAGTCCGACTCTATCCGTCCCACATCCATCTGTTCATTGCAATACCAAAGTGTCTTCACATGCACGATTAATACCCATGAGTCACACAAAATTGTTAAAACCTTCGTATGTGCGAAAATAAAGGGGAAAAGATAGATGTCTAAGGTGGAGTAAAAAGAAGGAATATACCGCAAGATACCTTAGCTCACCCAGAAAAACACGCCTTAGTTGAAATGCCTCACGGAAAGATTTCGGTAAAAATATTGTAAAATCTACATAGAGATTTTAGTGGATAAAATATTTATTGTGAGGCAAATGGAAGTTAAAATAATCATGTTCATCAAGGATATAGGAACAAAAATGGATAATTCTATATTAAAGAACAAGGAAATAAATGCAAAACCCAATGAAATCAATCAATTTGTCCGATTTATTAAAACAAAAAATAAAAATTCTACGATAGTTAGAAGGTTAATTTGGAATCTTGTATCATTTAAAAACAAGGTAGATCGGATTTGAGAGGAAAATGACAACGAAACAGACCGTGTATAGCCAGAAAAATAATGACCGTTACGTAATTTAAATTAACGAATTTGAACAAATGTTATGTATTCGTAATATAATGTATCACCAGTTGTTGGAAAAAGAAAATAAAACAAGTATGATTTTATTAGTAATCTGACGATACTTTAAAAATCAATCATTATCATCATTATACGATACATAATCCTTATTTCCTGAGAAGGGTTCAAATTTTATATTGTCTATTGTAAATGGTAAATTGAGAAGCAATGACCATATTTGCTTGATTTTATAAAGGCAAGGAAGAGAATTTACCTTTTCATATAAAATTTTTCTACGATATGAAAACAGTAAAACTGTATAGCTAAATTTTTTCCAATTCAACGTTTTCGATAATACTTGTTTTAAATAAAAATAATAAAGAATGCTTAACACATCATGGTCTCGTAAACATTAAAAAAATCATAACTGAAAGAAAACTGCTAAAAGAATCACGCAATATCTCTATTCTATAAAACATCTCGAGTTGCGATAATAATAAAACAACTCTGACCTTTTTGCCTCTTAAATCGTAAAATAATTATTCTATTATCTTAATTTCCGCGTAATAATTTACGGTGCTAGAATTTTACGTATATTTCCATTTCATATCTTCATTTCGTTTTTACTCGCCGCCGTTTAAACTCAATAAAACGTACAGCAATAACATACTCGAGATACGGGAAATTTCTACACGAACGATAGCTCCGGCCGTATTTCTTTCAACATTTGAATGCAACCTCCTGATTTGGCTCCATTATCCTGGAATTATGACTGCATTTTCATTGTTTCCTCCTTTTCCATTTACCGTATCTTACTTAACTTGGTGGAATGGGAGTTGCTACCACAGTACTTTCAATTTATGAGGCGGTCTTATTATTTTGCGTTTCTCCGCAGTTTTTACGGTTGTTTGGTCCGCTTTAAATGAGCGAATAATGGCTGTTAATGGTCGGCGAAGGAAAACAAAATTAAAATATCCTTCTAGCTCACCGTAGACCCCTATAATCTCACTGAAAAACACCTCCATTTCTCTGATAGATACTAACTTTCACGAATACATTGAAAAGAATCCGATCGAGACGAAGTTAAAGAGAAGAAATGTATCTCTTCTTTGAGATTGCAACTCCTTTAAGTACTCTAAAAATTCATCACGAATCAAAGAAATTACTCACGCAAAATACCGTTCGATATTCTCTTATCTGTCTGATCAACTGTCTGCAGAGTTTCAGCCAACATTCGAAAAATATTTTTCCGTTTCACAGGAAAGTTAAAATGTAGTTTTCAGTACTCAATGTGTTTCTTCGAGGAAAGCCATAAAAGATATTATGTAAATAACTAGCCGACTTCTACTGATTTTATTATACGTTTTTTACCCAAATTTCACATATTTTTCACATTTACCTAAACTCTCCCCTGCTTTCCTATTTTTTGTAAACATTGAAGAATGGGTAAATACATTTTCCTGGTGGAGCTAGCTTGTTAGCAAAGCATTACGCTACAGCAAAATCTGTGAAAGTGTACAAGTAATTTACATAATTGTCTACATCTACATCTACATTAATACCCTACAAGCCGCCTTTCGGCGTGTGGCAGGGGGTGCAAACACCAGTTGAATCTAAACTACTTTCTTATTCGGTTATTGTCGCGTATCGTTCGCGGAAAGAATGAATTTTTAAAACGATTCGTCCTAGCATCTATTTTTCTTGACTTACGTTCATTATCGGATCGACCGAGGTAGCAGGGGGGTAACATGATATCGACTGTATCTTCCGAAAACGTAGTTTCCCTGAATTTATTAAGCAATCGCAGCCTATCTTCCAATCTTCTTTCTTTCAAGGATTCCCAACCTACGTCTAAGAGCGTTTTTGTAACGCTTGCTTTTTTTATCGTAGCATTTCTTAACAAAACGAACCGCTTTACGCTGCACTTTCTCGGGTTCGCGAGTACACGTTTCATCCGCCGGATCCCATATACTTGCCGCATATTCCAGAAGGGGTCTGACCAAGGTAAAATAACATCGCTCTCTCACCTTATCGTCGCATTTACCGACAATACGCTTTACAAAGCCAAGCCTTTGACTTGCTTTGCCGCAGATTTTTCGAATATGCGTGCTCCAATTTAAGTTATTAGTAATGTTGATCCCGAGATATTCAACTGTATCTACTACTTTGATACTAATTCCATTAATTTTGTACGGGTGATTTGGACGCAATTTTTTCTTTTCGAAGACATTAACTACGGAGCATTTACCTACGTTAATATCTAATTCCCATTTTTCGCACCACCATTGGATGAGGACCAAATCATTTGAGAGAGATGTCCGGTCTTCCTCGTTTGTTATTTCCCTATATATAACCGAGTCATCCGCAAATATCCTCACATTGCTAACTATCTCGTCACTCAAGTCATTGATATAAATAAGGAAAAGAAGAGGTCCAATTGCACTGCCTTGAGGTACGCCAGTGGTAACTTTGACTCTATTTGAACTAACGCCATTCAGTACAACTTAATGAAATATATTATAAATAGTTTTCAAACCATATCTGAACTCAACGTAGCGATGCCGAACCCTTATGTAGACAATTACTGTTTTCTTATAATCAAGTATCATTTCGTGAGTCTCGCAATACTAGGAAAGGTCATTTCCCCACTATCTCTACACATATCGACACTAATAATCCACTATATATTTCAATATGTTTTGGCTTGGTCAACACCTAGCTTTTCTAACTTTGGTTTTCCTTAAATATGAGAGACGCATTAAAACTAGATTATTTCGAAGTCAAATAAATCGGAAATAGTCAATTCAATATATATATAATATCGAATTTACTACAAAATTATTGATTAATCCTATATTCCGTTCTTATAAATGTGAACCGCCATAAATACAAAATCATGTTTATAATATTATAAAAATACTTTAGCCTCCTCTTTCATTCACCTCCTTATTTAATAAAAGCGACCGATAATATCCCCTTAGGCATTCACATGCATTATCATTGAACTGAATCTTCTTTACGTATCGTTAAATATAGGATTCTCGTATCCGAATCAGTGACTCAATTCATCTTCGGAGATTTTTCATCGGAACCTTTTGAAGAGCAATTTTCCACCGCTGTTGATAGATTCCTTCGATAGATGCTGGAGCTGCAAAAAGCGGATTGAGTATGATCTCTGATGAGTTCAACGACAATCCACTTTCCAGCCTTGTTCGTATGAAAAGGTGGAACGAATCTGAACGAAAAAATGGCGGATGCGTCATACAAAGTAACTGTTGCCGACAGAGAAGAGGTTCCCATAAAGAAGTCTCATCTCAAATTTCCTCGCTTCTGTTGCTGCTCTTCTTTGCTCGTTTATTGCACACCGTCGTCATTCCAATACAAACTATCCACACTAAAAGCGACTTAAATATCGCTTGTATCGGATATGTTTCAGTGGATATTTGATTTTAGTTTTGTGTCGAACTTTTAATGAAATTTCGTATTTAGACTGATGGATAATTCTTTATTTTAAATATTCAAATTCAATAGTTTGTATCACAATAACTATATTAGATTTTATAAACTAACTGTCATCAAATAAGATATCTACCACCAAATTTAGATTTCAGATATTATAAATTCATTTGAAATTATCAATTTATTAAATAAGTTAGATTGCAGTATCTATGATATCCACGTATTAAGATAATTGATATAATTATAATAGGAGTTTTAATATGTATTTATAAAGAGGTTTATATACGAATTAAATCATCTGAAATTACGAGTTTCTCATTGTATTCATAAAAAACAATTTCCGAACCCCTGAAATTCAAATTTGATAGGTTTTCTTTGAATTGGTAAAATTGTTTTGATCCATCCTTGTAATTGCCGAAATTTTTCACTTTTTCAAGAATTCACAATCACTCTTCCGCAAAAATTATAAAATATCACTGTGAAATCGAATTTCCCATTTTTTGTGGTGAGTTCATCTCGCGTAATCTTATCTGAACCTCTTCAACCTCATAGAAATTTCCTAGTTTATTAGCGCTCCACCTTGTGTTATTTAGTTCCATTTCAGGATCTCTACACGTCTTGCATATCATATCTTCATATTTTTCGCCTGGATACCATTTCCTTTCGCTTTTGATCCTTCATTGTTAGTCCATTCCCCATAGCACCTTCATTCCCCATTCTCTTTCCCTTAACCTCTCCTCATCTTCCCCACAGGCACCGTGAGAAGCGGAAGGTTCCCATTTCAAGGGCTTTCGTTGCAAAAACGCAGCTTAAAAGCGCGAGATGAACTAAGATTGATCTCTCCAAGAAGAGAAGGCGGACGAAAAAGCGCCGATATCTCCATTATACGGAAGAGGCGGAATGCTGAGGAGAAATAAAAGAATCGCGAAATGCCTTTATCGTGTTCATCGTCCCGAATAGTTTCCGCGTTCCCTTCCCGGCATGCCTCTCGAGAGACATCTCCCTCGTGTATTCCATCCGCTCCTTCCGAATTATTTTTTCTCGGCCACCTATCGCCGCAGTGATTTCCTTGCCAATTGAATTCCCAGATCGGGTGACGGTGCAGAAGTTCGGGAAATTAAGAAAGTTCTTAACCATGGAAGTGCTTTTTGATCTGGGAGCTGGTGGTGGTCTCAAGTACTAACAATACCATACTAACTAGTGGTAAAATTCGGTTGGCCTTAACCTTACTGCAAAGTAAGCGGGCTCAGGTTAATTTGCACCATGGGTTTTTGAAAAGAAGATTAAGTTTCTTGAAGTAAAACTTATGGTTACATATCATCTCATACCATTATTTCGATGGTATTTTATTAATAATTCTAACAATTTTGGGAATTTGCGACGCTATTTAAAGTTAAAGTAGCGCTTATGATCATTATCCAATGTTCATGAAATATGGGAAATAAAGCTCCTCGGTCTCAAAATGAAATAACAAGGAAAGAACGTGAAATAATATATTTAAAAGTCACTTCTTACTATGAAATCGATAGTAAAACTTTGCGATCAAAATAAAAACTCCACATTCGTACCCTGACATGGAAGCACTACCATATGGATGATTTATTATTATCAAATACTGTAAGTATTACTCAACAATCACTGAGTTTAAATTCGTAAGTTATCTAAGAAAAGTAAACGGATACAAACTTATTTAATTCTTATCAGAGAATGACAACGTAATAATCAGATGAAGGAATTGGATAATTAAACTCCCTATGGTGCTGCAGAAAATAAATCGTATCAATTTAATCACTTAAATATTTCTGTATGTTTATTTTTACGCAGATACACAACATGTGGTTGGTTGCACATACCTTGTAAATTTACCTCATAATCGATTAATTAAGCATAATTATTGTGGAAGAAATGAATTCCAGAAGCAAATAATTTTATTATCAATTTCTCTTATATTCACTGCAGTTTCAGAAGAGCCTACGTTACTGAGAGAGATGATATAAGCATCATCTTGAACGTACTATTTCTGAATATATTAAGTGAAGTTAGTATTTATCTAAGGTATCTAAGAATATACTGTCTAAAAATTCTCCTTCTACTGGCTTCAGCTTCTCGGTAACACTAACGGTTTCAATTCATAGCAGTGAGATAGTAAATTAATAAACACGGGTAAAAGTACATTAAATCTATTCAGTGTTGAGGGAAAATGGAAAAAAAGGTTCTGACAAGTTTTCAAGTCATTTTTGTTTCTCGAAAGCATATTTTAAATTATTTATGTTTGAAAATACCGTTGGTTAGCTAAATTAACTGACAGGTCTGCGTGCATATTTTAAATTTAGTTACATTATTTTCCTAATGCATTTGTTGGAATATATGCTAACACATTGCTCTTACTTCTTCTGAATTTCCTTCAGACACCACTTTCATCATGCACTCTTCTCTTAAATGCTGACATAAGCAATTGAGTTTCCCCTTCGTAACGTCCCTACCGGTTTCATTGGTTCTAAAGTTCTTTGTAACCCCTTTAACCACCATTATATATGAGCAGCATGGGGTGTTCCAGATTGAAATCCCCTACAATTACATCGGTTATAGCCATCTACGGCACGACACTTTATACAAATACGGACACATAACCACAAATTAAATTAAATACGACTGAATGACCGTAACATCAAGCTCCAACAACACATATCCTGTGATGTGAGTTAAATTATATGAAAATCTGAAGACTTAAAAATTAAATAAAATACTGTGAGCACGAAAAAACGGGCACTTACAACACCAAAATTGTTTTAAACGATTTTTCGAGTCTTTCTGTAAACTTCTCCAGTTGAAAGTGTGTACACTTAGGAAGATAGACTCTTGAGCCCATGAGAAATCAAAAATGCCTTTTCGCATAACGAAGGAAAGAGAAAGCTCATATCCGAGAAGGGAAGTGCGTGCAACGAAAATATTAAAGAGGAAGAAGGAAAGACGCGGATTTGGGAATGACGAATCGAGATAGGATGATCTGGCTTAAGAGAGTTGGCTTAGCCTTTCCCTTTTAAAAAGAATCTTTAAAAGGTCTATCCGTCTAAAATCCTCCTTACTATTCGATTATCTTTTTGGTTTCCTAAATCCTCGCCACTCATTTTTAATCACCCTTAAGCTAAGATTACCGCTGTCGTAAACCAATTCCCTTCTTTGCGCGGATTTCTCGAAACATTCTGAAACGCGTCGTCACTTTATCGAGTTAATCACCGTAAGGAAAAGACTTTTTGCTTTCGATGGGAGCAAAACACACCAATCTCCCTCCTTAGTCCATGTCAGTGATCCCCTAAGTACTTAAGGCTATCCTGTTCTCCTCAGCATCCCTCTATTTTACCTCTTTCTCGTCGAATTAATGGAGTACAATCGGCAGAGAACTCAGAAATACGCAACAATGCTGTTGCGTAGCTACCAAATCATACTTTCTTCATTTTACTTCGAGCATCTCGACGTAGCGGTTCTTCATTGCGTTACAGGTATAATTGAAGTGAAAAAATGCATGCCAAGTGGAAATTTTCCTTTTTTATGTGATATCACTATAGTACATAGTATTTGGAAGGTTTTGGTTCATACTTTTGATGTCCTTGATGACTCTATTTGGATATTTCAGAAATTTCAGGTAAGCTATGATCAAAGATTTTCTGTGGCAGTGCTTTCCAACTGGTGTGCAGTGGGTAATATCTAACCCTGCAGTTCAGCAACTGATTACGTATTAAATTTGAAGCAATAATCTTCGTTTAAGAGGAAATCTTAATGGTGAAATTGAAGTATTAAACTCCACTGTCGGTTTAACTTGGTTTTCATTTTTAATTTACACTGAAACTTGAAAACCAATGATTTCCAGGGAATTTTTAATTATTATAAAATTATTTTGTTGAAAGGCACAGCTCTATGACGTGACTGATACTATTGTAATACCTACTATTCCGTCAGGATATTGATTTCCGTCATCTAACCTATGCTATAGTTAAAACATTTTATTAATATGTTATTCCCATCCCTTAGTCGATCTAATTCCCAGCGTTTATTAATGATTAAGCTTCGAATCTATTATAAATGGACTTATGCATTAGATTAATGTAGAGATGTTTCTTCGCTTTCAGATGTGATACGAATAGGAAGAATTATATGAAAAAAGTAAATCCAGAAATTGAAGCAGTAAAAACGAAAATACTGAGGATTCCAAAGTCGGAGACCAGGATAACACGTAGTAGCACAGTGTACTCCATTTATAATTCGGAATGATTGCAGCTCAATATACCAAATCATCTAACTTCGCATTATGTTGTATAATTGCATGAAAAGTGTTTGGAGGAAGTTCTCTATAAATCATAGATAGATAGTCTCATATATGTTCTTTTTTGTGCAATCTTAGTTCTAAATAAAGTGTTCTATGAACTATTGTTAATAAAAATTCATTTCTGTACATTTGACAATTGCGTACCTAAGAAATTATCCCCAGCAACATCTTAAGATTATTATTTTAACAAATAAGCCAGAACATAATGTACCTCAATAGACGCATACATAAAAACTATGGGTGATCTTATTTGTGAAAATTTAATGGAAAAGGCGCCAAGGAGGGAAGTTTAAGGTATATGACTCTTACAAACGAGACTTGTACATGATTTTAGCTATCCGAAAAATTTCTAAGTTTCCTAAGGGAACAAAATAAAGCAGTAAATGAGAACTGCTGCAAGAATATAATCCGCGTACACTCGAGTATAAGCCTACGGTGGGAAATGTGGCAGCTACTGGTAAATATCAAAGTGAAGATTTAATATTTGGGCAATATATTATATTTTCTGTTTCTTTCTTGTTTCGTAATTAAATCGTTTTACCTCACGCTATATACAACATACGCTATACCTCACCTCACGGTTAATTGGAAGAGTAGCCTTCCTAGTATATAATTCACAGCCTCAGGAGTCCTCATTAGCCTTCCTAGGCTAAAATTCGCCCAAAATTAAGACGGCATTATTATTATTATTATTATTATTATATCATCTTCTAACGAATTTGCAATTGTTGATTTTTGAGCAGCCTTTGTTTACGCAATTAACAGTTGACTTTAGCTAATAATTTAGAAGTAAATCAGATATATTAAATGTATGTTTTAGCTAAATTCCTTTAACATCTCTAGATCACCACTTCAGTTTCATATAACATTATTGATTACTATTTAAAAACGATTTCATTAACGTTAACGTAATATAAATTTATTAATAAAATAAATCCATAAAGACCTTGCTCTTTAGTTCGCAGACAAAGACATAACTAGCGGCGCTGTAGTGAAATAATCCTGTTATTCATATGGTAGTAAGTAAATTAAATCGGTTCACCAACTGATACTTTGTCAATTAACTCCCATTGTATTTACCGTTAAATAATTCAATAAGATATAAATTAAACCGTGAATAATGAGATCATTCGACTTCTAACTGGAATCAAACGTGCGTTCGATCGTAAGAGAGGGGTTGCACGCTTTCCCTACTCGTTTCATTTCTCTTTCTCTGGATTGTGATCCATTCCTTTCCCCATAGTTCTCTTTTCCTTCTATTTTTCTCGCCTTCTTAAGAACGTCGTAATCCCAAACTTATGCGTTAAAATTTTCTCGCCTCTCCGAAGACCTCGTCTCCTCGTAACCCTCTGTAATCCTCGTGCGAGGGCCTCCTAATAATCTCCCAGCATCCCTCTTTTAAGCCCAATTTTCTTATCACGTCCATCATTTTCATGAGCCATTTAGAATTCTGCGCTTAAAATTTTCCTTATTCATAATCATTTATCGCACACGCGTGGAGTTATTCTATGCCTGGTGGACGTAATAAGAGTCATGATTTATGTTCTGAATGGGATCGCATTTAAAATCGTTAAATAGCGTAATAAGACCAGTCTCATTTTTACGTTAGTATAGCAGTTTGTGATAACTGTTCGAGGAGAAATTATTATTTGCTATACTACTACAGAGTGGTATGCCATTTAAATTAAGAAAAGGTGGTTTAAAAAGGAAAGATTCATTCCATCGCACAAGATATGTTAAGAAGTAATTTTACAATGCAATTTCAGCGTCTTGAAATTCTTATGTTAGTATTTACTTCAATAGAAATGTATAAATTTTGGGGTCAGCAGAGATAACTTTTAGGAAATGTTGTAGCAAAAATCTTCTGTGCCAATGACTTAGGTCATTTTTTTCCCTCAGTAAACATACATTTGCGTAAAAATATTCAAATAGCTAAACTAAGGGATAAAGGCTCTATAATTTAGATGATATTTGTTTTCAAGATACACATTAAAATTAATTTTACAGGAATTTAAAGACAATTATTTATTAAATTCATATATAAAGTTGAAAAACGTGTTATATAGAGAAAAACAGACTGCACGAAATAGCTCAGTTGAAGATATTAGAGTAATTGTATACTTCTTAAAAATTCTGAGTCCTCTTTGTTCTTTAATTCGAGGAGTACTGCATTCTTGCATATCTAATTACCTGTAGTAATCTGAAAATTCGTTTTTTAAGAATTGAGATACTGTAAAATATCAGCGCGATTACAACTAAATGCTTGTCATAATTCTAAGCAATCTGGTCTGAGTTGAAATGAGCCAAACGAAAGCTGTTTTTAAATAATTTGCTTACATTTAATCATAACTAAATACTGGTAAAATAAAGATGTTTCTTACTCTGGATTGCGAACTCCATCCTGACAATTTATGTAAGAACGCATAGAGAGAAATGAGTTGACAGGAATGGTCTTGAAGGCGGAATTGTCGGCAGAGTAAGTATGATTTTTTTATTAATTGCTCTCAACTGACACCTTTTGGGTATAAAAGGGGAAAAGTATGAATTTAAATGAAAATTTAGTCGCTGGGGAAGTTGTAAAGAAGGAGGGGATTGAAAGAATATACGCGGGGTTATGAAAGGGAGGGGAGGGGGTGGGCGGGGGAGTTGGAGAGAACAGTGGAAAGGGCAAAACAAAGGAAGGAAAAGAATTTGGATTTCGCGAGAGTCGTTATGCTGGCCTTTTCCACGGAGAGCAGCGAATGGACGTTGTTAGTGTCCGGCGTTTGCGGGTTCTGCATACGTCTGCGGCAAATAGTGAGTGTTGGGCAGGAGGTGCTCCTTCATAATTTGTGAAGGCAGTAAACACCTAGAGTGGGAATAACTCTGAACGAATGGAATTTAAAGGATGGCGTTCTTGACGAATTTTCAACTTCCATCTCTGAGTGAAAAAGTAGGACTGTCTACTCCGTAATTATTTGATTTAATGATCTCTTGCTATTGTATTAGATTATTAAATTTTCCCCTTCTTCAATTTATGTCACACGTTATTAACGAGGTATCGATTCCTCTGAAAGAAGTATTACAATCACTTCAGATAGAAACTCAGGGTTTCATGTTAATCACCTTTTACTGAGTATCTGAGGGTTTGACTAATTTTCTTACATAATGATAATTTTCAACCTTTTAAAGATAAGACTTAGGTACATAATATACTGTAATCTAACAGTATGTTATCCACCTAAGGCTCATCTTTAAAAGGGTGAAAATTATCATTATTTAATGGCAGAAGTAATAATATTAAGGAACTTTTCTACTTCTGTGTAGTCCAATTCTTTACTAAGATATCCCATTCTTGGTTTATAGCTACTACACCTGCATTATTTAGATATGTCTCCCATACTGATGACAACTAAGAGTTTTATTGTATGTTCTTCTAAGGTGTTGGAATAAGAATAGTTAACGTAAGTTGCGATTACAATAACATAGTAGTTGTTTCACATGAAACATCATATATCTGCAGTATATGCAATCCAAAGTAATTCTGCAGTAATACAGGTAATACATAGTAATTATTAACAGGTCAATGTCAGATCTTATTACCACTCTCATCATAATGCAGTTCATATCCCTCTTAAAAGACATACATTCACGAAGAACATTTTTTTTTGTACTTGGAATGTAACCTGTTACAATAATTTTTGTCTTTTTCCTTTTTAAGTAAATTTTACATTCTAACTATGCTTTAGGTAAATCTCTAATATCTGATAAAACTATGTAAATTATATTGCACTAATTTTTGTATTCAATATTTAGAGAAAAATATAATTATTCATTCATTCATGCTAATCATTCAGGTTTTATCAATTCAAATTACCAAATAATATAATCTCAAGTATATTTTCATTGCACTATACATCTTAATCAGTTGGCAATCTAAGGTGGCTGTGAGAAACTTTTCCTAATTTCTCCATGATTTTATGATTCTATCTCCGGCACTACTTTTGACGCATGGGGCTTAATCATCGATTTCATAATAATACCGTAAACGGATAAGAGATGAAAGATTAGAATCTAAGTGATCCTGCAATATCGAGATCTAATTCACGGAAAATCCACGCAACTAATTTCTAGCGTAGCAGAGAGATAAACCGATATAAGGAATTAAAGAAAGTAAAAATAATGAACCTTAAAGTACTGCAATGGAGATACTACAATTTAAACCGGTCTTCATCTAAAACATTTGATTGGAACTACACTACTATCAGTTTTCCGTCACTGTATATTTTATATTGAAAATAGATTGTCTTCTTACGTTATAAATGAATATACATTTTTACGTGAGATTTCTTAAAAATTATCGAAAGCGCCCTCTTCTAAGTCTTTGTCAGTTTTTTTCCAGCGTCGTGTATAAGAGGTACGAGTAAAAATATTTTTTACTTCCTTATTACATATTTCTAGAGGATAGTTTCGCTTCTTTGTTAGTATAAACTGATGCTACTCCTTATTTTCTCCTATTGCTTCAATGCGTCTTATAAAGTTGATGTTTAATCATATCGATTGCATTATAAGAATCTTTCTGTACGCAAAAACCCGTTATTACTGAAATATTTCTACAAATATAGTCTTTACTTTGCAAATAGATGATGAAATAACACATTGACCTAATGTATTAAATACTAAGAAATTCGATCTCGAATTTCTGACACTTTTTAAACATCTTCTTTTACGTTTCTGCTTTATCCCGCTTGTTTGGTGCCATTCTCTTCACCATCTATCTCTTTCCACTATGTTTACATTCCCTGTTCCCCTTTGCTTCCGTTCCATCCCATGCTCCGCACTCTCCCGAGTTTACGGATAAGTCCTTGGGCCGTCGGAGATAGAGGTGTAATCCCAGAGACAGATAGAGAGAGAGAGGGCGTGGGAGGAATTTAGTTGGAGAGTCCATGGAGAAAGCGCTCTGTTCCAAAGATAGCCACTCAGAAGGAAAGAGGAAATCCCCCTTTGTCCAGAAAAAGAGTATTCTCAACCACCTCATATGTTGCTCGCCAACCGGAACGTGAGAGACAAAATGCAAAGTGGACCGATTTTTTCTGTTACAGTTACGAATGGTTGAACCTTAAAGGATTCTGTACAGTAACTTGCGTACAATTTTTAATATTATGGAAGTTATGCAATATCAGAAACTCCGAAGTTGTTCCGTTTTCATCGACATGTTAATTCTTAATTGCTTCTAATAATTTTTGGGCGTTTTTCTTAATTATGTCTATTCATTAACTTGTAATTTAGCCGGTTACTTGACTTTATGCTGAACCTATAACTCGTGTTTCTACTAATTTATGCTCAAACTCAGGATTATGAATGCTTCTTATGTACTTGATTCTCTTCTATAAAAGGTATCACGTTCTAAATTGGATAATTTTTGTAAATTGATGAAATTGGGGTTTATTTGCAGCAGGACTCCAAACAGTACTTAGATTACAGCCATATTAATCACAAGATACACCCAGAAAGCGTCAGCAATGCAACGAAAAAAATATCTTCAAGACTCCCTTAGTAGACAAGTGTCTACGGTACGGATAATTACATACTCAAAGAATGCTACTGTGTAAGTTTCATGAGCATCGTAACTAATAGTATCATAATTGAGGATGAAGTACCTTTTATTGCAGCTTTTAAAATCCATGCTATATACACTTGAGAAGAAGATTACAACAGGCATCAATCCTTCTGTATCTGCCTATATCTTAAGCTTTAAAACCTATTAACCGATTTGGGAAATGGTATCTCACTTTAAAATAATGCTAAATTATAATCATGACATTTTAAAAATACGTTTTACCTTATAATTTCGATATGAAACACTTTAAAAATTCGTAAAAAAATCATAGCTTTATGCTAAGGGAAGCTATTTCTAATTTTTATTACAATTAATTATCAGTACCTCTCCAGTTGCTTCCTTTTGCGTTGGATAAGTTTCCCCACAAAAATATGTACGTATTTTATCTTTTTATATTTGATTCGTAAGTTCTTCGCTTCCGTAATATTTCGAGAATAAGAAGATGGTATCTCTCTGATTCAATGCCTATATTTTCTTTAATAGTTAAATTCAAAGCCACGTACGCGTATCTCATATCATAATGCAGGCCAAATTGAGTCTCACTGTCTCAGAAAGAAAATATGGCGTTTCAAATGGCATAAAACTCGCCTAGAGATTAGAAACTGCTATTTTTGTAATTCCTGCATTAGGACTTCTTCATATACACTGAATAAGGGAAGACAGATCATTATAAAATTTAAGTCGTTCACCAATAAAAATAGGAAAAATTTTGAAAGCAGCAGTTCTTTTAAAAGCATGTCAACTCTTCTCTATCAGCGATTGGGCTGCTACGCTACTGTCAGTGATTTACATATTGACTCCTTTGAGATAATGTCTCTCGAGTGATTCCACTTTAGTATACAGCGGACATTCAAAGCTTTTTCAATGATGCAACAAATCGGTTACTATCTATTATTCAAAGTCTTTTGACGTAAGATCTACGTTTTCGGGTCAATGGGATGCAGATGCATCGATCATTTACATGTATGAGTGAGTAAGCCAGTACAATATAGCAAGCTGGAGATAATTTTTTTATTTAAATTAAATCTTTTCTGCGTTAGCATAATTATCTGACTGTGTTGTTAAATAAAAATAAATACTTAAGATCCTTCATATATAAACTTAGTTTAAGGTGAACCGCTATCACAGAAACACACAAAACAAAGTAGGTCGATTTCTATCTCTTATTTTATTGGAATTAGAATTTTATAACCTTTGGTCTGGTTAATATATGACCGATCATTTAAGTTGAAAAAATAAAAATCTTTTACTCGCTTATAAAATACGTAAGAACTAAAATGACCTCGTTCGGATCGAAATTTGATGAAAGGTTCAGGAATTCTAAGAACATTCCTCACTTTTCCGTTACTGTTTTCTTGACAAATTATTTTCAATGTCGACATTGCTAGTTTTCTCACCATTAACATAACGTAATCCCTATCATGGGGAAGCATAGCCATGAGAAATCAAGGGACTTAGATGCTTAAATTTGTCAACTAAATTAGGAGCAATTATGAGTATTATATAACAATAGCCTATTGACTCCCAAAATGATTTTCTATTTTTGCACTTAGCAAAACAATATTAAACTACATGTGTTTAGTATACCTTGAACGAGTCACAGCTCCAAAGTAGGAATCAAGAATTATACCGTGCATCAAATTATTGCTTTTGTCTTAAACCATTTTCGGTACAAATTTTGAAAAAAAAAACAGTAAATTTATTTTTTCTAGTTAATGGCTCATAAAAGTTACATATTCAAACCGAAAATCTTTAATTCGTTCAAACGCAGTTAGAACCAAGATTTCTAACAATTCCAAATGGAATATTGTTATACTAAGTGAAAAATTAAAAAAGAATACTTTACAGGCTTCTTGAAACCTTAAGCATTCAGTGTTGAACGTTGAGAGAGTTTTAAAGTTTAATACTTGAAAATCGATACAACCTGACATTAACTTACAAGCATGAGAACAGCAATCTTGATCTATAGAGGAAAATAATTATTTTTCTGAACGGTGAGCCTTAAAACCCGTTGAAGGAATTAATATACTACAGTCTATTACCTTAAATGGAGTCATCGGGAGACATGAATAGGTGCTAGAATAAAAAAAGCACAGTGATTCCATTTGGACTCCCTGGACCGGAAAGGGTTAAAATATTGCCTCTCTGCATGTTTAATTTTGTTTCATAGCTCAATTATTACCAAAAATACTATTGTTGTTTCAAAACTGTGAAAAATCAGCAATGTCAGCCACAACCGCATAATGGAGCAACTTTTGAGGTAGTTTTTACTCATGAATTTGGCAATACATTGACTGTACATCTGCTAAATATTTTTCTCTTACAATTGTCTGCATTTCTCCCCCTTTACCCTTACGCATCCCCCTTCCATTGGCCCTTCCATAACCTCTTCCAAACTCATCCTTCCAAATCCTCACCTATCCCAATTAATCCGTTCCCATGCCTTCGCAATTGAACATCTCTCAATTCCTCCTCTATCTATTCTCTTAATCACAGCTAATCTCCTTCCCCTTTAATCCCCGTTCGCTCCATTTTATTCTTTCCCCTTTCTCTTTGCCATTTATCTCCACTCATTCCGACCTTCTCCCGTAACTTCTACCTATATCGCTTAAGCCTAATATGATTGTGACTCTTAAAAAATGTATGTGACCCTTTCGTTCACGTAACTCCTCGTAACACGTGACTCTTCCGCTAAAACTTGTGTTTTATAGGACGGTCTTACTTTTCGTTTCCTATTTTTGACGTATTTTTTTCTCTCAGTAACTTTCCATTTTCAAGGTAGCTGTTGCATCCTTTTCGCCTCGAGAGCTTTCCATTTAAATGAGGGGAAAAACGTTTCGGAAATGAAAATATTGTGAAACGGAGTCAAATTTCACTCCATAAGGTAGTTCCCACTGGTTCATTATTTGAATTTTGACGGGTTTTATTGCAAGTAACGATTCCCACTGCTTCCTATAAAAGTATGCTTAATATCTCTTATCTTTTCTCTAACAGTGTCCTATGGGTAGATTAGCTCTTAATAAAGTTCACGCAGATTTTCATGAATCCATTCGTAATCATTAGGTTCATCTTTCTACATCTTCATAATTTGATGAATCTCACGTAAATTTAGAATACGTTCTACGAATATAATAATCAAAAGTCAAGTAAAACTTTGATAAAATAAAAATTTTGCTTAGATAAACTTAAAGAAAAGGTAATAAATCAAGTAACAAAATTATTCCATTTTTATCCTTTCGAACAGGGTAAAATTGTGCTCTAAACACATTGAAGGCTAAACTTTGCAATTGGTATGGGCTTTAGATTTATTCGGATAAGCAATTTAGGATTAGAATTGTTTTTTCATATAATAGTCAAAAATTTAAAATATTTAAATATCAGCTAAATTTTAGTCTTAAAAAGTTTATTAGTAAGGTAATAAAGAAATGTCTCATAAATATCTTGGGCTATGTATTTCCAACACATATTGCTGTCCCAAAGAATAACTATCAGATATATTATTCTTTACATTGTATGTTTACCCAGGAATCATGAATTACTCTCTCTCAGACTCATCGAAAATATTTTCCCCTACATTTCTAATGATTGATCATCTCTTTCCAAACGGGAACATTTATTTGTTTCAACTTCAATTTTTTTTTTCATTGTTTGCACAATTTAGTGCTACTTTAATATCGATGCATGAAGTCAGACGATAAATGTAATTTATTAATCAGCTATCATTCCTTAGGGGGCGTCCATTAGTTACGTGAGGCGTTTAGGGGGGCGGGGGGGTTAAGCCGAATCTCACTCACTCTCACGTGGGGGAGAGGGAGGGTTCTCGCAAAGATGACGTAATTTTTTATCCGCAAGAAACAATGTAGAATTATGAGATAACTGGGTTCTATTATTTCATTGTGATTTAAGACTACGATCCCAGTAGTCTAAAATACTTGTCTCAACTAGTCCTAAATAATTAATTATATAAATTACGTTTTTATAATAAATCCAAGACAATGAAGCATATATTAACATATTTGCACTAAAGAGACGCATTTTGAACGATCTCACGTGAGATTAGAGGATGGGGGAGGGGGTTGAGCCAAATCTCACGATATCTCACTAGAGGGGAGGGAGGGGTCAAAAAATCGCAAAAATCACCTCACGTAACTAATGGATGCCCCCTGAAATACTCCCTCCTTTTATCTCCCTCACTCCGTTACGTAAAAAAATTTTGGATTGACAAACAAGGAATATTTCAGAATTCGGTTCCCAAATTCCATCAACCAGATATAAATCTTAAAATATTCTTTCAATGAGAACCTGTAAAAAATCCAAAACAAAATATAATATAGCATTAGCTCTTTTCAGTAACCCTCAATTTTACCTACTTCTGGCCGCATTCATGGAGTACTATCGGCCGAGAACTAAGGATACGCAACAATGCTGTTCCTTAGCAACAAAAGTATGCATTCTTCATTTCACTTCGAGCATCTCGCCGTAGCGGTTCTTCATTGTGTTTGAGGTCTAAATAAAGTGAAAAAATGACCACCAAAGAGGATTTTTTTCTTTTTTATGTAATATCACTATAGTCCATAGTATTTGAAAGGTTTTGGTTCATATTTTTGATGTCCTTGATGACTATTCTTGGAATTTGCAGAGATTTCAGGTAAGCTATGATCTAAGATACTCTATGACAGTGCTTTTTAACCGGTGTGCCGCAGGCTCGATATATTAGCTTGCAGTGCAGCATTTCAAAGTAAAATTCATTTATAATTCCGCTGTAATTTTTGACTGTAATTTGAAACATTATTTTTCGTTTAAGAGTAGATTTTAATGGTTAAATTGAAGTATCAAACTTCACTGTCGGTGTTAATTGATTTTCATTTTGAATTTGCACTGAAACTTGAAAACCAATGATTTTCAGAGACTTTTTAATCATTATGAAATTGTTCCGTTGAATCGCATTCCTCTATGACGTGAATGATACTATTGTATTGTTTACTATTCCGTCTTCACTTTGATTACCGTCATCTAACTTATGCAATAGCTACAAACATCGTATTAATATGTTATTCCCATCCCTTAGTCGATCTAATTCCCAGCGTTTATTAATGATTAAGCTTCGAATCTATTATAAATAGACTTCTACATTAGATAAATGTATTTATTTATTTATTTGACCCTTTATTGGCGAGGTTAGGCCCAAGTGGGCCTCTCTTCCACCTAACCTCGTATGTCGTCAGAAGATGAATAATTACAAATTAAATTAAAACAAAAAGACAGAGTAGAGTGTGGGGAAAAATCTTTGCAACTGAAGGTTGCTAAAGAAAAACCCACGTTGCGGGAAAACACCCACAGAGAAGGGGGGTGAATAAATGTAGAGATGTTTCTACGCCTTCAGATGTGATATGAAGAGGAAGAGTTATATAAAAGAAGTAAATCCAGAAATCGAAGCAGTAAAAACGAAAATACTGAGGATGCCAGAGTCGGAGACCAGGATAACACGTACAGTGTACTCCATTTATAATTCGGAATGATTGCAACTCGATATACCAAATCATCTAACCTCGCAAAATGTAGTATAATTGCTTGAAAACTGTTTCGAGGAATTTCTCTATAGATATTTGTCTCATATATGTTCTTTTTTGTGCAATCTTAGTTCTAAATAAAGTGTTCTACGAACTATTGTTAAGAAAAATTCATTTCTGTACATTTGACAATTGCGTACCTAAGAAATTATCCCCAGCAACAGCTTAAGATTATTATTTTAACAAATACGCCAGAACATATCCTTCCCTCCAAACACACACATACATAAACACAATGGGTGATCTAATTTGTCAAAATTTAATGGAATAGACGTCAAGAAAAGAATTTAATAGCGCATGAGTCTAAATAAAGAAAATTATGCATGATTTTAGCCCTCTGTAATATTCCTATTTTTACTGTACTGAGGAAGCACAAGGAGTTGCAAGGGAATCATACATGAAAGGAGACGAATTTTCCCAGCTGAAGTGTTGTTACTACTGAATCATGCTAAGGGTTGTTCTCTTAGAATAAGACCCAAAAATTACAGACCCACCATCTTTCTAGTAAACATCCTATTGCAAAGGATCTCACTACTCTTCCTAGTAATATTATTTTATGACTTTTGTCCCTCGTTGCCTCATTTTCTCTTTGGGCGAAAGAACCTGAAAACAACACCTCCTTATTTTCGGCGAAGGGTGATCCATTTTCACCACTCAAAGAGCACATTCCAAATTCGCACAGAAACAGGAAAAACAAGAAAGGGGCCGGTGTGGTTTGAAAAAGGGTACAGATGGTGGGAGATATCCTTCTAAATAGGGATGAATCCCATCTCCTTGTCCTACACTAGTTCCTACAGTGACCGACAGAGTCCGTTCGCAAAGGGATCCCATCCCTTCATTAGGTTGAGCTTGTAAACACTCCATCAGCCAGTCGCCCGAAAAAAAAGAGAATCAGAGATAACGCTTGGGGGTGAGCGTGAGTTTGAGTGACTCTCAATGTGAACCGTGCATTCTTCTTTGTGCTCCGCTTGGTTGTTGCTGTAATTGCTCCCTTCATTGGCCCTTTTAAAGGGAATGGAGCAAACCGAGGGTTGAACTCACGCCTTTCCATCACTTGCCTGAATGACATCTAACAGTCGAGTGACTTGAAATCACTCTTCCATAAATAGGAATGCTTCGTGATTTTTTGTGAGCCTGAAATGATAGCGGGACTGAATGATGAACACGTCCAATATAGAACGAACGAATGTATGTGCTATAGACAAGCAAATAAATGAGATTTTACCTTGAGTTAATTATTTTTCTTTTATAACTCGTATTTAAATAATATCTCAATGCAGCCTTTTAACTTCAAGTTTTTTTCAATGGTCGAAGTAAAGCAGAAAATAGTGAAATTCTTGCATGCAAACGGATGGAATGAGCTGGATATAGAGCATAGAATAAACTATTGTTTCCGCGGATCATCAGTGCATGAATTGTACGCTTCATCGGCATTTTCTGTGGTCATTTAAAAATATTCATGAACAAAAAAAAACTGATGAAAGCAGGGTTATGAGTCACAGCCGCTGAATATAAAGTATGCTGTAGTACAATATATGAAGCAGCAATGCGACTACAGTGAAATTATCACTGCTAAAAAGATCCGCAGACGGTAGCAGAAAACAATAAATAAGTCTACAAAAATATCTGAGATAACAGCCTGTATGTGCGGATACTATAAATTAATATTATTTGGCTTATTCAAGTAAATTTTAACGATTATAAAAATAAAAGGGAAATTTTGGATTGTACATGTTTTCTGATTATCCAAGAATCCACATCACTCAATTAATCGAGAGTTTGAAGGACATGTTAATTCATTAAAAAAAAAAACAAAAAACTATCCTACCTTTCCTTCTAGGAATAGCACGAATTTAGTTCTCTGAAATGAGTTTTAGGAAAGATGAGAATAAAATACAGAAGCCCTTTTCATAGTCAGTCGATTTAGAAGTTTAATTTTAATCACGAAAACGCATTGAGCCTAAGTATGATGGTATTACGAGGGAGACATTGATGAAGAATAACAGGGAATTATTTGCCGCAAATGAGACATATAATCAAAGATGAATATCTGAGCTTGGACCACAGCGAAGAAAGTTAATCTCTTGTTAAATACGTATACAAAATTTTAGAAAAGTGATGATAACTCCGAGGGCAAAAAAGAAAATATCACAGAAATCGTTGGAGATAATTTTAATAGAATACATACCATAGAAAATATATAACGAGACTTTGGAAGAAATACTCAGTAATAACGAGAAAAAATGCGATAAGATTTTAAATATTGAATGAAATGGCGAAAAAATAAATTCAAGCGTTCTTTTGAAAGTAATATTCCCGAAAGATATTAAAAATATCAAAGTCATGGGAGAAAAGAGGTATTAGTATGAGTATATAATTTTTTATTATTACGTTTATCCTCCGAGACCCCTAGCTGAAAGACGTAATATCTTCTTCTATCTTAATGCATTTTCGTTTTGCATTCCCCTAATGAAAAGGGATTTCATGAGGTGAACAGCGTTTCACTTTCAGTGAGATGTTTGATGCCTAAACTTGAAACGATATGTACATTTTTACTATTCCGCCTCCTTTCAGGCCTTAATTTTATAAATTCTCCCAAAATTATTTTATCCCTTCTGTAATTTCATTTAGTGTTCACTAAATGAAAGCATTTAAATTTATGTACATTTTAGCCATATATTTATCCGTTCTGTATGTTATACAGCAGGAATACTTGAGAAGTTTTGATATGCATCAATGTCTACTCTTTCTGCAAGTCGATATCTTCACATTTTGCTTAATTTCATGGTGAAATAAAAATAATGTAGCTATTTTCATTTTAATTATTCCATAAGAATGACGACGCTCATACATTAGCCTGCATGACCCTAGCATGTATATCATTGTGTTTGCAGAATATTCTGTTATTCTTTAAAGAACGAAACCTTCAAGCTGTTGGTAAATTACTTAGAGAGTATACGTAATTCATATTTTTACTCCCTTTAAAATATCTTATAGAAACTCGTCATGAGCTACTTATCTCTAAGTCCAAGATATTATTAGAATTATATTATTACTTGTGTAATATTATATTATTTGCTTGTGTACGTTTAATGTAATCATGTCCACTAACTGCATATTTTTTTAACTTATCAAGTGTCGGTATAGATAAATTTATTTCTTTTCCTATCTATTTCGAGTTTGTACCCGGTTGCATTTGTATTTTCCAGCTAAGTATACTATATGATTATTTAAATATCACTTTTTACTATAGGAAACTCTGTATTCTAAATTTATTTTAATCTTAACATATATTATATATTTTTACTCGGTAATTCATCGTATTATGTGAATTTAACAGCCATACGTTAAATTTAACGAGTCCTATGTTACGAAGCCCTATGAAATCTTAAAGCTTTCAATAACCAAAAGCTCTCCATTCCTGCTTTTATACAAAGAAATTACGCAAATAGACTTATTCAATTTATTTCCTCTTATTACTGTAAATTAATTTTGTAAGTACTTTTTTTAACGGAAAAATGTGGTAGCATATTACTGTACCACTTAAGGTTCTTTATTATATTATTATATAGAGTATTTTAATAGATAAATACAAGATTAGATGGCTGAATTCAAATTTATCAACATTAACCTGTATTTAGGTATCATTTCTCCTATTTTCCTCTTATATATTTCTCTTATGTTCTAACTACTGTCTATTTTTAGTTCGATCTTATTTAAAAAAATTCGTATATTCTGTCCGGGATTGCGTTTCATTTCTTTTCTTAATTCTGATTCTTCGAGATAACCATAGGAGTAGAAAAGCAAGGGATATCATTGGAATTGAAAATTGCCTTGTCTCTCCTGCGAGTCGCATGAAAGATGCTTGGCATAAAAAACTATTGTATTCCACTCCGAATGCTTACGCTTCGTTTTCAATTGTGCGATTCCTTTGTATTCAAAACGGGAACGTTTCTTGACTCGAGCAATCGAACTGTGAAAGATTCATCGTACGACTCAGTAGAGGGAAACATCAATCTAATCGCTTAATTGGGGTAGAAACTGCGTTCAGAATCCATCTACCGCTTACCTTTGAATGAGCTCATGACGTATTCCGAACATTTTGAAAATGTGGCCGAGAATTCTTTAAACGGTGCGTTCTTTCAGGGTTAGCTACGTTTTAACAACGATGTGAAGGGGAGGAAATGTAACTTAAATTAGAAAAAAACAAAATTGAAAAATTGCTTAACATTTTTTCTGGCTTAATAAAACGAAATATTCTTGTTTTAGTTCCGGTTGCTTTTGCTATGTTGAAGAATGTATTCTGACTAGTTTATTAAATCGGAATAAAACGATATTTATCCAAAAATGTTTTCCTTATTTATGTTTTTGAGTGCTCTTAAGAATATTTAAGTAAGTTCTGGATAAACGTATTGAAACAAAAAAAATAAAAAATTGAATATTTCGCTACAAATTGTGAATCAATTTCGGTTTGCTACGAGTTTACGTTTGCTCAGTATCAGTATAATTCTCATTTTCTTGCAAAAAGGAATAATGTTTCACAACTCATTGAGATAGAAAGAACTATTCCTTACTTTAGTCAATATAAAGTTAATAGGGCGACCTCTCCGACACTTAGAGTTTCCTTTTGTTCATCTAACGATTAGATGAGAATTGAAATTCAGGCAGGTGTTATTCTACTCACTCCAAATACCTATTCGCACAAGTTACTCCTTCTTCTTTTGGCAACATTGCGATATTGCTTGGTTTTGGAGAGGATTAGTTATTGATAATGATTCATTTCAGGATAATACGAAGCCAAATGGTATAACCACCATCTAATAGAGGGTCTATATCGCAACGTTTCATACATTTTGGGGTTGCCAGAATCATAATTAAATATTTTCCGTAATTTAAGGATGGAAAAAAATAATCAACAATGTAAATAGAATCAATATAGATACTAACAATGTCAAAAAATCTAAAGTTAACCAAAAATATTTTTTTGACGATTTTTTCCTGTATGTAACGCAGTACATCTTCATTCATAAAGATTGATAACGCGATGCGCTTATATTCACAAATTCAACCTGGATGCCACTAATCGTGCGCGGAAGGGGTTGTAACGCAAATATTCATATTTTAACTCCAAATTTAGTTTCCTTTGCAGATGTTTTGCGGAATGACGTGTTTCAATACTTAGCAAACAATAATTTTATATTTCTTCATACTTCTTATTACATTAAAACCTCTCGTGGTGAAATATAGCCTACTGTGGCTATAAATATGAGCTCATTCAAAGGTAAGCAGTATATGGAGTAGATTGAATATTGATAAGCGATATTTGATGGAACTTCATGATTTAATAACCAGAAAACTTTTAAAAAATTGTACAAACCACAAATAATCATAAAAAAACTTGAGTTTAACGGTTTCGGTGAAGTTACACCATTTATTATTATTTATATATTAAATACACCAGTTCTGAGGATGGTGTAATTTCACCGAAACCGGCCAACTAGAGTGTTAAATATATTTGTAATCGTGGCATATAGAGTACATTACGTTTCCAGGATTAGATTCAGGCTTAAGAATCATGATTTCTCAGTTCAGCTCCATTTTTCATCCCGGTAAAAATAAACTGTGTTTCTATTTCGGTTGCGATTCTGTTATGAATTGTCATCCTGTGAACAATAAACAAGGATAGAGAGACATGGGCGGGTATGAAGTCTTAGGATACGAATGTCCATAAAGAACCTCTCCTTTAATCTTAAAGAAGCCTTTTAACGTATAAGTCATAAAAGTAAACATGAATTTACCCCCATGAAATCTCTGCTACGGTTGGATTGGTTTTGTGAGGGTTTATTTTCGGAGGACTGCCTTCTTCCTGTTTCAGAAGGCCGAACTCCATCGATTCTCGTTTCCTTAGTAACGAGTCTTCTTCTTTGTCATTCGGTCTCTTGTCGTGTCCTTTGTGGCGTAGGCAGGCGCTTTTCTACTAAGAGTCAGTGTTGAGGAAAGGGTATCGCAAAATATGTAGGAGTGCTTCTCTCAACAAACGATTCAAACAGAAGAGAAAACAAGGATTCATTAAAGCAAATCGACGAGACTAAAATGTTTCTTTAATGCCATGGGCCTTAGAAGTTTACCTCAATTAATGATTATATGCTCAAACGTTCTATCAGAACGGAGTGACCCAAAATTCACGTAGAATACTAGTTAAATATATGGTAGAATCATCTAAAATTTGCAATTTTGTTTGTAGCTTTATGTAGAAAATAGAGCATGAAAATGTTGACAATTGATTTAAGAAATTGTATCTGAGTTACGAATTATGGCTTATGAGATTCACCCAAGCAGCTAGTTCTACGTATCGTCCTAGTTTTGTTGGCTTCTGACATCTCAGACCTATTGAAATAACAGTATCGTGGTCTTCGATTGTAATTCGTTCAATGTTGTATCTAACACATGCATCGTTATTAAATAAAATTTTGAATTATTATTTGCATCTTAAAGTTTTACAAATAAGTATGCACTTTATTTAGTTCCATTTGTAATATGATGGAAACTCGTCATCTTATTTCAGACGATACCTATACACGTTCGATTTAGAACGAAGAATGTGTGAAGTTCTTAAAAATCATATAGGAAACAGTACATCAATAAGAAAACTTTAAGGTTGATGACGGAAGATTAATTGGAAAAATGAGCCCTGGAAGGTGTTTCAAGCAGCAAGGAAAGATTATCGAGATTTACAAGGGTGAGTCGTTTTGACCATACCATAGGTTCACCATGCCAAGAAAATTCAGTAGAAGTTATTCAATTGTCTAAAGGCTTTCTTAAAACTATATTATTGAATTAGGATGTCCTAATAACTAGAAGTAGCATATTCATGAAGTGGAATCGCAATATTGTATTGTTTTAATCAAGAGAAATGAACGGCTATGCAAGCAAATTAATTTATAATTGTTCTAAAAGGCATGTGACTAGACTATAAGTATGGAAAATGAGCGACTTATAACAAAATACTGAGCTTAATGCCTCTGAGCTCTGAGCTGAGCCTCATGAATAATCAAATATCCTTGAATTAGACAAACTGATGCTTAATATTTTAAATAAGGTAAACAAAGTGAATACTCTCCTCGAATTTTATTTAGAATGCAAACTTTTGTCTTTTATTGGAAAGAGACTGTGATTCTCAGCGAATATTCAAAATACAAACATTTATTGAGTATTGAATAGACCAAGAATAACTTTTCAAACTCTGGATGTTGTTTTTAGCGCAATTTATCACGTTTCCGTTATTTCAGGCGAATTGAAACCTCACATAGCACAGTGATTCTCCGCTATATTGAGAAAATCTTGATATAAAATGAAAGCCCAACAACAGTTTTATGTACAAATAAAAACAGTTCTTGAATAGATTCAATCATTTGAATTAACGTACCGTAAAAACAGAAGCGATGTGTCTATAATAGAAATGATACTGAATTCTATCCGTATAGAATTTTTAATTTTATAGTCAGATATATTATGATTTTATAGTCAGTATATATTTTATATCAACAAATTCATCAAGGGGGAGAATTGACGATGGTGAAATTCAAACATTGATAAAATAATTAAGTGATAAACGAATTTATGAATTTTAATTTATTTTACTCGACCTCGTGACATAAGGAAACAGTTTATATTTGAAAAATAAACTACGACTGAGAAAATAATTTTTATGCCAATTCCTTAGGAAAAGCTTTTTGGAAGAACTACGAAATCTGGAGAGTTAATGGCACCATATTATATCCATAGAGTGGATTTGCAGCAAAGAATAAGGTTTTTAAATTACGCAATTTCCATCACTTGGGCCTCTAGTGAAAATATAAATACACCAATAAATTAGTCAATGTGATTTGAACATACTTGTTGGACAATCATCCAATAAATGAGGACGGGAGATTCGCAATTTCCAAAGAATTTTTAGTAACGACCGGTATCGAACTTGTAATCAAAATCTTCTGATAAAAATTGGAGATCATCTTGCGGAAAAGTTCGCATTCTCATTTACTACATACTTTAACACAAATTGTGGACATTAAGATTCTTTCTCTGAATTATCAGACAAAACTCGCCACGTCCTTCCACATCTACATCAAACCCTGAATAGAGTAAACTCCATTTGAGGGAATTTTCCATTTCAAAAGTTTCGAAATTAAGTTGTCATCGGAGTTCTCTTCGAAGACTCTCACTTTAATTCCCCATTTCCATTCTCTACTAGCTTTACGAAATTACGGCTCCCTTTATTTAAAACTGATAAGCCTTCAAACTTGTTTTCAATTAATTCCCATCTCGAATCGTGCTCCGTTAACTATTTCCAGCGACAATGAAAGCTGCGAATTCCGGCAACTGTTGCCTGGTAACGCAATAATAAGTTCCAGAAAGAGCGTAAAGAGGGAGTGTGAATCCATCAATGAGCGTGAAATGTCATCACTTTCCTTTCAACCTTCAATTTTAGACTCGTTCGGAGGGAAGTTCCTCCGCTCCAATTCAATTCCGCGTTTCGTTGGGGAACCAGAAAACTCGCTCCGCATCGCGTCACTGCTTCCGTTCACTTTTCATCTTTCTCTCATTACCTTCTCAGCGATCCTCTTCTATGACCCAACTACTCCACGATGAACTGAATAATAAATTTGAACATTGTAGATTATTCAACGAGTAAAACACCTGGGTATTGGCAACGGTATATTAACCCCTGCTATGTATTTTTTTCAAAATCTCCTATGTAAAAGAGGGAGGTCATGAGATTTAAGGGAGTAATCAAACTGAACATTTAGCTATTGCCATGTTGAAGATAATGATATAAACTGCAGTTAAGACCTTCATACGCTTTCCATCCTATCCCATATTGTCAAATAATATTCCATTAAAATGTGATCTCAGATTTATTGTGACGTTAATCTGTACGACTTCTTTCTTTTTCTTTCTCCAGATACGAATCTACGGAGGGGCTACATTCTATAGTATTTACTTTTGTAGTTATAAGTTGAATTTACCGCCTGTATATTGAAGAATGCAATTTCATTTACCATTTACTGCATTCATAACTATATGGCTACTTTATTTTCTAGATACAAGGACATTCAAAGCAAAATGGAAAGAGGAGAAGGGAAAGACTTTACCATCACTTAAATTATCATACAATAGGTAAAACTTCTGGCCTCAAGCAAAAACCGAGATAAAAATTTTACGAATATTAATCAATTATTATTATGATAATTATTAATTAATGTATAATTATGCCATTTACCGAATTTCGGCACCATACATGTATAAAGGTAGAATCTGATCCGGTAACCATATTTAGAAAAGACAATATACTAAATCACCTAGTAATTACTCAAATTCAACTACTCGATAGAATTGACATGTGTGAAGATATTTAAAATCACGAAATAGTGATCACAATACTTATCATAGATGCATTAATCCCATTATACCTTAACTCCGCAAATGTACCATTCGTGAGAAGAGATTGATTTACTACAACAAATGATGGTCCATCTTTATTCATGTAAAGGAAGGCCCCACATCTCAAGCTTATCAGCTGAGAATGGTTTGGTGGCAGCTACTCGATGAGGAACCTTAACTGTACAAGATACTGTTGAATATATTGGATACTTTCAACAAAAATTGACAAACAACAGGTTAAAGTACCTCCGCGCCGCTTAATCAGTAACTACTTACTCGTAATTCCAATTTGCTTATCGTATTTTGAGTTATTGGTAGAAAAATCCTGTATATGTAACTAAGTGTAAGAAGTAGAAAATAACGGGATCAATCTTAATAACACTATGTAATATAAAATATTGAAGGAAAGAAATTTATAACACGGTTGTTGATGAATTAGAGGTTTATAGATTTTTTAAGAAGGTCAATTATACGGGTATTTCCGTCCACCAACGAAGACGGCATTTGGAGATTTTTAAACATCTTGGAAAAGACCATGCTATTCAAGTTTCTTCCATTTAAATTCTCATGAGCCAATTATTATAACCATCACTCTCCTTTTCCGCATTTTTCCGCTCATTCTTTCCGTATTTCTTCGCTTACTGCATCCACTTCTTCCATTCTTCCTCGCATGCCTACCTTGAGCCGGGATCATTCATTATGGATGCTTTCCTCTCATCGCCCAGAGAAGGGAAGCTCCTTACGAAGTCTCCATCAAATGTTAACGATCCCTTCTCACCTCCAACCCTTTCGCATCTGCTCCCACCGGGCGACAGCTCCATAAAAGGGCGTCAGATTCTCCCTTTGTCCGCGATGCACTCGCTCCACTGATTGCACTGCCCTCTTTGTTTCGACGGCGATGCTCAGATGATTGCGAAAGGATGCACCGCCATTCATTTCAAGGAGTAGTCCCTGTTTGCTTCCTGGTCATTGAAATGCACATTCAAAGAGATCTTGATGTTCCATGGAGTTATTCAACTTATAATCTTTCGTATTAAAGCGGGATTAAAAATAACAAATTCATGGTAAACATACTTTTACTAGACCACTGTTTATTATCAGAATAACACGACCCAGGTTTCGTAGCGTCGCTACATCTTCAGGTGAAGAACGCTACCTGAAGATGTAGCGACGCTACGAAACCTGGGTCGTGTTATTCTGATAATAAATAGTGGTAAAGTAAAATTTTCTTTACCATGAATTTTTTACATGTTAATAAGTACCACAAAATTAACCCTGAATCTTTATCGTTTATGCGGGATTAAAAGATATAGTTCTCTTTGAATTCATACGCGCATTTAGCTCATGGTCGCGTTGCATGTGGTGCAGGGTCCACCCATCATTCTGAGTTCTCTGTCTGTTGTTGATCTCTAATTGGTGAAATCGATCCCAAAATTCAGAACGGATTTTCACGTCTACAGAGGTACTTTCCAAGAATGGATTACCCCAGTATTTATTTTAGTAATACTGCTCGACTTTTGACCATCTTTCTTCGAAGAATGTTCATCCTACGTTGCAGATACTGTGGTCTGAAACCTCAGTTTGGCTTTTAACACAGCTTTCACGGAAATCATTTTATAAGTAAAACCTAAAATCTGTGATGAGCTATTAAAATAATTTCTGGTGTTTAGACAAAATATTTTTATTTTAGCCCGTACTTTAAGTCAGTAAATATATTGAAAATTTAAATAATTAAATAATATTTTTACTAAAATTTTCAACCATCTTGCAATTTTTTTCTACTGTATACTTTCATTGAATACATATTAAATTGATTTCTCTAATTAATTAATTGCATACACAGTAATCTAATGACCGACCTAGCAATGAACACCCAAAACAGTCATCATGACCACACCTATTTATTATTACCTATAGCCAAATTTAGAATCTGGTCACCCTTATCATAAAGTATCTTTGTTGCACACTCCAATTTATGATAAACGTTATTATCCCTTCCAGCAATAACTTTACATGCTGTAAGCAAGACACAGCACAATTAGTGTGTAATCTTTTTCTTCTTAATAAGGGTCAAACTACTTCGTACGAGGCACGTTCACTGTATTCCTATTCTCTCTTAGATAGGAAATCATTAATGAAACCGATCTTAATTGCGGTACGCCTCATATTTATCGCAGTACGGATCCATTAGAGATAACTCTGAGCATCGTATTAGCTCAGGTAATTGTAATATTTCCCAATAATTAGGCAGAATGTTTTAGTGTTCGTTGATATTACTGAAATATCGTTCTTAAGAGCTAAAATTACAGTAACAGGTTACAATTCTATCGAGTGATTAATTCCAAGAAAAATACGTAACCAACTTGATCAGGAAAAGCAAATTTTTTTGAGTTTGTAATATCAAAAAATTATTCACCTTAACTTCATGAGAGCAATTTTTTATTATAATGTAAAATAACCAACCGTATTTGATGACAGTATGGAGTTTTCCTTAAATATATAATGGAAATCGTTAGTTCAATGTTTCATGTATATTTTACATTAAAAATTGAAAATAATATTGATATGCTGAAGCGTGACTTCCTGGAATGGAATAGACATTTCAAAAATTAGAAAACTTAGTATCTTCAACAGAAAATTTATTTAATGATGACCGGTTTCGTCACCATGATGAGGTGTCATCACGGTGACGAAACCGGTCGTGATTAAATAAATTTTCTGTTGAAGATACTAAGTCTTCTCATTTTTTGAAATTAAAATAATACTTAAAAAAATGAGAAAAGAAGCTGCAATTGTTTGATAAATTGAGGTAAAATACTTTTTCGGAGGAGACATAATCGGTGTCACGCAATTCCAGTGTAACTCTTGCCGATACGACAATGAGAGTTGAATGATACAAATTAAATACGGGCACAAGTTGTAATAAGAATTTATTCTTTTCCTGAAGGATATAAAATAAGTAAAAATTATAGTAGTAAATAGAACGCTGTATGTATACAGTGTTTAAACAGTTACCCACATGTGGAAAGATGGTTTGTGAAATATTAATTAAGTCGTAGATGAAGGTAAATTGATAATTTCACCGCGAAGGGAATAATCTTGAAATATTCTCAAATACGCAGTGAAATGTATACTAACTTCTCACTTTGTTGATTTAATTGTGTGCAACAGCAGTATCGCAAATGCCGATTGAGGCAGATACCTTAAATAGTATTAAATATCCATTTGTAAAATACTAATGAGAATAAGAAATGCCGCAGTGCATAAATATATATTTATAGCCTACTAAATCGTTTTTTAAGTGTCATCACAACGGATTACAGTCTTATACGTAAGCAATCAATTACTAATCCTTAACCCAATAGGCCCTCAATCTCTCTCCCACCTTACTTATCCTTCTGTCGCCATTTATCTGTCTGCGAATAACGCCTCTTCACCCAATCCCATTCATTCACTCATCCCGCAGTTCTCTCATTCGTCTCTCGTAACCCATCGAGTCATTTCAACGGAAACTTACGATAACAGATTACCTTTAACGCCATTTAAATCTTCAATGATGCGTAAGGTCTGCCAGTATGAGTTGTATTTTTGAAGCAATTATAGCTTTTCTGCGTAAATTGAATAGCAAACTCACCATCAAGATGCACATCGTATCTCTCAACATGTTCTTCTTATCAAAGTAAACGGTAGGGTATGGTGAATGTTTTTATCTCTTCAAATTTTTGTACTCTAAAATATCTATCTTATCAATATTTAAATCAGAAAATAATATGAAAAAAATATCAAACAACTGAATGAAATTAAATTTCGTTTCAGGAACAATTCTGCAATGCCATTTACAGGTTTTATGGTTAACTAAATTGCCTATGCCAAAGTTAGCGCAGGGTAAAACAGACGGTATAGAGGTTTTCCACAGAATCAATAAATGTATCGGTGAAAAATTAGTTTTCACCATCGCTTTCATTTTTGCTTGTTTGCTTCAATATGAAAAGTGACCATATTTAAGTCATATGAAACTATTCGCCTAGTCGAATCATGCAAATTAATTGCTATTGAATAATTTTCACAGAGGTCAAAGAAACGTTTGTAATCCGAAGAATTAGCATGCAAAACATAGGGTTGGAATAAAAAGCTGACTATGCAGTCGGCTTTGTAAGAATAAATGTTTCTAAATTCACGAAGATCATTGACCATGAGGCAATCGACCTAGTATATCTTTTTGTAATATTTTAGCTATAAAAATTCAATCCATGAAACAATAATGCTGTGAATTACAACAGGAATTAATTCTTCGTTTAAAATAGAAATTAGTGGGCAGCTCTGCACACACATATGTTAATTCAGCATTATTTTTTAGTTCTCAATTCAGCTTTATTTTTTAGTTTAAAAAGGCTGTGTATGTTTGAGTTTTATACAACTTCCATGTAATATGCACAAGTCAAATAGATTACAAACATACACATCTCACCTAAAAATAGCTGGGTAGTAAAAGGTGAAATAAAAATTATCGTAATAGCTACTTTGTGATCCAAAGGAAATTTATATAATGCACAATCCTTTGATTTTGACAAGTTATCGATAGATTATTTAAAAACGTTCCATGGTTTTTCAGATTACTCTTCATGACTGATACTTGGTCAAAGAATTATAATTTTTCATAGAAACGATCGATCATCACCAATTTAGAAGTTTCAGAAGAAAGCGTAAATTCTATTAGGTGACACGGAGTGAGCTCACCCTCTCCTACGCTACCACTTTCTTATCAACTTCGGGCTTCTTAATTCGGGTGGATTTCCAAAGTTTCACAGTGCAATGTAATGCACTTCACAATCATGGCCCCTTGTGGGAATCGAACCTGAAAACACTACCAAGTGGGGAATAAACTGGCTACTGACTCGATTATCCTAGGACCTTCAGAGAGGCAGCTTGTTGATTTCAATGGAGAAATTTATAGAAGAAATTATGAAATTAGATTCCGTATCTCTTAATAGCTTATATAGTTAAAATTGTGCATAACGTTCTCGTTATTTGAGAACAAAAGGAGCATTATTATTTACCACAAATCCGCTTATCTACCCATTTCTTGAGGAAGAGTGTCTTTCTTTAATCATGGCTAGAAATACCAACTGATTAATTAATTTGATAAGTAAAAGAGCTTAATATTGCGAATACCGTAATAGTGATATCCTTGACATTTTTCGCTTTACATGGATTGGGGCTTTCATACTTTCTTCGGAAACGTTGGCAATCAAAAAAATCTCTTCTGCCAATATATCTTGGTCTCAGAAAGTCTTAAGATTTATAGAGGTCTTCAAAAACATCTTGTAAACGCTAATCAATACCAAGGACTCGGTCTTCCAGGGACAATTGCTTGCTGAGAAAAAAGCCTTGATCGTATTCTAAGGACATGTTTCCAGAGATGATGTGGGAAGTGAATTCAGTCCCAAAACATAAACAGAAATCATTCGGTATGAGTAATTGACATGCTCCAAATTCTCTAAGCTCATGCATGAGTCCTTTCCAAGGTCCCCATCTGTAAAAGGGTCCATTTCAATAGGAATGTATGCTTTACATTCTGTGCGTAGACATCCATCACTTTTTTAGGCCAATAGCAATGTATTATCCTATCATTATGAAAGTGGCCTGTATTATTTGTACTCGGGATGAGACGAAAAAGTAGATCGAAATATTAATTTTCATAAATATTAATTATGAACCAAATTAACTCTTAGTATGCCAACAATATTTCTAAGAGAACCTTATTTTACGGAGATGCAGAAGAAAATACGAATATATTTTCTGTATTAATTGCATCCACCTAACTTGCCAATGACTGTACCAAAAGAAGGATTCCAGCTCCCAGTTTCCAAACTTTCAGTCCTCACTTGTAAATTCTTGATTGAATAGATAAATATATAGTAAATATTCTTGATTGAATAGAGCAATTGATTGAATTGGCCTGTGCAAGTATGGAATTAATATCCAAAATTAACTAAATCCTTTGATTAGTGATACAGTTAGCAGCAATTCACCAGATGATCCGGATGTGCGCGTAGTGAAAGAATTGGAAATCTTGTATGATTATTGTAAATTGTGAAACATTTTTTGTAAATTTTCTAATTATGTGTGTTATATACTTCACCCCGACCAGTGTAAATACCAGGTAGATTGAGTAATTTCCTTATACGATATGACTACCACCGGGCCTGGTGTCTATTCGTAGTTTTTGAAAATAAATAAATAAAAAATAACTTAAATTCTCATTTCATTCATGATCAACGCGGGTCTAGGATTTTCATATGGCTTTTTTTAAATGTATGAACTAAATTTATCATTATCTTGGTAATATTAATATTCGTATTTGAAAAGGTCAAGCATATAATCATAATTAATTATGATAAATATAATTACATATAATCAATCTTAATTGATAGATAAGCAGTCGTTTAAATTCTTAGTGGTCTAACTAATTTTTCTGTTATTTTCATCCTTGCAACTCTCACGTTGAAGTAATTTTTATTCATTTACTGTTTGAATTGTAGCCAAGGCATTCCAAACCTTCATTAAGCGTACTGGAGCTGCAGTAGATGAAATCTCGTTGTGGAAACATCCACATCCGGAGAAACAATACCAGAAAGGGGTTATGGTTCCAATTTCTGAGCGCTCCCCTGTTGATTTTGTCTCAACGTCGAACCGTTCCAAACTCGCCTCCCAGATACTATACAGCGCATCCAAGTACCGTGAGTATCTGCGACAACTCTACCAGTTCCCCTTAAAGAAAGAGGTCCAGCTGTTCTCCTGCGGATAATGAATGCGACCCGCTTGTAAACAAACAAATGGCGATCTCTTAAAGAAGTCCATTTTCTACGAAAGTAGGCCGAGAAGGAGACCTGCCGGCGACCCCATAAAATTAATTTGGTCTGTCTCTGGATACGGAAATCTACTCTGCTGCACATATAGTCCGAAACCTCGCAGATTCGGCGGCGAGAGACCTCGTCGGAGGAAATGAGAGAACGCCCCGCGGATTCCAGAGGAAAAACTCCGCCCTCAGGTGGAAGAAAATGAAACTACTGCTAAGTACGCCCGGCTCCGGGAGGAAAGTGACGCAGCTGCGGGCCTTGTACAGGGCCCACTCCGGAGATAAAGTTGGGCAAAAGAGTTGGCAGTCCGCGTCGAAAGAGGCAAGCCGCTTTTATTACGCAATCGGGAAGATGAGGAAGTGAATAAAAGAGGGCAAACAATTGGATAAGGGGGAAGATAAAATAAGAAATGGAGTACGAGAAAACCAGAGAATGAGATAATATAAAAGAGGGAGAAAATTAGAGAGCAAATACGGCGAGAGAGGAAAGTGGTAGGAAATGTGAAGGTAACTGAAGTTCAAAGAAAGATTAAAGGGGAGAACAAGGTAATGCGATATATTTAAGAATCCGAGAGAATAAATAGAGCGGAAAGAGATAGGAAATAATGAGATAAATGAGTGAAGCGTGGAGCAAGAGAAATAAAAGGTGAGTAGAAGTAAAAATGGAAAGCAGCGAAAGAGAAAAAATATACAAAATAACAGGGGTCGCTTGAGAAAACGTAGGGGAGTAAAAAACAAATCATCAAAGAAACTCAAAGAAGGATAAAAAGAAAAAGGATGAGGGTGAAGAAATAAAAAGAGGGAATATAAAAGGGAAAGATTGAAAGAGATAGTGGGAAAGAAGAAGCGTTAAAGAGATAAACTAACCTTATTATTAGAATTAAAGTAAGTTTTATAGAGCATCATTTTTATAGTTATTGGCTTAATACCAGCAGTAAACGCGTTAAGAAAAGAAGCCGTGAGATAGGCAGTTCTTTGCATTAGAGACTTAGAAGATCCCGTTTTATGATCTGATTTTAAAGATTGTACTTAAGATGTACCGGCTAATCTATTGCAACATTAACGTCTCCACCAATCACTAACATTAGCACAGGAGAGGGGATGAGTCTTCCTATGGTAGATTAATAAGGAGATATTTGGCCTCAGTCATCCTCATTGACAAACCTAACTATCAGAATATTTACCAGGATTAAAAGCAACAAATGATTTTTCAAAAATTAAGGAAGAATAAATACTTTGATTGCAACAAGAAGCAATATACGAGATATACAACATGAAAACACATTCTCCCATATTTTTAAGAGGTTCAAGTTTTATGCATCTGCTGTTATGTCCCTTTATATATACACAGAGGATATGAAAGGCAAAGAGTAATCTGTATAAATCTGAATATTTTCCAAGTACAAGTGTTGTAATAAATTATTCTTCTGTATTAATCTGTTATGATGCAAAGTTTAAGCTAAGTTTATCAAATAAATCCGTAAAGAGTTTTTCCCTGTATCCAATCTCTGCTTGAATGTAGTTGCACCTGAACAGATCATCACCCATTGGATGGTTACTTCAGTACTAGAGACTTGGATGAGAATGTATTGTCTATGTATCATCTGCCACGTAGCACGGGCGAATTGCCGGGAAATTATGTGCATGTAACTTGCAGAAGACGGAGGATGATGGATAGATAGAAAATATTGAAAAAGGTTGTGAAAAGTCGGCCCAAAGCTAAACGTCGCCCACCTGTAAAAAACGAAAATGCCACCCCAAACGACGCATTTCGAGTGAATGCCATGAGAAGTAGTTAGAGAAGTAAGTAAATAAGTATTGTAAGGGATGTATGTTCAGAAAATGACTGTACTCCGGACGAAATCGCTTTGTTTATTCGATAAATGCTTCCAAATAACGATTGATGTAACAGCAACGGGCGAATAATAAAATCAACAATAGTACGTAAGGTATTTGTAGAACGTCAATGTGAATTAATGGACACCTTTCGGCACTTTTTCTCATAGTCGTTATTCTGTTGGATTAAATAGGCATGTAACCAAAAGCGAGAGAGAATGTAATTACTACTGATCAATTTTCTGTTTAATTCTTTGGATTGACGAAGATTTTAATGACGTTAGCCATGAGATAAAAGCGGTTCTGGGTTAGATTCCTGGTGAGGACTGTCGAAGAACTATTTAAAATAATTATAACACATTTTAATAATAGCCTATTTTACAAGAATGTTAATTTTTTAGCTGAATTTTACATTACATATCTCTTTGGTATGTTTACCCAGAAGAAAAGGCTTATGCCATTAGCTATATATATCATCTTTGCCTATCTTTAATTTCCCAACCATGAATATACTTTCTATACTCCATTTTCATACTGAAACATAAATTAAATGCGAATTGAAGGAGATAAAATGGTACTTTTTCCACAAAATTTTGAATAGTACTACCGGTTTCAACGGAGGACCGTCATCTTCAGGAATTCATGATCTTCAGGTCACCTGAAGATGACGGTCCTCCGTTGAAACCGGTAGTACTATTAAAATATTTTTGTGGAAAAAGTACCATTTTATCTCCTACATTTCGCATGATGGATTTTCACCATATCTCGCCCAATTCTGCGAATTTTATCATAAATTAAATGTTCGCCATGCTTGCGCGTTAGTAAATGAGACTCGAAAGAGTGAGTGATTGAAATTATTTTACTGAAGGTGGAGGAACATTCACCGAATATCGACCCCGATGCCCTGCATGGCACGTTCAGCTTATCACGTTTGCGTCTGCTACTGTTTTTGGAGCTCGAATTGCAACACAAAAGCGAAAACAAGATTTGCGTATATGAAACTCCAGCCCGTGCTTATTTCCCTTCCACGACGCTTGCCTCTCAATTTAATTACGCTTCCATTCGACGGAACTCGTTCGTCACTTTCGTATCGAATAAATTGATCGAAACAAAGCGGCGCGAAACTCTCACCGCATTAGCACGCGAATTTTCAGCGCCATCTATTCTCCCGATGTAAAAATAACATTCACCGCCGCGGATTCCCAATACAAGTTAACGAGACCACCCGGAAACGAGGATTACTGCCCCTCCCAAAGGATTCTCAAGGTGACAAATGTATTTGCGTTTAACTTTCACCGGATCGATATTTACCAACACTTTCTCCTCTCAAACTGTTTTCGCCGCAAGATATTTTAATTTCGCGGGCGATTGTTATCCGTGCCCTCTCACCCGAGAAATTTCCAATTTTCATTAAGGCACCGTCAATAGCCGAAATGAGTGGAGCGATAACTTTGCTTGGAGTGACCTTATCCCGGAAGCTCGTCACCGAGGAAGGATAACGGGAAGGTAATACGAGGAAATATTTTCGAACCAATATTGTGTCAACGGCCTCTCACTTTCCCATTCTTTCCTCTCTAACCTCGCTAACCCTCTTCAGACCTTTTCCTTTGAGAGCAGCTGAGAGAATTCTCGCCGAGGAAGAACAATATTTCCATTCCTAACCTACTTTTCTGCGGCATTACCAACGAAAACCTGGAAGAACTGTTTCCATTATCATATTTACTCTGTGGGAGGGTAGTATAACACATAGTGAATTGTGAGTTCGCTTAAATCTATCTTTTTTGTAATTTAAAACTACGATAGAGAAAATGATGAGTTGAATCTCCAATTGAATGATGAAGCTGTTTGCGAGAAGGATAAGTATGTTATAATCCATCCGTATATGCATATAAATTGATAGGTAATCTTCATATATGTGGTCTTCCAGCCAGTATGTAAACTACCACAGCAAGTTTATATACTACAACTACTAGATGGATAAGGTAGTAAGTCTAAGACATTTATGTAAATATGTAAACAAAAGAATGGTCGGGTGAATGGATACGCAACGAAGTAAATCTCTCGTTCTTCACAAAAGGATCGAGGGAAGTAGTTCACATGTTGAAATGAAAATAGTGTGGCAGATCTTAGAAGAGTAATTATTTGTTTGGTTAAAAACTTCGAGTTTTCATTATTCCTTTGTACTGCATTTTATACAATAAAGTTTGACTAAGCTAACTGTATGCATAATACTCTTAAGAAAACAATGTGCAAATATGATATATTTCTTTAGGTTATCATTTTTGATGGGGGAATCCACCGTTTGTAGAAAATATTCTTGTTGTCTCTTATACTTATTACTTGGAATAAAGGTATAGTTAAAACGCTCGAAATTCGTATTCTTTCCTATATAAAGGAATGGTTAAAGGTTCGTTGCACATAAGGGCGTGCACCCAGGAAAACACCTAACGAAAATTGGGCTTGAATAAAGCTTCGCGGGGTCGTTTTACTTTCTTTCCAATATATTAAATCATTTCATTTGATAGGGTAAATTAGCTGCGAAAGGTAAAATATATTATTAAAATTAAGAGAGTTAAGTTCCTACCAGGTTATCATGAAAACATGTTTGTTACTTGTGTCTCTATCGATTAAATAACTGCCTTCCAATGTTTACCTTCATTCTAGTAGTATCACAGACTATATAAATCATATTTTTAATTAATTCTGTGCACGCTATCTCCTACATTAATATCTCTATAGTATCCCACTTAATTTTTGTCACCATAGTCTAACAATTTTAGCTAAAAGAAACTAAGTTTCAGCTTATTCCTCAAGCTAAAATTCTTTCATTTTCCTATTCCCTTTATTTACGTTACCCTTCATGCGTTTCATTCCAACAGAAACGCTCTCTTTCATATACTGCTGTCCTTTTTTTGCTTCATGAGTACCCTGTTTCAGATGCTAAGCTATAGCCGAAATCTTTTGTTTTCTCATTTAAGAAACTAATTAACCTGTTTAATCTCCATCTGAAATCTCTCATGAGAGCTTGGTCATTAGCAAACTGTACCAATTTCTTCAACTTTTCCTCTTTCGCCCCTTTTAATCACAAACTCCTGCGCTTGAATCCCGTCCATGTTTTCGTTAAATCCCTCACTCTGTACTAATAAACGCTGCTTGCTACCCTAGCTGGCTTACCATTGGTCGATGAGATTTAGTAGTCCTGTGTTTGAGTTTGAGGAACATGGAATTTTTCCTCTGCCCTACATATCCTACACACAAAAGAATCCCGGTAGCTATGAAATAAATGTGTACAATTTTATAGAAAACAGCATATTATTTGTTTAGTTTTCCTACAAAATATTATAGGTTATAAATGATCATGAATGTTAAGAATATTATATCGATTTCACGGGTTATAAAAACCATTTAAGGAGGTCAAGGTCTCATAGAATAATGAATTTCCTCTTTTTATTGCTATATAATTATTTATTTATTTCTAGTTACCTATATTCCTCTTTTATCGCCAATGAGTGATTCTGTGAATTGGTGAATGGAGATCAAATTTACGCATTCAAATCAAGTGGTTTCAAAGGTCAACAAAATAAGCCAAAAAAGAATAAATAACCACGTTATGGAAATTGCATGGAGAAAAATATTTTCACGATAATCGTATTCCAAAATATACACTTCATCAACTTCAAAACCAAAACACACTATTATTATTCACCTTAGGTCGCATTATTACAAGGTGATTACTACATTCCGTTAATTGTTTGGAATTGACACGCCTTTTAGTTCGTTAAGGGCCACTAAGTAGTAGGACTTCACGTTAATCTATGTAATTCTTCTCATACATACCACTTAGTAGCTTCTTCTCTAGAACTTCTTTGACTTAATTAATCTTTTTCGTTATTTTCCACGTTCACATTTTAAATCAATCGATTTTCCATTCCTCTGTATTTCCAGAAATACGTATCTCTTCTTATGAAATCACAAATGAAATGTTTAAAAATTATTTTACGCTATTATTTGTATAGTAGCATTCAAAATTCTCATTGAATTTAATTGAACTCTTTTCACATTTTTTCATTTTATACAAATGATTGGCTGCATCCCATGCTCCTTTGTCAATATTTATCCGTACATTTATTCATATTTATACATTTCCACAAAATGTTGAACAATTCATTGTATTTGATCGAAATGGCTGTTAATGAATCAAATCAGTCAACAAGATATAATTAGACGTTCCAGCATTAATAATAAAGTACTTTGATATTTTTGTAATGCGATTCATATATTCCAGTTTTAAGTATTTTTATATTCCTCTCTAGCGTTGAAGATGTTACATTCTTCCCATTCTATATAAAATCCTATCAACACTCTTGTTACATTATTCCTTTCTTACGTGGCTATAATTCATTATTGTCGTTAATGCTATCCTTAAACATATATACATTTATTTTAACATTAAAGTGGCTAATACAGACAGTCAAATTCATCAAAATGTAGCATACTTTTCCAACTTCTAACAATCATTTAATAATTTTGTAATATTTACAGAGAACTCTCCCTGAATTCCTTTTAAATTTATTTATCTACGCCGTGACCTTCTTAATCTCATTCTTCTCGACTTTTATCTCCATCTTTTATTCATGCACATCTTCCGGGAAACCTCCCTTTTTAAGAGGTCAACTTAGCATGAATGTCTTTTCTTAGCCGTGACATCCCATTCTCCGGAAGAACCCTCCAGAGAAGAATCCCCGGGAAGAGGAGGCATCTGCCCGTCACCGGAGCGACGCCCCTGTCCATCGCCGACCGCACATCCTGCCTCAGAGGAAATCTCCGTTGAAGATGAGATCTCTGATTCTCACTCCCGCCGCCAGAGGGTTCTCCAGGAATATACATTCGGTGGAAGGGCGAGATTCGTTTATGCATGCTTGGGTCCGACATCTCAACGGTTGCCACCTTGAAAGGGATATTTACTTGAGAATATTCATAATTCGCACAGATAACAACGGTGCACGCATGCGAAGAAAAGCAATACGAATACTAGGAAATACGAAGGCTCTCCAATTGTTATATAACTCGGTGTAAGTTTTCATGTGAATTAAAATTGAAAAGAAGAAAACATCGACAGCGGGATAAATTATTTCTTACAATTAGTCACCTATGAGAGAAAATAATATATAGCAAAGTAAAGATCTTATGTATAGTGGAGTTAAAATTTACGACTCTTGTCATATTACTTAGCATTTTAGCAGCGTTTTACGGCACACAAATTGGTTTGCAGCTGACATAATGAAACTAGCAGAATAGAACTCGACATAAATCCTGCCCTCACTGAGAGAGATAATGAAAGTGCATTCCCTCAGAACCGGTACATTAAAAAAAGTGTTAGTGACCGCCTGCGATCGGAACTTAGAAGGTGAACATATTACAGGGAGTGGACGACTTTCATCATAGCGAGAGAGAAACAGCAACAGTTATAGCACAAGTAATAAGTACAATCAATCATGAAAATTGTCAACAGAAAATCTCCGGCCTGGTCGGCTATCAGCTGGGTGCATACTGAAATTCTATGCTTAAGCTAATCTTTTAATGTAAAACTAACGTTTCTTTCACAGTAATGTTCATTCTATGAAGATCTCTCTGATATGTTATACATAAACTATTTCAGTTTGAATTTATCTTTGACCCTTGTTTCCTTGTAGCTTTATTTTCCCTTTAATTTAGAACTTTCTAATAAGTTTAATAGCTGAAATGTTAATATCTCTTCTTCATTTAATTCAAACTGAAAATTACTTCTATGCTCAAGAAAGCACTTAGAAGTTTGGGTACAATAATTATATAAAATTTATAGAATCAGGCGAGGTGTTGTGGTCATCCATAATGGAAAGAATCTAAGATAGAATGTTTACTTTTACCACAAATATTTATTTTTACAAAAAACAGTAACACGACCGGTTTAGACAATTGATGATGACGATCAATCGTCGAAACCGGTCGTGTTACTGTTTTTTGAAAGAATAAAAATTAGTGGAAAAAGTAAATATTCCATCTTAGATTCTTTACAATAATTATACTTTTACCTGAGAAGTTTTATGAACTTTAAGAAGGCGATACACAAGAACAAATTATATCTTAATCGGTTGAAATTAATTAAATTAAATCCATAACATTTTGAAAATGAATGGGTCATGTTTAATGTGAACTGCAATGTTTTCATGCCATGATCACAGACGAACAGTTTATGGGTAGGGAAGTGATTAGCCTATTCAAAACCGGTGTTATTTGCATTGTTTCTTCTTTTCATCATAAAATAATACAACGTAAGAGTAAGAACCTACAACAAAACCATGGCTACAATGATAGAAACTGAGTAATTCATTATTTTGCTTCAAAAGGTACTCCGGGCAAAATCCACCATAATTCAAAGACGAGCATTTAGTTCTCAATAGGAATCGAAAGATTCTGAGGCATCCGATATAATTAAAGCCATAAATCTCATCCAATCTTCTTCCGTTTTCTCAATGGCCAAATATGAATGTGCATTTTAAGTGCGGAATTATCAGAATAGCGACAGAAGGGAACAAATGGCGCTGAAGGCAAGCTGTTCGACATAAGGATAAGAGGAGAATGGATTCATGCACTGAATAGGGAATACGGGAAAGATAGAGGGAGTGGGCCCGAAGGGAAAAAAGAGGTGGAATCTCGTGTATACATTGGAGGGCTCTTGAGGAGGAAGAGGAAAAGAAACGTGGAAGAGAGGAAAATACGGTAAAAGAGAAGGAATGAGGAGAAGAGGATGTGGGATGGAGTATTGAAATAAGAGAGAACATATCAACTAGGAAATGATTGGGTATGGGGCTGGCTAAGGGGTTTTACAGCCTTCGTATGGCATTGGGACTTGGATTGGAATGGGTAAGAGATATTCACACTCCAGTGTGATATAGGCTGCAACCATTATATGGAGAATGAAATGAAAGAGGGAGTATGGGTAGAAAAGGGATGGAGAAGGTGCAAATTCTTCATGATCCCTCGTAACATGAAGGCTAAGGCCTTATTTAAGTCTCACCAACGGTGAAACTTATTTAATGAAAAATGTGAGCATTTTGTAATGTAATACACATCAACAGCTATTATTAAATTCTATAGAAAATGTTTCGATACTTATCACTGTCGGCATTATTAGCGATTTTTTTCTCGATTGCTGTTTAAGTAGCAGGTCAATACTAAATGTTCCAAATTGATTGCTTATATATTAGAAGGAAAAACTGAGTTGATAAGGATATAATTGCTAATGATACACCTTATCTTTTAACAATATTCAGCTCAATTAAGCATTTTCTCCTTGAATATAGTCATGAGGAATGTAAATATAAATCCAATCCTACAATAAATTCAAATTTAGAGGAGCTTAGGAATTCTTAGGAAGATGGAATGAAGAAAATGCCAATTGTTATTTTAAAGTCGGGTTAGTTATAGTAGATCACAAAATCTGCAAAAATATACAAATATTTTCACGCGAAGTAATTTAACAACTTGGAAATTATTTTTTGCAGGAGTGGCGATGCAAAAAGAAGTAATTATAAATGATCGCAAACTTACTTATTTATGCGTGGTTCCATAAGAAAAACGCTTTATTGTTATATCGGGGCTTCTTATAGCCTTCTAGTCATTGACGAATTTTAGCAAAAGAGAAACCCTACGAAGTCAAATTCTTGGGATTCCAAGAGGAAAACAAACAGAAAGGTGAATAGAGGTTCGATGAGGATGCAGGAGGGAAAATGGGGGCGGAAATAGGAAAATGGGGGCGGAAATAGGAAAATAGGGTGAGGAAAATCGAATGAGAACGAAACAGATAACATACGGTAGGGCAACGAATGCCAGAGGAAAGGATGACCATTAAATAGGGTAGTAAAGAAAAAGGAAGGAAGGGTTATAAAAGGTGGAATGTGGAGAAGAAATAGGAGTGGAATGATGAGGTGGATATAAAGAGAATAAAATGAAATAAATAAGGAGAGAGGATGTAAAGAAAAGAAGGCACAAAGGAAAGGGAAAGTAAAGGAAGTGACCTGGGGGTAAGAAAGGACGGATAAAGTTGGAATAAGGTAGGAGAGATGTTAAAGAAAAGAGGCTACGAAAAGGAGGAGAGTAAAATCTAGGAAAAATTAAAATATAGAATGGAAAAAAGGAGGTGAAGCATAATATAGAAAGAGATTAAAGGGAGAAGAGAGAAAATTAAAGGAACTAAAGTTTTAAAATAAGAGGGAAACAAATTAATTGGAAATATCTATCAAATTTACAGAGATGACTAATGCACGTTGAATGAAGGAAAATTAAGAACAATAGAAAATTGACGTAGATAGAGAGGAAATTAAAAACCCTATATAGAGAAGGATTGGGTTTTTACTATTAAAGAAACGGAAAACCTTTCAACAATTCAATATAAATCCATCATGTTTGCCAATATCATATCAAAGCAAAATATGCAAGGAAACTACGGTTTTTTATTGATGAAAATTTTCTGTGCGCCGTTAAACTTTATTCGCATAATTTTCAGGGGTAAAATCGCCTCTGCAGAAAAACACCTGCAAAGAAAATCCAATGCGGTGATAAAATGAGAAGGACTATTAAAACATCGGTGGCTACAAAATATTGAAAGTAGGATATGGAATCGCTTTCCCATCAGCCTTTGTGGACGAGAATCGATTACATTCCCATGCATGCGTGGATTTTTTCAATGGGTTCGACATAGAGAGGTGGGTATCCCAAAGAAGAAAATAGTCTGGGATATAGGGTACTTGAGATAGAGAATCTATCGATATTTCCGTGAAAGTAGCGAAAATCAAAGGCGTTAGGAGGGACTGGACGGTCTGCGTTAGGATTTCAACCGTTTTCTAGGTCAAATGGAAAATAGCATCAAAGGGAAAAGACAAAAGGGAGCGATGTTAAACAAAAGCTGGCGTAGGAAGCTAAAGAAAGTAAAGTTAAACAAAGAGACAGAAACTAAAAAAACAATCTCTGATATAAGAGAGGAATTTTTGATTTCAGAAAGAATGAAACCCGTTATTTAAATATTATGACCCACGGTAGCTTTTTAGTAGTGCAAAATGTGTAAAAGTTGGAGATTGCGCCTGAATATGGAACTAAACGGCGACTTTTAAAGTATTTTTACTCATTTTATGGTAACATTAAATGGAAAATTTTAGAATATAATAGAGAAATGAATCTACGAATGAATTTTGCAAATGAATGGTATACCATGTACTGAAAAATGAGTGAATACGCATACATGCAAGCAGAAATGGCACTTTTGGTGATACGAGACGCAATTGTAATTGTATCTTATATACCGATTTATTTTAGTAATAAATAGGACCTGCGACAGAGTCATCAGCTTCCCGCTGACCTACACGAGCATTAACATCTCCCATAATGACTTTATAATAGTGGACCTCCTTGTCATGTTCAGTGCCGAGAGTTTGGTAGAAGTCTTCAATTTTCTCTTCGCTGCTTACCGCTGTTGGTGCATAGACTTGGATGACCTATACTGAGTAACGCTCATTGATCTTTTTTGTGAGTTTACAAATTTTATCTGATAGACCTTCGATTTTTACCACGTTATCCTTCCATCTCTTCTTGATCAAGAATCCAACGCCTCGATTTCTTCCATCCTTGTTACCCCTGTAAAAGAATAAATGTCCTTCCTTCAGTGTAAGTAGCTCTTCTGATTTTATTCTGACTTCGCTGAGACCGATGATATCCCATTTTATCTTCTTTGCTTCATTGAGTACATTGAGCAGTTCCAGCAATAGTTATTCACTCTTTAAGATGCGGTAGTTTTTGGTTGCGAATTGCAGGGTACTAATTCTTTTCTTCATGATGGACCTCTTTAACACCACCAGCTCCCGGACATCCGAATGGGTGGTGCTTTTACGGTCCGGATAAATTTCCATTAAAGAAGCTCATCACGAAAATTGTACTTGTATTGGGGGGGGGGTTTAGGACAGTAATTCACCAGGCTGTCCTACTGCCGGTTGGTGAATGCCGCTTTCATTATTTGGCCGGAGATATTGTTGAAGCCTTCTTAGCATCGTTTAATTTTAAGCTATACATCGCCTCCAACCTCCGTTAGCACCATTCCGCCCCGATGAGGCAATGAATTGCGGCAGTGATAAGGAGGAGGCAACATTATATACTCGAGTATAAGCCGAACCGAATATTAGCCGAGGGACCTTCTTTTATCACAGAAACTACGAAAACTAATTTACTCAAGTAGAAGCCTAGAGTGGTAGATCCAGCGACACCCCAGATCGCCCGATCAGGACGTACAATCAAATGATTGTTTTCAAAACGAAAACTGTGAGACGAGTAGAGGATCGCCTGGTAGGGTGATGGACGGTAGGGACTTCGAGGGACATGTTGCCGCTAAGGTAACCGTGAAGGGCTATCAGGAATCCTGAAAGATCTAACGTGATTGATATTGACAGGTATTAATGATATGTTAAAATGATTTTAAGTTTTTATATAAATTGTTGATATTTATTTAGATATCTATAATATAAAATAGAGTGTGTGTGTGTATGTTTGCTAAAAACTAGAGAACCAAGAGTCGCAAAACTTTGAAATTTTCTACATTATTAAAAGTTGAGCTCGCGCAGAGTATAGGCTACTTTTTATTTCCCTTTAGTCCACGGTTCGAACCCAGACGGGTCAAAACGTATCTATAAGAAATACACGTAGAGGTAATTTTTTTCGTTGCAGGGTTAATTTCTTTTGCAAAATTAAATTAGAAATAATGGTCCCAAAAAGACGAAATAAATACCAAAAGAAGGATGACAGAATAAAATTTCTTATTTTGGTCGTGGAATATCGTTTCCGACTCGAAATTGCGAACAGTTTGACAAAATACGTGAATAATTTATCCAAATTCTGAGGTTGTAAACAACCCATTCCCTTGACAATCTAGGTGATTTTTGTTTCTAGTTCATGAGTTTATACATAATAAGACATTGAGAATTAATGAAATATTTAAGAAAGTTATTCGAATTTTGTTTAAGCTTCTGTAGGAACAATGTTTTATTTATATCAATGTAATTTTTTACCGTAAAATTATAAGTTTAATCGTACTTTCCGTTTCGATTTTCATTTCCGTGATAGTGTTTGTGATAATGATTGTGTTCAGTGCTTGTGTGGTGTTTTAGTTACTTTCCGTAAAAATATTCATCGGTTGTTTTCACAGTATTATTTATTTCTATTATTTGCTTATGCGTTTCCGTATTACCTTTGTGCATTTTTTTAATTTCTGAAAATTAATCCTTAAATGTAGTGCTGTTTATCCTAATTTTATATTTGAATATATTTTTATAATCTTTGAACAAATGCTGTCTTTATCGAAGAAATTGTTCACTTGAAAGATATAAGATTGAATATTTAGTCAAGGTGGCTTTGTAAACTTAAGTACAATTTTCATTTCTTGGTTTATTGGTTTGGAAATATAAATCGAAATATCGTTCGCAGGCTCTATTTCATTTGCAAAATCAAATTAAGAAGAATCATTGTTGTCAACCTGAGATAAGTTTGGTTGAAATATTATATGAAAATGAATATTCAAATGACCAAACTAATAAATTTCAGCAACAAACTATGAGAGCGTAAGATATTGGGATTTTCACGGAAAAGTTTCGTTTACAGTAATCCAACGGTAATATGTCCCATCGAAGGAAGCTACAATGATGCATGTTAGATTATCTTCTTTTAGATAAATGGATTACTATATTTAATTCTACTTCTATTCTCCCCGTTGAGAATCAACGGGCGCTACAGCTAGTATGTAAATAACTGTAGGTAACAGACGGTTTCTTATGGCCAAACTTATATTTGATATAGTAAATGTGGTGTATTTAGTAAAGAGTGTATAGATATGTATTTAGTATCTGTAAGGACACTACTGAATTAGTTTTAAAATGTTTATCTGATAACATCGCTTCCTGACCTTCAGTCAAACTAGGACGATCTTGTATAAATGTTAATGTTAATAAATAAATTTTCAACGAATGGCACACAATTGCAGGAGAAATAAACAAATAATTGTTAACTGTGCGAGTGAGGAATTTTCAAGCAGATTTTCTACTTCGGTATTCTTTTTCTACCGGAGAACAAGTTAGTGAATTCCTCTCTCGAGTATGAGCTGAAGGGGGCTTTTCCAACATAAAAAATGTGCTTAAAAACTCGGTTTATACACAAGTATAAATGTTAATCCTTTCTACCAAACGATATCCAAGCCAAGGTATGCATATGACGCCATTTATTAACACAGAGAAGAAAAAGATTGGGGGTAATCGCTGGAGTAGAAAGGGATCGGCAGAAAGAAGTGCACGTTTTGAGAGATGGTGAATAGGTCTAACGCGATGTCCGCATTTCTCGTCCATGGGAAGTTCTCGCGGTACTCCATTGGGAATTATGCATGAGGCGCATGTATGACGAATCCACACGTGTTTGTGGGTTGCCAAGGGAAGAAGGACGGAACTCATGTTTGCAAGAGTACGAGGAAGATCACATCATCGCCTATCACTGAGGCGTCTCACTCAAAATCATTCTCGACTGATCATTAAGCACAGAGAACCTTAAGAAGTTTCATACTATTTGAAAAGATTAGCATTCTTGGATGGACTTCGAAAAGTATGATTCATAGTCCAACTTTTGTGGAGCTTTGTAGAGACACCTAACGCATAAATTCATCTGATGTGGAGATGGGGTGATCAAACTTATGCGTCCATTGACCCCTATCGGATCTTATAACGGTCATTGACGCCGTGAAGTCAACAATATGTAAATATATGCGAAATTCTACAGTTTTTGAAAAGAATACTCAATTATTTAAAAAATGAATCCCAAATATACTCGAAATTTATAATAATATATTTCTGTAGCCACACTTTGTCAATGGCAATCAAAAGTTTGGAGTAGTCAATCGCCGTCCCTCATTGGACCCTTTGACATTACGGGGATATCCTACACAACACGTATGACCCTTACAGGAACACACAAATTGAAAATAAATGAAAACCCCTGTTGTAGAATTTCCAAATACTATATTTCGATCGATCTGATGATGAAATATGGATCACTTTTGAGAGTGATATTTTTACATAATTTATCTCTAAAATTATCTCAAAAATTGGAAATGGGAGTAACTTGCTTAACCAGCAGAGTAATGACGAAAGGTAGCAATATAGTATGTGATTCTTATAAACAATTTATATGGGATATAATTTATCATAGATGGAACTGAGAAATTTTCAAAAATTAATTCGAGGAAAATATGCATCAATTTCAAAATCCCGAATAAAAACTATTTTTTCTGAATCTCACCAAGTTAAAGCGAAATTAATTACCTCTCCCTGCAACGGTTCATCTACATTTAAAAAGCTTCATTCCATGCACCTTTTAATTGAGTCTAATGCCTATCATTATCACCACTAAAATAATGAAGATACTAATACGTTCAAAAAGTTCCCGATCTTAATTTGTTCCCGCAAAAACGCCGAGCAGGAGAAAGGATTTATTCTGGTGGTCGATAGGTACGTAGATAGTAGTTAAGTAACTCCACCCACAATATCTACGCAGAGAATTTTGCATTTCTCCTACTCGTCGTTTCGCGGGAAAAAATAAGATCGGGATATTTTTGAACCTAGTAATATATACGACGGTACGGATTGAATTGATATCTAAGTCTCAACGCTTCACAAACGCCGATAGAAACTGGAGCTTGTAACTTTCAATTACTAAAGAGAATACCCAAAGTATATACGTATCGTCTCTACAGTACAGTTCCGCTTCTAATCTACTACTTGTTAACGCAGATTACAGGTTACGTTCGAACCTGCAATTTGCATTAACGAATGAGAATTGTGTAAAGTGAATCGCATTTCCTAACGACGCTGTAATTAGGTCGACTTCGGCCATGTTTAAATTGCGATGGACGGATCGGGAATTAAGGTATCTCAGCCTGCCCTCCGCAGATATTCTACGACTGAGATGGAAAATAATACGAACAAGGAGAAGAATCCTTAACCCATTTTCGATCCATTTCCCGCAAGCGCTGATGCACTTGTCGAAACCTTGACAAGACTGGAGGACCTATTTTAATATTAAGTGCGTGACCCCATTAACAATGAATAGGTGAAATGCGGATTGGATTAAAACCTTCTTGAATTCCCCAGTCTCGATTCCACTTTTAGGCATAGGCGGCGAATTATTTCCCCGTTTATAAGCCCTTCCTGTATTTTACGTGGATAAATACTTATAAAAACAAAATCAAAATAATAAACTAATTCTTATTAACATGTGCTGTCACTAAGAGCCTTATCCAATTAACTAATTTCAGTCCACGCAAATGCACCAAATATCAAAGAATGTTTGTATTTTTCGGTAAAATCATTATAAACATTTGGATGAGTTCTTCGACTACATTCCTTACGCCATTTAAATCTTAGACTAGGTGAAGGAGAGTCTGCTTAGTGTTAATGCTAACTAAATAAATGCACCCATTTCCATAGTAATCCTACAAGTATGAAAAATCTATACTTCCTCCATTTTTAGCACATATGCTCACACTATACTTGGGAAGAATTGCTTTCAAAGCAACACTAATACTGCAGATATACCGAATGGTTGGGAATCCACAAGAAACGTTTAATAGGGAGTTATATTATTCAATAATGATATTGTAACAATAATAATTTCGTTCAATTTTCTTTCTGGTTATGCTATTCTCCTTTATTTCTTACAATATTGAATTTAGTTATCTCTACTTTAAATATGACTTTCCTTCATATACCGTGGTATACACTTAAACTAAGTTTTAAATACTATTCATTATCTAATCTTTTCCCACTCACTTTACCCAAACAACGTTAGCCTTCAATATCAAGTAACTTCTTCCACAAACTGTTTTCTCGTTGTTAGTATTGCTCAATACTACCTAGTATTTATAAGAAAACATTTAAAAATTATTCTGGATTGTCCTTCTTGATTACTTATGCTATCTATGGAATGAGCGTTGATGAAATATCCTATGGATATCAATGAAATAAATTATCTTATGAATGTTTAGAATATATTTTAGAGATAATTCCATTGAAAACTGAAACTGATTTAAGAAACAAATAAGTGATTACTCCGTGATTTTTTTTCTGCCCAGGTTCAAATATATATCTGTTTGTGGAACAATACGGGAGAGCTTTGGAATTCCGGTAGCGATGGAAACCTTGTTGATGAGGTAAGAAGAATAGGGTGGCGAATGGAATTTTGGTCCAAAAATGGAATCATTTGGGATAAAAAATATCAACCAAGTTTAAGTCCGAATAATTAGACTGAGGATAAGAAAGATAATGAAAAAGATAGACAATGACGCTAAACGCTTTTCGAGCCTAAGAGAGCATTGACTGCAACCAGCCCTATTTTCGAGTCATCAATGATTCTTTGGTTCGGTAAAAGGAATTTCTAATTAAACTTAGAAGTTAAGAAAAAAACATGCAATTTCGTGGAGATGTAATTTAACATTTCCAAATACTATTGTCTGGCCTTTAGTCCGTTTCCAAAGTAATGAATGGTGATAAAATTGCTTAGTGATGGGATTTTTCGAGGGGAAATTCTTCGAATTGTTTCCAATTGCAATGCAAGACGTCTAATCCCACTCATTCTAGAAGATTCAATAACAAAAATATTACATCGGGGATTCTCCGACTACAATTGCGTCAAACATTTTATCATGCTCTTTGCTTGGAGCCATTACCTAATTTGCAAGTAAGATTCGTAAATCGAAAAGGATTTAAGACAAACAAAGGAATATATAAATAACTTCGATGAGATAAGAGATGCAAATTTGGTTTATACGAATCTTCTAGCTGCTAATGTCCCACCTTATCTAAATCAATGTACTATTATTATTTTAAAATGGGAGGGAGAAAAGTATATCGGTCATTAATCTACGCTCTAGTATCGTTAGTGACTTTGATAGTAACAAAAAAAGCTACCGAGATATCGGTGACTCTGAATAACGACATTCAGTTTGTTTTTCTGAAACTAAAATGAAACTTTTTACATATAAATATTAACCCCTAAGGTGGATTTTGATTTTTTTAGCCTAATCTCATTTAGACTATCAGAAATTTCAGGATAATTGTTATCTATTATATATAGATGCTTCTCCGGATTCATTCATGCATATAGATAGATAGATAGAGAGGATACAAATTCACAGGCTAAACCACAAGCGTCATTGACCTGAAATTTTTACGACGTATTGGCCGTAACGTAAAACCCCAGGAAAAAGAGTAGTTTTATCCTCAGTGTCATGGGTTCGATTCCAGAGGGGGCCCCAAAGCCCCGATTTTTTCCTTTTAAATGCATTACTTTGATTTCTCAGTATTTAAAAAAAATACTTCCCGGATAGGTAAATAATCGAAACTCTTGGAGCCTATATACATGGTCAGAATCTATCGAAAACATAAATTACTTTTACAGAAATTATCCTGGGTTTGATGCTAGGACGATGCAAAAATCTGCCGTTTAAAATACATTGAGGCAGTTTTTCATTATCTTTTTTGATGCACTTATCGAAACGATAGGAAGTTCTTGCTTATATGGAAAGTGTATATTATGCCTAGGTTTCTGAAAAAAATTAGATAAGAATGTACTATTCCTGGGTTCGATGCCGGGGCCATTTCAAATTTCTCTCATAAGTAATATATGGGAAAAGTAGGACATAGTTTGAGGCGGTTGCAGCCAATATTTCTGCCTGAATTATCACACATAGCTAGAGGTGGTGATTTTCTGTTGTGCTGCATACAAAGTATGACCAGAAAGTCCCGGGTTCGATGCAGGGCGGTAAATACATGTGCCATTTAAAATACATTGAGGTAGTTTTCATTATTTATTTTGATGCACTTATCGAAATAAAAGGAAGTTCTTACTTTGCTAGAAGATATATATTAAGACTCGGTTTAAGAAAGAAATAGATAAGACCATACTGTTCCTGGGTTCGATGTCAGAGCACATTAACATTTCTCACGTTAGGAATGTATGTGAAAAATAGGACGTTGTTTCAGGAAGTTCCAGCCAATATTTCTCCTTGAATTTTCACATTTAGTTTGAGATGGTAAACTTCTGTTGTGTTGCATAGTAAGTTGCATTTTGCTACTTTTGAGTACCCTCTCGATATGATGTCGACTTGAAATTTGTGTTATCAACATGCTTGCTGAATGCAAGCAACATTTTACTCGTTATGTATACATGAAAGAGCAAGACCGCTAAGGGGTGTAATTATGGTTAAATGGTTGATTCAGAGAATTTCAATAAAAATTAAATTAACGTGAAAATCCTTAAGAATTCACGACCTAAAGTATGAGAAAATGAAAGCAATGAGGAACACAACATTTCGGCTTAATACTCATTATGCAAACCTCGTACAATGTTTAGCTCAATTTAAGGAAAATTCGATTCACGGTTTTGTATTTTCTTCAACAATCTTATTAAAAAGACTTGAGGCTTTCCTGGTGAATAGCTTTTAACCCAATCAATCTTATTGTTTGTACCATTGATTTCAGAGTAGGAATTATTTCTTTCTGAAATAAAATGAAAACTTTATTTTCCCCAATACAATATGCAGCTAGTTCGGTGTTCGGATTATAAATCAAAATTTTTAATTTTTAATTTACGGTTAATTATTTTGATTCTTTACTGGAACCGAAGTGACGCAAATCTTTTTTTTTTCAGAAACAAAATAAATAGCGTAAAAAGGGTTCGCGTTGATAGCGCCTCACATTCCTTTGGTGTATTATAAGTACAAATGCAAAAATCATAATCTTAAGTCACCTAAGGCAGATTGGACGCCCATCAACGTCAGAGTTTTTCGAAAGGATCGGTTCTTGTGAGAGAAATTTCCATAAGGTGCGAAACCGCGAATTGCATGTCGGAGGAGAAATGTCCCGAAAAGAAGTATGGCGGTCGGTAATCCCTCTGCCGAATGTGCCTGTTTTGGAAAAGTATTACACGATTCCTTCCCTTTTCTCGTACCCATATCCGGCCGCTGTCACAAACGTCATCCATTTCACACGACCAACTCCCTCACCTTTATTCCGATTCCGTTAAACATTTGTCAAACGTCGTTCGATCCCCACATCCGACCCCAGAAATCCTTCGATAACTCCATCCGTTATCCAACCGCGATCAACATCTGCATGTATTCGTAGAATGTGTGGTCGGAGTTACGTAGAGTACACTATATCATATCAACACATACCAATCAGAGTCAAGAATTTCGCGCCATTAAAGCTTCTAATGTACGTAAAGCTACTACCTGAAAGGGAAAATATTTCTTATCTACAAATGCTTTCACGTATGTCCCTACTACAGATCTACATAGCTGTCATATGAAAAAAGATTATATTCATAGTTCATACGTAACCTTCGAAGCACCTACAACTGTATGTATGTATATATCCGTAAGATAAGTGTAGTGGTAGTAGTTATTTAAAATATTTAAGAAGGCAATCGCGGGGAATTTATTGAACTAATTTTTGGTTTACTGTCAGCTCTGTATAAAAAAATGACGAAGAATCTAAGAAACTAATAAACCTCGCGTAGGTCCATCATAAGGACAAGTCTTTGCTCATTTTATCCAGCAATGTGTTGGACACTTTTTCTGCTAAATTTTGAGACAATGTAAGGAAACTTAATAAAAGGGGCCGAAAGTATAAATTTTCTTGTAACACATGATTGAATGACATTTCTGAACCCAAAGAAACCATTTTATTTTAGAATATGGATTTTTAGAATTAAATTTATTCCCTCATGAGCTGCCTGCGGTGTACATCTGAGGGTTATATCTAATTAGACCATCATTCCTACCTAATCTGCCATATTAGCTTTTCTTATAGTCTGAGGGAATGACGATAATTTTGGTAGGATTCGCCTGATAACCTAAAGTTGATTCATCGACAGTACGCCACAGATTCCCAATTTATGTCTTACTGCCTATCGGTAGACTTATATCAATGTAATCCCGTCTACTATATTCTCACATCTAAGATTAATATTTTATTCAAAAGAAATTTGAGAGTTTATCAGGGTACATTTCATTCACATATTAATGGATCTGAGGGATAACTAATTTTCTATTGTACCTCGTGGAAATGTCTTTTACTTTCGCCATGTGTGTAGTATTAGGGTGGTCCTTATTCATATGGGAAAAAATTTTTTTGAGAAATTCTTTCGGGACGCCCCCTAAAGTTGTTTCATTTGGTTAGAAAATAAATCGTGTAAAATATTATTCAAATCGGATAACGGAAAGACGTGCCGCATCACACTTAAAGTTTATAATTTCCAACATTTTTGACCTTTTTTTGATCATCACAGGAGATAACGGAGTCTTCCCATATTTCAACTGCTTTGATTTTTTTATCAATGTATTTGTAGACATTAACTGTGATTTTCGTAAAATATTAATTAGATCTGCCTAGTAGTTTTTGAGATTTTAGCCCAAATAGAGAGCGCGTGCCGTACAAGTGGCGCCGTGCACTAGGCGCCTCCGCTCGAATTCGAGAATCTCGCCGCCTTGTATTCTGTCTAGTTTTTATAGCTCTAATCAAATTTTTTGCAGAGTTTTTCTGCATAGCTTAGGTTGAAGACCTAATTATGCGTAATGTACTTTAAAATTTTGAAGTTAGCTATGTATAAAAGGAAAAAAAGTGGCGCCGTTCCATCGGCATCTCCGCTCGAGTCTATGACTTTTGCTGCCGTTAAATTTGTCTTGTATTACACTACTAGATAAGAAATTAATCATTTATGTTGTTCAAGGGAGTATTACTCTATATTCATCTAGTAAAGCATAAGATAAATCTTCCAAGTTTCGAACAAATGCTTGTGAACCATTGGAACCAATGCCATGTATGCTAAGCGATCATCAATATCGCCTGGATTTTCATCTAAACTGTTACAAGGAAATAGCAAAGCAGTAAGTATAGCGAAACTTCGTTGATTATAGATTTACTTTTCGACAGTGTAAGCTTTTATGACCTATTTTGGCTACGGGAATGACATATAATAAGGGATATCTCTCTCTGAAAGTGCTAGCTTTAACAGCTCTTCATTGTAGATTCCGAGATTGATTGATTGGCTCATCTGTGATTCTAAAAGACTGAAAGCTAGAATTCTACTTTGCACATCAATTATGATCCATTGTGTGTAACAGAAAAATACAAAATAGTACATAGTGCTGCCTGAAAATTGTGCTGTGGTTTCACTAAGCGAGCAGCTTAAAATACTGCTTTTCGGTGTAAGTAATCCCTTAGTAGCGCATAAATGATTACCGAAATGAAATCCAGAACTTATGACCGAATTTACCTGATTGGATACTACACGAATCAAATTGTTGGCTCTAAGTTGCCATCAAATGGCCAAGTGCTAAGAGTGCTTTTTTATAATATGCGAAGAGTAAAATTAGATTTACGTACTAGTGCCAATTTAGCAGTAAAGGAAGTGGAAGTTTTCTGGGAGGAAGTGCAATTACCTACAAGAAAACTTCAACGCAGTATTGAGAAGCTAGATTCACTTTATCAGGAGAGGAGAATATTGCAGAAAACTTCAAGTAGATCGAATGAATCGCAAAAGAAAAAGGAAACTAAGTTCCTTGAATCATTTGACGATCTTTTTGACATGGCGCATGCAGACGCTTTGGAAATTATCTCCCTCGAAGAAGATAAGCAGTTTCTTCTAAACCAACGAGAAAAAGTACGACAAGGATGTATTCTTGGACTGGACGATAATTTAAGGCAAAGTGTAACCAAAGAAGTTGTCGATGACTCCCAGTTATCGCAACCTGTAGGGGAGCTGAACATCTTCTTGGGGTTCCCAGTATACCATCTGGGAATGGTAGAACTCAAGCAATTGCTGTGCACCAGGTGCTGGAAGAATGGGGCCTAACTGATAAGTTACAAGCATTTTGTTGTGATACTACTGCACCAAACACTGGAAGAATGAATGGCGCTCGTCTCTTATTAGAGCAAAGATTTGAAAAAGAGATTTTATTTTTACCATGCCGGCACCATATTTATGAGATAATTTTACGAAGTGTTTTCGACGAAAAATTTGGAAAGTCCTTAGGTCCAAATTTCCCTATCTTCAGAAGGTTTCAGAGCGCATGGTCTCAAATAAACAATGAGAACCTTAAACATGGGATGCAAGACTGCCGTTCTCGGAGCGTGCTTAAGAACAAAGCGGGAAAAATTATAGATTTTGCGCTTCAGCATCTACAAGATAGTCATGCCAGAGAAGACTATCGAGAGCTCCTTGAGCTAACCGTTATTTTTATTTTTATGGGAGGAGTACCTCCATGAGGGATATCATTTCGCGTCCCAGGCGCGTTGCACCATACTAGGTGGATGTCAAAAGCACTGTATTCCTAAAAAAATAATTCTTTTTCGTCATGAGTTTGCCTTATCTACTGAAGAAGTAGGTGTAGTACGCGAGGTCTGCATATTTGTAGTGAGCCTGTAGGTGGAGGGCTGGATTACCGCGCCAAATGCCAGGGAGGCTCGTAGAAGAGATATGATATATTTACAAAAGTTATATGAATGCAGTAGAAAAAGCAATGTTGTTTCTGTGGCCACAATGAACAAATTCTGCCAACATTTGTGGTACCTTGTGCCAGAAAATGCGGCCTTAGCATTCTTCGATGAGAAGGTATCGGTGAATACAAAAATTCTAATGGTGAAAGCTCTGGAAACAAGCTTTAGCGATTTTTCAGATTATTCCACAAAAAGACCTTCAGTAAACCCAAACGACATACACCAATTCATAGAAAAAGGACTTGAAAGTTTCATTTCTTGCAAATCTAAGTCATTTTTTTAAAGATTTAATATTTCCATGTCATTTTTGTCCAAGGATCCACAACTGTGGTTAGATGACGAAAGATACAAACAAGGACTTGAGATAGTGAAAGCATTGAAAGTACTCAACGACTGTGCAAAAAGAGGGGTTAAGTTGATGGAGGAGTTCAACGAAAAACAAACGAAAAATTAAACCCAAAAACAATTTGTGCTAAAAGTCGTACGTGAATACAGACGGAAATTCCCAGTCCGCAACAGAACAACTTTGGCCCAAGAGTTTTAAGATTATGTATTAATAAAAATATATATTGCATTTTATTTATCATTAAACGGCCTCAATTCATTTATCAAACCAAAGAAGACCAAAAATTAGCTTTCAATATCTACCGGAATAAAACAATTTTCATCCTTTTATTTATAGTTAACTTCAAAATTTTAAAGTATATAACACATAATTAGGTCTTTAACCTACGCTATGCAGAAAAACTCTGCTAAAAATTGATTAGAGCTATAAAAACGAGACAGAATACAAGGCGGCGAGATTCTCGAATTCGAGCGGAGGCGCCTAGTGCACGGCGCCACTTGCACGGCTCGCGCTCTCTATTTGGGCTGATTCTCAAAAACTACTGCGCAGATCTAATTAATATTTTACGAAAATTACAGTTAATGTAAAACGATGCATTGATAAAAAAATCAAAACAGTTGAAATATGGGAAGACTCCGTTATCTCCTGTGATGATTGAAAATAGGCCAAAAATGTTGAAAATTATAAACTTTAAGTGCGATGCGGCACGTCTTTCCGTTATCTAATTTAAATAATATTTTACACGATTTATTTTCTAACCAAATGGAACAACTTTAGGGGGCGTCCCGAAAGAATTTCAAACTTTCGAAAATAAGGACCACCCTAGTGTAGTATAGAGAAAGTATTGACTTCATGAAGAAATCGGCTTCGACATTTTAACAGAAATATTTTTTTGGTCTTTTGTGGTCCCTTGAACACGTTTTGACCATTTTCGGAATGATGTCTGTATGTATGTGTGTGTGTGTGTGGTTGTGGGCGCTCTAACGTAAAAACTATAAGTCGTATCAATACCAAACTTCATATATAGCACTGTGGTGGATGCTTTCAGAGTTTATTAGTTTTGGAGTAAATCGGTTAACTAGAAGTCGAGCTTTATTCTCCGAAGCAAATTTCCGTTTTTGCAAAATATCACCATAAATATGATATTAAAGGATATTTTGTTGAATATAAAAGTTTTATAAAATGTAATTAACTACAACTTTTGTGTTAAACATATTTTTTATCGCTGATTTTTTAGGAGTTATTCGTGAAATACTGATAAACCGGAAGTAGCATATTATGTAATTTGTGGGCGCTCTACAATGAAAACAATTTGTTGTATCAACACCAAATTTCATATATAGTACTTTAGTAGGTGTCGTTAGAGTTGATCAGTTTTTAGAGTAAATCGGTTGACCGGAAGTTGAGCTTTACTTTTCGCAGCTCGTTTCCGTTTTTACAAAATATCTCCATTAATCTGAAATTAAGGTGTATGCTATTATTTTTAAAAGTTTTATAAAAAACAAGTTAGAATAACTTTTGTATGAAACATATTCTTGTTTAACTGATTGCTTAGGAGTTATTCATGAAATACTGATAAACCGGAAGTTGCTGATTATGTACTTTGTGGGCACTCTGGGCGCTGTAGGCGAAAGGACAATTTCATCGTCTTTCATCGAACATGTCCCGAAAAGCATTATTTATAATGTTTGTGACGTAAAAGATAATCTATAATATAAAATAGAGTGTGGGTGTGTGTGTGTGTGTGTGTGCATGTACGCTAAAAACTCGAGAACCCAGAGTCGTAAAACTTTGAAATTTTCTGCATTATTAAAAGTTGACCCTGCGCAGAGTATAGGCTACTTATTATTTCCCTTAAGTCCTCAGTGCGAAACCATACGGGTCAAAACGTTTCCATAAGAAATACACGTAGAGGTAATTTTTTGGTTGCAGGGTTATTTCTTTTGCAAAATTAAACTAGAAATAAGGGTCCTTGAAAGTCAAATCAAGCACCAAAAGAAGCAAAATAGATTAAAGATTATTATAATAGTCGTGAAATAACGTTTTAGATTCGAAATTGCGCAGAAAAAGATAAAGTAAGTGAACATTTTATCGAAATATTGAGGTCGCTAACAACCCATCCCCACGACGATCAAGGCGATTGTTGATTTCGAGTTCATGCGTAATTCCATAAGAAGATATGGAAAATGAATGCCTAGATACAATTAATGCTGTAAGATATCTATTATATATAAATCCTTCTTGATTCATTCATATATATAGATACCCAGATAGGATACTAATTCACAGGCTAAACCACAAGCGTCATTGATTTGAAATTTTTACAGCGTATAGGACCTAACGTGAAACCCCCAGGAAATAGGCGTCTTTGAATCTCAGTGTAATGGGTTCTATGCCAGAAGGCCGGAAAATCCCGATTTTTCCCATTTAAATGTATTGCTTTTATTTTCGGAAATTTCTAAAAATTATTTTTGGATAGGTAGAGAATCAAAACTGAAGGAGCTTACAGATATGAACATTATCTATTGATACCATAAATGGCTTTAACAGAAAATGTCCTGGGTTCAATGCTAGGACTATGCAAACATCTTCCATTCAAAATATATGGGGTAGTCTTTTATTATTGTTTTTATGCATTTATCGAAACGATAGGAAGTTCTATCTTAGCTGGAAGATGTATATTGAAACTCGGTATAAGAAAAAAAATTTGATAAGACCATAGTCTTCTTGGGTTCGATGCCATAACACATTAAAATTTCTCACATAAGGAATATATGTAAAAAACAGGACGTCATTTTAGACAGTTTCAGCCAATATTTCTGCTTGATTTTTCACACATAATTAGAGATGGTGATCTTCTATTGTGCTGCATAGTAGGTATGACCAGGAAGACCCGGGTTCGATGCCGGGTAGTAAATATATCTCCCATATAAAACACATTGGGGTATATTTTCATTATATTTTTCATGCACTTATCGAAATGATAGGAAGTTCTTGCTTAGATGGAAGTTGTATATTAAGACTCGGTTTAAGAGAAAAAATTAGATAAGACCATGCTGTTCCTGGGTTAGATGCCAGAGCACGTTAATATTTCTCACATAAAGAATATAAGGGGAAAGTAGGACGTCGTTTGAGGCAGTTGTAGCAAGGATTTTAGCTTAAGTTTTCATACATAGTTAGAGATGGTGATCTTCTGTTGTGCTACATAATTTGCTTCACCATGAAGACCCGGGTCGATGACGAATGGATCAACTGCAGCGAATTTTGAGAATATTTTCAATCTTTTTTTTTTTCTTTTGATGACCCTCTCGATATGATGTCGACTTGAAATAAGTGTTGTCATTATGCTTGCAGTATGCAAGCAGCAGGTTACTCGTATATATAAAAAATAGAGTGTGAATGTGTGCGTGGGTATGTGTGTATGTGCGTATGTATGTTCGCTAAAAACTCGAGAACCGGGAGTCGCAAAACTTTAAAATTCCTACATTATTAAAAATCTAACAAACTAACTAATCCTTAAAGGTGTTGATGTATGCCCTAATTTAATCTTTGAATATGTTTTCATAATCTTTGAACGAATGCTGTCTTTATCGAAGAAATTGTTCATTTGAAAGATATGAGATTGAATATTTAGTCAAGTTGGCTTTGTAAACTTAAGTACAATTTTCATTTCTTGGTTTATTAGTTTGGAAATATAAATCGAAATGTCGTTCGTAGGCTCTATTTCAATTGCAAAATCAAATAAAGAAGAATCATTGTTGTCAACCTAAGATAAGTTTGGTAGAAATATTATATGAAAATGAATATTCAGATGACCAAACTAATAAATTTCAGCAACAAATTATGAAAGCTTAAGATATTGAGATTTTCACGGAAAAGTTTCGTATTTGGTAATCCAACGTTAATCTGTCTCATCGAACGAAGCTAAAATGATACATGCTAGATTATCTTCTTTATAATAAAAGGATGACTGTATTTAATTCTACTTCCATTCTCCCCGTTGATAATCAACGAGCGCTACAGCTAGTATGATATAAATTAATCACTTATCTTCCTAGTTTAGATTGAAAGTAGAGCTCGAAAATACTGTCGTAGATATATATTTACATCTTATATATGGAGAAAGTCATGTGCTGGCCACATCAGATTTTTGTAAATGTTATTCCTGGATGATTTGGATTTGATTGTATAGGATTCTGGATGGTGCCTCGACAGCTAAGGTCATTTGGAATGGATCATTTATATTGACTTCTTACATCGAGGAAATGTGTGTATTCAGTGAATCTTAAGATTTATTTTATTGTGACGCAACTTTATTGTAAAGAAATTAAACCCTCATACAAATGAAACCTTGAAAGAGCACTATTAATTTCGGGTTAATTTTTTTTTTATAATTATATTTTCAGATTCTTTTCAAGTCCTTAAAGAATGAATTGTGATTTTAACATGATTTTTAGAACACCTACTGCCTTAAAATAAAATATAAGTCATGCAATATTACGAAAATTTATTAAAATTACGTTTTCCACTACCACAGAAGAATTCTGCCCAATGTAACTGAAGTACAGTTACCTCGAGCTAAATTTTTACTATGATGAAATATATCTCATAATTAAGACTCGCTTAGGTACTATTTGTTCATCTGATTGAAATTATATAATATCTATTCATGAAAATCAATATAATTCCAGAATAAAAACTCCAGAGATTCCTTCAAGATGAATCCATCTTAGTCTATTGAACGTAATAAATGTAAACTGCCGTGATGGAAACTGAATAATCCAGGTATTATCTCAAAGACAGAGGAAAGAAGTTGACCTACAGGAGGGTAGGTTTAAATGAGGTTGGATTCCGATATTACTTTTCGGCCATTCACTCTTCCTACGATTTAAATGAAATATAGAAATGATAATGAAAGAGTAATGAAAGATATTGAAACGTGGGCCAGGACTAAAAATATACGAATCCTACGAACTACAAGAAGCAGATTAATACTTAAAATAAACTTCGGGATAGAAATTTTACCTAAACTGCATTGAATACGTAGATGTATCACTTCTTAAAAATATATATTTCGTGGAAATAAATAACCAAATTTGTATAACTTCAAGTAAAATGCAGTGCGGTGAAATTAAAGTTTTGATGGACGCTAAAATGAATATCATTAGGAATCGTTATACAATATTTTTCAAAGATGTTGAATGTGAATCTGTAGTTGCGTACATATTAGAATCTCTGAAATACTAGATATCTAATTAATACCTTTCTTTCAACTACTGAAATAAGACAAAAAAAATCTTCTATTCCCTGTATAATTTTATCTAAAGAAGTAGAATTCAATCCTCCCTTATTTCGAATTGTAAAATATACATCCACGAAAACAAGATAGGAAAATCGGAAATGTTTGAAAGTATTCGTTCCTCTCCACTTTGCGTAACTGCATACCTTGTTGGGACTCTAATATACATATACGCCTTAATATTTACTTTCCAAACGAAATGAAGGTTAAATATGTACGAGGGAGGTGGGAGGAAATATGAAAACTACCCGATATATATGGAAAATATCCTTCGTAAATAAAACAAATCTGATGTGGCCAGCACATGACTTTCTCCATATATCTGATGTACATATTAATCTATGAGAGTATTGTCGAAGTCAATATTCAATTTATATGCGGATAAAATTAAGAGCATAACATTTAACCTGGATGATTACACCTTCACACAGGAATTGTTTTATCAGTGATTTCATATCTCCATCACTTGTTTATTTCTAAATTGTCGTCTTAAAGAAGACAAATGGAGTAAAAAAACAAAAAAGGAAACCTTTTAAACCTTATCAATCAGCCATAGTTCAATGTATAGCAAGAGTGTGAGCGAAAGACGCTTTGCATTGCATTGTTTGCAATGTAAACAAACCCTAGTTACAAACATTGTTGTTATTGTGAAGAGTAATCAATATAGGTACGAAACAATTACAATTGAATAAATACTTTGAAATAAATACGCGCGTATCAAATTAAAAATTAACTTCAAAATAAAACTTTGAAGGAATATTGTAATAATGTTGTATTTAACAATATTATGAAATGGTATTAATGAAAACGACATTTTAACATAAGTATGTCGCAATAACTGGAAAATTGTTTAAATAGGATATCATTCCTACACGGTGGTTGATATCGAAAATTATTATCAATAAAACTTGTAGAAAATCAAATTTTTTGTAACTTTTGTAGGGAATTGTGTGTACCTAAATATCATATTTATGGACATATTTTGCAAAAACGGAAAGGAGCTTCGAAGTGTAAAGCTCGACTACCGGTTGACCGATTTCCTCTAAAAACTAATCAACTCTAATGGCAATATATCAAGTTTGGTATTGCTATAGCAAATAGTTTTCATGTTACTGCACCAACAATCACATAAACAAACATACACATAGACATAATTCCGAAAATGGCCAAAACGTGTTCTAGGGATCCCATAACATATATTTCCGTTGAAATCTCTATAAAACGTATACGGAGAAAGTAAAAATAATAATGTTTCTACGTTGCACCTTTGCTTATTGCAAAATACTGTGACTCTAACTGTAATACTCTTTATATGGTAAAGCGATAATGCGTTAATTTACCTATCAGAGCAACGATAATAAAACAGTCACGTAACTAATGCTATTAATTCAGAGTTGGATTTACTTCTCCTATCTGTCTCATTTACAGGTAGATGTTTAAATGAATTTGGTAGAACTACAAACTTGAAATTTTATTTTAATCTAATGGTCTTACTACTGATGAAAACAAAAAAAAATACGATATTACGAACTGATATTTCGTGAAAATTATATATTTCATAGAATTATAGATTTCATAGTTGGTAGTTTATATTGTGAAAGTTATCGATATTGTAGAATCAACATTATATAATGATTTTTATCATAATCGGGGTAGTCATTATTGATATTTTACTAAGAAGAATAAATTTCTTCAAAATGTTCAAGAAAATAAAATACAACATATATGGCGCAATAATTTTGAAGGTTATACTCTTTTACAACTGCTACCATCACAAATTTCAATATGGCTAGTCATCCAAATAGGCTGTTCCGTATTTTCCCGAATAGCATTTTATTGTCTTGATTTCTTAATTGCTATTGCTCATGATAACCAATTGCAACGCGTAATCCTGGATATGATACACCTTTAGGGGACCGTTGGATACAGCCAATGATGAAGGGAGGGGGGGATTGGGAGGAAAGCCATAATGCCCTAAGAAGTGGACCCGGCCAGATCATAGTGACGTGCATTGAGGTTCATCCCCATGCCTAGGGAGCCCTCTGCCACTGTTCGCTGGTTAACCGCGGGATCCGACCTCATAGACTAAAGAAACAAACAGGAGCTATAGAGGAAAGAACTCAACTCCTGCGCAAGAAGGTGAAAAAAGGACCCTGGAAGAAATGCCTGCATCTGTAGGCCTTTCGGCTAGGGTTAAAAGGAATAAGGCATTATTCCCCCTTCCCCTACAGAGCAGGTGGTTAAACATATACATATATGCCCTTTTGTCTAAGCTACAGCCACCATTTACTGAGTTAAAATGAAAAGTGACAGTAACAAACAAAAATTTTCTGCAAGGAATACAGAATATTTGTATAAGAAAATTCATCAATGATTTTCATTGTTGACTTATAGTCTTTACATTTGTCAGACTATTTTTAAGTGAGAGATTAAAAAACTGAATACATAAATATCTTGCAATGGTTTCTTAGATCCTCATACTACTATTTAAAATGACTGGATTTTTTGTAAGTAAGATAGCTATAATAAATTCGTTATCATCTATAATAAATTTATTATCACCAATACGGTACCTATGATAAAAAAAATCAACTTGAACTGAACGAATAGGAAATTATGCAGTTTTAGTAATGGTACTTGGAGGAGAAGACTGGCAGTACTTACCAAGTAGTCTGAAAATCAGGTGATACTGATGTGGTCCTCCGCTGAAAAGAAAGATATACAGTTAGTATAGCATAAAACTTTACATTGAGAATTGTTGCATTTAATGTACGTATTTGAATAGTGCTAGAGTTTTATATTATCATTATGTTACTTCCTTTCCATTTAAGCCAATGTTATTAGCAGATTTTATGCTTTGACATTTGACTTAATGCCTGCCTTTTCGGCTTGATTAATAAATATCACTTCCACATTCTACTTGTGTTTAATTTATCATCAACTAAATACTATTTACTCAAGGGACTTTAAAATTTAAAATGGAGATCAATCAGTGTCATGGCCCACACTAGGAAGTGAATGAGAAACTACTTTCTACAACATCAAGACTTGCTATAAATTTGCCTACCAAAAGGTAGAGTAAATTAGTTATGGAGAACATAAAAACTTCAAAAAATGATATTCTATAACAATATGACAGAATAATATCATATTAATTCCATTACATGTTCCATCCTCTGGGGTACAACCGATTTCTTCTCAGTCAAGAAGCGAATATGTGAAATTCCCCTACAGAACTGGGTAGAAAGAATTCAATAAAATTAGAAGAAGCTCATCCTCATAGGAAAAAACTTATCTTCAATAAACAACGATTCATTATATATTTAAATTCTCAAATGCCAAAAGCAAACTTATATAATAATTATGATAAGACTTCAGTTCATCTGAATGGATATTTCCGGTTCTAAGAAAGTTTCCGTCCTTCTCTGTTTCATCCTAGTTGAAATCTTGAGGACAACTCCAAGATAAACCTAAAAAAATATAAGAAGAAGCTCACCTTAGCGTAAAAAATCATTCCTAAATATGCAAAAATGGCCCATTAAAAATAAAAATTCTAAGTATAGAAACAAGGCTCAAATTATACTTAATCTATGGCTTCCGTTCACCTGATGGATAATTTCTGGTGTACATAAGTTCCCTCAGGGTCTGCCTCAAACTCTTTGAAATCTGGAGCCATCTGTAACATAAGAATTAAAAATTATTAGAAGAAGCCTCCTAGGAAAAGACATTCCTAAATATACAAAATGATGTATAACAAATTAAATGCTCAAATGCGAGAAACAAGCTGATGTAATACTTTATGTTTTTCCTCTATTCATCTAAAGGGATATCTCTGGGTCTATGTAAGTTTCCTTCGGTGTGTGTCACAATCCTTAATTTTTTTCCTCGGTTGACCTGAAGGGATATTTCTGTATCTTTGTAAGTCTAAGTCTATATAAAATTCAGTCAGTGCTTGCCTCATTCCTGTTGTTATCTGAACGCAATCTCTAAGATAAGAAATAAAAAAACATTAGGAGGAGCTCTACCCAAGATGGGAAAAGCAAGTTGATACAATAGTTAATGTGTTTTTTTGTTTAGCTGTAGGAATATATCTTACTCTGTTAAAGTTTCCATCAAGATCTGTATCATGCCTGTTGACATCTTGTTCCCAACTGAAAATGAGATAAAAGAAATTATTTAAAAAAGCTCGCCCTCATGTGGAAAACAAAATCCTATAAATACAAAAATGAGAAAATAAAGCTGATATAATAAGAATATTTTTTCTCCATTCAACTGATGGAATGTATCGCAGTCATGGCAAGTTTCTGTCAGGGTCTCTTTCATTCCTTCATTTGCTTTTAACTTCCGTTCACTTGAAGGAGTAATTGCAAGTCTATGTGGGAACCCATCAAAACTCATCTCTAAAATATGATTTCAGTAACATTAGAGTAATATTCAAATAAATACCAAAAAATACTGTCATGATGCATTACAAATAAAAATCTCAAAAAAGATAAGCAAACTGATATAATACTTAATGTGAATCCTTCGTTCAACTGATATGGAATTTCCGGGTCAACTTAAGTTTCCGCCATGGTTTCTCTCACCCGTTTGGCTATCCAAACCCCAATCTGAAGAAAATAATCAAAGAACATGATTAAAGCTCTCCCTCATAGTAAATATACTTTCTTAAAATTAAATAATTACAAAATATGTTTTAATGTTCAAATGCAAATAGCTGACTGATAAAACACTTAAGGTGAGTCCTTTGGTCGTCTGAAAGGATATTTCCATTCTATTATAGTTTCCATCAGGGTTTCTGTCATCCTGTTCGTTCTACGGGCTCCAATCTGAAAGATAAGTTTTAAAAATAGAGGAAAATATCCCAATATCAAAGAACCTTTCCGAAAAATATAACGATAATTCATTGCAAAGAAAAAGTTCAAATGTGAAAGGAAAACTGATATGATACTTAATGTGAGTCATTATTCACCTAATAACTAATTTTCGGGTGTTTTATTGTCCATGTCAGGGTTTCTCTCATCTGATAGTTTATCCTGACTCCAATCTGAAAGATAAAAATTAAACACAAAAAGAAGCTCTTCGTTATAAAAAGTTCAAATTGAAAAGTGCCTACATCAATAATTCAATATATTAGAGTTCAAATGCGAAATACATTATTTGGACCGAAAACGGTAGGATAAAATTATAAGCATTAGAAGTTATCAAATTTTACGATATATCATTAATACAATTTATGAAGCATATATTCATCATGGATAATGACTTCTTATTTTAATATTAAACATATATAATACTTATTAAAATCCTTGCTTTATCTTCTAGGACATCGCTGGAATTATCTTGTCTCCAGACACGGTTTCTCTCATCTTTTACATTATTTGGACCAAAAACTGTAGGATGAAATTATAAATATAAGAAGAGGTATCACAATTTACGATAAATCATTAATGCCATTTATCAAGCATAAATTCATCATGGATAATGATTTCTAATTCTGCTTTCATACTTATATAATGCTTAATTAAATCCTCCCTTCATCATCCAGGACATCTCAGGATTTATTTGGTTTCCAGTAACGTTTTTCCTCATCCCATCCAATATTTGGACCGAAATCTGTAGGAAAACTTATCAACATTAGAAGAGGTATCACATTTTATGAAAAATCGTTAATACCAATTATCAAGCAAAAATTCATCATGGATAATGACATCTAATTCTAATATCAAACTTATATTAAACTTAACAAAATCCTCTCTTCATCTTTTAGGACAACTTTGGAATTATCTTGTCTCCGGTCACGTTTTCGCTTATCCCATCCGATATATGGACCAAAATCTGTAGGAAAACTTATCAACATTAGAAGAGGTATCACATTTTACGATAACTCATTAATACAAATTATCAAGCAAAAATTCATTATGGATAATGACATCTAATTCTAATATCAAACTTATATAATACTTCATTAAATCCTCCCTTCATCTTCAAGGATATCTCTGGATATATCTTTTCTCCGGTTACGGTTTTACTCATCTCGTAGCTTAATGGGACCAAAAACTGTAGGGTAAAATTATAAACATTAGAAGAGGTATCACTATTTTCGATAAATCATTAATACTATTCATCAAGCATAAATTCATCAAGGAAAATGACTTCTAATACTAATATCAAACTTATATTATACTTAATAAAATCTTTCCTTCATCTTCTAGGACATCTCTGGAATTAACTTTTCTCTTGTCACGGTTTTTCTCATTTCCTCCGATATTTGGACCGAAATCTGTGGAAAACATTATCAACGTTAGAAGAGGTATCATAGTTATTATAAATTATTAATACCATTATTCAAGTATAAATTCATCATGGATAATGACATCTAATTCTTATATCAACCTTATATAATACTTATTAAAATCCTCCCTTTTTCTTCTAGGACGCTTCTGGAACTCGGTTGTCTCAAGTCACGGTATCTCTCAGCGCAACTGGTACTTGGACCGAAATCTGTGGAAAAAAATTATCATTATTAGAAGACGTATCACATTTTACGATATATCATTTATACCAATTATGAAGCAAAAATTCATCATCGATAATGACATCTAATTCTAATTTCAAATTTATCATACTTAATAAAATCCTTTCTTCATCTTTTAGGTCAACCTTAGAATCATCTTGTCTCCAGTCAAGGTTTCTCTCATCTTGTACAATCTTTTGGACCAAAAACTGTAGGATAAAATTATAAATATAAGAAGAGGTATCACAATTTACGATAATTCATTAATACAAATTATCAAGCATATATTCATCATGGACAATGACTTCTAATTATAATATCAAACTTATATAATGCTTAATTGAATCCTCCCTTCATCATCCAGGACATCTAAGGATTTATTTGGTTTCCAGTAACGTTTTTCCTCATCCCATCCGATATTTGGACCGAAATCTGTAAGAAAACTTATCAACATTGGAAGAGGTATCACATTTTACGATAAATCATTAATAAAAATTATCAAGCAAAAATTCATCATGGAAAATTACATCTAATTCTAATATCAAATTTACATAATACTTAAAAAATTCCTCCCTTCATCATCTAGGACATCCATGGAATTATATTGTCTCCGGTCACGGTATCTCTCATACCATCCGGAATTTCACCGAAATCTGTGGAAAAATTATCTACATTAGAAGAAGTATCACATTTTACGATAAATCAATAATACTGTTTATCAAGCATAAATTCACAATGGATAATGAAACCAAATTCTAATATCAAACTTATATAATACTTAATAAAATCCTTGCTTCATCTTCTAGGAAATCTCTGGAATTTTCTTGTCTCCAGTCACTGTTTCCCTGATCTCGCACATTATTTGGACCGAAAACTGTAGGATAAAATTATAAACATTAGAAGAGATATCATATTTATTATAAATCATTGATACCATTATTCAAGCATAACATCATCATGGATAATGATATCTAATTCTAATGTCAAATTTATATAATACTTAATAAAATCCTTCCTTAATCTTCAAGGACATCTCTTGATTTATCTTTTCTCCGGTCACGTTTTCCCTAATCCCATCCGATATATGGACCGAATTCTTTGTGAAAACTTAACAACATTAGAAGAGGTATCACATTTTATGAAAAATCGTTAATACCAATTATCAAGCAAAAATTCATCATGGATAATGACATCTAATTCTAATATCAAACTTATATTAAACTTAACAAAATCCTCTCTTCATCTTTTAGGACAACTTTGGAATTATCTTGTCTCCGGTCACGTTTTCGCTTATCCCATCCGATATATGGACCAAAATCTGTAGGAAAACTTATCAACATTAGAAGAGGTATCACATTTTACGATAACTCATTAATACAAATTATCAAGCAAAAATTCATTATGGATAATGACATCTAATTCTAATATCAAACTTATATAATACTTCATTAAATCCTCCCTTCATCTTCAAGGATATCTCTGGATATATCTTTTCTCCGGTTACGGTTTTACTCATCTCGTAGCTTAATGGGACCAAAAACTGTAGGGTAAAATTATAAACATTAGAAGAGGTATCACTATTTTCGATAAATCATTAATACTATTCATCAAGCATAAATTCATCAAGGAAAATGACTTCTAATACTAATATCAAACTTATATTATACTTAATAAAATCTTTCCTTCATCTTCTAGGACATCTCTGGAATTAACTTTTCTCTTGTCACGGTTTTTCTCATTTCCTCCGATATTTGGACCGAAATCTGTGGAAAACATTATCAACGTTAGAAGAGGTATCATAGTTATTATAAATTATTAATACCATTATTCAAGTATAAATTCATCATGGATAATGACATCTAATTCTTATATCAACCTTATATAATACTTATTAAAATCCTCCCTTTTTCTTCTAGGACGCTTCTGGAACTCGGTTGTCTCAAGTCACGGTATCTCTCAGCGCAACTGGTACTTGGACCGAAATCTGTGGAAAAAAATTATCATTATTAGAAGACGTATCACATTTTACGATATATCATTTATACCAATTATGAAGCAAAAATTCATCATCGATAATGACATCTAATTCTAATTTCAAATTTATCATACTTAATAAAATCCTTTCTTCATCTTTTAGGTCAACCTTAGAATCATCTTGTCTCCAGTCAAGGTTTCTCTCATCTTGTACAATCTTTTGGACCAAAAACTGTAGGATAAAATTATAAATATAAGAAGAGGTATCACAATTTACGATAATTCATTAATACAAATTATCAAGCATATATTCATCATGGACAATGACTTCTAATTATAATATCAAACTTATATAATGCTTAATTGAATCCTCCCTTCATCATCCAGGACATCTCAGGATTTATTTGGTTTCCAGTAACGTTTTTCCTCATCCCATCCGATATTTGGACCGAAATCTGTAAGAAAACTTATCAACATTGGAAGAGGTATCACATTTTACGATAAATCATTAATAAAAATTATCAAGCAAAAATTCATCATGGAAAATTACATCTAATTCTAATATCAAATTTACATAATACTTAAAAAATTCCTCCCTTCATCATCTAGGACATCCATGGAATTATATTGTCTCCGGTCACGGTATCTCTCATACCATCCGGAATTTCACCGAAATCTGTGGAAAAATTATCTACATTAGAAGAAGTATCACATTTTACGATAAATCAATAATACTGTTTATCAAGCATAAATTCACAATGGATAATGAAACCAAATTCTAATATCAAACTTATATAATACTTAATAAAATCCTTGCTTCATCTTCTAGGAAATCTCTGGAATTTTCTTGTCTCCAGTCACTGTTTCCCTGATCTCGCACATTATTTGGACCGAAAACTGTAGGATAAAATTATAAACATTAGAAGAGATATCATATTTATTATAAATCATTGATACCATTATTCAAGCATAACATCATCATGGATAATGATATCTAATTCTAATGTCAAATTTATATAATACTTAATAAAATCCTTCCTTAATCTTCAAGGACATCTCTTGATTTATCTTTTCTCCGGTCACGTTTTCCCTAATCCCATCCGATATATGGACCGAATTCTTTGTGAAAACTTAACAACATTAGAAGAGGTATCACATTTTACGATACATCATTAATACCATTAATCCAGCAAAAATTCATCATGGATAATGACATCTAAATCTAATATCAAACTTATATTATACTTATTAAAATCCTTCCTTCATTTTCTAGGACATCTCAGGAATTATCTTGTCTCCAGTCACGGTTTCTCTCATCTCGTACCTTATTTGACCAAAAACTGTAGGATAAAATTATAAACATTAGAAGAGGTATCACATTTTACGATAAATCATTAATTCCATTTTCAAGCTAAAAATTCGTCATGGATAAAGACTTCTAATTCTAATATCAAACTTATACAATATTTAATAGAATCCTTTTTTCATCTTCTAGGACATCTCTGGGTCTATCTATTCTCAGGTCAGCGTTTCTCTCATCCCATCGGTTGTTTGGACCAGAAACTGTAGTTGAAAATTTGTAATCATTAGACGAGGTATTTCATTTTACGAATAATCATGAATACCCTTTAAATAGCAAAAAATCATCATCGATAATGGCTTCTAATTGTAATAAGAAACTGATATTATGCTCAATAATATCCTCCCTTAATCTTCTTGGGCATCTCTTGGTCCTTCTATTCTCCTGTCAGCTTTTCTCTCATCCCATCTTTTATTTGGACCAGAAACTGTAGGACAAACTTATAAAACTTTAGGAGTGGAAATACATTTTACGAAAAATCATTAATTCTATTTATAAATCGAAAATTCATCATGCATAACGGCATCTAATTCTAATATCAAACTTCCATAATACTTGATAAAATCCTCCCTTTATCTTCTACGACATCTCTGGAATTATCTTGTCTTTGGTCAGCGTTCCTCACATCCCATCGTTTAATTGGACCAGAAACGGTAGGATAAATTTTTAAAAATCAGAATAGGTAATACATTTTATACAAAATAATTTATACCATTTATAAAGCAAAACTTCATCATGGATTAAGACTTTTAATACTAATAATAAACTTATTTAATACTTAATAGAAATCATTATACATCTTCTAGGACATCTCTGGGTCTACCTAGTCTCCGGTCAGGGTTTCTCTCACCCAATCGGTTATCTAGACCAGAAATGTAGGATATATATTATAAAACATTAGAAGATGTATTACCTCTTACAAAAATTCATTATTATCATTTAAAATTCAATTAATAATTATGGATAAATCTTTCAAATTCTATTAACAAACTTATATGAGATTTCATAAAATCCTCGGTTCATAGCTAGGATATCTTCGGGTCAATGTTGTCTCCGATCGGGTTTTCTTTCATCCGATTGGTTATCTGGAGCAGAACTTTTTTGGCACAATTATAAAAAATTAGCAGATGTAATACCTCTTACGACAAATCATTAATACCATTTATAAAGCAATTACTCCTTATTGATTAAAAGTTCTAATTCTTATAGCAAACTTCTACAACACCTAATGGAGTGTTCTGCTAGGATATCTTTGGTTATATCTTGTCTCCGGTCACGGCCTCACTCAATTTCGATTATCTGGACCATAAACTGTAAGATAAAAATATAAAAGATTTTTAAAAGCATAACCTTTTTTCAAAATATCATTCCCATTTAAATAGCAATAATTTATTGTGGATTAATAATTGTAAATCTTATAGCAATCGTTTATGATACATCATGGATTTCTCTGATCATTTGCTAGGATATGTCCGAGTTTCTCTTTTCTTTTGTCTGTTATTCTGTCATCCCTTTATTTATTTTGACCAGAAACTAAATGATAAAATTTAAAAAAAATAAGTTGATTCATTTCTACTTGCTAAAAATCATTCCAATTAATAAAGCAATAATTTATGAAGGATTAAAAATTCTAATTCTACAAACAAAATGTGTAATACTTAATGTTTTCCTGTATTCATCTGCTACGATATCTGATCTTTCTTCTCAACTGTCAGGGTAATTCTGTAGAAACTTCGGCCAGAATCTGTAGTTAAAATTAAAAATAGGGGATGCATTACCTCATCCGAAAAATCATTCTTCTTTATAAAGCAGTTATTCATTACGGATAATAAGTTCTAACACGAAAAGAAAAATTTATATAATACTTTATGTGAGTCCTTTTTCACATCTGTTAGGATAACTCCAGGAACATTATATTTTCCGTTTGGGGCTTCTCATCGCATTTTTTTACATATTCTTTAAATATTTTTTTATTAGAAGGAGCATTACCTCATACGAAATACTATTCCAATATATAAAGCAATAATTCATTACGGATTAAAAGTTCAAGCTTGAAATGCATACTTATATAATAATAAATGTGTGTCCATATTTCACCTGTTAGGATTTCTCCGTGTCTATTTAGTATTATCTTTTGTTTTATATCGTGAATGTTTCATTACCTACCCCATTTCGATCTTCATTTAAGTTTATAATGAGTTGGGCAGTTCTGTTAAAATATAATCTCACCTTTTTATTACTTACTTACTTTTGACCTCCTGGAGGCGGTCATAGGCATTGAAGGGAATTTTAAATTGAAAGGCATTGGCTATGGTGCTTTCAATCCCCATTCTCTCTTTTTCCAAAATTCAAAGCTTTGACTCGCTTAAGTGCCTAATACTTTAATTAATTTCAAAGAAGCTTGTTGGAATGCGGTAATCTATGTTTGGTGTTTGAAACGTGATAGAAATTGAAACGTATATATTCGATACATTTTTAGCGCAGCATTCTATCGTTTTAGGGACCATGATTTATTATAATTTATTGGAACGAAATCGAATCATTTTTTAAATTACTGTGGCTATCGAGAAGTCTGTTATTGTAACTGCTATTATTTAAAAAAGTTTTACTTTAATTTCGTTTTCAGTTGAAATTTAGACCAATGTTTGAGTAGAAAAGATTCTTATTAAAAAAGCATGAATGACTGTCACGCTCATGCCAGGAGCAGCTATAATTTATAAATATACATATAAACTGTTAGGTCGGTAAAAAAGAGATCGAGTCGAGAAAGGCGTACCTTACAGCTAGAGGATAAGTTTAATGTTCATTTCATATCCCTAAAGTACCGATTATTATGAGTTCCAGTAGTGAATGACCAGCACTCTTTATCCACGATATTCCTTACACTCTTGTCTATATTCAAGAACTTATTCCAACATCTTATTTGACGTATTTATAAAAAGTCTAAAAGTAACCTTAAACGTATTCGATACTGCATTCAAACTGCTACCTAATTACGCCTTCGTTTTCATATAGAATAACGAATTTAATATCGATAAATTATAAGGTGGTACTTATTTAAATATCTGAAACGTCGATGGTTTATAGATTTATCGGAGATGTCGCTTTTAATGTTTGGAAATAACTCGCACTATAGATCTAGGGAAAATATTATTAATTCTTAGAAACATAATACAGAACTATGCCAACTCCACATTCAAATAAATATGCTATTAAGAGTGGAAGAATATTGGAATAAGATTTTATTACGTAATGACAGCTATATTTCTAGCGAAGGAGAGAGGTGAAAGTCCTTAAATGCGGCCGTTTGCTCTAATTATCCTAACAAAGGTACGTTAAGTTCAATCAGAGTCCGCGTAGCTATTCCTACCGGTTTTTTAAAAGAAGATGTTGAACTAAATACAGCACAATATAATGGTAAAACCTGGTATGGCTTGCATTAAATTTACTTTAACTTGAACGAAAAATAATAAATGATTTCGAGATACCATTACATCAAAATATTTACCAAATACAATATGATGAGTATATATTCTTCTTACCTGAGTTGAAGGTCTTGTATAACGTTTTCCAAATGACTCTTTCGTAACCATCCATTGCCTTTCACTTACGGAACGAGTGACTCATGCCGAAGAGCCTTGAACACCAGAATTCACTTTCTCGGATACCGGAAAATAAAAATAAGAAATCAGAAAAAATATATAATATCGATCTCGCAAGCACTTTTTAAATCAATTATGGTAAGATAAACATCAGAAATTTAAAACAACTTATCACTCTATTTTCATACTACATTTTTCATTGGCGTTATGGATAGAAATATCTGGTATAGAATAAATAATACGGAAACCGGATAATGATGAAGATATTTCATTCTAATCACGAAGATACTTATCAAGAAAAGCATAAAACATCCTTTAGCACGAATTTACAGAATATCGCACCATGTTAGTACCAAAACGAATAACATTCCATGAGTACGTTAAGATAATATTTAGTGGAATGCAACTTGAGAAATAAATAGCCTACTTCTTATAAGTTATGTAACTGAACTTAATAAAGATATAATGTAGAAGAGAGTGTAAAGAAGCGAGTTTAAATATCCGAAAAATTGCCCATCAGAACAAAATAAATTTAGTTAAAAACACTAGATCTTTTCTTAAAATAAATATAAATTATTATATTTATATTATCATTAAATATTCTTATACACCATGTTGAACTGAACGAATATGAGTAACTTACAAGAAACTATGACCGTTGAAATTCCAAAAAGGAATTCCGTTATGTCTATGGTTTGAAATTTGAACTGGCAACTGAAGGAGGAAATGCCATAAAAAAATTTAATCGAATTCAATTATAAAACCGAAATGTTAATGATTAAATTATTGAGAGAAGCCGAAACGGAAAAACATGCCTACCAGTCAACAAATATATTGGGTAGCAATATGACAATTGGGCGATTCAGGTTTGAGCCCCGACTGCGACAAATCATTTCCCTTTCGTTTCACTCTTAAATACTACGCATATATACCGGGATTTACCTTGCTCATTTAGGGTAAAATGGATTTTACGAAGTTAACAACATTATTTATAAAATATATAAAACGAAACCAGCAAATTTAATCAGACTGCAGTTAATTATTATTAGATTACCAAGATAAGTTGGAGATAATCAAGGCAAAAATACAATAGGAAGAGGTAAGGCCAAAGATATGAAGATATGATGTAGAGGCGGATTTAAAGCACTAACGGATTGCACGATGAAAATTGAAATATCTAAATAAATCAGAAGCCAAAAGCAAATATAATTAGAACAAATAATATGAATAAATATTATAATCTAGCATCTGGACTAACAGGGCTATAATATAAAACTTCCAATTGCCGTTGAAATAGGTTTTCCGTTACGTCTGTGATTTGAAATTTACACGGATAAGGGTGAAGAAAATTTGGTAAAGGAATTCAAACTATGAAGCCAACTTTTTAAATTACATAATCAAGAATAAATGGAGCAAGACTGCAAAATTACTAGCCCCAAGGTGGATATTGTAAAAAATATGCAAATAGGCGATCCGGGTTAGAATAACGGCTGCGTTAGTTTTTTCTCTTTCGTTTCCATGACTTATATTGAGCAAATGAGCCCTGTTTATATATTGTTCATTTAGGCTTAAGTAATTCAATTTTCAATTCAATTCATTCAATCTTTAACTTTTCCTAGATTCGCTAACAAATCAATCACAAGCGTAAGACAGAAGATAGCTTGTGAAAACGAGCCATCTCGTTTTCTCTTTAGCTTCTTTTACTTTGATAAGTATGATAATTTATGGATAATTGATTGAAAGGTTTAGTTTAAAAAGTAAGATTACCTTTTTAAAAAGTAATAACAGAAAATAACGCTGATTACAATCATAGAAACGCGAATATTACACGACGTTCGGTCATAGAAATACAGGAGTAATAGAGCAATAATGAACTAAACAAAAACGAAAAATAAATTCTAGAAAAGTTTCATTTATCACTTACCATAAAATGGATCTCCTGAGTTGTGATGACGGACGTCATGAGGCTTGAATGGTCGCACTCGTTCGAATATATAATTTTTGACACATTAATTATCAGCAAAGAAAACGAAAACAATTTTAAACTTAGTTCTCATTTACTAATTTCCAAAGCTAACGAATATCACTAAATTCAAATTATAACGTTTTTTTTAGTGCACGAGAGGGTAAAAATGGGAAGAGGTCTTCACTAGGGCAGATGTCGACAGTAACTGACGAAATCACCATCTGGATTAACTGTCACCGGTATTGCTTAAATCTGATTGGTCGATCTCAAATTTTCCAACTATGACCACCCCCACTATTTCAGTTCAAATTCTGAACATAAATAATTCAAATTAAATTATTAATTAATATTATGAACATTGACTTAATCCTATTTTAAAACTGATAAAATATTATATTTTCCTTAAATGAACTTTGTTTATGATTCCTGATAATTTGGCAGTTTACGCAAAGAAAACTATAGCCACGCCCTCTTCACTTCAAAAATTTCCATGATTAATCATTTAAACTTATTTAACATTTATAGACATTAATTTATTGCTTATTTAATTTTTGACATATTGATTTAATTCTAATGAAATATCGACCAAATTTAAATTACCATCAATCATAATTTAAATTTGGTAAGAAAATTATTTTTTTTCGGCCTAATTTCTTCATGCATCTAGTTAATTTGGCCGTTATCTCGTACGGTACGAATATGAAATGCTAGACATTGAAAATATTTCATATAGCATTATTGGCAATTATTTACGATAATAACTTAAACACACTTCCGTAAGTATTTTCGTAACCTTACTATCGCATTCCCTAGTTCGCGGTAAACCAAAAAATATACTAGCTCACAGCCTCACAGTAATTACTTATTAAACATTCAAAAACATTGTTGGCACCACTTATAGTAAATAAAAAATTTAACGTAAATATACATGATCGCATTAAATTAAAATAGAAGCATACCAATAGAAAATAAATGTCAACATCAATATACATAAAGTACTTTCTAAGCAGAAAACTATTTACAAGAACCTATGTACGCAGATTCTTTGAAAATGCATCGAGCGAGAAATTGAGAGAGTCTTAGCAAGAAGGAGAGGTTAAGAAGTTTAGAAGGAACACATTCGTTTTTTCTTCAATTCCCGAAATGTAGCGTATCAAAAATTACGAAAAAACTTAGAAATACCTATAGAACATCATCTTCACATGAATTTTCACCATTGCTATATACTTGTGCCTCAAGATATGAATTCGAATATATCAATGAATGAAATGTACTTACTTCTATACTGCTACCAAGCGATACTTGATTCCTTCACATATAGTTCTAGAATGTAAGCTGATATCCTGGATGTTCTGAAAAACCACATTTACGAATCCCTTTGGTAATCAACTTCTACTTCAGAACAGATCGATGCTCATCCTTGTTCACACTTGTAAAGGAAATCAATCGAGGAGGAACTGAGTTTCAACTAACGGTAAACCAATATTGTACTAGGAATTCAATACGTTCACATCATACAAGCTATGCACAACCACAAAGAAACACAATTTGCAACACTTTTGACGAATTAACTGGACATTCAAACCATTCTTCGTAACTTAAAAATCACTCAAAATTCGGCAGCCATTTACAGGCGACTTCCAAGCAAACACGTGGAGATTACGTGACCTCTTAACACGCTTTCGGTGCATTCCGATCGTCTTCTACAATCTGAAGAACGTAAATTGCGTTTCAAGAGAAAGAAGTGAGAAAAGGTGACACGTGTCTCTCCTACTGGCAGCCATTATCTACTATCTATAAATTCCTGTTACGTAATTTTTTGGATTTAATGAGTATTGAGAACATGTTACGACAGACTCAACTTCGGATTAAGTATGAAACATTGTATACGTCTCGTTTATCTAAGTATATTATGAAGGCGTTTAAAATGTATTGAAGAGTTGTTCACGCGTATTAGGCATGGACCGTGTAAAGAAGCACTGGTATTATATAAATTAGTATAATGAAGCAATATTTATATCTTTCTGGTACAACTGACGAAAATACATTAGTAGACCATCATTCTTCATTGATTTCATGTTTTTTTTTGATTCGTTGGTTTATTTATACATGGTGTTTAGTTGTATATTAACGTACCTAAAACCACAAGTCTCTGAAACTTCAAATGAGTAAGTTTGTCCTAAATAGAACATGGAAAATCGCATTTACTGACATTATTAATGAACATTTTTTTCTGGTGTGCAAAACCGTAGATGAAGTTAATACTCTGTAAAGTTGCTTGTGTTATGAATGCCACTAATATTACCAGGATTTTATCAATATCATCAAAGTCATTGTTAGCTATATTTGATTTTCACTGAAATAATTTTGATTTTTATTTCAAAAGAGTCGTGTAGAATAAAAGCATGAATAGAATGGATATAAATATATCAAGTTCATTCATAGTTTTGTCGATATTTAATTATTTTCGTCGTTGCTTGGCATGAGATACATGCTGTACACATAAGAAGGGCTACTTAATAACAAGTACTTTTAGTACACGGTAAAAGGTTTATCTCTACTATTACAACAATTGTGCTAAGTAAATCAACAGATGGCATTACCTTATACCGTTATTTATCTTCATTATTGCAGCTTATTCCTATGAATGAGTACACCGTGAAATGAATGGATTACACAGAACGCCAGGTAAATTTCATATCATCACCTAAAATAAACAATAAATTCAATAAACGACTTTAACTAAATACTCAAAAAATCAGATCAATAAATATATTTTGAGAGGATTCATAAACAAATACTCAATGTTTCTCATATGATCAAAGGAGCTTTGGCATGTATCTGTTATTCAATAGCACTACCTTTCTGCTCCTGACGATTTTTCTTATTCAAACGTCTTACAACCTACTTACAATTCCACAAACTTAATAAGATTTGTTTATTCTTGTAATAATGTACTACACACATAATAATCAAAGGAGACACGAACATATCAGTATATAGGCTATTCTACTACCAGCAAATAATATCAGTTTAGGAAGATTTCACTCAGTAGAAGGCTCCACTTCTATGAGGTTTGCTCATCCAGTAAATCAGAAGAATGCCTATCCCTTCAATATCTTCCATATTCATACTTATCCCAGCAAACAAACGCAGCTTTAACCTTCAGAAAGTAGATTACGTCCACCATTGAGCAACGAAACGAGAAACACGAAAAGGTTTTCTTACTCATGTGTCTTGAAACGCAATTTACGTTCTTCAGAATTGAGAAGACGAACGAAATGCACCGAAAGCGCGGTAAAAGTCCATTTAATCTCCATGTGATTGCTTCGATGTGGTGCGTGAAATGGCTGCCAAATTTTGAGTGATATTAAAGCTATGAAATGTGATGAGGAAATATATTGAATTTGTTCAAAGTGATGGAGATTGTGTGCTACAATTGTGCAACATTAAGGTCAACGAATGGAAAACCTTAAGAAGAAAGGATCGTCGTAGTTTATCACTCAGTTTTACAGTAAGTGATTTCCTTATATAAGCGTCAAAATGCGTATGGGCATCGATCTGTACTGAAATAATGGTCAAAAAACAAGTGTTTCGTCTGAATCAATGTTGTATTGAATCTAAATTGGTCTATAAACAAGTGCCTGAGTGTTTTTTGAGGATTTACATGATGTCAGATTCTGCAACTCTTTGCTGAAGAATTAAACATCTTATGATAACAGAAATTGAAGTAAGTACGATAAGTTTGATTGATATTATTTTATTTTTATATTGAGGCACACTTCTTATCGTGAGATACAAATTCCTGTGTGTCAATAATGAACATTCGTAAGTCATAACTTTAACTATGTTGACATAATGGTATCAGTAAAGTAGAAGAAAGAGTGTTTTTGTTATTACATGATAAAGTCTCTCATGTCAATACTGTATAAATCGTTAAAATGACACGATCAGCTAATGAAATTCTTCCGTTTATGGGTGGCTAGCGCTTGTGGATTGTGATAATTAGGATACAACAATAAGTTATTCATTGTGTTTAATCATTTATCGTATATAATCAATACTCATACAAAATTTACAAGATATTTTTTATTCTCATTTCTCTTTTCACAGCATTTCTTGTGTACCCTTAGCGTACGTAACAAGGCAAAATTAAATAAGAAGCAAAATATACTGCACTTGAAAAAAATTTGTGAAATTTAAATTGAGATCGATTCGAAAATTGATAAAATTATTTTTTTATTTAATTTAAATTATAAGTAATGATAATTTTAACAGGTGGAGTAAAGGAGCGGTGCTTTTGCTACCTTTCGAGTAAAAAACAACCAAATTAACGGGAGAGATAAATAAATCTTAGTGAAGATAATTTAATTTGCTAATCAATTTTAAAATACGATTGAGTGGATGTTTCGTAAATTTAATGGTAATTTAATTTAAATTATTAATTTTAATTATTTAAACTGAATTAGTGCGCGTGGCCATATTGGGAAAATTTGAATTCGACCAATCAGATTCAAGCAATACCGGTGACAATGAATCATAATGGCAATTTCGTCACTAGCTGTTGAGATTTCTCCCAGGGAGGACCTTCTGTCATTTAAAACAAAATCCGTTAGAATTTGAATTTAGTTAATTTCGTTAGTTTCGGAAAATAGTAAATGAGAACGAAGTTTTTGCTTCCTTTGCTAAGTAAACATGCCTTAAAGTTTTAATTCGTTTGAAATGGAGAGTACGGCCGTTTAAGCCCTTATGACAACGATGGTAACAACCCAGGATTATCATTATACGGTAAGTGACATGATATTAAATTATATTAATTGTTTTCTTGTTAGAAGTAACATTACTTTCGTGAGCTAAGACTTCCGATATTTAAAACCTTAACGCTGCGTATTATTACTTTATATCCTTCGCCTTTTTGTGATTTCTTAGTATTTTTCATCAATCTTTCAATTAGCAAGTAAACATAGTCCTTTTTTATGGTTTCGCATAAATCAGCCCTTAGCGTTATAGATAGTCTAGTTTTAAGTAACTGTTGTTACATTTCGCAGTTATTATCTGCCATATATTAGTGAGATTGATTCCAAACATTTTTCGGCCTTTTCTACCCGGGTTGTCAGTGTGTATTTCAAATCATGGGCGTAACGGATAACCTAACCGAATTATGTTTACTTCCTGACGCAAAACTACGGCTCGTGGCTTCTTTTAAGCAGTTTTAACTTCACTTCGTGTGACTTGATTTCAGGTTGGGTAATGGTTTATTCACTTTGCACAATTTTAGGACTGCGATAGTTATTCATAGTTGATTTTAGGTCGTAATCCCAGATTGTGGAAAATATTCTATTCTGAATGTTATTCAGTTTAGAGTTGAATATTTTAGTTAACAACATTTTAAGGTGTGGAGAGAGGTATGATTTTGTGTTATTTGTATATTTCGGAGGTACTTGCGCGATATAGGATGTTTTGAATCTCCTTTATGAGTATTCTTTCGAATCCGCACAGCCTCTGAAGATAGGATTTGTATGTTTAATGCCAGGTGGGTGATGCTTAAATGAGTATCGACCGGATTATGGTACAAAATCGGAAGTTTAGTATTAATGTTGGCCTGGGAATTTTTAAATATCACGGACGCAACGGATTTCCGTTTTTGAATTTCAACGGTTATTGGAAGTCACTCATTGTATTCCACGCTGGTCAAGACTTTCGATTAGAATAATTCAGTCAATGTCATAATTTACTTATATTTGATTTTGGTGGCTGATTTTTTCATTCTTTAACTCTCATCTTAAAAATGCATTATTAATCGAAGTTGTCTTCTCCATCACATTTTTAATTCAGATTTTTCTCTACAAGAATTCATTAGAATATAAATTTACCTATTTCATACAATGCTCTTCTTTTGAGTAGTAATACTTTCCGATATTTTCAATCTTAACGTTCTGTAGTATTATTATAGCGTTTTTCTATACCTGCTATATTTTCGGGCAGTTTCCAATGAAACGTTTCCTTACTTCTTTTCACTGTGGTTACGCATAAATTAGCCTCAACTTATCCTGATAATCTAATTTTAATTTTCTACCATCAATTCTATCATGTAATTTCAGACATTGTAACTCGAATAGCTTAATATGTTAGGGCTTAACGTTCGACCACCGCATATCCATTAAGCAGTGCTGAATCTCATATAAGAGAGTACCTACAATGAATACGTGTTATTATTTATATGTTACCAACGCTTATTCAATTATTTTACTGGATGTTTTGCAAACAAACTTCCCTGTATACCTTTCTTGTCTACCTTTCGTAATTGAATACAATATGATTATGTTGAAACATTAAATTTATCTTTCTTATTTAAATTGAATTTTACAAGCTATTTCTCTGGTTTTGGATGTCTTTTACGACATATCTCAATTCATAAGACTTCGGAAATAGTGGTTGGAAAAAGTTAAAATACCTTATTTGAAAAGTTACAGTTATTCATGCCACCTCGTTGCAGCAGTAAAAGAACATACCAGATTGATAGCTATTATTTACACATTTTAATTTGTTATTTTATATTTCAAATTAATAAATTTATTTCCTCATTTTTACAGAAACTGAAAAAGTGAATCTCCTCTCAGTACTTCAAGACTCAGGTGCATGCGACTTTCCCCACGAAAGAAAGTGGCCATGAGCTGTTACTGAAGAGAATAGAAGACAATATTTCTTAAGATCTTCAATTCACGTAGGAAGAATTTATACGCATCAAATTGTATTTCGCATGCAATGATATTTCGAAATATTTTTTTTTTCCTTTATTTTAGTAATGGTTAATTTAGTGCAAGTCACCTAATATATTACTGATATTCTCCGCGATTATAGTTACTCGTCAAAAAATCAGCATCGGTTGCTTTGTAAACAGTAAATGAACTCGTAATATAACTGTTAGGGAAATAAAATGAAACTACAACGTTATAGCTCTCATCCACATTATCAAATACAATGAATATATCGCTAAGTAACACAAAACGAAATTTGAATGCTTACTCCAAAGCGCCTCTACTGAAAATATTTATTTACATGAGCCTTCTATTATTGAATAAGAATTGCCAAAGGCAAATCATTAAATTTTTTCTTGAGTATTGTGGAATAAGTTACTTCTTAAAAAATAAAACAAATTATCCCACAGAGAACTTTGAACATCAGATGTTTTGAGACGATCAATCATACAACATTATAAACGTATTCCACCAAAAGTATTAATTTTCCATTTCAAAGATGAAATAAAAATATCTAAGTAGAGTTTCTCTGATTTTATTGCAAATACGACTATTTTAGACTCCTCATTGTGCACCAACAACAAAGTAAACGGTGTTTTGTATAGTATCGACTAATTTGTAGGAGGAGGAGTGGTCTAAGGGTGATTGGAGGTTGTGTAAGGTGAGGAGGAAGGTAAAGTAAGATGATAACAGTAGACAGCACGAAATATAAATTAGTAAACAAATATAAATTAGTGAAATTTTCGTTATAGCGTAGATCTTTCGTAATTTAGAGCCACTTCATTTAATAAAGTTTTTGAACCTTTCTGCTGGCGGTGCAGTTATGCGTGAAAAATCAATATGATGGTATTATTCGAGTAGATGTTTGGAGAAATGAGATACAAGGAATTTGTTGTCATAATATATCTTATGTTCGAGTGTTTTTGTTTTCAAACATCTGCGCGTATTTCCTATTTATATACCGACACATCTACCGTTTTTATTTACAAATGAACGATGTAAGGTTGGTATTAATTTTGTTTTGCAATATAATACTAATTTTCTAATATTGCTTGCAGTGTAGAAAACAGGTTGTATTTTGAGTAGGACGCATTGTAATTTTATTAATATTCTAGCCACTCAGATAGTGGTGATCCATTTTTTTCATTTAAACGGTCATCGGCAGACATTGACAAACGAAAACGAAGATTAATTGATGGCTTTTAATACAAAGTAAATAATAAGTTTCCGATTGCCTTCTAAACACATAAACGTTTCATACCTCAAATCAAAAGCTGGTTATTCCTTACTAGTAAGTAGGTAATTTTTTATGCACATTTTCTTGACATGTGAATTGAACCACAAATGCAACCTCTAGCATTGCGGTTCGAGCAGCTAAATGTACGTACGTGCAATTTAGCTGGTTATTAGCTTAAACTTGTATCATTAACTTGTAACGCTTAAGTTATTCTAAAATTAAAGATTTTCATTCGGAATTTTATTATGAGTTGCAACAAACTCTGATATTAGTTCCACTGTCGTTTAAACTTCTATTTATAAAAAGTGGATGATTTTAAGAAAGTTGAAATGCATTTATTGCGGATTTATCTTTATTAGACCTGGTTTGAAAACAATATTTAATTTTGCATTGAAGTTTCACTGTCTTAATAAGATGCTTGATTGAGGCAGAGGAAGTTCCTCCAAGTGTTCTGGGAAATACATATCTTCGGGATGAGAGTAATGAATTCTAAAGGGAAGATGAAATTCCCAAATGAAGCAAAACGCCAGGGATTTATATATTGCTATGGATTTTTTTGCGTTTGCCAAATTTACTCAGTTTGTATAGCATTTCTGCAAGTAAATTACTGTCTTTAAAATAGTTCAACCAACAGAATACCGTTGGAAAAAAAAACATCGGATACATTTTAGAAATATTAAGTCAGGAATTATTCATGTCCCAAGGTATTACAAGAAAACGAAGCATTGATTTAGTTCTGAAGAAGAGGCAATTCAAAGAATTATATTTTCCAATGTTATTTGACTTTTATAATAACCCTTTTCACATTATTAGACCTGGCTTTTCTTTGTAGAATTTGGTTTTGCATGGAAGGTCTGCTCCTCAACATAAAGCAGGTTTGAGAATAAGTTGTCCTTCCACTGATATAGGGAATCTTTATAACGAGAATAATGGATGTAAAGTGATGACTAAAATCCCATACGATGAAAAAGGCCAGGTATTTTAATGAATATTACACAGGTTTGCATTTAAAATACATAGCTCTTTCCCATTAATTCAACTTGATTACTTCCTTTAATATATTTTTACCTGCTGATCTCCGTAGCCAAGAAAAACACACTGTTGAATATTGGAAAACAATATCCAGGAATGAACAAAAGAAATCTTAGATAAGAGAGAAAAAGAGGAATACAAGGGATATTAATCTCCTTTTATTATGCGTTTCTTATCTATTAAACCTGTTTGTTTCAATTTATTTTAAACTTTGACTGAAAGTTTTGTTTTCACAGTAGGATACTTTAATAGAGAAGAAGCAGACCTACCAGTAATGTGTGGAAGCTCCAGATCTTTGGGATGAGAAGGATGGATTGTAAAAGGAAGATGGAGATCCCAGAGGAAGGTATACGCCACGTATATCCATGCATATCGTATTGGTGTTTGCTACATATAAATTATTTTTACGAATTCATTCTATTAAATCAATGCCTTGAATATATTTCTCCATATAGATTTCCATAAGTTAATAAATCAACCTCTTATAACCTCATATACTTGGACAAAGAGACAGAATCTCCTTGTTTCAAATTTATTATAATAAAATCAGAATTAAGGATATTCGGGACTGAGTCACATAATAGACTTTTATTGCTGATTTAAATGAATATATTCTAGATTTACATGAATAGAACGAGGTTATTCTATGCGAGCGTCTATTTTAATGCAAGATTTAACTTTCACGATAGGAATTTGCATTGAAGAATTTTGCGACATTTGCTTGAGGAAGAAGCAGTCTGCCCAGTCGTGTAGGAAAGCTCCAGATATTCGTGCCAAGGAGGTTGGATTGTACAAGAAAATGTGCCACAGAAGATGGAGCACGCCAGGCGATTATAAAGATTTTATTATGACGTACTATTTAATATTTCCATATTCCAAATGTATTGCCTTCACAATTAATTTATGCCACCCCTTGAGAGACTAATTTGTAGCAAGGTTTTTCATTGTAAAAAAGCGGTTTTACCCTCATTTAGTTATGGGCCTATAATATTTGCTGGAAATCACAGAAACTTATAAAGACCATCGATTCAACACATTATTTTGTTGATGATAAATTACATATAGTAAGTACAAGTGCATGGTCAAGTGATACCAATTTAATAATAAGAAGTGACTAGTTAGCAATGATGCCATGGTATAAAAGCTGCTAATTTAAATTTACTAAAATGTAAAATAATTAACAAAATGAGATTATAAAACTTTTATATTTTCACTTAAATTTGAGGCAAACATTGTAGGTGTAAATTGTAATTTATTATTTATAGTATCTCTTTCTTTACAGGGGAGCACATCATCAGCATCTCTTGATTCTGAGACTAATTTGTAAGTACTCTCAGTCCTCTTCTCCCAGTCCCGCTACTAAAACTGCATAATTGCCTCTTTAACATTACATTCATTGTACTTACCATGGATTCTTTAGAAAGAAGCAATCAATTATAAATCAATAATAAATTAAAATAAAAGTGTGATGACAAAAATTCCATTGCTAGACGTTTTTCTAGTCAGTATTTAAATCTCTTACTTAAATCTCACCTGACTATTAAGATAAAGACAATATATAAGCAATGAAAGTCATCAATGCATTTTTTAATTTAAATATTCTGTACTTCCTACAGGAAAGTCTAGTTTTTTGATAGCAAATGTGCACTTTAACATAGTGAATGCATTGTTTAATGGCAGTAGTTTAGAAAATTGGCGTATATATGACTAACCACCTGCTCTGTAGGGGAAGGGGGAATAATGCCTTATTCCTTTCAACCCTAGCCGAAAGGCCTACAGATGCAGGCATCTCTTCCAGGGCCCTTTCTTTCACCTTCTTGCGCAGGAGTTGAGTTCTGTCCTCAATAACTGTCCTGTTCGTTTCTTTAGTCTATGAGGTCGGATCCCGCGGTTAACCAGCGAACAGTGGCAGAGGGCTCCCTAGGCATGGGGATGAACCTCAATGCACGTCACTATGATCTGGCCGGGTCCACTCCTTAGGGCATTAGTTTTTCCTCCCAATCCTCCCTTCCCTTCATCATTGGTCGAATACAACGTACACCAACGACTACGTTAATTCATCATACACAGCAGTAAGTGCCAATGGCACTGGATTTCAAAAGCGATAGTGATTAAGAATCAGGAGGATAAGACACTATTCACGGAGTAGGGGAAACATAAATAGTGTACTATGAAAACCTATTTCTTTTTAGCCTGTAAAATTTATAATTTCCTACTAGACTAATTATTTTTTTCTGAAAACGAGTCAGATTCATACGCAAATCAACTGTGTCTATCGACTGTTATTTCGTGGTAAAATGTGATATACATATATGCAACTACTTCAATATGTTACATGTTTTGATGCATATTTTTTGTTCACAAACCTTAGATAATGGCGAGACTTTTCACTTTATGACCCCTTTGTTTTGCTTGAATTTTCTGAAAACACGACCGAAAAATGTATCTACGACGTCATTATATTAAACGAGCAGATAATTGTCTTAAAGCACGATAAAAAGGATTTGAATTCAAATTCTTTTTATCAATGTATAAGTAAAATTGAGTAGCAATTTTAACTTTGTATTGAGACGAGTAGAAAAGCTGCTTTTCGGACGCTCAAGCATTTCGTCATTCGAAACTTAAGAAAACGAGGAACTCGGTCCTACTCTCCCGAGAGATGAGCTGCTTCTTTTTGTATTACTTTTTGACATTATGCTTCGCTATAAGTAGGAATAGAGAGAGAAATTACTTGTTATTAGAACTAGAAGTTTTGGCAATTTTAACGTTTCTTGCCGAAATTTCGAAACTTCGAGGCAATCATTCTCACAAAAGATAGTATTTGATTTGGAAAGTAAATTATATAAGTAATGTGGGTGTGCCAATATTGCCGGGTATTACATTTCTATCAGAAAAAAATCTGATGTGGCCAGCACATGACTTTCTTCATATATAAGATGTAAATATTTATCTACGACAGTAATTTCGAACTCTATATTCCATCTAAACTTAGAAGATGAGTGATTAATTTATATATTATTATCTTTTACGTCACAAGCATTATAAATAATGCTTATCCGGACATGCTCGATGAAAAACGATGAAAACGATGAAAAACGAAGAGCGCCCACAAAGTACATAATCAGCAACTTCCGGCTTATCAGTATTACATGCATAACTCCTAAACAATCATTGATACAAAAATGTGTTAAATACAAAAGTTATAGTAAATAACATTATCTACAACTTTTATAAGTAATACTATATACCTATAAGTCATATTTATGGAGATATTTTGAAAACCGGAAATGAGCTTTGATGAATAAAGCTCGACTTCCGGTTAACCGATTTACTCCAAAAACTAATCAACTCTGGTAGCAGACACCACAGTACTATATATGAAGTTTGGTATTGATACGACTAATAGTTTTTACGTTAGAGTGCCCATAAGCACAGACAGACACACACACACACACAGACATCATTCCGAAAATGGTTAAAACGTATTCTAGGGACCCCAAAACGTGTATTTCCGTTGAAATCTCGAAGTTGATTTTTTTCATGAAAACAATACTTTCTCCATACTTCGTATATGGAGAAAGTAAAAATTACAAAATGACCCTCCCTACTGTCTAACCAACATCCCTAAGATGTCTGTATATTTTGCGTATTTTGTCGAATTTTGGCAAACTGAGAATCCATTTTCCTTGATTCAAACGTACTAAACCTTGAACATTAAGACACAACTAAGCAATTTATGTACTTCTTTGCCATTAAATAACTTCGGAAACATTGAGAAACCATCAGGAATAAATGCAAACATTTGAAATTTTTCACAAAAATTTATAACTTTGACTAAAATTCGCAGCCTCAGGACATAACCCGATCGAATTGAAATTTTTATATCTTATAACGACCACCAACCACAAACGTTAAGCAGTAGCTGTTGACGGATTTCGAAAAAAAAGTTACTTCGATCCACCCTAGTACATACATACGAGTATACTACTATGTTCAGAAAGTTCCGGAACTTGTTTTTTCCGCGAATACGCAGACCAGGAGAAATGTAAGATTCTGGTGGTAGAATTATGACCAAATACTGAGGTAATCTATCCTATCTTTCGACCAACAGAATTTTACATTTTTCCTGCTCGGCGTACTTTTTAATCTGATTACTTAGACCCAAGTGAGTTCCCAACCTCTTCGCAACTGCGTACCACTTGAAAGTTTTAGGATTTTTGGAGCACAAACAGGCCTATATATTTTTATAAATATATTTATAGATTAAAGATTTTTTCAATGTTTTCACCCACGCGTTCCACCTGACACCTTACCGCGTACTATCAGTGATATGCGTATCACCAGTGGTACGCGTACCATGGGTTTGGATCCCCTGACTCAGACCATTTCGACATATTTACTGACCAACCTTTTATTAATTTTGCGTGACAAACAGCTTATTTAATCTTTTGCACCACTTTATACTTAACTATTCCAAGTTCCATTCATTCAGAATCGTTTTGAAGGATTTTCTGCAGCTTTTCATTACAAATAAGTCGCGGATTCTACTGGGACACAAATTACTAGTTTTACAAATTATAACTTCATCCAATAAGTCATACAACATCAGAAATGTTATCTACACAATGAAATGGCTCTAAATTGGTACGGTGCAATTCGAGTACCGGGGAAAAAATTTACTTTCAAATACTTACATAAAATCTTAGCGGTAATTCTGGGAAGCGTGGAACCATTAGCATATTTATTATCTTTCTGAATGGCTTTTCATTACCTTCAAGCAAGACGCATTTACAGTTCACCGTTTTCATTACAAAAAATATAAACTGGTGGGTCAATATTGTTATTCTGAAAGTCATACTGCAAATTTAGTTCAAGTAATCATTTCACTCGGGTAAATAGAAAGACATTGTGGACGTTAATTTAAAATTCTAGTTTTTCTTTTAATTCAAAGATTTGTACACTCCTGGCCAAAATTAACGCAGCACCTCCCTAGCGATCCTTACGGCCGGTGCTGCGTTAATTTTGGCCAGGACTGTACTTACTTTTGGAGAATTTAGAGTTTATACATGTAATCTAAAATTCATATTTTATATTACCATAACCCAAAAGAATATGACATGCCTTCAAAAGTAACAACGAGTACATATAACTGTTGAACCGTACACAATCGTGCCTAGTTATGGTTTTCTTTCTAAGTGAACTCTAATCCCTTTTGATGAAAATACTTCCTGAAAGAGTGCATTGTAGATAATCTGAGGATAACAATCCTTCAAAACAAGAATTTAGTGGGAATATTTGCAGTAAAAAATATCGGCTCTTCTTCAATTTAATCAGCTCGGCCTTCACTTCACTTCACTTACTTATTTATTTATTGGCTCTTCTGTTTTTGTTAGTGAAACATTCACGTCTTGCTAATGACATGGGAAAAGAACAAGTTACTCAGAAGGTTGGACGCAACATAAAGTCGTAAATAATTTACAAAACTTGCAAAAGATAATCGTACCTCAAAGCATTAATTTCAGATAGAAGATTTAAAAGAGGAATATTATATATTTCCTTCAATAAATTAAGCACTTTTAACTAAAGTGTCATGAATTCTTGTTTAGAGTACAATTTTCATTTGCTATAACCATCTAACTATACCATAAACTAATTAAATCGATGTAAATAGATAAAAAAACGAATTAAATATATCTAAAACTTCTGAGAGAAACATCATTCCGTTCGTAAAAAACAGTAATCATTCTAAATTAGACGACGAAAGCTTTCCTTCCTCACAGAATAAGGTTTCAGATAACTAATTATGAGTGTCTCATATATTATGGAAATCTATTGAATATAAATATTTAAGTTTGAAAAACTATATTGTGAAAATTCCCTTAAAGTTTAAGTAAATATTTGAAAATAAGTTAGATTATTGTGAATGATGTACAGCAAATTGCTATTTATTACTCGACTATGCTAATATGCAAGTGATAACTTACGTGATTTTTTGTTAAAGTACTCTGTAATAAGTATTTTAGTTTTTCTTCCCTGATATTACATGATAAGTTGAAAACCGTTTAATTTAGACAACTGAAAAGGATATGCGGCTGAATTTATGCATATATAATGTAAAGCCGTACTTTACCAAATTACCGAAGAATCTACTACATTAGTAAAGTTTCAGATAAATTGTAACCGTTATTTCAGATTCTATATTTCAAATCCTTGTATGTTGAGGAGATACATGAGCCGTGATCGCTTGATATTTTTCTTAAATTGTTTAGTACTTTATCTTAAGACGTAGTTGAAAGTAGCATAAGCTATTTCAATACGTAAAGTAAGCAAAAAGCATCTTTGCGCTGGAGAAATACAATTAACAAATATTCCCGCAGTTAAGACGATAAATGAATCACATAAAAGCCCCCAAAATCCGAAGAGGTCATATAGGAAAGATACAAAAAACATTGAAATGTCTATAAATTATCACCATTATATAGTAAAATAAATCACCTATCAAAGTATTTAAAACCACACAGGAATATAACAAAAATGTAACAATTTTAAAAGTCATGTTTATTTTGCTTCTCATAGTCGATACCCGAATGCACGAATCAGGGCGACTGTTTACAATAATCGTAAGGTAGTGCTGTCAGATACAAAAAAATAATTTTTTCCTTCGAAATATTAGGAATACGAATACGATATATTATAATTTCGAATACGGTGTATTATCATTATTATACAGAAAATGATCGCTTCTGTAAACTAAATTCATTGGTGCTAATAGTTTGGTGGTCAGTTTATAGGACAAACTAAAAAATAAAAACTCTCTAAAACTATGAAAATTGACGAAAATATATATCTTATCTTATGGTCGAAAATATACGGTGATTTAAAGGTTGACGATCTAAGTAGGACACAGAATCGTCATCTTCCTCAACAATTACCTACAAGAGCATCTACATAGAAAGAGACTTGAGAATTAGTCCATAAAATCAGGGACTATTTTTGTTAGAATTTGTAAAGGTACTATGAAATTGTGCATTTAATGAAAAATATTTAGCTGAAGCACATACAAAGTTTAATGCATTCTAAATACCTACGCAAAAGTTCAAGTTTCGCGCTAAAAACAAAATTTTTATCTGCTTCCCTACTTTTTTCTACTCGTATCCATTGAGCTACATAAGGAAGGGAGTTCGTAAACTCGTCGTGAGATCGTAACGTGATAGGAGAAAGAAGCGTCTCTTAAAGAAGGCAATGAGAGAAGCGGAGAGAGTGGAACTGAAGTGGAAGAGGGCTGAAACGAGAGATGAAAAAGGATTGGAGACAAAGGGAAGAGGCGGTAGAGTTACAAAGAATTGGACGTTTGAGAGGAAAGCGAAAGTGAGCGATGCAAGGGGACTATCGAAATACCGAATCACGCCGTGAAAGGGAATCTTATTCTACGATCTTTAGATCACAACTACACCACTCAACTCTTAAGGACTAACATCCAATTACGTATTCTTTGAGAAACTTAACGCTTCGAGACTCAATTTCGGAGTTAATGATTCGTATCCGATACGAAGCTAAGAGATTTCCTGCTTGTAATTGGTGTAAAGACTCACTTTGGTTGAACTCGTAGCGGCATTGTTTACATCTTTGGAAACATGCTCTGCTCTGAGACTGATGTGTCTTTTATTGCCACTCAATTAACAAGAGCGTTTGAAATTCATTTAGGAGACTAAGCTAAATGAGAGGTGAGGTAGATGCGGTTCTTCTAAGCTAGAATTTTATAAGCGGAAGTATTAACTTAGATGCAATAGTGTGACACTACGATGTATACTTTATCAGTTACGATTGGGAATACCACCCAGGACGGTTGCCATTCCTCGGAATCTCTCATACCTAGATAGATTTCGAATTATCTGAGTCATAAACTGAAATGAGACAAACTTGAATGCGCATATGTTAATTTCAACATATTGGAAAGTCCAATTCCCTCCTTCCTGTACCGAATGACATGTTAAAAGTATTCTATTTGTCCAGTATACAAGCAGAGTCCAGCCTTAATACATAACCTTTATGATAAATTCAGAAAAAAGTAAATTTTCGGAAGATACAAGCGGTATCATGCAACATTGACCGATCTGATCATGAGCGTAAAGGGAGAAAAAATGGAGCTACGATACGTCTTTTTAAAAATTCATTTTTTCGCTAACTGTACATGATAGCAACAGAGTAAAAAATTAGTTCGAAAAACTAGTTTTAAACCACCTGCCACAACCAGAAAGGCGGCAGGATATTATTGTAGATGAACCTAATTAGCTGTATGCTGAAATATTTTTTCTTTTCTACTTGAGTTCGGCATAATACTATATTTTTGATTCCTTATCCAAAAATTAGCAAAATAATATAGATGTCAGTAATTGACTGAAGGATCTGATATTTTACCAATGAATGATGAAATCCTGTTACATTATTCGCAATTAAAACAATCTGTTGTGATAAACACGCTTAAGTATGCGTTAGTATCTAATTTCCAGTAATGACTGAATATACACATTTTGTATAGCAAATATATCGTTTTCGCCATTTATTCTATTTTTAGTAACTGTTCTTGTCAAAATGAGAATTTAGTCGTAATTAAAGTAAAGTAGTGCATCAAGCAATTAAAGTGAACGTTTTTCTCAAAGCACGACTGAAATCACAGATTCGTAGAAGGTAAATTATACATCTCTTCTCAAAGCTAGATAGCGTAGAATTGTCCATAAGGAAGGCCGACTTTTTCAGATTTAGAGAAAATGACGTGCAGAGTTACGTGATGTGAAAATATATCGTTCAACCGCAAACAACCTTCTCTTTTGGAAAGAGTTCTCACGTCTCTTTCCTTTGGAACTGCGTGGGGGCGTGCGTATCTTCTCAATGGAGGATGCATCAGGGTTACATGTGGGGGAAACGTGTCTGTGTAGCTGCTTTATTTTTACTAAAATTTTCAAAATTAGTATTTTATCAACATACCGGAACCATTTGGTTGGTTTATTTATCAATGTAATAATATAACCCTATAAAGCTTGCAGTACGAATTTACTTGAGACGTAATCTATTCTCCATGCTCATAAATAATAGACATTAGGAGTAAGATGGTTCTTTGCACGAGCAAAATCTCATTAGGTATTACTTACAATTTCTGATGGTGTTTAGGCCATTGATATCTCACGAAGTAATACCCCTTTAACCCTAAAAATCATCGTGACTCAATATTTCAATTGCTTTTCCTATTTTTACGAAATACTACTTAAGTTATTTTTAATTAGCCTTCGTAGAATATGATCTATGAGTGTCTTAGTTGTCTACAAACAAAAATTGAACATTCATGTTGTCCTTTCCGATTGATTTGAATGTTGAATTGCACATCATTAACTTCCGTCTTTTGCAAAAACTTCCTAAAATGATAACCAGCTGCGTTGCGCCTTCGCGTTCTACACAACAGATACTTAAAAATTATTTTAGCTAACTAAATTTAGAGAGCGTTAGGATCTGTTTTGTAATTCCAGTATATGTTTTGTAATTCCAGTTAGTATCTGTTTTGTAATATCCAGGTAATGTTTTATAATTCCAGACAAAATCTTAGAACAGCCCTGTAAATATCTCCAGCACACTTATCCTACCATTTATTTCCTTACCCCTATTCCCTTCTATGTGATTCTCCATTTGGCAATGCTAACTTTCTCGAGTATCAACTACTTTATTATTTTTGAATTATTATAATTCTAGTTCGAAACTTGGCTTCTTCGGTTTGTATCCTATTGGAGATACTGTGACTTTCCCCGAACGTGGCGGTGATTCTGCGAACGGCTGACGGTAATTTGACCAAAACGTTAGTTCTAGATACCAGCAATTGTTTCGGGAGCATGTTCTCAAAATGAATGAGGTTGGTAGCTGCAATTCCACCGCGAATGTCACCTGAGGAAATGCAATGGAATAGCTTCTGCCGTTGCAATTCCGACGCCCTCCGCCTGGACGAGGTCCGTTCGACCCTAGAGCTAATGGAGCAACGGGACGCACTTCGGCACTTGTTCCTAGGTGGCAGCACGTTTTGAAGTCCACCGCGTGCGTAGGTCGGCATTGAAGGGTTTGCTTTTGAGGGAGGAAGGTGGGCAAAGGGAGGTTGCCTTTATGAGTGCAGTTGCGGCGGAAACGCAATTCCAAATCTCTCCAGGTCTCTCGAGTCCGGAGTTGTGGTCGGGAAATTCGACCGAATACGTGTGGGCAGTGTCGGATGCGCCGAGAGGCAAAATCGATTAATTACTCGCAAATGTGCTTTACTGGGAAGATTCTCTGTTGGCGACGAAAATTAACCCGAAAATTTACCTAAGCTGGGGATTATGATGGACATTACGAAAACGAAAATTTATTGATACTCTTTCGAGGAAGTTGTATACTGCACAAGTTTCTTTCACCAATTTCATTATTTTGTTAAAGACGAGAAAGAGAATTCTGGCCACGTCTTAAAAACAAAAATACAGAAGAGTATAAAGTTTGTATGCTTTTTGGAGGAATCATGCTGTATCAAATCAGAACTGGTTTACTCATCTTCAATTTCAGAAATGTCAATAGCTCGAAGGCTCGATATCAAGGAACTTTCAGAGAATTTAATTAAAAAGAGTCCATTCTCGAGATATTGGTTTAGCGGAATTGTTTTCCGAAGAACACGAATGTTTAGGAATCTAAACACTCTTTTACGCAAAGACGAAAGATAGCAAACGGAAGCATGAACAAATATAAAAACAACAAAGTCTAATAAAAAGCGAAAGATAGCATAAAATTACAAACCAGCCAATAACAGAAACTTATCATACAGATTTTTAGTGAAGAAAAATTGCATCAAAATTTTGTTATGAGAAGTTGTAACTTAATTTCAAGAAGTAATATTTCACGAAGCAAAAAGAATCTAGATTCAAGGGCGGGGAATCAATTTTTAAGAAAAAAATTAATATAGGAGAATATTCAGAGACAGATAATTAAAGCAATGAAGTAAACAATAAGGAATATGAGCAGATAACTTTGTTAGGAACCTCATGGTCTCATAAAATACTGTATTTTCGTTACATAGGATTGATTGTAATTGCGATTTAAGATGTTCATATAGAGGGGAGTAGTATAAGGAGTTGCAAGCCGAGAACGGCAGGATATATAGATCAGAAAAGAATTATTACAGTACTTATATATATATATTTATTCATATCTCCAGATAGTGCTATTTCTTAAATCCTATGCAATATTATTGCTAACCTTTTCGCATGAGCTTTTAAAGGCAAATAGAGATTTGCCTCTCATATTTAATGAATCTCTCTCTAAGAATACCTCTGTAATTTTTTTAATTACTCTCACACTCTCTTACAGTATAATTTCATTCATAATATGGAATTCAGTGATCGGATGTAAGAAAGACCACATACTTTGACGCCGAAAAAGTCAAAGTGTGCCACTCTTTGAAAAATATACTCTACATCTTACGGGTAATCAACAGTATTTTGATTTCCACACTTAAACCCAACTAGACTAGAAATGCTACCGTGATGTATTTAACTTTTACACAACTCGAAAACGAAATACTGCCGTGATTTACAGGAAATATTTAAGAGTTCTACATATACTCTTGTAATTAATACCATCTTATTTTGTAAGTAAGAAATAAAGGCCTTGAGATGAAACATTACAATTCATATTTATCATCTATCTCTCTCTGTTCTGATATTGAGGTTCATTACGACCTTCTATTCATGCTGAAACCAGATTATCGGCATGAGACGCTCAACCGAGAATAAACAGTGATATAGTCTTCCCCACGTTATATTTAGAGTGAGCCGCTAAATCGAGAGAGAAAATCTCGCTTGACACTAGAATATCCGAACATTACCCTGAATATTTATGCGAGAACACCGTCACATTCAGGAAATTATGCTAATATCTCTAAGATACGTGCTATAGAGACTCGATCTAACTCGATTTGATGCTTTTGGAAGCAGCATTCTATTATTGAACAGATTATTAAGATGTAAATCAAACATAATAGCATCGCAACTCAACCACTTATTGGTCACAATCCCATAGTATGATAAGAATTTACCTTACCTAAAAGCTTTTTTCTGAAATAGATATATCAGTAATAATTAGGGATTCAAAAACACAATAAGGGGCGAATCGGGCCAATTTAATAGAGGTAAAGGCATTTTTGTCAGAAATAATTATGTCTACCCTTCAGGTTAATTTATATTTTGTAGCAATATTCTCATTAATGATATTATTATATATTTGTGAATGTAACAGAACAGTAATTTGAGTAACTCTCACGAATAATCTATCATGGAGTGCCCACATCCGAAATACATGTGGAAAAGCACTTAAGAAACTCGGCTTCGTTAAAAGAATAGTCGGTAGGAGCGAAGAAAAGGTTCGCGAGCGATGTTACTTAGCGTTAGTTAGGCCTCAACTTGAGTATGCATGTAGTGTATGGGACCCCGCCGAGAAATGTCATATTCGGGATTTAGAAAAAGTACAACGGAAGGCGATACGATTTGTAAAGAATTGCTACGATAAAACAGCGAGTGTCACTCAGATGTTACAGGACGCGGGATGGGAATCATTAGAAGATAGAAGAAAAATTCAAAGGATAAATTTATTAAATAAGTTCAGAGAAATTATGTTCTCAGATGATGTAACCGATATAATGCGACCCCCCTGTTATATGGGCCGTGCTGATACTGCCCGAAAGATTAGGGAAATAGATGCTAAAACGAATCGTTTCAAAAATTCATTTTTTCCGCGAAGTATATGCGAAAGCAACCGTTTAGGAAAATAGAGTCAAGGTGCTTGCACCCCCTGCCACACGCCGAAAGGCGGCTTGCAGGGTTCTTACATAGACATAGACGTAATTCCAAAACTTTCCAGTCCATGGACCCCTTGAAGGAGGAAAAAACTCAGGGACTCCTCAGTTTTGGCATGAACCAAACAATAATATTACAAACTCATATATTTATTGTTTTTTTGATTCAAAAGAAAAATAATAGTTCAGACATTCACACAAAAAAATTAATTTCATTAACTAAATTATAATATTATTGTCAAACACAATGTGATGTTTAATGTGAACAATGCGTGTCTGGGCCACCCAAAGATATATTAAAATACAATAAAGATACCCTCGGGGGTCCGCGGACCACACTTTGGGAACCTCTGTAATAGATGATAGCCTCCGTAGATTTCAGTATCAATGGTCTGCATTGACATTTGAAAAGTTTTTGGAGACTGCACAAAACCAATTTAAATTTCACCCAGTAAATTTTAATTAAAAATGGTTGCTTATTTATTAGCAATAGTAGTAGTAGTATTGTTAAAAGTGCTTCGACAGCTTAGGTCATTTCGCACATTGGCTCCCACCGGGAATCGAACCCGGGACCGCTTTCACCAAAGGCGAACGCGCTGTCCACATGACTATCCGGGAGCCCTATTAGCAATATCTCTGCAATATTTTTTTACTAATAAATTTTGCTTACTTTATAAAAATACGCATTCTGCATCAACAATACAGCGAAAACGGAATAGAGTACACTAATGACTGAGGACGGATTTGATTTCTCGTAGGGTCGCGGAATTTTAAAAGTGACAGCGACGTGTGGGGGACCCCCTGTGGACTCACTGCCAATTTACGCGTTAACCGAATTCCTTGCTAACGAACCCGCCACTTTCAGTTTCATAGAAAGTAGAATATATGATCTCGTATATTGAAAGGTACAAATTTAAAGAGGTCATATCGAATGCCTCGTTTGATTTCATTTTTCTTAAGGCTCACGTATCAAACCAGTATTATAAAACGCTCCAAGGATTTTACCGTAAATTGCCAGATTCCTTTAAAATGACCATTTACCTTTGTATCACGAAGGTTTCCTTGGCCAAAGCAGCTCTTTTTCTTGCCTTCTCTGAGTTTCTTCCATCTCAAGAAAGAACGACTCAGGAGAATGTATTAATTCACTAACTTTTGATGAACGTCATTACTTCAACCTTGCACGTTTGTCATCTGCATATCTTGCCTAATTATATGTTTCCCCACCAACTACTCTTATCCAGACCCTCCCAAGCTTATACTTCCACCATTCCCTGTGCATTTACATCGAAATGGTGATAAAGGACAGATTTGTCGTATTCTTCTTTCTTATTCGGCCCATTCTGATTTCTCATCACCTGCGTCAGTTATGACAATTGGTCTTTATCGAAAGCCTTCTCAAATTCGATGACACATAAACACTCATATGCTTCTTAAATGTCAGACTTCGTTCTACATTTACCCTCATAACCGCAGTTCAGTCCCTCGTTCCCTCTCTCATTGCATCCATTCCCTCTCTGGAAACCGCTTTCTTTCGATATGTACCTTTTTTCGCACATTTAGCTTTTCAAAATGATGAGAGATTAATTAATTTATTAATTTTTCCCACGTGAGATATCAAATTAATTGTATCGTTTTCCCAACTTTGAAGCATTTTTTTCCTGTAATGCAATTCTAAATGGAGAATAACGAATCCTGTACTGATGGAAATCTTACAAAATTGCCGCGTATTATCTGAAGAATTTTGCATGAATTTTCCCTGCGGACCGTAAAATATGCCCAGTTTCTCCGAGTTAACCGTTCATTTCAAACGAAATTACAACATATAGGTACATTGAAGCTTGAAGCAAACTAAACAGACCATCGCCGCAGTTAGTTTTAACCATTATTTCTTGTAATCCGTCTACAAATCAACCAGTTTCAAATATGTATCACCGTTTAAAGTAACCCTGAACATTACTTATCTATATATCCCTACATTTCCTTCCTCTTTTGTATCCTGACGCGCATTCTTTGAAATCTCCGAGCGACGCAGGGGGTTTGGGAGAGGATGTCCCTGCTTTGTACAAATAGGGAAACTTTTGCCTCCTTTCTGCCGATGTTTTTGCCGTAACTTTGGGACGAATGAGAGGAAAAGACGGCTGTTGAAGCGTTGCCAAGTGCGTGTCAAAGAGTTGGTGAAAGAATTGCGGGAGAGGCTCCATATACAATGGGTATGAAAATGAGAGGAAATCGAAAGATGAATTGATGAACGGCTCTAACCGCAGTCACAGTCATGAAAAACTTTGCCTAAGATAAAACCAGCATGGGAATCACGTCTACATGCCGCCAATAAATAATAAATATACGTGCCCGAGTATATATTCCCCGTAATGTTTTCCAGTAAATATACCGTTCTGAGAGGGAAATCTTTCTGACATGTTTGCTAGTCTATTTTTGAAAAGTACGTCGAGAAAAGTGTTCATCTCAAATGGGGCATTATTTACGACTTTCTCGCTTTTCGTCGTTGACTTACCAAGCAAATGAAGTGGTAGCGATGGTCAGTTATAGAAAATAGTGATTACTAACAAGATTACGTATTACGTTAGAAACAGACTAAATGGTAGAGACACACATAAAAATTGTTTTAAAAAATTCAAGTTAAGTTGCTACTAATCTAAACCAAGGTGGTCTACAATTTAAGAGTTTATTTGCTCTATATTACCAGAATATAGCTTAAATTTCCTTTCATACCCATAGAGTACATAAATGGATGTTTTTTACATTTGTATCCAGTTAATCATCGATAGAGCTCTCTTCTAAATAATAAGTTTATCAGAATAGAAGTGAAATGAGGGATTAAATTAAGTGCCAAATTAACACTATAGCTTTTTCAATCCTAACATAAATAATTAATCGTAATAATGAAATTATATTTATATCAAAACCTTTAGCGTATGCACCTCACTATCTTCGTGATTAAAATTTTGAACAAAAGAATTAAACACTCAATAATTGCAAATTAGAAACACTTAAAAAAATGATTAAAAGTAAATATATTTGTCATCGAAAAAGCCTTACTGATAACCTAAGTTAACCACTTATGCAAGAGTGATCAATGATAGGTTCAGTATCATATTGAATTACATCTTCATATTCTTATTGAAAGCGTCAGGTAGAACAAATGGCTACATGGGCAAAATAGATCATTCTACTTATGTTTAACTTCAATCAAATTGACAGATATTGAATGAAAAAGGGAACAAACGATTAATTTTAAAAAGGTAAAATAAAAAACAAAGGAAGAACTGACGGTTTAATGAACTTCATTTATTATTCATTACCATTGTCCGTTTTCATCTTACCGATCAAATGCAGAAAAAATTGAAAAACCTTTCAGGATTGAATCATAACATTTTTGCTTGAGATTTCATTCATTGTTGTTATTCTTACCCCTGAAAAGAGTTTGCTAAATTTGCATCCCTGTCATGCGGTGTCTAGTTGCCGAGGTTCTCATTTAAAAGGAGACGAGTTTTGAAGGGGAATATCTTGAGTAGTTAAGGTGGTAGGGGATACTATCTTAAGGGAGGAAATTCTCCGGAAGTTTCTCCACAGTCTGACTAGCCGTCATAAGGCAATTTAACGCATGAATTGCCACTAATGGGATCTACCTGATTCTTGTATTTTTCTATTCCTCTCCTGGATTTTATTGGTACAATAGGTACACTTTAAATTGCAAAGAAGATTCCTGAAATTTTTTAGTCATTCTTGTAACGTAAATAATGAGTAACTTTGTACTAGGGAAGCATTTTGTAAATTATATATGATCGTTTGTAAATGATGCAGTCCGGAGGCCAGTTGGATCCTCAAGCGTTCTACCATTAGCTACCAGGAGAGAATGAAGTATGAGGTTACTGAGGAGAGATGTAGTTTTCCTTAGTGCTCCCGAGTCAGAAGGGTGTAAACGGAAAATCACCATATAAATGAACCACAAATACTCCACAATTGACACACATACCTACATTCTGTAAGGAGGGAAAGTAATCAATGCAATTATTCATTGCCATATACCTTAGTAGCTATCTCATAATAACATCTATGAGCAAAATTGAGACGTAATTCATTAACGGATAAATGTCCTCTAGCCAGTACCATATAAAATTTAAAGCATTCTTTCAATCAAAAGATGGACAAAGATCAACTTGTACATTTTGTACTAGATCTGTGGTTATTTATAGGATTATTTTTACACTCTGAAAGTTAACAAAGATGTATATTCAGGAATAGACCCCTCATTCCTATCACTTGCAAAGTTTATATATATATATAACAAATTATGTTATTACATTTTCATATCAAGAGTAATACTATTTTTCCAACGAAAGCAATGGATAAATTGAACAAATGACCCGAGCGTATTAAACTATCGGTCCCTAGGGTCGAGGCGGTTCAGTCTGGAGCGGTAATTTTTTATCAGTATTTGGGCCTTCGATCTGAAATTTCGACCCGAGAAGACCGCAGAGTTTCCCACACATAGGCTCCTTCAGAATGCGCCTCTCCTTCTTCTACAAACCACCGTCCTACTTTTCCCTCATGCCATAGAGGTGATAACTTAAGAGAGGGTAAATGTGTAAGGCGTCCATGTAGGTCAGCGAGCTGTAGATTTTCACGAAAAATGGAAACATAAGATACTCTCTGGAGGCATAAAGGTGAACAATGCACATCCTATAGTGCAATTTTCACCCATCCTCTTCCTTGCTTTTAATTCTAATTTCGAGCAGATGGTTATCTGCACCATCAAGCTATTTTCTATATGAAACCTTCACTTTTCAAATCGCTAAATTTAAAATATTATAATCACAATATTCAGAAATATCATTATTTGAGATATTTGTGAAATTTCTTTGTAGAACCTGAAGCGTCGCAATGAATTTCGTAAATCAATAAGTGTGAATGAATTAAGGATAGTCTAATAATGCGTTACAGTAAAAAATAACAATTATTTACGTCATATCGTATTATAACATTGTTTGCACATTAAAAGATTATCCTTAATGCCGTTCCACTAACGTTAAATTCAATATTTGAAAGTTTTAAAGTTAAATTTTCCTCCGAATAAGGCAGAGAAGTCGGTCGTTTTTCCAAGTATAGATAGTCTCTGCTTCTACTATAGAAAATAATGTCCTAGTTTTTCTTATACATACCCCTTTTTCTTATTACCTGCATTTTACTCGTGATTTTGAGGATTGGCGACCGATGAAATTACTTTTATCTGTTGCCGCGTACCCAAATCCCGTTATTTTTTCCAAGTATATCCAAATATGCTAAGAATTTTGCGTTGGTATTCAGTTCTATATGATACACTGATTCTACAAAACCATGAACGTTATGATTTCATGGCCTCCTTCTTGAGCCTATGGAACTCCAATGTTTCAAAAAAGAAGTGACACCTCAAAAATCGTTCCAATAGTTTATTTGGATTTAGATCTACAGTAGAACACCGTTAGCAGCTGGGTCTTAAAAAATGCCAAAATTGTTACATGCATATTTTTTTAATATTCCAGCATCTTTGAATATTTTTGTAAGATAAAAGTTACATGATTTGTAGTGCTTCAAATTCATTATTTTATACATTAAATACCGATTTAAAGTAATTAAGATACTAATTTTACGAAAATAAATGAAAAAATTATAGTTTATTACGTGTTAAAGTTAATTTCTCGATTAAATAATGTGTCAAACTACTTGTGCACTCGAAATAACTCAGCGAAGTATTGCAATTAGACAAGAACATCAAATAATTGAGTAGTTAGAAAGCGGGAAACATTTATAATACCATAAACAATAATTTTTTGGCATCAGTAGTAATGCTATTCATGACTTTCGCCTCCGAAACACAACCCGGATGAGACTCTTCGCTAGAAGTTTCTCTCCGTGGCAATGCTTCATGAATCATAACGGTGGATAGGTATCGTCGACTCCGCAGAGAGGTAAATTAGCGATACTAACTTCCGTGCTCTCCAAAGAGTTAACTCTCTGGAGTGTTTACATATCCTCATACATACGCAAACTTCACGCACGTACAGACTTGTTCACAAAAACAAGCTCCAATGCAAAGCAAGAAGAGGTTTGTCATTTTTTCGAGAGCGGATTTCACGTTTAATCATTTTATCCGAATCCAAAAGCTACAGATTGCATTATTTTACACTTGTTTAACCCTTAAAGGACCAAAATCTTTTTGGTTATTCCGTGGAGCAAGTGATAGTAAAACATTGTCCACTTTTGTTTTTTTCGATAAAATAATAATGAAACATAATACCCCTTCAGCAATTGCCTTCCTGGATTTTTAAAAACTTTTTACAATGATTTTTTCTGCTAAAAATTGTACTACTGAGATAAAAATAATGAAATTTTTACTTTAGAAACTTATCTAAGACAAGGATATGATAAGGCTTCTTCTCAATGGTTCTGGATTTAAAGCTCTAATTCGGAAAATAAGTTTGTAAATCACCGTTAGTTATGCTTATAAATCAACAACAAGGTATAATTAAAAAAAAATTAAATTAAATTATTAAAATTAATTAAAAACAATTTGTCAAAATATATGATTCCATTTGGTTCAAAAATATATCGCAGGTTGGACCAAGGGATGGTCAATATTGTGTCCAACGCCAATTTCCGCTCTCATTACATTGCTTAAAAACGTACAAAATACATCAACATATAGTTATCTTTAACAACATATATTTGATAATATAATGAAGTTATAAGACTGTGTACACGATCAAGTTCTTAAAATATTGAAAAAGAAAAGTGGTGGACATTTTTTAGCCCTCCCTTGGTCCTTTAAGGGTTAATGCGGAATTAAACACTTTACTATTTTAACGTGTTATTCAGGAATGTAAAACATTTTATGTTAGTTTTAACATAAGTAAAGAAATATTCAATCTCATGGAGTGCTCAGGAAGACCTGTTTTAAAGTAAAGCCCATGCTGTGGGATCCCACTGAGAGATATGGCTTGGCCAGGGGTCATTCACCCAGGGAAACACGTAGTTAAAGCATCGACTCCCAAACCACAGTATTTAGTTTATACAGACCGAAAAGAAAGGATTTAGCATGCAATTTGTTTAAGAGTTCTAAAGAAAGTGATTGAGGGTAGAATGCAATCGAAATACTGAAGGGTAGAGTCATGAAATGTTAAATTACTCCAAGAACGAGGTAAGTTTCTAAGCCAAAAAAAATAGGAAATGTCATTCAGTAGGAAATATTGTGTCAAATAATCCTACCGAAATATAGCACTTAAGCATGTACACATACTTCTACAAGAAGCAAACATCATACTGAGACCTAAAGGGTCAGGCGTTACTTTGTGGAAATCCATTGAAGTAATAAAGAGAAAACTTGGTAAATTTTGTAAATAGGTAAAACCTGGTAAAAATGGCAAAACTTGGTAAAAAACCTTCAACAAATACTACTCCGGTAGCGAGACCGGTCTTAAAATAAAAATTGTGTGGAAAATTTCTATGTTTTCTCTTCATTATATCATACTGAGACATCTATATAATGATATACTTAACGGAAATCTAACAACATCATTTTGTCTCAAAACAAGTGCAAATACATTCTAACGAAATATCGATCTCAATACCGTAACACAAGTAGTAGAACATATTAATTTAAATTCTAATTTTATGAATTGAAATTATGGACTTATTTTGCTTTATTTGAGTACACCAATTACGTTTGATTATTACTGGAGATTTTTTCTGTGTAAGATCACGAAGGGAACTTTTGCTTCAGTCATGACCAATTTTCCACAGAAATACTCTAATAATATTATGGTAATATAATTAAAATACGAGTTATTTGAAATTACAAGATGACTCCTGCAATAACATAATCTTAATTAAGTACCAATTGTTATTTGAGCATCATACCAGGTATGAAATTTGCCTAAACATTTCTTCCGATTCCGTTTTATTCGTTAAATCATCGAATAGGTCTTTCAGATCCTTATTTCAAATGCATACCTACACAAATGCCTACAGAGGGAAGAGGTCTTAATTATTTCTTGTGCACCACCGTACTTCGTTCAAGAGGAAAAATACATATCTGATGACCGACGGGACTCATACAATCTTATCTCTGTCCCCAGAATTCTTCAGCGGAGAAAACACATTCGCGTTGGCCTCGTTCGACGTCCCCGGAGAGCGCGAAGAAGGATCGAAGAAAAGGGAACCGCAATGGGAATAAGCTGATCTACGTATCGGAGAGAGGAAGATAGAGTGCGCCACTCGAATAAGGGATTTCACATCTCACCGGTCTTCAGATTGGCAGATACAGATTAGGGAGAGAAAGAAATGGTCTCGTCTCTCTATTGCTACCAAGATGAAATACCCATCTCTACTGTCACCACGCTCTAGTTTGTACGGGATAACGCAACTGTGTTATTATTTGGTGATATCAATGAAGGAAGGGCATATTCTGGCTGATGCGATTAAAGTAAGATACCACAAGATGAATAAATGTTATCTCCGCAGAGTAAGCTGTTGATCATACACGAATTCCCAGTTTAGATGCAAATATGCTGCTATACTAGAGCTTAACAATCACTCTCTGAATATTTATGTAACGTAATGGAAATGAGCTGACGCAGCTTACCGAGGTGTTATGTATTCCATAACATGCAAGTAGGACTTAGTTTATATTAGGATAAAATTATAAGAATTATTATATATATTTGACTCATACTTTACCATTTCAATACCCATTGTAAATACCATCCAACTATTTACACTCTGTGATAATTTATCCGAGTTAAAGTGACTGTAAAATTAATGAATGCTACAGTATGCAAGAAAATAACTATATATCATCTTAGCAACTTATTCGATTTAACCCTCACAATAAAAACGAAAACGGATGTTTTTTACTTATTACCCTAAGAGCTATATTGCCCTATGGATTGTAAATTAGAATGTAGGAGTTGCAGCTTTGCTGGAATTTTCGGATTTAGCTGGTTGTTATACCCAAACTAACTAACGTTAGTCAAGGAAATTGTTCACAATAATGCTATCAAAGAAGGTTCAACTAACTTCAGCTAACATTCCATATTCTTGATGCATTTTCCGATTTTTCAACTTTTTCTTAGCAATAAACTACACTGTAAAAGAAGAAAGGATAAATTCACATCTTACATTCGAAAACAGCAATATTTAATTTCAGGGATGATACGATATGCCTCCACATAGTGAGCAATTAGTTATTCAGGAAAGGGAAAATGTCAAAGATACAATTTGCGTAATTATTTGAACATACGTTTACATCCTCCGCAAAGAAAATCTTCCAAATTATACAATACAAATCATAAATTTAAGCCACAGCAAACGGTGGACGGTTGGTCTAACTAGCGAAATTAGGAGGAAGCATTGCACAAACAAGTAAATTTCAAAGGATAGACCTTAGGATATTCCTGTAGGAGAGGCATAGATTAATAAATTTCCCCAGCGATAAAGTACAGCAATATTTCAAGGCGGGTTTGGAACGGGAGTCCCTTCAACGCATAGACGCGCATCCGTCATTCGATTTCAACTTCAGCTTCGCCATCAGTCTCACGAGAAGTTCCCTTTCATGCGTCCTTTGAGCTCCCTTTCAAAGTAGAGACACAAAAAAGGCTCTTCGATCCCCTAGCAACGGCCGTAGAAAACGAAGACAAAGGCGAGTAAAAGAGAGGAAGAGGAATGCAGGAGGCGACACTCGCAGAAATGAAATCCTCTTCGAGAGGAGTGTATTGGACGAATAGGATAAGGAAGATACACCCCCACATGTGAGTGAAGTGAGAACTAGTGGTTCAACCAAAGGTGTATGTATATATTGGTCAAAATTAGTAAGTTAATAACAATTATCAAGATTCTCTATGTTATGGGAATCGTTGAGCTATGTTGAAGCGATCAACGTAATTATAAGAAAAATCAATACACGATATGTCGTAAAATATGTGACGTGTCGTTTGCTAGAGTTTAATTTTATTTGGTATCTTAAATCAAATTTGTTTAATTATTCTATAATACCCTAACATCGTGAAGAAAGAGCGACTTTTTTATAAATCAGTAATAATCTTAATAATTATGCGAAGCATAATACAGAAACAAGTAAAAATTTTCGAGATGGACTTTTCCGATCGGAAAAGTATTCTTTCTGTTTGTTACTGTAACGTAGAATTACATTAAAAAACATGCTTATTGGTCATACTTCGCATGAGGCAGAAACAGAAATTCCCTTTTGAGTCCATAAAGCTTAGTAACTATTTTACTATGTCAATATACATGCTAAAACCTAAATATTGTGTGCCTGTGGATACTAATAGTTTTGGAATATGCGAAACATATGAGTTCACTGACTGAAATTCGGGAGTAATCTCACAGCAGAAAGACTATGGTTCACATAAATAGTGAGAGACTATAAGAGCACTATAGGACTGTAAAAATCTGCTACCGGACTATAGGAGAATAATAGATCACCGCAAGGCCTTCATTATTGATTGAACTTTCATAATTAATTCATTCACGTAAATTATAAATTAGATCAGTAAAGATCGCATATTTTTTACAAGTTTTGTGTAACGCACATATTTCACTGACCTAATCAGTAATATAATACTGCATAACATGCTAACAGAGAAGAAGGCCATATAATTAAACCTATTCCTGTTTTGTAGCTCACCATTTTACATTTATTCAATAATTTCTTTGCCCTTGCATTCGCCCTTCATTCCAATTCCCTGATTAGCTTATTGCAGATATTATGAAACCGAGCATATATTACCAGGCATAACTTAATCTCTTCACTGGTATATTTAAATTAGAAAATTTAATTTATACTTTTACGAGAACATTTGTGGGAATCACGTGGTGTTGCATTTCTCCTCTTCTTCTGTATACATATTTGAAACTTTAGCGGCATTTTCTACCAATTTTTCACTTTATTTTTTTATCAAATCCTTTCCAATATTATTTTATATCCCGTTGTAAAACCATATTTAAAAGAATGTAAAGCCATAGTTTGCAATGGCTACTCATCTGTTACGAAATATTCAGGCCATAAGAAACTCAAACAAAAGAATAACAGCCACAGCTAGATACCCAAGATCTATTTTCAAATGGATCACGGAATCACTTAACGAAATTAACTCTTCAATTGGAGAAAAGGCATGGCGAAGTAGCTTAGGTTGACTCTGCTCACTAGATTTCTAGCCAAAGAGGGGATAGTATATATGATGATATATTTGCAAGACCTTATGTCTTACAAATACCCTCCCCCTCACATAGCAGATACCTCCTCAATATCTCCTTGGATATATAAAGAAAGGAATTTAAACTTAAATGGGAACACGAAATATCATCTCTCATACAGTACATGCGCTAAAATGCACTTTTTAATATGCACACATAAGAATAGACAGAAGATTATTCACCCACCGTAGAATATAACCACACATCCACGTCGTGCCAATAAAATATCCGTCCTTGTGAGCTAAAAGAGCTCAATTTCTTTCCGAAAGAAATATCACATTTAAAAAATAAATCGGAATACGGGTCAGAGATGAATAATGTATAAATCATGACCTTTCCTTACCTGATTATCTAATCAGACTATGATACCCAAGGAAAATACTAAATACCAAAAGTAGGTCCTGTGAAAATCAATGCAAGCATCAATTGATGATGAATGACATGAATGCCAATGAACATTAGAAAGCTGTATATAATACATGTTTTCATTTATCAATGATAATAGTATTATTAAGGCCAAACAAGAGGTTATAGACGTCTTGGCACATAAAAAAATGATCCACTTCAGTTTAAACAGTCTTAGACTTAAGGTAATATAGCACAAAGTGGTGAATTATAATAAACAGTTTACAATCCAAAAACAAATTTTACTCTTAGCCAAACCGCAAGGATGAAATATTTGATGACGAAATCAATTTCTCTATGTTTATGGTTTTAATGAGAGGCATAACATAAACGCATTATGTAAAAATAAGCTACAATTGAATACATAGGTTTCCATTGCCTTCTCTGTAGGTAATATGGTTTAATTGGATTTTATTTTCTTGTACTTTTACAACTGCAGTTTTTTCGTAGAACATTCAGAATCAACCACAAACTGAATCAATTGATGACCTTGCAGCGATTATCAATGGATGAATTCAGCATTAATTACGAAATTACTTATTGATTGTGCTTGAAACATTCGTATGCTATAAAATTTACCTTAATGATGAAGTTCTTGTTTCATTACGGTTGAAGGACTCAACATAAAACAGCCATAAACTCGCTGAAGCTACAACTCATTCCATGTTGCCGTTATGAATCCCTGATATATTCAGTAGATCGGCATGGGAGAAAAATTATAAATTCCACGTTCTAGGGCTTTAACATTCCCTTAACTACTTCCGCATCATGAATTATAGCCCTGGCGCCATTACCGTCCCAGACATGCCGACGGGACGCACGGAATAATCCTACATCACTCTTTTCTCATCGCAAGGGATACTTGACCCGCGAAAACGGTCTCGTTCGCGGATGCATTTCTTAAATTACTAATTCTCGTCATTACGTGATTTCTTAAATCTCAGAGGAAATCTGAACCTTTGATGATTGGATAAATAGAGGTTATGTTCTCTATATGTAACCTATATTTAGTTAAAAATCGTTATTTTGAACTACATTGAATTGTATCTAAGTATATTGAACTACCATTATATCTAGGTTTGAGATAATTAATTCTTTTTCTGAGTTTTCGAATTGTTCTCCATTAATATAGATTCCCTCTACTCAAGCGAGATTAAAAACAAGCAATCCATTATTTTACATAATAGATAATAATAAAATACTAAAGATAGACAGACGTCTCCCAAATAACTAAATAAGTGAATCGATAGAGAAACTTTGCTACCGATTCTTTAAGAACTTTCCTAAACAACCCACTTTGCTACATGCTTTCTAATTATTCTAACGAAGTTTTACAGATGAAGGATCTTCATGAAAGCTTCAAATGATAAACGCATCTGTACATTTCCTCTATTTAAGGTGCGACTTTCAACTTTCGCCAGCAAATAGCTTTGAGTTCACGTTTAGAAGCTAAATGAGCGGCGAGCAGAGTCATAAGAGGTGGAATAATATTTTTTACATAAAGGATAATTCTCATTGAAATGCATTCTTATGGCCACGTATCTATACAATTTTCCCTTCCATTTAAGATGGATACATACTTGACCATTCCATAAACTTTTGATAAACTTCAAAATCTAACTTAAATGAAAATGAATATTTTAAAGATGTAGAGAGGAAATGGATGAATCAGTTCTTTAAATATGAAATGGATACACTATGAAACATAGTGGATAAAAAGTATCATTTTTGAGTACAGACATGGATTACATATGGATATTTTAAAAGCCACCATTATTAATTTGCATCGTTTTCGCAATGTACGTCATGGATATGGTATTTCAAAAAAGTTGCTAAAGAAGTGAGTAGGTTCTATTTGTTTACTGCTTAAATTGCTCTGATTCTTTTATATTAGTATTTTTCAAGCAGACCGATCGTCTAGTGAAAAGTATTTTAAAAGCTGGAGATAAAATTATCCAGTGTTATTCAATTCGAACGCAATGTGATTTATTGTTTTTAGTGATGGAAACAACTGATGAAGGTGTGATATTAATCATCATCTTATACCAAAATAAAAAATCTGATGTGGCCAGCACATGACTTTCTCCATATATAAGATGTAAATATTTATCTACGACAGTATTTTCGATTTCTATATTCAATCTAAACTTGGAAGATAAGTGATTAATTTATATCATATTATACGTCACAAAAATTATAAATAATGTTTTTCGGGACATGTTTGATGAAAAAGATGAAATTGGCCTTTGGCCCACAGCGCCCACAAAGTACATAATCAGCTTCTTCCGGTTTATCAGTATTTCACGAATAACTCCTAGACAATCAGTTATGCAAAAATATGTTTCATACAAACGTTATATTAAATTTTATTTTCTAAAACGTTTATAAATAATAATATGTACCTAAATATCAGATTAATGGAGATATTTTGCAAAAACGGAAACGAGCTTCAAAAAGTAAAGCTCAACTTTCGGTAAACCGATTTACTCCAAAAACTAATCAACTCTAACGACACAAACCAATGTACTATATATGAAATTTGGTGTTGATACGAAAAATTTTTGTCATGTTAGAGCGCCCACAAATTACATAATCAGCTACTTCCGTTTTATCAGTATTTCACGATTTACTCCTAAACAATCAGTGGTAAAAAATATGTTAAATACAAACGTTATATTAAATTTTATTTTCTAAAACTTTTATAAATAATAGTATATACCGTAATATCATATTCATGCAGATATATTGCAAAAACGGAAATTTTCTTTGAAGAAAAAATATCGACTTCCGGTTAACCGTTATACTCCAAAAACTAATCTAACTAATAATAACTAGTCAACTCTGACAACACCCACCACAGGGCTATATATGAAGTTTGGTATTGATATAATTAATATTTTCACGTTAGAGCGCCCACAAACACAAACACATACACACACACATATACACACAGATATCATTCCGAAAATGGTCAAAACGTGTTCAAGGGGACCCCAAAACATGTATTCCCGTTGAAATCTCGAAGTCGATTTTTTCATGAAAACAACACTTTCTCTATACTACGTATATGGAGGTAGTAAAAATAGCATTATTCAATGCAGTTCGATAGATAACTTAAAAGGTAATCGACACTCATACGCAAACATGACAATTAAAATGAAATACTCATCTGAATTTTCTTTTTCAGAAGGTATACGTTAAAATCAATTTTTGGTAAAGTCCTAATGCAGAAAATTGGACACAGAGGAGGTTCATAATTTTGAATGACTGAATGTTTTATGGATGATGAATTCCAAAAAAAGAGGAGGAGCCGAAGATTTATCGGAAGTCCCTCAAGTGAAAACAGTTCTTTCCTTCGCGAAATTTTCTATTTTGTTACCGAATTTAAATCTTCTTGAACATTACACCAAAGAGAACATCTAAGAGGATAGCTAAGAAACGTTAGCTTTCGGCGTCCTCGAATAGTATAGTTAAACTTAAACAATGGTGTTGCGCGAATGCAATTATCTAACTGTAAATATTGCAGAATCAACACTACCTGTACTTACTTATTCTTAGATGCAATATTGTTAAGCTATCCATCAAACCAGATTTATTTGCGTTTATCACTTCCATAAGTACACGGGAGTACATGTCCAAGAGCGTACGGAAGTGTCTTCGGTGCATTCCCTAGACAGTGACTCCCAAGTTCTACTTAAGCCAAGAATTGATGCTTGGATACATTCCGATTTCGCTGAAGAGCACTGATTATTTCCTACACATAAATTCGCCTGGATTTTGGAACGGCCCGATCCATTTCCTTAGTGCCCGCCTTCGCGCTGTCCGCTGTCCGCTTGAAGCGTGAGAACCGCGTTCAACTGCTCCGCCCACGAGTTTCAGAGAAAAAAATCCCTCTTGTTTTATGGATGAAAGTAAATTTCTCCAAATTAAATGGAATTTCGATTTTTCTTTCGAGGAAACGATATTTTTTGCGGCCTCGTGAGATTTAAGGGATAAGGGAAAACTTGAGAAACGCGCTTTTGATTGGATGGATTGAAATTTGGTTTCCGTTCGGTTATATAGCAGCACAAAATTCAGATGTGATGTTAATTTATGTTATGTACTGATGTTAATTAGAATCTTAATGAGGACGTTTTTGCGTCCCAAATTTACCAACAACTTCATCAATCAAATCCAATTAAATTAGAATTTTTAATGTTTGAATGATGCATTAGAATCATTTAATTCATGTATAGATGAAACACCACATATTTATTCGATGCCATTACTATATATAAAGCTGCAAATCCTACTGATTGACACAAAATCCTGGGCATTTCTAATCGAGCTGGAAGGCTGAAATTTTCAAGAGAGATTTATAATTGACAGTCGAGTTGGGAAAAAATCGAAAATCTACAGATTTTGTCCTAGGTTTGAGACCAGAAAGGATTATATTTTTCAATGTATTTAAACGGGAAAAGCGAAAAATGGCCATGCAGAGCAAATTTCTTTCGTTCATAAAAATATGAAAATGTAATCGTAAAGCAGTGGGACTTGGTCTATATTTCGTCTAAAGGATCAAAGTTTTCTTTTCTTGCGACCGATTTTAACATTCCGGCAGGAAATTTGCAAAATTTTAGTTTAAACGCCAATTTATGACGTTTTTTTCTCCTCATTTTGAAAATTAAATCTATGGCAACAACCCTTGTTTGAATCGAAAACAAGTTTGTTTACGATCCTATTTTCATATGCAATGATAAAGGTTTGATGCATTTTTAATTATTTTAAATCTTTCTTTCGATACATGTTATTACTGAATGCTGAAAAATGTAAATTTCGTTAAAATAGACAGTGGATATCTGCACTGTCAATGAATCAATCGTGAATGCATGCTGTGATAACATAAGTTTATGTAGAGAATACAAGACTATTTATCAACGAAGATAATCGGAAAAGTCATGTAAGTAGTGAGATTATTCGAGGAATTAATTGAAAAGTCACCACTGAATCTATATTAGAGGGATAGGAAAGCAATTAGGATGAAAAATACTCATTAATTACTGATGAAGGACGTATTATACCGGATCAAGTCTACCTATGCCTGAGTAAAAGTAAGTACAACTGAAATTTACATAATCCTAAAATATTACTATCAGAATATTAATGCAAATTAATAGTTTTAACGGCAATCTTTAGAAATAATAAGTTCTTTTTCTACGTTTCTTTAATTAATACGTAGTATATTACGTATTTCAACTTTCATCGAAATGAAAAACAAAAATCTACACCTAAAATAAACTGATTTCCTTGAACGGCCTTCTGATTACATTGTTCTACGCTGGATAATTCTTGGTTAGTAAAAACAATCTTTGCATGTATCATTGTATGAATATTATTTTCCCATCTTCTCCAAACGGGCTTAAGAATAAAGTTCTTTTTCTACGTTCTTTAAAACTAATTACATAATTACGTTGCCTATTGTCTGTTTGTTTACTTAATTAGAAACGGAGCTCATTGTCGTGGTAGACGCCATTTAATGAATATAAGATTATATTGCAATATGTCTTGCACTAAACCGAATACTACACAGGTAATCGTCTATTTATTTTTCGCTTTTTTATCCTATGTAAATTTTTATTCTAACTTAACATTCTTAAGCATATTTCTTTAATTTAATTTTACGAATGCACATTAAATCGTCGTTGTCGCCGCTGCAACATTCATCGCGGTGGGATCCCGAAAGAGATACCACGGAATCAGCCGATCGCCGCGGAAACCTTTTACCGTACATGTTCATTGAGGACTGAAATCCAAAACTAAGAAAGGTATGAATTGATTTGAGAAGTGACGTGTTTTCACATTGCAAGCTGTATGTCGCGCTAGGAAGAGTACGTACCTCAGAAAATATCAGGGTGTTAGTTTCACCGGAAAGGATATTTGATAATATTCCGCACGCCGTCAATATTGTCCTCATCATCATATGGTGATCTGCCCGGAAGCAGGCGCCGCGGCCATATGATTCAATTGGAGTATGTCTTGCACTAAACCGAGTACATACCACAGGTAACCAATCGTCTATCGATTTCTCGCATTTTTATTTTATGCAGATTTTTATTCTAACTTTACTTTGGCGTATTCCCTTAATTTAAATTTACGAATGTATATTCATGAAGAACTCAACTCCAAAACTCCCGTATCGAATGAACGTGAAGCACTTATTATATTATTATATTATTTAATGAATCTCGATCTTAGATTTAAAACTATGTATGCTAAAGAGAATGGCATAATTAAAAAGAAACGTAAATATAACATTAAGACCGATAACACAGGGTAGTATCCCTTGATAACTGTCTTTGCTTGCATTATGCAAGCACCCATTTACTAGTTTCTATATATAGTGACAAAGCATAGGATACAGGCTATTCAATAGTTTGAAAGTAGAATCGAGGGAACACAAAGTATAGGAGTAACGATACCTGGTATTTACCCTAAGTGGGAGAAAATCCTCTCTCAAACCTTCCGAAGTCGAGGAATCAAGTAAAGGATGCAATATAATATTTTGTGATGAGGAATGAGAGGCAGTATACATTGATGAACTACATAACTGACGAAGAGAAGAGAAAGCTAAATTTTAAGATATTAATAATTTTGTATTCATGAAAATGAATATGAAAAAGTAATCCTTTTCGATGAAACGCATGAATTGTCTTAAGAACAGAATTAAAACGTTGAAAGCCATGAGGATGAGTAACTACAATTATTTTTTAATTCTAAAATTTTTATTCAATAGCATTAATGTGTAAGGTGATAATTAAAACGAAATGCATTGAAATAGCCAAGGGTTAATTGAAATGAGGAGATATAAAATGAATAAAGATTGAACCCTTGTCCTGAGCAGTAACCACTGGAAACAACTTCTTGCTTTTTAAAAATTATTTTGTTGATTCATCGGGTTTTATAGTTTTTCCAGCCAATTGAAGATTATCTACTAATAGACTACTTATTATACTTTTAATAATCATTGGTACGGAAAACCATTAAAATGTGGATTACAAGAGGGACTATGTTTGTATGAGTAATTGGCGTCTTATTTTGAGGTAGATTGAAACGGTTAATGGAAGAAGTCTGTGGTTTTACCGTTACTTTTTTATAGGTAGAAATTTGGAGGGTCTCCGTCCTACGTTGCCCTGGAGTTGGGTTGGGTTGGGGGGATTTCTAGCAAAAATCTAGGAATCTAGAAATCCTTCCCCCCAACCCAACCCCCGTTGAAATTCAACAGATACCTTAGCTAGTTAATAATAAGACAGCAAGCCAAACCAAGTGGGCCAGTTAGCTATTTAAAACATCAGCCTATCTGACTGAGCAACTTTACCGTGTGTAAACGGGTCATTTCTAGCAACATCATGAAAAATCTTAATTTTTATCGTAGAACGTCAATCAAAAGACACTTGTATATCTCTCTGTATATCTCTTTGGACAAGTAAGATGACGAAGATATTAAATAGTTGATCATTTGAATTGTTTACAACTTTTTAAATCGTATTCCATGCGGTCAGTTTTTTTTATGGTCCCCCCTGATGGGAGGGTGGGGTGGTTATGAGCTCGGATGGCGAGCGAAGGGTCCGGATTAGGACGGAGACCCTCCAAATTTCTACATGAAATAAGTAAAGGTTTAACCCCCAGATATCTTCCATTAACCATTTTAACTATAAAGTTGCCCATCTTTAAATGGAATTGAAAACGGAAGAAAGAAATACACTGTTACAGAGGCAGAGTGTGGTAAATAACGTCTAGTATATTGAAAACCCAAAGTAAATACGGGAGCAAGCATCCACAGAGGATGCTGCGTAAATAGGCAACGCTACCGAAACATCACCATCATTTACATTTCTAACAACTCGATTCCTAATATCATAATATGTTAGAATAAATGTATTGCTTTTAATAGACCTATAACGCTAATTAAAAATGCAATAAAACTTCTCCAATTATGTACTTCTGGTGAAGTTAACATTATAGTACATGAAGTAAAAATATCTATATCTATCATGTTACAAATTGATAAATTGCAGATATAACTAACATCATCTCTAACCCATTTTTTACAAAAAAGAACATAGAGTAATCTCTGTGGCCACGAATTAATTGGTACCCCACAAAAGGCTTTGATCCTTCTGGCCAAAGTCTCTGCTGGGACTTCCAAAAGTTTACGAATTCTGTCTCTGTCAATAATCTTGATCCCCTCTCTATCATAGAAGACCCAGCGAAAATACATAGCAACCATGTAGAACTGGTTAATACCTTTCTGTTTACGTGCGTAATGGCCCGGAATATGGGTACATGGAATTTGGTTTCCCGATGTCGGAGCCATCTTACAATGGAAACTGAATAAAAACAAAATAATGTATTTACATATGTATTTCTACATTCCTCCCACCAAATGTCACATCCATAACTACATTATACTTGTATTTTATAGAAACAATTGACAAATTGTTTGAATTATGAACATGTATGGTATATTTGGGTATAGCAGCTACGCAATGAGCTGATAATGATCTAATAGACATCATATCAACTAACATCTTATAAATATATTTAACTCCCTTTGAGGAGTGGTGTGGAGAAAATCAATGAAAAACTCTGATGTAAAAAATTTTACGGCAGGAAGCCCCGCGTCTAACATGGAATTTCTATAAATTATATAACTAAAATAAACAATAGGAATACCATGTAAGTTCTAATGAAGTCCATTCAATATAAAAACCGACCAAAGTTCAAGAAAAATAAAATGAGGAAGAGGACATAGATACACAATGGCATAATATGTATGTCCGATGTAAGTATACAAAAACTACTCAATCAATGAAATAAAAAGTGAAAATTACTAGTCACAAGTAACAACTTCATTTTAAATAATCATTCAATTTGTAAATACAGATATTATTGTCACTTAAAAATATACGAAGCAGTGAGCAAAAATCGTGAGAGGAAAAGATAGCAGCGGTACATCATGCTAGAAGTGAAGAAAACTTCAATTTATTTAGCAAAACGGGGTGAAAATTTTTACCCCGACGTGTTTTAAAGAAGCAATCACTCGAGTACGAAGCGTTACCAAAAGCGTTGTGTATGAAGCAAATGACAAGGAACAAATTATTCAAAGTGGAATAAAGACCTTTCATATTAAAGTGGTATTCCAGTATGCATCTTCCGTAAGGTTCAATTTTTTTTATATTCGTCATAAAGACAGCTTAACCTGTCTTGTCAATGCCTTTCAATCACATAATGAGTGAACGTTAGATTGCAACCTTTCTTAGTAAATTGACATATTGTTAAGGGGAAATATATGTTAGTCCTTTATTCATATCGATCGAAAACTTCCTACATCTAATTAGCTATCTTGGTGTAAAACGTAGATCATGAAACAGCGTGCAGGTTAAATAAAGGGAATAATTATAATAAAATAAGTTTTTTTAACAATTTTATCTTTTCTAACAATAAACCTCAAAAACCAAAAAAATTTAACCCAGTAATATTGGTAATTATCTATTAATATTATAATTGATTTTGCAAGAATCCACGGTCTAATATTGCAGAAATTAAATCTTCTGCATAGTTTTAATTATCGGGTAACTTTAATTTCACCGAGATAAATTGTGCTGAAGTGTACATTCTTGAAATGAAAGCGGAAATTTAATTACAACCTACATAAATTACATGCCGATATTCAATGATGCGGATAAATTTTCCAAACCATTCCGTAATTATTTCTTCCCAGAAAGTTCTCTCTGGGTGAAAGTTAACAGCAGAAGTTTGTTTCAGAATGGGGTTAAGTAATTTACTACGGGGAGCTATAATGATTTGGAAAACTGATGCCACTGGGAGCCGCGCCTTGAAAGATACAAAGGATAATAGTTCTCGGGAAGTTTTTAATGAGGTCATACATTTTGAGGAAGAGAAGAGGTTCCAGGAAGGCTCTGTATTAGCTCCAATACAATTTGGCTGCAAGAGTGGAGAGGTTTTTCTCACAGAAGAGAAAGCGAAGGTCAGACCAAAAGAGGCAATAGAGGATGAAGATGAGCATTAGACATGATAGGGATCCCAAGAATATAAAATACAGGGTGAATGACGAGAGGTCCTTCGCGAAAACGTTTATCTGTCAAGGAAATACATACGCTACTTTTCATTTAAGAATCAGACCCGTTCCATCAAGTTTTCAATTTAAAATGTAGATTTTTACGACGATGTGGAGCAATTTTCTTTCTTTGCTCTATATCCATCCCAAAATCAGCGAAAGTTTAGATATATATTGATTTATTGGGTTAGTAATTTGTGATAGAGAATTCTTAAAATAGTTAAATTGATCGGGGAGTACTAATAGAAGAAATGGGTTCGAATTCAAGGAGGTCGATTTTATGGTACTCACCCAAGCTTTTCAATGAATTATATGAAGACAGAGAAACTCCCTGACCACATGTCTTCAGTCACATTACCTCGACTAGGCCTCAGCCCTAACAAACTTCTACTTCGTATTATTGATTTCCCAATAGTTTAAAAATAAAATACTTCTTTCAATACGTGTGGGCTGCAATGTTTTACTATGGATCCATATACCGTATCTTCACTCCCTGAATAAAGCAAAAATTTTAATTACATTTATGACGGAAATTACCTTTCTTAGTCTTGTGTACATTTATGTATTTAATAAATATTTAAGGGCATAGCCCCGTTACATATAAACAATAATAAAATATATAAATGTATTATGTAGACAAGAAATTCAAAATACATAAATTCAACTATAGTTAAATTGTGGAAACATAATTTGTATACAAAGAAATGGGGTGTAAAACATGCAAAAAATAATTCACAATTAATGAGACGATAATATGGCATTTAACATAGGTAAAGTCCATTAGTATCAATGAATTAACCCAGATTACAATACATATAGTATACATAGACTCATACATTATAAAACATATAAGAGATATCAGTATCTTATTAAAGAATAGTAGACCTATAATTTGGATTGGATATATTTTATATTCCTTGATTCACGAACTAATTCGTTACATGCAGTGCTAATTTCAACTGTGGTACTTCGTAAAGTAAGACATGATTTTACACAAAAACCTACGCTTTTAGAAAACATACGAGATTACAATTTTTAAAATATCTGATAGAAAGAGCTATGAAACTATTTTAATAGCAGTCAAATTACCAAAATAATCCATTTTTAATGTAATCCGACTAAGACGACAGTGAATTTAATTTTGACCTTTCCAATGTTGAAATCCTTTATCCTCCATAGAAACCATTACGAATTCACATCCACTGGAGAGATACGCGAGATATAACTGAATTTTAAAAGAAAACTACCTCAAGTAAAAAAGGGTTTCCATATCAAAGAGGGTTCCCATCCCACCGCACTCTAAACACCATAGATACATTTACCATTGATGACGAACTGTCAACCTCAGGGGAATGCAGTTTGGTGTGTCAGCAATGCGATCAAGTGAATTAATTCAACTATCTGCTCTCTCAGAATAAACCCATTTGCTTGTTCCCCTTCCATCCTCTACATTCGTTAGCGTGTATTGTGTATAAATTGAGAACAAGTTTCGCTGAATGGGTTTAGTTTGGATCTACAAATAGATTGATCCAAAAGTTGTAAATAAATAGATCGTTAAATAATGCAGGCTTTTATTGAATTCTGTTTTAGATTGAATGTAACTGCTCATAATAATCAGGATCATAATATTCGTTGTCCTGGCTGGACTTCATGTTCGTGGATTTAAGGTGTTTTACACGTCAACAACAAGCAGTGAGTCTGCAGCGTTTACCATTCTAAAAATAAGCACCGTATATTTTTGTAGATAAGAGAGAGTTAAGTCACAGAAAAGACCCACATAATCCGGGATTATATTATAGGACAGGCACTAACATAATCACCACGAATGTTTGCCGCAATCCGAGAACAGTGCTATCAGATACAAGAAAATAAATTCGGCTCATTCTAAGAATTAGGAATCGGACGTAATTCCAAATACGATATACAATATTACTACCAAGATGATGATTGCTTACCTATACTATATCTAAAGGCCGTTGATAATTTGTGGGTCGTCTTGCAGGACAGATGTATGCTAAAACGATTAAACTTTGACGAAACTTCTTACCTCGTCTTATTTGAAGCTCGTGGAGATATAAGGAACGTGTAAATCGATGATGTTATGGAGCAAGTACGGGAAGGATTTTTTTTATCTAGCTCACATTTTCAGTAAACATAAACCACACATTTAGTATACACCAAGGCTCCTTCGGAAAAATCCCTGAAACCTCAAATAATTTCAAACAGCAAAGAGATAGCCCATTTCCTCAAGACAAGAAGCGCCCCTTTTCTTTTCGGCACCGATTCTTCTATTTGCTTGTCCTGTTAACTTGAAGTTACGTGATTACAGAAAGAGTCGACGTTTCCTTTCCCTCGCATGTGTCCTTTTTAACTTCTCAAGAGGGGATCCCTTCATTGTTCAGCCACGCGTGAAAGGGCATGTTAGCGGTCATACGGCGGGACGTATTTGTAACTAATCCAGGTGTCCCTTTACGAGAAGGTCATCGGGCGAAAATTGATCCAACCAGTGGAGGAACATCACAAGAAAATGGCTCATTTTTATGGACAGGTCAGGCGGGTTGGCCCCTGCGTTGGAATATTGAAGTGTCAAAAATTTCTCCAAACTACATTAGTCCCTTCTTTTTCAAAGCTGCTCTCTAAAGCTATTTTGACAGTTTCCGTAGCGAAATGACTTTCGAGATGAATAGGACAAGAAAGTAGATGGATTTGGAGAGCTACAGCTAGAGGAATAGGAATTAATTCCTGATCTTCAACGTCAGTGCACTCTGTAGATGTGGAAAAGAAGGGTTAAATTTATTATCTGATTTTGAAATCCCAAGTAACATGATACTAGATTCCTCAAATTAATAACAATAACGCTAAACATTACGGGTATGATAAGACAAAAAATATCAGTTTTCTGGTTGGACTCCTAACAAAATATCTCAAATTATGAATAGTGTTCTTACTTAGAGTCTCTAATAGCTATAATTGTCGGCTTTCCGTACTTTCGTAGTAAAAAATTTATGTTAGTGCTAATAACAGAAAATTTCTCACTACTCAGATATTGGATAACGCTAAGCTTCTCTAATTTGATTTCAAATGTATACATCAATGAAGTAAAATCTTCATACTTTAAAACAAACGGCAATAAAAATTCGGGTGTTACAAACAAACTTCATATAATTCAAGAATATAAAATAAAAACAGAGTAAAAATAATTTTTTGCAGTTTTGTAACAGCACCACTTTCATTCACAAGTGACACAAAATATTAAGAAGCGATATTTATAATTCCCCAATAGCAGGAATTCCGACATAATATGCTATGGAGCTATTTTTAATTGGTACGATCTTGGGATTTATACATCAAATACACTGCACTTCATAGATATGTTGAGTGTAGTTACTCTCCATATAATCAATCGTTTTCTCCATAATAGTAAGAGAATTAAAAAAATGGTTACAATAAATAGGGGAAGAATAGGATTGATTATTTTAATTAATTGACTGCTGGATTTTGTTGGCTTTATTGATAAATAATGCGATAACCAGAAATTAATAAGCTTAATCTTCACTCAGTGTGATATCCATACAGCCCACCCATTCTATTTAGAAGGGAGTACTGCAACAACGTAATCAATGCCATTCGTGGAGGGATCCCAGATAGTGAAGTGGTTCCGCTTACGTAAAAGCGGGTTCGATTCCCGGAAGGAATCCTCGTGCGAAATGACCTAAGCTGTCGGAGCGCTACTAACACCACTACTACTAATACTAAATACGCAGAGAGTACCAAAACTGGACACGTTTAATGTATACAGCTCTTCATGCGTACAAATTTAAAGGAATAAATATATCGGTAAAGAATACTTCCAGAAATACCAGAATCCAACCCGAAATATTTTGCGAACTCATTCTCTCAAAAGAACCGCAAGATAAGATTCCTTATTGCTCCTTTGGACCGGTTTCCAACGGAAGTCAATAGAATCGAGCGAACGCCATTCAAGAAAGTTTCCTCGTCATAGAAGTACACGGGAATGGAGGACGTTTAAAGGAAAGGCCAAGGGCACCTTATCCAGGTTACCCCTGCCTAAGGGTCGGCCTCGAAGCTAAGCTGTGTACGCCCTGCTGAATGGAGAGGAAGGAACTCCGCGCTGGGTCAAGTGCACCGGTGCGTACGTTGAGGAAGCCAAGCTCCAATTCCACTCCATACGAACATCTTCGCACACCTGCATTATAAACTGCATCCACGTACCCTCGGACGCAATATGAGGGTTGAGACGGGGGGATATGCAGTTGCCATTCATATCACTCCACTCAAACTTTATTCTTGAATTACTTGGAGCCGGTTTTAAGAAATATATTCCTATTTATACTAATATAGTGAAATCCTGAAGTACCCGCTTGGAATTCTAATCGGAAAATGTTAAGATATAATAAAGAGATGTAACTATAGATCCAAGCTTTAGGAGGGTTAGGAAGGGAAAACAAGCGCATATTTAGTTAGCGTTTCGCAATGTGGGTATTTAAGGTGATTAACAGCGAAGGTGGTTCTGTGTGCAGCAGGCAATAACCAATTTTGTCACTTATTCTCGCGACTATTTCCTTTCATTCGCGTCATCTTTTCCGTTTAAGCAATTTCATATAGCCTACCTAGCAATATATGAATCACCTGTGAATCCCCTCTACATATGTTAAATAAGTCATGTTTGACATCAATAAATCAAAGCTGCATTAATTTCGTTGAAATTTAACCCTAGAGTACGCGTCTGGGTTGAATCGACCCATGTGAATTTTAAAACTCCATATCTTTTTATTAAGTGCTTTTTTACTTCTTATTTCTCATATTAGCTGAGTTTTAGAATGTTCTGAACCAGTCATGCATTTTCGCCAGGTCGGAAATGGAAGTTTAATTATTTAAACAAATTTTCCTTAGCGGTAGTGCCCGGTAGATGAAATACCTTTACGTAAAATATTGCATTTTTGACCTTGTTTCCGCCTTAATTTTTAGAGATGTTATATAAATTTCATAAAATTAAAAATTATTATTAATATAATAAATTTTATATTATTTTTAAACAGTTTACTTTTTATACGCAATATTCCAAATTCATCAGCCATATACTCGGCGTCAGAGATATCGAATTTTTACAGAATATTTTTTTAATTTTTAAATATTTATTTGAATTTATTTTAATAACCAGATTAACCATTAATATGACATCATCACTAATGAAATAAAAATTTACTCACCACATTTTGACACAATTTTCCCTTTTGGAAGATGTCGAGTTGATTCCACCCAATGCGAGAACAGACGTGACAATTTGGGATAAGAGTACTCGGGGGTTAACGTAGAAATTACATGCTACATGACAGTTTATGCCATTCCTGATTTTATATTCACAGCAGCAATTTTGAGGCGTTTTTTTATAAATATTTTAATTTTCAACAACTCTTTAGCTACTTTTAAGACCCTTTTAGCAAGGATTTAAAAATTAAAGTGACGTCTCGGGTTCAATATCCTCCTTATAAAAGTATACTATACTTATATGAGAATATGGTTAGTCTAATCCTAATCAAGAGTGAGTTTTTTATACTTCTTATTTTATCGTTTTCCGCCTCTGCTCTCCTTCCTTACAGCCTCTTCCTCCTCCTCCCAGCCTTTCCGCCTCTCCTCTCCTCCTTACAACCCACATCACAGAACAGTTTAGGAGAACATTTTCATGAGTCTTGAACCGTCATTTCTCCTTTTGTATACTTCTTTTATTTTCTTAAATTATACTCCATTAAATTACCGTTATATTTTATACAAATTTTGTTCCTGACAGTTTATCTCTCGCTTTTAAATCGAAGTATTTTTTTTGCTTGAGCTTACTTCCTCTAACATTTAAGTGTAAGATATCAGTTTCCTAATAGTCTTTAAGTTTACGATTATCCTTCTATTTTTTTAATTCTTAAAGAAACACAAGTTGAAGGATGACATCATTTTGGAAGCGTGTTAAAAAAACTGATCTGAGGTAACACGAATTTTCTATGCCATATCTAATTCTTCGTTAAAAATAAAATGATGTATTTTAATTATCATTAGCCTAATGAAATTCGATCCCAATTTTGTTTTTCAACCACTGTTCTGAAGCAATTTCCTCCTCTGAAGTGGATATATGAATCTTAGAACGAAAATACATTAATAATTAACAGCTAGGATTAATAAATGCCCGCTTATTCTATCAATTTTGGACGTGCCATCTTTCACAAAGAATACTACAATAGCTAAGATGCCGGGATCATTAACTGCCTATTTGCTAAATTATAGGATCTGGAATAATGCGGCTCTTATCCTTGGTAGTTGGCAGTTATGAATGAATCCTGGAAATATTACCAAGAGATAATAAGAGTAATAATAGGTCTCTTTAAAAGTGTTTCAACAGCTGAGGTCATTTCTCACGTAATGTTTTCATGAAAATCGAATCGAATCTTGCTTGGCTATTTGAAAAATCTTGAGATCAAAGGTGAAGAACCCTATGATTCTTTATCCAATCTAAAATATTTACGATTCATCCGATAAGGGGAATTTGAGGGTATTACGTGTATACATCGTAATCTACGTCCATATTATAATTAAAGTGGAACAGTACAACTGTGATAGTCAGCATCAGTCGAGGTGAAAGATTGATAAAGCTCATTAGAATGTTCAATATCATCGTAAAATATTGAATGCAACATGACCCTGCTTGTAAGAAATCGAATTAATACGAATAATCGTAATTTTAACAGACAAACAGCGGGGAGTAAAGAGTTGTAAGACCTCCACACTGAAAGCACCCCAGACTGCATTCCAATCTCATGTCTATTTACTTGACTATCGAAAGATATGTATCCAATACGCTCCTCGGTACCCTGATACGGTTCCATAATTTTTAACTCCGACAAGAATCAAAAGGTAGCGCCACAAGCTTGCATCGGTCCATTGTTCGCTTTATGCTGTCAACAGCACGTGCCTGAAATTCTCTCTGTGCACACGTTCCAATGATCGGCCAAACATCCTCTGCATGCGAGGTATTTTCCCAAAATACGATAAACAGCGAAATGAGGAAGGTTTCGAGGATGATTGAGAGGTGGGAGGGGAAGAGGAATGGAAAATGGAAAACGTAGGAGTGGAAAAAATATAACAGAGAAGAGTGGATAAAACTTATTGTGTCCCTTTTTGCCTCTTCCTATCGAATGAGAACCATTGACGTTTTCTACGTGCCCTCCCTTCTAATACACTTACATCTTATAGGATTCTATGGGAGAGGTTGTTGAAGGATCCAATTTTGTCCACAAAATGCTGTGAACGCAGTTTGTTTTCCCCTCCCTGAGTCACGTATTATTTAATGGGTAAAGAGTGTGCTGAGAGCTGAAATGGAATTCTCCCAAGTGTCCAGATGCCCTTTCCGAAGATTCGATTGATAATCGAGTTAGCAATTCCGGATCGGATTGAGCGAATGCTTTTTCATTATTTTTATTCCGGGATCAACTCGTCTTTTCAATATCAATGCGAAACTAAATATATTTAAAACGGCTCCATGATACAAAAACTTTTACTACACCACAAATTGTGTTGTAGTAAAAGTATTTGTATCATGGGATCGTTTTGTATTTATGAATACCACGTAGTGAAACCTGAGTCTGTGTCGTTTAACTATATTCAACTCAAATGTTACCAAAAATATTTTACGATACTCATCTCTGCACAAATACATTTTATAGATATATTAATGGAGAGAGGAATCATTTTGGAGCTACTGTATGATGTGAAACTTCACATCATACAGTACACATCGTATATAAGATATAGAATGCAATATATGCGATTATTGTAACAGAGTTGATGATGACGCAGAAAATTATTTTTAAGAAATTTCGCTGACAAACTTTTTTCTTTACGCTTAGCTACTATTATAGATATGATATTATCCTTCTATATTATTCTACTATTCTCAATTAGTATAGGCTATTATTTCCTTGAAGTAACCGTAATTTATTAAATACCCGTCCACACAGTATATTAAGAATCTGGGAAAAATGTCGTTTTTTGTGTGAGTAATAATTATATTACGTTTCAAATAACTGATTAGTTTTCCTTAAATCTCGTATATTAACCGCTTATCGGATACGCTTACTTAAATGGGCTACACGCATAGTTATATTTTCATTTGTATTATCGAGTATCTTTAAAGTACTCATAAATGAAGCTTATAAAGATAAAATAAAAGCAACGTGCTCATTTGGAATATAAATCAAATCCTTGGATCTTAATTCAATACTTTATTCACAATAAAGGCAGGGCTCTTCCCTTAAATATATTCGTCCCATTTCCCAATAAAGCGCCGAATAGCACCCCTCTCATGTGTGAACCGTTTCAATATCCTCTCAGCTTCGTCTTTTTCGGCAGATGTTTGAAATTCCCATTCCTTTGCTCCTTTCAGGAAATTTTACTCCAAATATTTCCTCCATAAACGAATAATGGAAGGAAATGTCAATGTACGATGATTTCATTATATTTCCTTTATTTCCCTCAATAGCATTTCTTGTTTCTCTCTCCTCTTTCACCACCTATTTTCTGCCTTTTTCTTTCTGAAGCTCAATAAAATACACCTCGGAGGAAATTCCTCCTTTTAATGGTGCCGTTTTCTATGAATAACCCGTCAAAACACGGCTCCACTGAGATAACGCACTTATTTTTTTTATTCCATTCACGTAAGTGTTATTTAAGAAAATGGTTAAACTTTGCTGTTTTACGCACTCTTAGTCTTAGTACCTTATTTATTAGTTTGGCAATTTGGATTATTAGAAAATCATCTGAGTTCTATAAGCAGAAATTAAAAAAAAGGCCAGAATTATAGGGCAATATTTTTCATTAATTTCCAATTGTATTGATTTCTACGGTCGAAGGGGGCTTGTTTTAATGAAAAAATAACATCAGAAGGAAAAAGGATCTCGAGAGAAATAAATCCTAAAACCAATAACATGTCTGCTGATCCAAAGACATTTTAGGTGTGCAGATTTATCAAACAGATGTTATTTATGTTATCTTTAAATTAGAACTATTTTATTGTTTCAGCGACATAGGAATTATTTACGGCATTTACATAATACTGCCGATATCAATCCTCTTTTTCTACTGGAATATTTACAAATGCTCTACTACAAATTTTTGTAAAAATGTCAAAATAATTTATACTTGTGGGTAAAAACAGCCACGCGAAGGAAAAAGAGTCATTACATTTCTCCTGCATTAAAGTTTCTAATCTAGTCAGTTTTCCTCTACGTTGAACTATATTTTCTTACTAAAGGGGATTGAAAGATGGCTCAATTAATGAAGGAAAAGGTATCTATAAAGTTAGCAGATTTTAACAGGGAAAGATATATGAAGACTATTTGTACCTGAACATTTGCGAAAATAATTATCAGTTAACTTTTGGATGCTCAAGAATATTTATAGCAGTTTATATTTTTACTTAAGATAATATTATAATAAATTAAAGCATTATTGGCAGAAAAGGCAGTTACGAATTGAGCATAACAATTTTAAAACAGCTAAACTGACACTTTTAAGCAACATTATCTGGCGATACATTAAAAAATGCCTCTCGTACACAATAGAAGAGATAAACTTCAATAAAATTATAATTTCGGGATAAAAATGGTTATTTTTTATAGATTAGAAAATAATTACCTGGATTCAACGAAATCGTTTCATCTCCCTGATTTAATGAAGATTTGAGAGACTCGATTTTTCGGCGGATTCTTAGGATTTATGGCCCTTTGAGATAGAAAAACTAATAGGAGTACATGATAACATCAGTTGAATCAGGCGTGACTTTGTGGTAGGAAGCCATTGAGAACGGTGAAAAATAAAACAAAACTTATACCCGTACTACATTGAGAAAAGGAGTATATGGTTTGAAAATGACTACATTTCCAGCAATTCAATTAAACAATAAAGCCTCAACGTAAGATAATTAGCTAGGCAAATCGTTTTCAAGGTATGAGTATTGATGTAATATGCTTGAAATTTGGCTTAACTTACATAACATCTATCGGATTGGGTTTTTCAACCATCGTCAGCGTTCGTAATCGTTGGAAGGGCTCTCATAATTGGCTTACTCCACGTAATTAAGTTCGCTCGAGAATTGAAGTTAGTTAAGGAATGCTCGCTGTTGCTATACACACGGATGGAAATTTCTTTATATTTCTAATGGATGGAACTGGAGAGGTTCAGCAACATTTTAACCGAAAAAATGAGAAATATGGAAGATGGTCTTCTTCACTTTTATGTAATAATTATTATGATAAATTATCATCATCATGCAAGATTATTGAATGCATATTTGATGTTGCCGACGTAATTTTGTTGACCCTACCCGAGATAGACTCACCATATCATAACAGTGAGTTAGCTTGATTTTGTGGTTGAGTTTTAAATTAGTGCAATAACATTTCGAGAAATATTCTCTGTGTTAAGTTATTAACCTCAGTATAAATAGTACATTTTACTTAGAATCCTACAGATGCAGTGCCCTTTTAACAACTTCCGTTCGTTGCTAATCATTCCAAAAGCTGTCAATGGTAGAAAATGAATTTCGATCAATCTTTTCTATAATTCGATTGCAATACGTTGATATGTTTACCTCTATCACAAAGTATATCACCCTGTTAACTAGGGAGACAACAAAAACAATGATGTAGAATTGTTATATGTTACTTATACATATTATTGTAGTCATCAAGTCAAATTTAGGATACAACTAACAAGATTTGATAGCGACAATAATCTTAACGAGATACAGTTTTTCTGTATAATATTGACTAAAAATTGCCAAATAATAACAATATAACATAATAAACAATGATTTTTACGTGTAACAGATTCAGTATAATTATCAAATTACAGCAAGGTGCTTCCTGCATTTAAGCCTAATACTCATACTAAATAATCTAAGATTTTGTTTTAAATCTGACTGGAAAATAGCTTTTGCATTCCTGTAATTTCTCCTCCATTTTAGAAGTGTACTTCAGATGTAATACGACTCCTAAAATAAACCGATTCCACGTACACAATCACCCAGACAGTCCTCGTCATCTCACACTTGTACACCGGAAAAACAGTCTAAAAGATACACTCAACTGAATGCATAATCCGGTAATATTACAGCAGACGGTTTTTGCATCTCCGGCCGTGGCACGAATCTTCGTGCACCGCTTAATTAATCCGGTTTAATCTTTAATTGCAATCCGCAACAAAGGCCTGGCATTCCCCGGCGTCAAACAACGATTTTTAAGAAGTCCCTTAATTAATTAAACGCTCCGCATAGCTCTCCCTCCATTCCTCTCAGCTGCGCCAGCAATGGAAACTCGGTCGCTAGGAACGGCATTCTGGAGAGCAATCACTTCTCGGGGAAATAAAAATCCGTAGATGTCACCACTGATGACAGTAGACCGGAACGATTAATTAACGTCCCCCGGAGGGAGTCTGGAAGGGGAGAGATGCTCGAAGATTAACGGAAAGCGATAAAAACGTCGAATGGAAGAAGTGATTCGGCTCGTCATGTAAGACACAAATATTGCCCCGGCGCTCTATCCTCACGTTCATACGAACGAGTTTTGGGAGGAAAAAGGGAATGCAAAAGTTCCTTCTCTAATTTCGAAAAATAAGAAGAGGAGCCCATTGTTTATTTTCAATTTTCCCTCTCTCTGGAAATAAAAGAGACGAGCCGTTTTCTGGAAGGAAATGGAAAAAGCAAACATTGTCAAAAGACGAGAACCGATTCGAGGATTTATGAGTGTCTTATTTTTTTTCCTCCTCGCTCCGATATACAATATATATGTTATGCATTTCTTGGATTTATCAAAACGGAACGAGAACTTTTGGATGAGAAAGATTCAGCGGAGCTTTCTGGGTTTTGTTATTTTAACATACGATTCAAATACACTTCCCATGCAATGCTTAGGATTATGAATTCTAATCGGTAGTCTGGAGTGCCAAGGAATTTAAACATTCTAACCGATTACGTTGAGGGATGATCTTTATTATTACAATGTTACCGTGCATATTTGAACAACAAAATAAAAATTCAAGAAATATCGAAAGGAGGCAATTAGCTAATACTTAATCAATGCCATATTATGAAAATAGGTTTCTCGTTTATACGCTTAAAGTTTTGTTGAGTAATCAACAAAACTTTAAGCAGTAAAATCAACAGTAATCAACGACGAAATAGGGGTCCTCCACCACTAATCTGCAATTCAGATGAAATTGTGCAATACTTAGCAGAAATGTTACATTGGAGGACTTTAAGATTAAATTACAGCAAGAATCGCTTACAATGAGCTAATAGTGCTGAATGACTTTTGAATATGGCAGCCTTTGGACTATAATAAAATAATAAAACGGTTAGTCATATAAATCCATGTACTTTTCTAATGAGAATCTACAAAGATAAGTTAAGAAGCGAATTAAATCTGTCATACATATATTCTTTTTTCGTAGAGGAAGTTATAATACGGTGTTTTCACGACTCAACTTTCCGGCTTGAATGATAGCATGCAAATTTCATATCACGTTCTTATTCGTATATTCAGTGAGTAATATTCATGGATTGAATTTACGTTGAAGGAGGATTTATGCTACGAGTAAGATATTCCTTTTCCTCCATCAAAAAAGCATACCTTCAAGAAACTAGTTTAAGAGTCCCGGCAATGTTAGGAAGCACCTGTCGTGAATTGTCACGATTCCTGCGCCTCGGCCTTCTCCTAGACGTCGTTTCGCATATTTCGTCAGCAGACAGCATATACGAGACTTTCCCAGTCATTCATACGGGAATCGGTTGAAGCAATTGCGACGCGGATTCGGTCTATTGTATTGCTTATCGCTTTAATGCCCGCGATGAGATGATTGCTGAAGCAGACGATCTCATTGGAAAACGCTCCTAAGCATTTCAATCCTGGATGGAAAGATTCATCTTTCTGCATGATCCAATACTCAAATACGGCCAATTTATTCTCTGATATCCGTACTCCGACTATAAATTTCGCATCCTTCGAAGTTTTGCTTTTATCTATTCCGCCTAGGGAAAGGATAAATGCTGATTCATTCCGTAGAAGCGTTTTATATCGAGGCAAGATTTCTGCGCAAATAAAATACTTTTCTGTCCTCTCCTTATCTTCGAAGTTGCATTTCGGAGGTCGTAAAGATCCGCAGTTTAAACTTGCGGCAAGCAGTGCAATCTCAAAACAAAAGAAATTTCCCGAGCCTAATGAAGAAATATATTTGGTGGAATTAAGGGGATTAACAACTTTTTCCCCTTTCTGGAATCTCATTTTATCGGGTCGTGCTTCTGCAATCGACCGCTGGCAATTACTCAGTTCTTTTTTTTTACTTTATTGATATTTCAATTTATTTTCGCGGAGTATTTTTCTATTTTGAATGGAACTCGAATTTATATCATGAAGGGCGGTTATTTATCGGCTGTAATCAATAAATGGAGTATTAACGCCCCAACAGTGATTGTAAAAGGTTGCGATAAATAACGCACAGTGACTTTTGGAATGCTATTGATTATTTTATCCGATAAATTCATGAGCGTTTATATTGAGTGAAATTAATACTAGTTCCACTGATAAATTTTTTGAGATTTTTTCTGATTGTTTTCGCTAGAACTTGGAGATTTAGCGGTAGTTTGATGAAAATCACGACTTGGACCCCATGATCCGTTTGCAATAATTTGAGAATATAACAGCTATTTTCTGTAACATATATCCTAACATTATTTAGACCATAATATATATTATTTAAATTCTCTGTTCATAAAAGTAGCAAAGTCGTCAAATTTTGTGGTATAACAATTATAATTCAGCCGCGTAGAAGACGATCTTCATGGAAATTCATTCGCACCCCTTTCTTCGGTGGGATAAACAGTGTAGCCTTAATGACGCGAAAACCTTATCTAGTGCGTTACTTCTCATTCTACTGGATCATAGCTTTTACTATTCCCTCTTGCTCTTTTTTTTAGACATGCTTTGACTGTCCACCATTCAATGTCAAGGGACACGTGATTTACGAGAAAGTGAGAACATTACACTACGTGCTAGATACTCACTGTCTAAAAAAGAAGAGAAATGAGAGCAATAGAGGATGAATTTAAGGAAGGAAGGGTCTGGCTCTCTTCTATTGTGGAAAGCAGGATTTTTCAGAGATATCTGGCAACAGTAATTGAACTATAAGGTAATGATTGCTCTCCAAACCCTGACGCATGGTTCACTCACGAATAATTAACGAAAAAAAGAATATTCACTCAAATTCAAGTACTATTCGACTTTCTAATAAGCGGTAACTCAAAATTTCGCAACATATATCACAATCGTATTCGAGGAATTAATTAGTTCCCTTGCATACTAGGGAATGATCTCGGTAGCTATTACAGTTATTAATAGCCATTACGATTCTTTAGCAAGTGTTGAGACTATACGAGGAGACAATTGCAGATTACGGTATGTCATAAATTTTATTTTTAAACTTAAGAATAAATCATAGAAGCTTTTTTCGTTTCTATGAATAAATAAATAATGCAAGGGGAGCAAAAATAAAATGTATATATGAAATAACCAATCAGTATAATATTGGTGGAAAGATCAGTAACTGGAAAAGTCTCTCTAATGATAGAGCTATGAAGGCATTTTTAAATATACAGGACAGGATATATAGCGAATGATATATGGAAGATTGTAGGTATTTTTATCCCATTTCGCTGAAAAAAATATTCAAGATTATATCGAATAGGTAATTGAAAACTTGTAAAAAATAAAATAAAATAAATAGAAATGTCTCTGAATATAAAATTATAACCGTTAGAAATTAAGAAATACTGAAGCTGATGTGATATTTATCAACATAATAACAATAATTTATTAATCATATATGTGGTAAAACATTAATAAAAAATGACTCACTACATGAAACTTTAATCTAGTCGGAGAATAAATGTCCAAACCCTATTCATCATTGAGGCTATGTTCGATCCGCAATTATAAGTAGAGCGTCTAACATTGGCTCGAATTCAAAGAGGGAATGATTTATCTCGGTTACGTAAACTTTAGAGATCCGAGATTCCATCCCCACGCTGATGCATGGACGTCTCTCGGTCCCGATTTCAGCTGAAAACGGCCAAAGCATTGGCAAAATGGGAGTGGAAGGAAAATAAAACGAGAGATAAAATCCAGATAGGACGCAATGAAATACAAACACAGTAAGAATGGTCTAGACATTGGATTGAGGGAAGAGGGCTGTAAAGATGGGACGAGAAGGAATGAATGGAAAGGGAAGGAGGGCGAAGGGGATGGGGGAAGGGGAGGAAAGAGGAAACAGGAAAGGAAGAGAGGAAACCTTAAAAGAGGTCGTAAAGATCAGTAGGGGGAGTAATGCAGAGCATACGGGAGAGAGGGGAAACAGAGGAAGAAATAGGTATGGAATTGGCGGTGAAAATTGGTCCCAAGGGATGGATTACACGAGAGAGAGGAAAAAAATCCAAAAGGAAATATTTTTCAACTCTGGGAATCCTCTCTCATTCCGGTTGCACGGTGTACTTTCCTCTTAGCCTATTTCGCTCTAACCAGACTCCGCCATCCGTACTTTCCCCAAAATTATTTCCCCTACTCGATTTCTTTAGCGATTCGGGGAAAATCGTGGAGCGCTAAAAATATATTACTTTTTTCTGCGAGAATGCGTTCAAGAGCACAAAATACACATTTCAGCACTCTATGCTACTGGAATCGTTATTTTAATTTCAAATAGGAACAGCGACAGTTAAGCCCATGGATGTAATTTTCGTTGAGAGCAAACTGAAGCTTTTATCTCTAAGATTCTTAAAAATCATTACTAACCAGCCAACTATTAAATCAGAGTTTAGTTTCTCGAGAGATAGCGAGTATTCCATTTAGATTTCCCGATATATATATTTTACAGAACTGCGTTGAAAATCAATGACAAATTTGTATGGTTTCTGATATAGCTAATATGGAATTAAGTATTTTAATCTGATAATTTTTCAGATTGAATTTAACGGGAACTGTACGGTTAAATAAAACTTCCCTTTACATGAGGGTTATATTTTCAAAAACTAAACGAATTGATCAATATTACGTAATATTACGAAATTCACTGTGTTCCGTAATAGTATCTTATTTTTTCCTTGGCCCACTCAACTCAAAATGCTCTGCCTACGAACTGATCTCCATACTAAAAAATTAACTTTGATCAGCATTATTCTAACATTTCCTTTCTTCACACATCAGACGGATCTGCATCTAAATATCAAAAGAAACTATTAATTATAAATTCTGCCTAAATAAAAAGCCATTCATTCACGCCAAAAAACATGTTCATACCTCGGCTAAGAGTAAAATTATTATTGTGGAGACAAATGTGACTTTTCTTACATAACTTCGATTGGTTTGCATGTAATGTAAATCTATGATAAAAGTTTTCCTTATATCATAAGAGTGTATTCTATTCTTGTAATCTCTCAATATAAACTAGCATTGGGATATATCGGTCAGTTAGAAAAGACTAATTTCCAACAGTATAATTATTCATCATCAAATACTTCCCAATATTTGGAAAAATGTACAATTCAAAGAACAAAGTGAACAGACTGAGCGTTGGTCTGCATTTCCCTAATTCTTCAGCAAGATTTCTTCACCCAAAGTGATCATAAGATGAATTTAGCATTAAGTAAAGGTACATGCATCACAGTTTTCCACAGAGTACAATTTATTCGCTGTATTTTCCTTACTCATACCTCATCGTCATCAGTTTTAAATCGACATTAAAGGGAGTATATTGATCTACCTGCAGATACCTCAAATTCGTACAAGTAAATCATCGTTTGCATCAAACTGTTAACCTGACGGCTTAGTCGCGGTGTTAGAAAAGACGTATCGACGCTGCGGTTGGGCAGAAACCTCAACAGACAGAAGGTCGCGAATTACGAGTCCCAACCGCTCCTATCCAAAACCACCCGATGACCTTTAAACTCGGCACCCGAAGAACTCACAGCTCCCAAAGGAACAATCAATTGTAGTCCCACTGGTAATCGTCACAGCCGAATCAATTTCCACAGCGAACGGTTGGTAGAACGAGGGTTCATTCGAAAATGCAATTCCTTTGCGCTTTCAGTTTCCGTCTTTATTGTTCCCCGGCACATTTTCTAGTTACTATTGGTTTTGCAGTGCAAGGAGTACATTTGAAGTGATTTAAACATCTTTTTTTTAAGAAAAGGTATAGGGATGCCACTGCACAATGGGCTAAGGAAAAATTCTCGAGGAAAAAGAGATATGAGAGAAGTCTGACAGAACCGGAGCTAGAGCCCGAATATTCCACTTTCCGGGTGACTACTCCAGCCAATTGAGCTATCTTGCCAGAAATTATAGACATGCGGCTCTGGAAAACCTGCTCTTGTCTCTAGTCCCGCTTCTCCTTGGAAATGAGTAACTTTCGTTTATCCTCTGCAAATAAGGTTACATTTTTCGATATTTTTCTCCTCTCATCACCTTATTCTGTTGCAATGTGTTCTAATTCATTCCAGTCAATTAGAAAGCCAAAGTATATCCGAAACTTCAAAATGCTATTTTTTGACAATAAGTATGTACATACTTCTTTATGGAGGCAACTTGAAAGTTTTATCTCAATATATAATAATCGTATTAATATTTTTGTGATTGAAATTAATGGGGCCGGAATCAGAAAAACTGAAAATTAATTTATTAGTTTAATCTGTCGCGTTTATTCAATTATAACAGGGAACAAGCTTATGTGTTAGATTTTTCCTTAGAAAGAATATGGTAACATTTTTGTTACGAATGTAATACGCATAATAAGAATGCTAATTAACGGTTTAAAGAACAAAATATCGCAAGGAACTATTGCTTCCGTCGATCGTTACATTCATATTAAAAGATATCCAGTAAAGTCTCTTCGTTCAACCACGAGTATCCGAATCTTGGTAAGCTCATATTCCCCATTCCGCTCGTGCGAATTATGACTGAAAAATGTATTAGCTTTACTAATAACAATATTAATGTTTTGTGTTGTGTGACCTATAAAATAGATAAAATTAAAGTAATATTCAATTAATGAAATTATTAATTATAAATTATCACTAAAGCCAGTATAATTTTTCATATATTATTAAATTCCTTTCAGCAAAATTGACAGTAAGGACATTAAAAATAAAAGAGCTGCGAGTTCCCTACAGAAAAAGTACGCCAATGATGAACCATTTTAGCATTTTCAAAGAAATCGCTGTTCCATATCATGATAAAATAATTCCGGAACTAGTAGAGAAGGATATTTAATCAGAGACAGCGTCCATATTTGATGCTGTTTCCCTTAAAACTCTTCCCACCACATCTTTGTTACCAATGTAGTTCAGATGCTAAACTTCTGTCACCACACTGTTTGTATGCAAATCAAAGGAGCTAGATTATATCTGTCCTTGAGTGCCATATGGCTGCAAAGACGTTACCAGATCTTTGAATTAGTAAACATCCTGGAGACATAGGTGCGGTATGTCGTCGTGGTAAAAACGGAGCCTCGATTTGTTGTCCCCACGTAATTACTGCCGTAATACTCGAATAAATTTCCGTCGTATGACCTGATTCCCCTTCGCGGTGAACCATTGCTAAGAGAGACACATTTGAGATAATAAATAATTGGTGGAAGTGTTTCAAACTGATATAGTAACGCAAGTAAATGAAAATAAACGAAACAGTGCTGAATAAGGTGGTGTACCAAAAGAATCTGCAGAAACACGGCCGTTGTAAGCTTAATATGCGTTTACCGATGTAAATTACATCGTTTATCATAGAAAAGCCAGTTTTCATAACCAGAGAACATTTATTGCACTTTTTCGTATTCGATATTCGAAGATGATGCTTTTTTAAACGCATAAAACCATTCGACCAGCATTTTCCTTGATTTTTTTAAGAGCTTAAAAATCTAATATTTCCAGATATCTGGTTAACAAAATGTTTCATGAACATGATATTGTCCATTCCAATATAAGCTAATAGTGCTAATGGTTCATAATAATAAAGTTATATCACTCCATATAAGCATATCGATATAAAAGAATGGAAAATACGTGTAATAGTATGTTTGCAAATGTTTCACGTGCCTATATCAGCTTCTGTTTGTACTATATTTGTATAAGCCTTGCATTGTATTCTCCGAAATATTTTTGTCATTGTTTATCAATTAATTTTTTGATTAATTACTAAAAAGCTTACTTGAATATATTACAACTGAAGTTGAAACTTTAAAAACCTTTAAGAATAACTTCTTAGAAATTCGGTTGAAAAGATATTTTGCTTCTTCAATTGTAAAAACGTACTAAACTCTACATTTTCTATAGGATATTAATCCGAGAATTGGGGAGATTACTTGATTGTTTTCTTCTAAACAACCGAGTGATATTCATCCTTCCACTTTCATCAGCAGAAAATTTTGTCAGTATCAAATGCTCACATTTTACAATAATTAAAAAACATGTATCCACAAATAGTAAACAGATAAAATTCAAGCTTTTGTTTTTCCAGTGAAATATTTAGGTGCTTTGCTATGAGACGCTTCTTTATGCTAAAAGACTTTTAACTTTCGTTGGATAGGGTACGCCATAAATACATATTATGGACTGAATTTCTTACGTTTTTGAATTCCTACTGAGTAAAATTTATTTTCATTAGAACCGTCATTAAAGAGAATCCATTTTTTCCAGTGAAGCGGATTTGTCTATTCTGCATATATACATAATATGAATGTATTTAAATTAGGTAATTCAATATTATCACTCGATTAAATGGATGTACCATTTTATAAACGAAAATACGCATGAAGTTAGACAGTTAATGATTTTCATCGTAATTATGGTAATTTCGAATGTTGTAATATTTGCGAGGTGGGATAATTTTGAAGAGTTGACGCTCTAAGTCATTCACCGTAGGAGAACCAACTATTTGCTATTATATCAACGGTAAATAAATAGGCTTCAGTTTTCCGGGATTCCTCCCACATTTAAGCCACTCCTCTTGTTGCTCCGAAATATATTAAGACACGCCTTAATATTCCGGCTGTTTCAAAGTAGTCCAAGTCAAGAATTCTCGACCAGTGTATGTTACATGAACACGATCATTGCTAACTTCATTATGAAATATTAATCTAAGATTGAATGTACTCGGGCAAATGATTTTATTTCTACATACGACAGACACATGACACAAATATTTTAGTATCCTTGACTATGAAAATTACTGGAAAATGGAACTGAGCCTTTTATTTCCCTAGTTTTTCGTTCTCCTAGGAGTAAACACCCCGGTCGCACTACAACTTGCGCAGGACGCCATAATTGCATGGTTATCGTTATCTCCGAGTCTAAATATCCTACCAGTGTTAACCCTTTTTCTTATGGACTTTCCGAATTTTCCCTAAGGCTTTCGTGGTCAATTTATTCCGTAAAATAAGTGCAAAACGATACTGAATCGCGAACTCGGTCCGATTAGTAGTGTTTTGTTTCGGAAGGAGCAACATTCGAGAAACTAAACATTTTGAATATTGAACGGAAACAGATATTTCTTTATAAAAGACACGCATAGCTAAATAGAAATTTACCTGAATTTAATAATTATAGAAAAACGTACACTCATATTTTTATCTTTATTAATCATAGAAAGAGCTGGATTAAAAATGGATGGAAGTTAGAAGCCCTTAACTTAAATCATACAAAGAAAGTAAATATTTTTTATATGAAATGTCTATACAAAAGTCAAGGGCCAAATTTCTTCCTTCCTTCTCCAACTCCAAAATGCATCCAATCAGAGGCATCCTGTACGTAACTCCCGATCAACTCGGTACGTAAACAAACAGAGCGAGCATCTCAGTGCTATCCTAAACTAGAAGCAAAGGCTCTTATCCTTCCAACGGATGGCTCCATTATACAAAGATTATTGACAAAGGTGCCCCATTGGATACGCAGCCTCTCTTCCTCCGAATCGAGCAGGCACGCAGCAACAAAGAGCGGCCTGCATTTGGAAGACCCGCGCCGCATTCCCCAGTGATTGATGGGCAACAGTTTCCTTCGAAGGCGACCGTCCTTCTCGGACTATCGTCTCTCTGCGCTCCGACCCCTTCCCATTACAACATTAGTAAGTATCCCTAAAAACCGAATTCCCTAGCCAATATGCAGATAAAACAAAATCACAATTTCGTAGCAAAACATTTAATTCAGCTTGTTTCCACTTCTATAATTCGATTACGATTTTTTAACTTTCAGCAATACAATCATTGAAACATATATCAATTAGTCTTAAATAGGCTCCAATTATTTTCGAAATTCATAAAAATAATTATATGGCAATTGGCTATTCCATTTTGATTGGTTTTATAGGCAGATTCGGGGATCTAATTTTTAGCCGGGTGATGAAAGCTTTAATTTCAACGAAATTCAGTTTTAATTGGCTTGAAATTCAAATTAATTTCCCATGTATATTAGAAAATCCCAATTATAATTAGACTCAAATTGCAATTGATTTGCAATCTACATAGGGAGCTTCCAATTCTAATTTTAAATAAAAACCTTTTAATTAAAACATCAATTATGGTCCACTCTTTAGAATGCCATTCAAACATGAAGTGAAATATAGATGCCTCTAATTTTGTTTGGTCTAGAAGGTATTGAAAATCATTAGACCATTTATTAATTTCTTTTTTATGTGAAATTCAGTCGGTCATCATTACATCGTCATCTGAAATTGATCAGAAAACCAATAGGTACTTTCCGGGCCGTATTCTCTTTATGACATTTCTTCTCATGTAAAATGTAAAGCTCTATCATCTCTTTTTATTTGGAGGCAACTTTATATCCCTATTTTGTATACAAAACTTTATCAGTCAATAGCGTCATTTATATCGTTCAGTTTAATTAAGCATATTTAGATTATATTTTGACCTTAACTTTATCTTCCAGAATTGCACGCACGATTTATTCAAAAGTCAAGCGAAAATAAATTGAAAATGCCGTCCAATGAATCTAATCACAGTTGATCTGTAAAGACAGTTTCGTAATCCATCCATTAAACATCAATTAAATCGCCTCCAAAAGAAAAACCGATAGCAATTATCGCTTCAATGGTAATCTCTATTCGTTGCTCACTTAAGTTGCAATCCCGTGAAATTGATTTCTTTTGAGATAGGTCCTTCTTCAGTCGCAAGAGGGCAGAAGAAAAGGCATTCATTAGAAATAAAACTTTCGGAAATTCCTAGATCAATTCGGGAGTCCTAATCTGCAATTCGCAGAATGCGTCCTCCGGAGACTAATGATTCGCCCAAAACCCCTTTCTCTCGACACCCCATTGTATTTGTTTAGGGAATGCAAGTGATTTATTGCTCCGGGGAGACACTTATTAGGCATTCCTTAGAATTGCATCGTTTATCTCGAAATGAAGCTATGATGGACGTCGAAAACATTGACTGCTCTCTGCATTAGGTTTTTATTATTATTTGGATGTGAAGGTACATTATCTGATAATGAAAAGATAATATACATAATAGAGGCAAATTTACTAACAAATATCCGGATTAGTAAGTGCGGGTAAATTTTGAGGCTAATTAAATCCTGCAGTTAATGAATGAATCCTTTCCTTGTGAAAATATATTATATTAAATTATGTAAGTAATTGAAAACACTAATAGGTATATATAACATAGCCGTTATTGACTAACAGTTCACAGCTTTAATCTTCAGTTTTATTATTTTACTGAAATTAATATTTATAAATGAGTGGAATATCCAAATATTTTCCTTTAAATTAATCATATTCTACTGCATTACTCTAATTATAGCGGAACGATACTCCCATATTACTCAAGCACAATAACGGTCACCTGAAAAAATCGTTATCAATATTACCAAACAAATTTCATACCAAATTATGTTGATCACATCCGAAGTTAGGAACTAACTATCTGGAATGGAATAATTGTGAATAAAATATCCCAGAGATAATATTGTATTATTTCAGTTAATTTACATGATCTGACCGTTATTTGTTGACGATGGCTGAGAATCATCAAAAGAAATTGATTTACGTAGGTCACTGAATAAAAATTTAATTAGAGATAATTGGTGGTGTAAATTCCTTGGAAAATGAATTAAAAATTAATACTGCTACATAGCCAAAGCAGTTACCGTGAAAATATTAGAGATTTTAATGCCACCAGCTTTAAAATCCTTATTGGAAAGTGCTCCATACCCATGACTTTGCAAAAGCCTTTATTTCATTTTATATTCATGAGTTTGCCGATACTATGATTTAATTTTATTTTCTTCGTAGATACACCCTATTTTTTTGTTTTCTGTAAGAATATAGACAGATATAGAATGGATTTCCACAACCTCTTGGCCGCCTCCGTCGATTTTGTTTCTGTAAGAATTGTTGATGTAGATATACGTAAATGATCGATAAATTAAGTAGTACTTATATCAATCAGCTCCATGGCTGTTAATGAATGAAGCGCAAACATTAAGCGGCGATTAGCAATTTTTTAATGTTTAAAAAATAATAACAATAGTTCGCCTCTATAAAACCTTTATTTCCTCTCATAAATCCAAAATTCTAACTTTGAAGGATGACGTGGGGCATAGTCAGAGATTCGGAGAGACATTTGGAGTAACCACACAAGAACATGGCGATTGAATCGACATATGCAGAGCAGATTAATCACCTGATGACTATTATTGCTTTCCATTCTGTTGACCTTAGCACCCAACCTCACGTAGTTGGGTCTAAACGAAGAATATTAGGAGGTAACGGACACAATCAGGATATCTCCGCAAAATTGCCGTTCACTCTTGACCAAATCCATTGGATTAATTCTGTTAGATGACCAGCTGAGGATGACTCCATGAATCTAAACCATGGTCGTTTCATAATAAAATCTCTTTTGGTTGGTAAAATTTAATCTTTTCATTTATCCTTGTGGAAACTTACCACGAAGTCACGGCCAAAGCAGTAGATTCTGGCCAGTTAATTTGCAAAGATAACTGAAAAAAATTTAGACATTTAGTCCGGGATACGGCCAATCGTAGCTTATCTTTGTTAATTGAATACTATTTATTAAGATTAATTGGTTATTTATGATAAAATAACCTTTTTTAATACTTACTAAGTGATAAATTGAGAATGAAAACACTTAAGAAAACAAGTTATAGCATCACATGCACAAATTTCCCGCTCTCATGGGGAAAAGATAGGATTGTCGGTGTAAAATCTGTTATGATAATTTAGTCAACTCTTTTCGCCGAATCGTTACTAATCTTACTCCTTTCTATTTCTTTTTAAAAACCTCACTGATATTAATTGAAACACTTTAGGAACTCATTTCAGCAACTAAGTAATCATAATACATCCTTCGAAATTAATTTTAATTTCAGCCAAGCATAACAATCATCATTTTTCTTTATGCCTAGTAAATTCAGAAGCCAGAAAGATCATGAAAAATGTATGGTGCGGAATTAATCTCTGACCTACAGTTTGAGAGCGATAAAATACAGTAATACATGCCATGTTACACGGTGATGCATTAAAATGCTAATCTTTATTATTTAGGCATGTTACAAGTACAGCTTTAAAAATCAACTGCAAGGTATAACATTTTAAATATATATCAATAATTTATGGTAAGGTGCAAGTATACATGAAATGTATAGGCATATTGTTAATTGAATTTAAGTAATACTGTTTTACCACAGCCCCGATCTCTGATGGCTGTATTTCCGTGTGACTCAAATTAATCAAGAGAAAGGCAGCCTATAATGGGAAATCTAAAGACAAAGGTAGCTGCATAGCGCCATTTGTTTATTTATAGAGTTCTTTTTAATATTAATGATCCTTTTAAGTTCCCATGATTAGCAGACTTACTCTAGTATATAAGTTTGCTTTAACATCATAGCGATCTCGCTCAGAATGACCAATCCTTAGAAGAATGAAAGCTTGTCTGCTCCATCCAACCAATTCAGACTTTTAAAATCTTAACTCCATTACACAGTAATTGCTAACGAATTTTTGTTTCCCTTACAATTACTCGCTACTCTAATTATATCAACGATTTCAAAAACTTTAAATATAACTTTTTATTTTATTATACAATAAAATGCGGGAGTCCAAAATCACAGTTATTTTCTGTGAAAACACACCGCGTGAAAATTATTAAAGTTGAATTTTTGCCATTTCTTCATAGAGAAGGTAAATTTTCACTTAATGGCTACTCGGGCTATGCTGTGTTTCCATTTCTCACGAGAATGAAACCAAATTAAAGCTGCAATTAGACGCGAATTGAAAGCAGAGCTGCAAATTGCATATCCCACACGTTTGTATCATCGCACGCTCTAGGCACATGGCCATGCATTTGAAAAGCATGATTCAGGACGCGAGATTCAATTAGATCATAAAAAGTAATCAACCAAGCACGTCCAGGTTAAAAAAAATAGCCTTTCGAGCGCAAAAACTCAACACAGTTAGAAATAACGACGATACTAAATAAATGGGAGCAACTTAATTAACACTCATTATCCGTGGTATCGCGTGTATAATGAGGGCGTTGGCAGCCGCAGGAAGGGAGAGATCAAATGAAGGGAAGGCCGAATGTCACTGAAAGAGATTAGCCTGATTACACAGGCCGTTGAGGCGGGCGGAAGTCACAAAGTCGAGGGATATTAAAAATACGTAAAAGGAACCCGCGAGCATGAAAGAGTCACAAAGATGCCGAGGTATGAAAGAGCGTGCGGGGATAAGGATTTAATATTCACAAAGCATCTCATAAGTCTATATGGCACAGGTATCTGCCGTTTATTATGCAGGATGAAAGATACTTCAAAATTTACTCCTAATCTATGCACCAAAATCCGACGACAATGTCATTTTGAAACGTACTCTAAAATACGGGATATCCGAGACTAATATTAGCAACTTATAGGAATATACCTGAATAATGGGTATTCTTTGGTAATCTAGTACAAATAAATGCCCGTGCTTAAAGTCTGTCAGAATACACACAATTTGTGTGCAACAGTAATATCAATGGTATATTCTAAAAGCCTCCGTTGGTGATTTGATATCACCATTCTACAAAAATTATTACGGAGGCTTTTAAAAAAATTAATCGGCTCAGAACTTTCTTAGTAGGTTGATGACCTTTTAAATCCAGCGAGTTCTATATTCAAAATAAATTGACAAAGCATTAAACGGAAGTGATCGTAGAAGTAGAAGATAAATCCGACCGTTCCTTACCATATAATATTAATTAACCTAACAGACTAGATTAAACAGGGATGTTGGTGTTTGTACATCCCCTTCCATGTACCACTGGAAAATGCTGGATGGATACAAAAATCAATTTTTACGTGTTGAATTAATTAAAATTCAGCTGACACTAATTCTGCAGACTATAATATCTTTCAAACACTCGGAATTCCTTTTAAATTCCAGTTACATTCGCAATGTTTAATTTTTACTGATTTATTTAAAGTTGATGATTAACATTTATTGCTCTTGAGCAATATGTGTTTCGAGTGAGGAAATTAAAACGATGCACACCATATAAATTTGCTTATCAAGCATACAACGGCGAAAAATGTGAAAATTAGAGCAAATCATCCGGAAGAGGGACAGACCTAATTCAGGCCTAATACCACTTTTACTCGCCGTTGTGGCTCAATTCTCCTCGGAAAACAACGCAACTACAACCGGTTGAATATCCGTTAAGCATTTCTCCTTTAACCAAATATTTACACTGAATTATTGCTCCTGTTGCATTTAGTCTGGAGTACTATTTGGAGTGGAATTGGCGGAAAATCAACACCACCTCGGGCACAAAGACTATAAAAAGCAGCCCGAAATATAACTATGCGACGCGTACGCAAATTCTCACCGGCCAATCCGATGACTCCACGTCATTTATTTTTGTCGGCCGCGCGGATAGGAAATGTAAACGCCTCAGCGAACGCTAATGAAACTGCTGGCCACGTATCATTTCCACTCTGAAAACTCATTTCTATACAGCGCCCATCGAGTGCCTCCATTGTGGCCCATCCCTCTCTCCGGAAAAAGGGTCCAATCTGCATCGAGCTCATTGAAAACTCCGTACACGAATTCCGCCTTTCTTTTGTTTTTAACCGGCCCGGAATGAACGAGGCCATTCGCACGTCCCTCACGCATAACGGAATAGCCTTCGCGCCCCCAAGGAACTCTTTAAATGCACCCCGAGCTAACTGCTCCCCGCCATCTCTATGTTCTCTTCCACTGCATCCTCATTTTGTCTCCTTAGCCATTTTGGGGGCGATTACTTGCAATCCTGTTTAGGAAAGGATCACCCTGTATACTGTACAGACAGATACAGTTTACAGCCATCAGTCTATAGGTTATTTGAACGTAGATCTGATGCGTCTGAGCTCAACTTTGTGGAAGGGATCCGTAAGTACTGATAGGAGTATGTAAAGGAGCAAAACACGCATAGAATGAGGGAAAGGTAGTATAAGGATGATTAACCTTGAGCATAAGGATGTTCACTTGAATAAACTCTAGGAAAAAAGAAGAGGAGAAGGAGGGGAGTGGATTTCTCACTGAAAGTAGGGTATCTGGGTTTAAGTAACAGTCTCATCGCTATTTTTCACTGTTTCATCTACATTTCATCTTTAGGCGCTCTGAGCCTCAATCCCATCTCTAGTGGGTGAAATGGGATTTCGCACATAATAGCGAGCACCTAGAAAGAAATCCAAGGAAGAACGGACATTAGTCCGACAGAACAGGGGCTCGAATCTGAGTCTCCCAATTTCCAGTCAGTTGCCCAAATCATTAATATTTTCCACCAGAACATTCTGAAATGCCGCTCGGGAGACTTAGGTAAGGGTGATATGACGCAGCCGTCTAATCGACATCGTTCACAGCCACCTTCTGCAACAGAACAACGATTGGGAGACCCGATTCAGATTTTTTCATGTCTGTTCTTTCTTGGGTTTCTTCTTGCTAGCTCTATTAACTAAACATGGTGTGGGAAGGAAACTTGGAGTGAGTGAGTTTGCTGTTAACTCACTCACTCAGCTAGGTGCTGTAAGTGAAGCAAGTGATTCCGGAATGTCGAATTCAAAATTGCAATGAGCAAGGCTGCTTCCTTTCATGTTTTTCGTTACAGTGGCTCAAGAATATCACACTTTTAAATCACTATTTAATAAGAATATATTCCGATATCCATAACCGATCCAATAAAATATTTACCATATTCTAATACCTTGTCCTAAAGCATATTTTTAGTCAACGATCACAAGTCTCCAGTCCTGTTCCAAAAATATCCTGAGATTGTCTGAGAATGAAAAAAAATGTCAATACCATATTTTATTGAATGAGTATAAACATTTATGATATGAACACATTAAATTTGGTCTTAACCCAGTTTTTGAGGCTTGTTAGTGATAAAGCTATAGATAATTGTACTCTCCATATCTACGAAGTCTTACACCAGGAGGAAGAGCAAAATCAACGCCATAGTTGCTCATTTGAGTGAAAAGGACAAAGACAAATCTTCGACGATATCTCAAGCACTAAAAAACTCTAGCATCCACGTCCTCAAAAGTTTTATGAGGTGAAGTTCCAGTATTTTTCTTAGAATGGTATTTTCCTGGGTGACTGAGGAATTTGACAATTTCAACACTTTACGTAACACAAACAGACATCATAAATGAAAACAACAGTTCTTCTTCCGCCCCAAAACTTTCCGCCACCGCTGCACTTTTTAGTCTGTTGTCCTTGTAATCGATCTCTTCCTTACAACTGTACTTACCTCAGGCATTTCTTTTCTTTCTCTTCACCTCAACTTTCCTCACCAAGATTTTGTCAAACTTTCTTTAATATTTTTTTTTTAATTCTTCCATCACCATTTCCTCTGCATGTATATTAAAAGTGTTCGTGACAACGGATACCCTTATTTCACCCCCCTCCAAACCAAGCCCATTCCGATTCCCCATAAAGTATCTTCACTCGCGCTGTTTGATTTAAGTACAGATTTTACACCAATCTCCTATCTTCCCAGTCCAACCATATTTTCTTTAATATTCCCATCAGTTTTGGCCAATACACTCTATAGAAAGCTTTTTCAAAATCAACAACATATACACATACATCCTTTTAAATTCCAGGATTCGTTCTGAAAGTACTCTCATTACCCCCAATGCACCCCTCGTTCCCTTACTTCTCTGAAAACCGATCTGGTGCTCACAAATTTGCCCTTAAATTTTTACTTCAGTTTATCTATTCAGGACCCTTAAAAATACCATAGTCGCATGAGATATTATGCTAATTGCAGGATAATCCCAACATTCATTAGCCTAGTTCTTTTTCTGTAAAGGAATCCAAATAGTTTTGGTATAAATCCTTCAGCAGTTTCCTTTCACCATCAATTTCCCTGCATTAATCATAGGAAAATGTTTACCCTTGTCAAACTTTTCATTTGTCCTCAAATTTGTAATTCCAAATATTTTAATTAATGGAAGAATTCTTGGATGTCACTAATACTTCCAGTCAGACATATGTAATACATTCCAAAGTGGGTAATACCGTCAACCTAACGGCGATGAAAAAATCTGGGGACGGCTTGACGAAAAGCAATATTCTTCTACTGCCAATCCTTCTTTCTCAAATGTATGTCACTGAGTTCTAGAAAGATAGGAAATGATTTAAAAACAATTCGCTGATTTTTTTCGTGTTTTAAACATCGTATATGTTAGTTTTCTCAGTGTTATATTCTGTATTTGGTTTCGTAGATGGATGTACTTCGTTTACACATGGTGAAAAGAAGGGGAGGGTGGTTGTATGCATCCGAGGGGTCTTCGGCAAGAAAAACTTTGGGAAATACTGATCTGACACATCCTTTTCCATCTAATGGTCTCCGAGGCTGAGATTGTGAGTAATAAAATCCAAATTATTTTATTCATATTTTAATAGAGATTTTTCAATGAAAGATGATCAGTTAAAAGTTGGGTTTCAAAGAATAAAAGCCCTCTTCTTTTGAACGCCCCACTCTATTGAAAATTTGGAATGATTAAGACGACTTGATAGACAGGGATACAATTTACCTCGTTAAATTCTCCATGAAGGTTTAATACATGACCGGTTCCGCCTCAACGATTTATCTTTTGGCGATAATCTCTTATGTCTACACCGTGTCATGAATCCATCTTGATTATATGTTAATATTAGTTTTCCTTTCGTATTCTTTAAAGATAATCTATTTCAACTGAAACCTATTTATCAAGCATTAACTTATAGTATGTTTACACAGAGCAGACGACTTTCAGATAAGACGAGGTAAGAATTTTCTAAATTTTTATTGCTGCCCTACAAGACGACCCCCAAACTATTCACGGTCTATGAATTTATTTAAGGTCAGAGATCATCATCTGGATAGTAATGCTGTACATTGTACGTGGAATTCGGTCATAGTCATAATTTTTCGAATGATCAGATTTCATTTTCTTGTATCTGCCAGCGCTGCCCTCGGATTGCTGTAAGCATTCACTCTGATTATTTTTGTATCTGTGCTAAAATGCGACGACGGGTTTTGGGGTCTTTGCATTACGATTCAACTATCGTCTCATCTGTGGAAATATACGGTATATATCAGTTTGAAGATCGAGGAGAAATGAAAAGGCGGATAACGGAACAGTTACTTGTGTATAAAGTAAGGAATTACCACCTTACCCTTTTCAAGAACTCTATTAAAGAAACAGTGAATGCTTGCGGAAGTCGAAAGCACTTCCAGTATTTAAGTTTAGAAATAAGTTAAACGAGGAAAAGAAAAATACTTGTGGGTAGTTGAGTTTTACCGCGTAATTGAAGACAGAGACCCCGCAGGGAAACTCTCTTGAGAAAGTGGACTATTCCTAACCGGAACTCGTTCATTGCACGTATGCCATCAGCAGTTGCGAAATGTCAGTATCCAACCCCCGATATTCACCATTCAATTCCCTTTCCTCGCATTCCTGCTGTCCTCCACACAAGTCTGCACCTCAAACCCCACCAACGACCTCATCCCGCCAATTTCCACCCCTTCCCAAAATACCATCTCTTCCACTTCGTCACCCTCTCTCTTGAATGCATTCCAAACAAAACTTTTTTCCCCAATCTGTTGCCATGTGAGAAGCACGTGCCCATTGTCATGGGAATTCGCTTAAAAAGCTATACGTTGCATTTAAATGGTCCTATTGGATTCCGAGAGCTTTTTTCCAGCCTTTTGGTCGAACAATCCATTGGGTTTAGCTTTGCAGGAGTCGCTACATTTTTTTCTCCTCCACCCGATCCTCGTAAAAGTTATCGAGTGATTGTTATTTCAGGAAAATTCAATAAATTTCATTACTCATGACCAGAAAAACTTCATTTGGATATAAAGAATAATGTTATTGAAGGTACGTGAATACGAAAGGAATTTAGCGACCCATCACCGGTTGCGCAAATGGAAATTTTACGCACCACGCTGCCATATGGACTTACATTAAGCGTTCCCAATATTTATTGTTCGAACGAACTCCCAATGGCTTTTAAGTGAGTTTTCCAATGTTTCTAAATTCCATAAAATGATATACATTTTAAAATATAGTCCCAATTCCTGCATTGTTATGTTCAGCATGGAGTACTGGTTATGGCCTGGCATTTTAATTCGTTTAAACACGCCAATATTAATATTGAATTGTATTGAAGACATTTCCTTACTTAAATAAACGAAAACAAGTATGTCTATGATTGATTCTCGGGCTGCCTCTCAAAAGTTTACAAGTTTAATGTACTGTGTGTGCCTACAAAAGCACCAAAATTTTACAAATAGAACAATTCGAACCCCATTATGTGCTTTATTCTTCCTTCTCAAATCGAATTCCCATCACGTGGAAAAAATAATATCATGAAATCTCAAGTTTTTAAGAAACATAAAATGATCGCTCAACCAAACAAAACAGGAGAGTTAAACAGAAGCGAAAAATAGTGACTTGGCTGAGACTGGAACACAGGTCTACCACATTCCAGGCAGGTATTTTAACCACTGAACTACAGAACCGCATACCCCAAAAGTTGGAGACATGGGTTCGAGTCCCAGCCAAGTCACTATTTTTCACTTTTGTATAACTTTGGGTTAAGTCGCAGACTTCCACGTATAAAGTTAGAATTTACTTACCATCCTAAACTGGAGAGTATTACATAAGGTAGACGTATCATAAGGTGTATTCCCCTGAATCAATGAAAGCTTTTCAGCACAATTTGTCTTTCTTCATGAATTATAAATGTATCTGAAGAAATCCAATACTACAAGCGCAAATAAGGCATAAATGGAACAGAGAATAGGCAACACTATCCCAAACATGATCAAACGATCAGTAGTTCCAAACAGAAAATTGACAACTTGATTTAAGTTCAGAAAAGAGCTAAGCAAAACAGAAGCAAGAGGAAAGGTCGTCATCCTGTTGAAAATAATTCTGACTTTAAAAGTTGCAAATTCATACTTTTTAAATATATGTACGTATGAAACGTAAGGATGCTAGCAACCAAATGATGGTGTTAAGGGAAGTTATAGCAATTTTCTGAAACGCTCATGGTATTCAATTGGATAGCAGGAGCTCAGGATATGAAAACACGCATATCGTAGGATAGAGTCGAAAAACCATTAATTTTTTTAGTAAACAAATATAGTAAACTGTATAACTACACGCATTCGAATTTACAGAAAGTTTTATTCAACACAGCTAGAATATGATTTTTCTCTTATCAAAATTGGCACATTAAATCGATTTTATTTCCTGATGAATGATCTGTTTTCTCCTGGGTACATATGCAAAATAAAGTTCTTCTACGAAACTCTCAGGAAAAAGGAAAGAGGATCTTCCTTTGATATTTCAATGGCTGTGTATTGCGCACATTTCTTCAACATTTTTAAAATTAAGCGCTAGTCTCAGGGTAACAGGGTCGGTCAAAGTGAATACATCAGCGATATGTTTTTAAGTGGATAGTCCCTAAAAGAAGGTAGTCCTCAACACAAAGAAAATGCCTAACCTGTTATTCGTTCTATAACAGCGTTTCCTGTTCTCCGAAAAACATTTCTCCCCACGGCTTTTCTTCCCTAGGAAACTCTTTTCCGAAGATACACGCGCGGTTCTCCCCCATCCTCGCTTCCCTCACTTATCTAAAAAGGGCAAACAAACACTTCCCAGACACACAACATGCTTTCAGAGGACCGGATAATAACGGCCCTCTTCAAATTTTCTGCGAAGATTTCGGATACTCTCTTAAAGACATAGCAGGGCGGTCTAATGTTTCCCCTATAATGGCAAACGCTGAAAATATTTGATATTGCCAGTGGGTCACATTACGTCACATCCCATAGAAGCCTTCAAAGAGGCAACGCGACTTTCGTAAATGCTTCGCTAGGAAACAAAAACCGGTCATAAAATTACACAGCCATGAGCCATGCCATGAGCAAGCAGTAGCCGTCTAAACTATTTCTGATACAATAAATAAAATCAGATGGATGACCGGAGAGAGTAATTCGTAATCATCACGCATTATCCCAGTTAATTAAATGATTCTTAAATATAATGTTAATAATTAAAATTATTTACCGAGAACAATTACATTTGCAATTAAAACTTTCATGAGGCGTTTTATCATAAATGTAGTTCAAGCGTCAAAATACTCAAAGAATACTGTATGTTTTAAGTCAATTGGTGATCGTAATTTATTCGTTTGGATGCAAATGAATTTAAAACAACTCAATAGTCGATAATTAATGAATTCATGAATTCACACATTTATTTTCCATGTAAACTGGTCATAAGTAACGTAAATAAGATCATTGAATATTTTGACGCAAGAGGTTTATGCCCGAATCCTTTAAATTTAATTTCTGGGAGAATCATGCGCTCTATCCCTCAACATATAACCGTAGGCATGTAATAAAATTTTGCTGATATTGGATCTTTTCATTTAGGAAAAGAAGAAGCAAAACAGCTTGAAATAGTAATTTTATCAAAGGTTCAACATCATTTCGACAATCGCATTTGCCGAAATAAACTCAAGTGAAGTAAACATCTGACTAGGGAAGACTCTCACTTTTGTCCGGGGATTTTGATGAAACTTTTTATGGTGATGCAGGAAGTGGAGGAATGAAAAAATGTATTGCCGTTCGTCTGAATGGGCCTTAGTTTTTTTGCAATAATTAATTGAAAATTGATAATCTGAGCATAGGCAACTTTGCATTACACACCTGCGACGGCCAAATCGTTAGAGAATAACCCGCTGTTTGCGAGTAATTCTGTGATATTATTTTCATTTTATTTTATTATATTTTTTCCTTGTTACTCACTGATAGACTTAAGAGCAATATTTCCATTCTTGCACTCGATATACGATCGAATAACCTTATTTCAACCAAATGAACTTCTATGATGGAGAGCCTCACATAAAGTATGATGAATGACGGTTCGTAACATAGCTTTATGGAATCCTCTGGTATTCGGTGGTTATAATTACATTGCCTATCCTCATAAATTGATATTATTCCCGTAAAATATCATTCACAAGCGCGATTTTTCATTTAAGGTGTGTAATGCAAGGTTGCCTATGCTCAGATTATCTGTTTTCAATTAATTATTGCAAAAAACTAAGGCCCATTCAGACGAACAGAAATACAATTTTTCATTACTCCACACTCTGCATCATCACAAAAAGTTTCATCAAAATCCCCGACAAAAATTGAGTCTGCCCTAGTGAGACCAAAAGAATTAAACCTTCCGAAATGAAATTCATAACGTGACCTTATTGGAATAGGCAACACTTGGCGGAATTAACATTATAAGGCGCAAATTCTCAGATACTTATGTGACTTACCAAATTTTCTATTCCTTTCGACATGGAAAAGCAGTTACTTCACAGTCTGTTATCCATCGAGGCGTTTACATTGAACACTTCACATCGACGCAGGTAACACAATAACTTTAATAAACAATACTTTTTTATTTCGCCGTTTATCAATTCTAATGTTCAATCACTATTCAATCATTGTTCGATCAATTCTGATGATGAGTTCGCTTGCACAGTGACCGTACCGTTATATCCGCAGTGCCACTCGGACGCTTTCACAGAGCAACTGAACTTACCAAAGCAAAAACCTCGACTGGCAATTTGGTAGTGAAAAGTAACCATGCAATGGGGAAGTTCTATTTCTGCTAAAAAATCGAAGCAATGACTTCGGGGACCTCGGCGGCTCGGTATCTTGGAGCCTCGGCGGCTCCCAAGGTCAGGTTCAAGTTATGCTCTTAGTAGGTCTGAAAATGGAAAGGGTTCACTCGAATGCAGGGGAAATTCCTTGGAACAAAATCGTTATGCTTGTTAAATAGCTCAAGATAAAGCACTTGCATAATTTGTGCCAGTAACTGTTACTTATAAATCTAGATTACAAATAGATTTGACAAAATATGTTTTATTCAATATTCACCGAATTCTAAAACTAATTACAAGCCTAGCCCACGCTGTTTTTTTATATTTACTTTAACATAAATACCCCACGAGCCACCATAAGGCGTATGGCTAGGGGCTGTGAAACACCGAACTACCAAAATAATTTTTATGTTAGCGCACCATATTATATCCAGAAAAGAGACCAATGAAGGTCATTTATTCTTGCTATAATGTCGCGAAATCTTTTTGTCGTCTGGCTACGGAAATCGCGTTCGCAGATAATTGGAATCGCGATGTTGCGTTTTTCATCGTATAAATCACTGTTTCAAAATTTCCTGAATAATATTGGCCTAAACTCAATTCTTCTATTCTTAAAAGATTCCAAACCGAGGGCTTTGGTCATTTCGGGCACACTGCTGTTGGAGTACCTGATCATTCGACATTATTATTATTTGTTTTAAAAGGACAATTTAGGAATTGTATTTCTGAAAAACAGGAATATCGAGTTCTTCCGGAGTAATTATTAGGTAAATTTAAACACTCGTTGAATTTCATTCAAATTGATTCAGAAGTAATTTCAAGCGAAATTGATATTCAAGTGGTATTGATTTATTTTATATACAATTATTATTCCTAAAGATTTAAAAATAACATCAATTTACAGTTTATAAATCGGAGTTTACATAGAATATGACAGTACTTTGAGCGGCCAAATCACTACATTGGGTGCACTATTTCTTTTATTTCTAACAAAACATTTATCAATTTAATAAACAAGCAATTAAATCACTGAATTCTATGAATTCCTCGATAACATATAAATATTCAAAGTTAATTAAACTTCCTTTTAGGAATTTCAGTTCCACGTTAACTGCAGAGGTGATGATAAATATTTCGCAGTAGCTAGTGAGGACAAGTTTATTCTAATTATGGCAGAAAATGTATTCACTTGTAATCGGTATTAACTTGTTAAGCTATTAAATATATGTTTGAATTATCTTTAATGCCTAGCAAAGATGGCTAACCTAATAAAAATTAGCTTAAACAGAAGTATAAGGTGATTAAAAGTTTTCGGTAAATCCAAATAATAATTTTAAAAAATCTTTATAATTGCATGAATATCAACCAATACCAATACCAAATATAATTCAAATAAATGCGCAAACTTACGCACAAATAGCGCAGGCATAATTCCAGGGAGCGCTTTCATAATATTTCCTTTAAATTTGAACATTCAATATCAAATAAAATGGAAATAATTGGCAAATTAAGCATAAAATCTTAATCAAGCATTATTGACTATTGAATAATAGTGCTAAATCTCAAATCCTCCGTAAGCCGCCATCATATCAGACTACTTATCCTACCAGCTTGAATCCCGCTGACCCATGATACTACGATAAGTTTTAAACAGATACAGAGATAAAATAAGCAATTTTCACAATAGGCTTGATTATTAATGTGAAATCCTAATAATCGCTTGTCGCTGCGCTTTTGGTGACACGAAGAGCATTCAGATTCTCATGCGAGGGTGTGGCGAAAACATGTTCAAATGATGCAAAAGTTTCTTCACCGACCACTTTAAGCATCTCACTGACGGCGATCCGCGAACCATCGATTGGCGACCGCTATCTAAGCATGAGTTTTTCCATAAGTCTTGCCATAAAAGTCTTGGAGTATTTTTATTACCCAATCAAATCTTTAAAATCACAGCAATACGTGAAGCTTTCATGCTCTCTGCATTTAAACTTTGAAAATATATATTCATGATTTATCTCCCAGCTTATTAAAGCGAATTAATGGTCTCGCAGAATACTTTCAATTCAGAATAATGATGATGAAAACCGAGCCACTATCGATATCACCATAATTGATGTCTTTCAACGACTGGAAACTTGTGAGCGACAGGGGTTTGCAAAGGGGTGGTAAGCGATAAGAACGTGTCATCGTCGTGTCGCAAGGAAGCTCTACAAACCTTTCAATATAATTTTTGACAGCTGATATTTTGAAAATAATTTATATCTAGCTAGTTGTTATTATTAATTGCCTCAGTTAACCTCCTGACAAGTTCAATAGAGTACTTAGGAGTACTTCACCGATAAGAGTCAACAGTAGCCCAGCCCAAACAAATTTAATCCTTGTTTCATAAGTAACATTTGTCGGTACTCCACAAAATCATTCATGGCGCACAGGTAAATTGAGTTTTAAGATAGTAGCGGAGGAAATTGAACGTTTCTGGGGTCATCACTTGCCCACGGATCACTATATGAATATCAGTGTCATGAATGTATAATGAAAAATGTACTGCTATCGGTAATGGATTAGTTACTTTGATAGGACCGGGACTTGAAACCTTCGTTCCCTAGGTAACTGCTCAAGTTAAATGAGCTATATAGCCATAACTAGTGGAAGATCTGGACTTTTTTTTGGTCCGGTGTGCCTAAGAAAGTTTCTTTAGTGCTCACCTTTATGAGCAAATAGAAGGGTGTCACTAATGATACAAAGAGATCTCGTAATTGTATACGTGTTTATTCGGCATGCTTTTTAAGTCATGTAAGGAGTGAATTCAAATTATAAAATGAATCGGCGATGAATTGAAAAAATCCAGAGAGTCAAATAGATAGTTAACACTATGGACACGGCGATGGTTGAATTTTTAATATTTCTGCCAAACAGGCAAATTTCCTTAAACAACCCAGCAGAATTAGCACATCAATTTTTGAAATCTGCTTTCAAAGATTATTTTATTCACAACAGTCCAAATCAAAGCAAACATCAAAAAAAAAAAAAAAAATGACTCTTCAAACGCTTTTTAATTTGAATTTTTATGTACGCGTTACATTTGTATGCTTTATTCATCCAGAAAAACATTTCATTTTCATTATACATTCTGAAATCCGTCATCCTCCGAGTCATTAAATGCCCTCCGAAAATTAATTGATGGTAAAATTGCTGTTTATATTCTATTGAACGCTTTTCATTAACAATTGCATCCAAAAATTGGATACTTACTGAATATCATAGATCACGATTTTTAACTTGAAATAATATAAAATATTGTCGAAATTTATATCCAACTGAATGATTGAAGAGAGTGTCGCAATATCTGAAATAATTTAGGTTTTCTTAAGACCATCATTCTAAGAAGATAATTAATATGAAATTTACCACTTCCACAAGTTATTGGCAATAATTAGTGGGAGTTACCAGGTTAGTTAGAATTCGCTTCATTTCATCCTTCCACAATGTTAATCCTTTCACCTTTTATTACACTCATATTTCTAACTCAAATTCGTGATTTTTATGGAGTAAGTGTAAAAGTTGATAAAATAGACAGTCCAAAATACTAACTTAACCTCTAAATAGGCTTAGAATTGAGTAAACTCAATGTATCTAACATCCGTTGAGTCCAGGTGCTCGGTATATCTTCTTTAATGATTTCGGCAGCGTTCACATTTCCAAATATACCCTCGCTGTGTTAGAGTGAAATATAAAGTACAATATAAAACAATATACAAAGAAGTTCACAAATAAAAATTGGCGATAATATTCGTATTGATCTGACATAAGCTATCAGCCAAACATAACAGAAGTATTTGTATAAGAGTTTCTTCTATGACGATTTTTCATTTCAATGACCATTAATACAAAAAGTCGATAGGAAAAAGGTGGCCACGAGGATTTTATTTCACTACCGAAATACAAATAATATTAGAGCTAAAATCTTTCAATATCAATCTTTCAACAGTTCAAACTATTTTGAAATCCAAATTAGGAAATTATTCCCGGCTTTCGGAAATATTAAAAATTTTTGGATATTTTTTATGTTTCCATTCGCTAAGTATTTGAGAAAAACGATGCATATGTTGGTTCAAAGATATGTTAGCGATGCTTTTGCAAATGAAAGAAAATTCTTGTTCTTGCTCCACTTCAGCTTTCGAGGATTACCATAAAAAGCACAAAACAATGAACACGTCCACAATCAGAGAAAGAATTTCATTTGTTCGAAATAACGAATTAATTTCGTCTCTCGGAAGTTTGAAAAGCTTGCAGTTATAGCGAATCGAACATTCCGATATAAAAGAGAGGAAATAAAGCAAATATTTTCGTCCCGAGAGACGATTATTGCAGCAGTCACTTTTTTACTTCACTTTGACGCGTCCTATCTGCACCTCCACACGTGCTAAATAATGTACTTCGGTAAAACACAAAGAGACTTTTAATATCTAACACCTCTTGTAATACCATCCCAAATTGGAAATTCCGTTCGCAAAACATTG